>OY728137.1:1078403254-1079653254 GCA_963277665.1 Viscum album | reverse complement strand
TCAATTATGTCAATATTTCATTAATAAGATAATTACTGCATCATCGTTCTGTCATAAATAAAATAAATTATTTAATTTCTAAAAATTACAAATAAAAAACCATTATGTAGGAAATTTTTTTATCTTTCTAATGAATATTTATAGTAGAATTTATCTTATGTATAACCCCATATTAAAAATGATTTAATTATTAAACATTGATTTTAACTATTTTAACCCTTCTTTAAATAAATTAAGAATAAATGTCCTAATCTAATCCAAGTGGGCATAAATGATCATATTTTATTCCTAAGGTTGTTTCTGGACGAATTACACTTGTCCAATAGAATTAGGACATGTGTTAGGGTAATAATAATATCATTTTTAATCTAAATTACCCTATTTACTTTTAACCGTGGTAAAAAAAGTAAAAAGTTACTATTCACCAAAAAATTATTTTCATCTCATTGAACCACATTTTACATATTGACATCAACCGTGTCTCTCGGATTTTTGAAATTCCACTCACAGAAGCGGTAAAATTATGTTTTATGAAGAATTCAGTTTTTTTAACTACAACTTAGTGGTTTCACTATTCATCAAAAATTGAAAGTTTTCAGAAAAATATCAAAAATTAGGCCTAAGCTATATTTGATATTATGAACTCAAAAATGATGTCTATTTTACCAAATTCAAAACATATCAGTTGCATTAACTAATTTAAAAATTAATTCCCGTGGTCAAAACAAATAGCGTGTTTTTTAGAGATAATAACTATCAAAAGATTGAAACTTGTTTATAACTGGTTTAAATGTGAAATTACATCCAATGACCATCATTGTATTAAATTGTAAAAATATATTCTAAATATACTTTAAAACCACTAAAATTAATTTATCACTATTAATTATTTCGATTGAAAAAGTTGTTTTTAATTACAATTTACTAATTTCCACTATTCATCAAAATATGAAAGTTATCCAAAAATTACCAAAATTTCACCCTAAGCTAATTTCGATATTCTGAATCCAAAAATGAAGTCCATTTTAAAAAATAAAATTTAAAAAATTTCAAAAAGTGGTTATTAATATTCATAATGGCTAGTTTTAATAATATTTTAATAGCATATCGTTGTTTAGTGAAAACTCGGTATTGCGTACTACACACGCTATCAAGGAAGGTCGCGATTGTGTGTAATAAAAGGCAAGTCAAGGATGTGTGTTGTGCAAGCTCCTTCTGGTGTATCGTACAACAAAAGACATTAATGAAATTAAAAAGAATAGTTTTCATAAAATCTCGGGGTGTTACACCACATATGGCATTAACGATTCAAATCACTTTGAGGGGGCGGTAGTTCGCACTTCCTAAAATGAAATTATTGCATTTATCCATAATGTAAATCATAAATTTATGCCATAAATGGAAAATAAATAAGTATAAGGGAAACATAAACATAATATATATCATATATAAATATAGTTACATGTTAATGGCTACCATGAGAGGTGTTAAAAGAAGATTGAACAATCATTGTTTCGTGAGGTAGTAATTTGCCACCCATAGAAACAATGTGTTCTTTAACCATTAGATGAAGGTGTGTGTAAGTGTAAATAAAATAAATCTCATAACAACATCTTGTTATATTGAAGATACTGGTTTTTTTACACAATAAATGAATAAAAATTGTTTAAGGGGTTCGGAGAAGCAAAATAAAACAAAAGAACATAAGAGAAGACATTACCATTAAATCGGGTAACTCCCCTCGGTTTGAACCAAAATGGGTTCTTAACGATCTTTCTGCCTATGGTAAGGCTATTATGATGAATAGAGGGATTTATAGAGATATAATTAGTAGATTTTGTACAATCCAATGGCTTGAGATGTGTGGGTAAGTTGGTAGAGGTGGGGGGCTTTTATAAGAGGAGATGAGGGGCACTCTTGGAAAGTCATGAAATGTTACATTATTATATAATGAGTTTCGGATTTTAAAGGTCCAAAAATTATATATTTCTAGGATAAGGTGATAATGGTTCTAAATATACTCATCCAATATGTTTTTGACAATTTTATGTCTTATATTTTACATTATCTTTTCATTTTATTTAAATCGTTAATTAATGAGATAATCGCTGCATCATCATGGTGTCATAAATAAATTTATTTATTTAATGTCTAAAATTTTTTAAAAACTACTATGATGTAGGAAATATTTTTATCTTTCGAATTAATAATTATAGTCAAAAAGTTAACTTATATAACCCCATGTAATATTTTTTTTAGTAAAACAACACATGTTTGTGACAATTTTATTATTACTTTAAATAAAAAGTTATTATTGTCATTTTCTAACCCAAGTGGCTCCATGGGGTCCCCATGTTGACCCATGGATTTTATTGGTCTTCCATGACTCATACAATAATGGTAGGACAAGTGTAAAGGTAATTTCATATTTTTATAACATTATATTTACCTTAAATTACACTAATAGCCTTTAATCGCGATTAATAGAACTTAAAAGTTACTATTAACCAAAAATTATTTTAATCCCCTTGAACCACATTTTACTTTCTAATAACAATAATATATGTCTGAGTTTTGAAATTCAAATCACAGAGGTGGTAAAATTGCGTTTAAATGAAAAATTAATTTTTTAACTACAACTTAGTGGTTTCACTATTCATTAAAAATTGAAGTTTCTCAGAACAATACCAAAAATTAACCCTAAGATACAATTGATATTCCTAATTAAAAATGATATCTATTTTAAAAAATTCAAAAAATATAATTTGAATAAATTTATTTAATAAATAATTTCCACTGTCACAACAAATAGCGTGTTTTTAAGAAACAATATATATCAAAAGATTGACAATTGATTATGTCCAATTTCAAAGTGAAATTAATTAAAATGACCACCATTGGATAAAATGGTAAAAATATATTCTAATTATACATTAAAATCACTCAATGGTATAATTTATCACTATATATTATTTTGATTAAAAAAGTTGTTTTTAAGTATTTTCTCTATTCATAGAAAATTGGACGTTCTCAGAAAATTACAAAAAATTCAACATATGATAATTTCGATATTACGAATAAAAAAATTAATTCCATTTCAAAATATAAATTTTATATAATTTCAAAAGGTGGGTATTATTATTCATAACTGCTACTTTTATTGGTCGTGCTGTGTTAGAATCTCGAACTTGCGTACAATGCAAGCTATTGCATTTTTGAAAGAGTAGCGTACTATGGAAGCTTGGGGTGTAACACAAGTCATCAGTCCTCTTAACTAGACACAAAAGTTTTAGGGTGAGCCTGTGTATAGGTGGGTAATTAAATAATTTTTAGGGAATCCAAACCAACCAGTAATGACCACAAAGAAATATGTGAGAAAACCATGAAGTATGATCAGAAAGCATGATCATGAAGCAAGATACCTCACAATAGGTATAATCTAGAGTATGGAATGTAGGACCATCAGTCATATCATCGAACCCCAAGAGATGCTATAGAAATCCTCCTCAATTATTTCATGGGTCTTACTTGGTCACACAGATCCATTTCCCACTAACCATGGACTCTTGTGCTACTCATCACTGGTGAGTATCTTGGGTATGCTGGGTCACATATCACTACATCCCGTTGTGGGACTATTGGGTCACGTATAAGTGCTTCCCACCTTCTCCATACCGAGTTACTCTGCTTCATCATGTATCATTTTTCTGCTAGGTCATGCATATCTGCTCCCCATCATGGGATTTCCAGGTCACAAATATCCACTTTCCATTGGGACATCATAGCTGATCCACACAGGGTCACTTCTCAGCAGTCTTCAGGTCTCATCCAATAACATGGTTTCCTCACGTATTATGCATGATTCTAGGAGAACCAATCATAAATCCATTTTTCATATTTCAATATCCATGAATGCCACCATTGGTTATGCTATAAAATCTGCCTCATTGTGGGGGTTCCAACTCCACAAACATCTCATCTATCGGATTCCCAGTTTGTATGATATTTGTGTTTTAGTGAGAAGGGGATGGTGGAATATAGGTCCGGTCCTAACCTGTTGGACCATACTAACCAACATGGTCTGGGGACATACATTCCCCAATTTATATAAGCTAACCCAACCCAACCCAGTTTGGGTTTGGGTCGGCCAGGTCCGGCCAGTCTTGTGGGAAATGGACATTGGGCCTCGCTAGACCTGGCCTCGTTCAGCCAAGGGTCCCGCTCGCCGGGTCACTCGGTGGCATAGTCACATCCAACACGGTTCGCATGGCATAGATCTAACCTACTCGGGGCAGCCCATGCTGATGGGGGTGGGTCCGTCCTACTGGCTGAGGGTCCGGCCTTTTGGGCATCGGTCTGGTTTGTTGGTCGTAGGACACGCCCTACCCAGTCCGCCTCTGGTGGAACGACATTCTTCATGTCAAACACGTAGCACGTCTGGGGCACTATCAAGTGGCTGGTCAAACCCGACCGCCTGTTTTCCACATGAAATCAAGGGGTTACATACCGCGTGGTGCTGCATCCCATAGTCGCGATTCAAAACCCTCTACCATCCGCCGAATCATCCAGCATCTTCAACGGATTCATCGTGGACCGAGACGGTCGCCACTACACCTCCTGCATACTACCTCCCTCCATTGGAAACCACCATAGGTCACGGCCGACAGCCTCTTTCATTGGGTGGTTATTTAACGGACTATTGGGTTCTCTTTGTTGGTTTGTCCATTCCATTGTCTATGCCTCAGACCTCCGTGGGGTGCTGCCTTCCCTAAGAAGGCCTCAAAACCTTCTTGTCGCAAATTCTAAGGTTTGACTAAGAAGAATGCACAATGAGGAGGGGCTTGAAATTTTTTCATGTTGGTTTGTGCCCTCAACATTATAGTTCATAGCATGGAGAGGGTTGGGATTGATGTTCTATGAAATAAATAACTAATCCAAATATAGAAAATCTAGAAAAACCACCATAAAAAATTGGAGATCCATGAATCAAGCAATTCATGGTTTGAATTGTGTTTGTCATTTCAGAATAATGGATTAAGAAACATGAAACAAAATAAACCCCTTCCTCATTGGATTTCATCAATGAAATGATCCATTACCAGGTATTGAAGTTCTGTTGGTGTTCGACGGTCTCTGGTCTAATTCTTCAAATTCTATCGATGTCAGTTGTGACTCACCAAATTTTGTCATTATTTGTTTTTGAGGGTCTCTCACCATAGTTTCGTGAGATAAATTCCACTCCTTAATCCTCATTTCAAGAACACTTTAACCCGTAAGAATAAAACATGTCCTTGAGTTTATGTTATGCTCTCTCATCGCGTCGTTATGTTATTTCAATTAAGAAACCATGTATCTATTATGCTTTATTTAATGCATCATTACACTGGACATTTATGATCCATTAATTAACCTTATTTAATTTTACATGTATTCACATTAACACCACAAATCTACACAACCGTGCCACCCCCAAGATTTAGGGAAAAACAAATAAAATTACTTTTTATAATTATTTTAATTTTTTTATTCTCTAAAATTTACGAAAAGTAACATTTATAGTCAACCCTAATCAATCGAAGTGAGGTTTATCTTAGATGAATACCGATGTTCTGAGTTCAAGGGTACCCTCTAATTTTATATTCAATCACCATTTTAAATGTTTAAAAAACCTGATATCAAGCTAACTTATATGAACATTAAAAAAATTTAAATATCTATTTAGGGCTCAGTAATACTAGGAATTAGATGAAATCAAAGCATATAGTTCCAAAATAGTTGAATATAATTAAAAACAATTACACGCAACTTCTAGTACATTAAATTACAAACGCCATTATGGGATTCACATCCTCATAATCCAAAAAAAATCTAAACAAAAAGAATGGGTGTGTAATTCGCATGAATTGAGCCTCCTTGTCCCATGTTCTCTCTTAGAGATTTCCATACTACCACTAAACATGAACTAGAGGAATCAACCATTCATGAAGGAACTTCTCTTATCGATCCTCTATCTGTACTAGGAACTATGCAAACACCACCCCATAATCATTGTCTATCTCTCCCATGTCGATGAACTACGATAGATCATCAATGTATCTCCTTAGTTTAGACATGTGGAAAACATCATGCACCCAGTGCATATATGGATGGAGAGCTAGGTGATAGTCCACTTCTCAAAATCTATTATGAATCTGTAATGTATCGACGAACATCAAAGAAAACATGTCACCCAAACCAAATCTCTATAACCCTCTTCGGGGTGAGACCCAGAAGAACATATTGTCTCCCTCATGAAAACTTAAGGGCCTCTATCTTCTGTCTCCATACGATTTCTATCTTCTCTGTATAGTCCTCATCTTCACCTTGATGACTTATACATTCTTGGTGGTAGCCTATACCAACTCTAGAGCCATTAGTTCTGAATCCCCTAGGTCTATCCAGCATGGAGGTGATCTCTATGGACACCCATATAATTCCACGAATTTTTCCATGCTAATGGTGATGTGATAGCTATTTTTGTATGAAAACTTCAGTAGTGGAAGTTGGTCCTCACAACTATGACCAAAATCCAGATCGCAAGAATGAAGGATGTCCTCTGAAGTCTGTATGGTCTGCTTCATCTGACCATCTGCATGTGGGTGAAAGGTTGTTCACAATTGTAGCTATGTCTCAAATGGCTCCTGTAATCCCTTCCACAAATGGGGTGATAAATGTGCATCCCAGTCTAAGACGATTTTCAAAGACACACTATGAAGCTGCACTATCTCCTGGATGTAAAGGCACCCAAACCCTCTACCGATCCCTGCTCCCAGATGGGTAGGAAGTGATCCGACTTGGAGAGTTGGTCAATGATCACCTAGATAGAATCATGGTACCTAGACGTCTATGGTAACTATGCCACAGAGGTAATCAAGACGCTGTCCCATTTCCACTGTAGTACCTCAAGTGGATGGGCCATTCCTGATGAAACCTGATGCTCATTCTTCACTTGCTGACAACTGGGTCATCATTAAATGAACCATTCCAACTTTTTTTTTCATCCTTTGACACTATTACAGATGTCAGGGGTCTATATTTATCTTTTCCAAACTAGGTTGCAATGACAATGTGGATTTATGGAACTCTCTTAACACCTCCTACCCAATTTCACTGGTATAACTATGCACTCTCTAAAAAGGAAGATGTGCTCCCCAACAATAAAAAATAAATCAGGATCATGAAGTGAGTATAATTATCACATCCTAATTCATAGACAATATCCCCAATTTGTCATACCTTACTCGTTTTAAGAGTGGAGGAGTGACAGTTTTTGACTACAAAAGGGATATTCCATCATTATCCACAATTAATATCTACATCACAGCTAACTGTTCGATGCCTCACTCAATAGTTGTAAACCGGACCTTCTGTTGAGTGTGTTTTCAACCATGTTCCCCTTTCCAGTACTATAGACTATCTCAAATTCATAGTCAGGGAAGAACTCTATCCATCCCTACTATCTCATGTTTAGGTCATTTTGTGAGAAGCTATATCTGAGACTCTTGTAGTCAGAGTATACAGTAAACCATTCACCCATAAAGTAGTATCTCCACATATTCCACCTAAATACCACTGATACTTACTCTAGGTTATGAATCACATTGTTTTTTCATGACACCTCAACTTTTGTGAGCTGAATTTGATCAACGCTCACTCTTGTATCTAGATACAAGCCATTATAGTCAATGATGTGTCTCAGAAAACTACATAACCAAATAAATACTCTAGTAGAATCAAGATAGGGACACTCATCAATCTCTTCCTACACTCTTGGACACTCTTTTGGAACTTATCATCCCACACGAAGGTTTTTCCTTCTCTATAAAGACTGATACAGTTGTTACTACTCTGGAAAAGTTGGGAACGAACCTCTGGTAGTATCCATCCATCCCAAAGAAACTTTCAATCATAGTCACATTCCTTGGTGGCTCTTAATCTAGAACTTCTTCTATCATTTCTAGATCCACTGCAACTCCAACCTCCAGGATGACATGTCCCAGAATGTGGACCTCCCAAATCCAAAACTGGTACTTTGAATGCTTCCCGTAAATTTGGTTCTCTCGAAGTGTATCAAGGACTAGCCGCATGTGTGTTGTGTGACCCTCATCTGACAATGATTAAACCAATATTTCATCATTGAAGACCACAAAAAACGATGGAGGTAAGGATGAAATATCCTCTTCATGAGACCCTTGAACACTAATGGGGCATTGGTCATGCCAAAAGGCATCACCAAAACTCATAGTTGCCATAACGACATCTAATGGTTGTCTTTGGTTTTTCATCATTTAGTACCAGAAGCTGATGATATCCTAATATAATTTCTATTTTAGTGAACCATCTCGCTCTATTCATCTGATAAAAGAGATCATCAGTCCTCGTATGTATATATGTGTTCTTCACAATAACATGATTCATGCACATGAAGTCCACACATTACCATAAGCACCTGTATTCCGACTTGGAATACAACAATGGGGATTCCCATTATGAAATGTTGTTCCCCAATAATCTTCTCTCATGAACGTCTTCCAACTATACCCTCAATTCATAAAGCTCCGTGGGAGCCATCAAATATTCCTTTTTGGATATTAGTGTCGTCTTATGGGTAAAATCGATGCATAAGTCTACCTCTATATGAGGATGTAGTTCTGAAACATACTCAGAAAATACTTCCGTGTACTTTTCCACCATTACATATAATCATGGACTCCTCAAATCCACCACAATGAGGCTGAGGATATACAATTGCTGAGTGATTAGTTGCACCCTTATCTGAGAAAGTACATCTTGTGCTATATACTTTCCATTCCTGGTGGTGAAGGAAAACCCGGTCCCATCCTTGTGGACGCACCTCCCATTGTGCGAAATAAGGTCAATCTGGTCACAAACTGTAGATTACTAATATATAAACAAGATGAAATCGTAAGGCCTCGATGCCACTAATAGGAGATACGAGCCAAATATCTCTCATCCTAGAGTAATCTCACACTGCCGGAACTAGTGTGCAATCATCAAATCTCCTCCCATAGGAGTCTATAATCTTAAAGATTGAGTGAATGGCTCCACTGGAATATCCGATCCTTGAACAAGGTATGTGTCAACGAAAGATTCTTTGGAAACTATTTTAATAAGATCTATTTGTTAGGTGGAGAAGGAATAGATCGTACCACTAACCATCTCCAAATAATTGTGGACATAGGCCTCCACTAACTGATGATGATCTCACCCCTGTTTATCTTCTCACTGAGGTTGTGGTGGTCCACAAGGGGGTAGTAGAGGTAGTACCTCGAACATTCTCCCACTGCCTACTACTCGGTCTGCTCCTCTTCAATGTCCCCTCCCTACAATCCTCCTCTATTGAACTCGTTCCTCTACCTTGGATGTCAATCTACTGTATTCTAATAATCTACACAGTGTGTCAAGTAGTCACCAGCCATGTTTCACTACCCTCCACACGACTAGCCAGACATGTCCCTCTATTGAACCTTGCAAACCTGCTAGCCTTCGACAATAGATCTTGTGTTCGTGGGTTTCCCACCAAAGGATCCACCCTGCTTGGACCTCTACGACATATTTTAGATAACTACCATGGATGACCTAGCCACATTTCCCATTGTGGTAGCTCCCACCACTGCAGCCTACTCTACGAGGAAGCCATCTACTAATAAAGATCATTCTAGCACTCCAGCTTAGTGTGGATTCTCCTAGAAATAACTGAATCCATGTTCTCCCATTGTATTTCTAGCTCAATGTATTAGGAAACTAAGAAAATGCCCGGCACCATGTCCGTATAGTAGAAGGAGTGGTCTATTAACATTGTAGATAACTCATCCACTAACATGCTACCATGTAGTATATGATGCAGTACATATATGCGGGCTGAGTACATAGTCCAGGGGAAGAAATCATCCAAAAAAACTACTCAATGTAATTCATGGAGAGGGTTTTCTCTTCATGAGACTAAATCGTTAGGCTCCACCATCTCCCTGTCTAACCCAAATGAAGGCTAATTTCTATAATCACCATTTGGTCGAGTGGCATCCTCACTAAGTGGATGACCCATGTCACAACCTCCAGATTGTTCTCAATTTTCTGAGAATATATATCTCTCATGAATATGGGAGGTCTTTGTCTCTAGAACTCGTGGAAGGTTATGAGTCTACACATGTTCTCAATTGGTAAGACTAGTAGTAACTATCGATCAATGGGTGGTGGTAACACTAGTTCCCCACCCGATAAGTCCATCTCTAGCATTGGTCGTAAAACAGATGCCTCATTACTATTAGGGTTATTCTCATGACCACATATCAAAATCCTACCTGGTCATCCACATGGAGGCATCCTAAAATTGATCTCGATGGAAAGTGGTCAAAAGATTATTCCTGGGGAGCTGACTCTTATTCAAGAAAAACACAAGGAAACACTCAATTCATATATGATGTATGTAACTAGTTTTTAAGTATATATTTGAAAAATTGAATTCAAGGAACTGGTGTATGGATACATCACCTGCCACACCAACACTAGACTCCCCAAATCTGAACACGAAACTCGAAACATTTATCATTGTTTCCAAAAAAAGACTCTTGGTCTTTGATGTAGAACCAAACACCTATGATACTACATTGTCACAACCCGTCCACTGGGATCCATTCCATAACATCACCCAATCCCACCTTTAGAAATCCAAGGGTTGGCAACTAGCGCTAAAGGCATCAACCTACAAGTGGGAGGCATTACCCTGAGTAAGTGTATGCAAACTGATAAAACCACGTCCCAAAGATGGAAAGGCAAACATGCATGCCACTAAGTAAAATTACAAACTAAAAGTTAAATGGTCCATAATACATACCCATCAAATGACACAATGAAAATAAGAAGGCTTAGATAAACCCTGAAAGTCATCCGCTGAAAAAAAACCCCCACATGATGGGTAAGTCTAGAGCCACTGCCAGAAGCTGTAGAAGCTCGTATTTCATGTATAATATAACTATGCACCGACTGATCATAGGTCACTAAGTCCTCTTCCAATTTTTCAGTCATCTTCACCCAAAATATCATTTGTGTGCAGAGACCATGTGGGAGTGAGTAAAAAAATACTCAATATGGACCCCAAAAAAACATGGAAATTCCAAAAATCATTCCACGAGAAAACCAAAAAGTATGATCAAGACACATGATCACGAAGAAAGACATCTAACAACAGTTATAATCTAGTGTATAGAAATTAGTACCATCATTAATATCATTGAACACCTTCGGTTGCTGGAGAACTCATCCTCAATGTGTATAGTGGGCATATCAGGTAACCCATAGCTACATCCCACTAACCTTGGAATAATGATGTAATCAAAACTAATGAGTATTGTGGTTATGTTGGGTTACAAAAAGTTGCTCCCCACTTTAGGCATGTCGAGTGACACAGAGTTGCTTTGTACCTCGACCATATTAATGAAATCCTCCCTATCGAGTATCATGTGCTTTTCTAGTCAAGTAGAGATGCTCCCCACTATGGTCCTACTTGTTCACACATAGTTTCTTCCCACTGGGCTATCTAAGCAGATCTATAGAGGATCAATTTTTAGTAGTCTTCAGGACTCAGCGAACTGTAGGGTTTCTTCACATAGTGTGGTCGAATTGAGTAGAACTAATACCCAATTAATTCATTATATTTAAACATGCATAAAACCCTCTATAGATTAGCCTAAAACATACACCTCATCTTGAGGGTTACAAAACCAAAAATACCTTTGTAATCGGGTGCACAATTTTTATGTTATTGATGTTTTAGTGAACCTGGGTTGGTTGTGACTCACCCTGGTCTAAACCTATCAAACGGACCCAAACCATCTTGTCTGGTGAGCCAATATGCCCCAATTTAGTTTAAATAGTCCAAACCGACCCATTTTGTGTTTGGGTCGGCCCTATCTGGATTGACCAGTGGGCAAGGACCACTGGGCCTTGCAGGCCTTGGCTTATTTCGACTGGTGATCCAACCATCTAGGTCACACGGTGTCCTTGTCTCTTTTAACTAGAATTGATGGGGTGGGTCTAGACCGTAGGGTGTGGGTTCAGCCAGTTGGGGGTTGTTCTAACTCTGGGGTGTGGGTCAAACCCATTTGGAATGAGTCACGCCCTACCAGGTCTGCCTATTGCAGACCAACTTTCTTTAGCCCAGATGTGTAGTGTATTTGAGGCTCTATCATACGATCATTCAAACCCAACCACCTAGGTTCTACATGTGATCAGGGGACCACATGTCATGTGAAGCCATGTCCTGCGGTTGTGGGTCCCTCCACCAACATGTTGAGGGTAGCATTCCTCCTCCATCCACCAGCCTGATCAAGTTACACCCATGGCTACTGCCTTCCCCATGTCATCGTAATCCCCCCTCCCCCTACGGCCACTGCTGGAACTAGAAAGTTATTCCACAGACCACTTTGTTGGTTCTATGGATTCATTCATTGCACCATATTCACCTACGGCCTTAGTGTGGAATTTCCTTCCCTACAAAGGCCTCAAAACCTTCTTGTAAACAATATATGGTTCATCCACAAAGAATTCACAAGGAAGAGTGGCTCAGGAATTGTTCATCTCATCCCGCAACCTCCTCGTTAGAGTTTTAAACATGAGGAGGTTTGAGATTGGGTTTCCAACAACAAATAATTAATCATGGTATAGATAACTCATGAAAACAAACATCTTCATGAAATAACAATCTGCTGATCAACCTTTTCATAAGTTTATTTTCATTATTCATTTCAGAATAATGTACAAGGAAACATAAAATGAAATAAACCCCTACATCATTGTAGTTCATCATTGAAATAATCCAGTGGTGGAGATTCAAGATTCATTGGTGTTCGATGCTCTCTAGTTCAATTCTTTGAAGTGTGTCAATGTCGCTTGTAATTCACCTATGTTAATCATTCGTCATTAGAGAGGGTATCTCGCAGTAGGTTCATCATAGAAATTCCACAACATTATCATGCTTTCTCCAATGAATTAACCGATTAAAAGAAAACATGTCCTGGAGTTTATGTAACACTACATCATCGCATTGTTACTCTCTTTTATTTAAGAAATATTGTATCTGTTACACTTTATTCAATGTGTCATTACGCATCGTGTTTAGTAGAAATTAATGTGACTTATCATCTATTTCTCTCCTCATAACATCCTTATCATGCCACCATTCAATGGTTTGGAAAATAAAATAAAATACCTTATTATATTTTTTAATTTTTACCTTGAAATGTCGAAAAAATTAATTTTCCATTCAACCCTTGTTAGTCGAAGATAGGAACATTCTAGGAAAATCCGAACTTTATGAGTTCAATGGTGCCCTCATATATTTTTTTCCTAGTACCAGTTTTAAATTTAGAAAATAATTCTCACACGTTTTCTTAAATGAAATTAAAAAAAGATCAAAAATGTATTCCTGGCTCATCAGGCTTTAGAATTAGGTGATTTCCGAGGGTCTGGTCTCAAAATAATTCTATATAATTTAAAAAATTACATAGAATATACATTGGAATTAGAAAAACATCAATAATGGATTTCATAAAATCATGTTTCTAATTATTTTTTTGATCCCTAATCGAATTAATATATTTATAAATGATGAACTTTTGGTTGGAATTCATAATCCGTTGGTAATGGTTTAATATAAAAAAATGTAGTACATCATCATTCAATTTATTCGACATCATCTTACATATTTCATGGATGTTAATTCAGTATATCTATAGTTATTTAACATTAGATAAAATAAATTTGAAAAAATCCGTTAGTTATTTTTCTTTTCACACATATCAATAAATACATTAGTTTTATAGATATAATGTAACCAAACATTTATTTTTGAAAAAAATAACTAAAAACCAAAAAAAATTAAGTATATATAATTTTAATTATGGTTTCTGTGATTTTTTTTAATATTGGTATGAATGTGATTTTTTTCTAATAGTGATATACATCTATACCTAATCTTAATGTACCATATCCTGGTTTTTTGAAATATGTTTTTGAAATAATATTAAATTACTAAAATAATTTATGTAATGTGCCAAAATATATTAAAAAGATCAATTTAAGGCTATTTATAATGACTCTTTCTTTTCAAATTTAATTTTACATGATTTTATTCATAATTATACAACACAATATAATCCAAGCATCATGATGTTTAGTGTCTTGGAAGACTAGGTACATGAAACTAAAAACAGGGAAGTAAAAAACTTCTTTATTTAATCATCATAAAGAGATAATAACTTCATTTAATCCCTTACATATTGATATGGTACCCTGGGGATCTCATGAAAAAATGGTTGAGCTAAAAAGAAAAACAATTAAATAATCATAAGAATAAGTCTTTAGCACAATGGTTAGAGTTCATGAGAAATTGATATAAAATAGCATATAGAATCATAACATATACACATGGGATCATTTAAACATGAATTCACATTAATTTTGAAACAACATAGACCCTCAATTTATAATGAGTTTTGGATCGTTGCACAATGATGAGAACAAGTCATGGTTAAGCACCTAGACCATTGCACATGGTAGCATGAGTAAATGCTAACTGCCAAGACTATTGAACATAACATCCCATGAGACTAAACATTACACAATTAACTAGAGAAATATTTAGGAATACACGTCATAACTTTTTCATGAATATGATTTCCAATAAATAATCATACATAATAAATAATACATAAACACAAGGGAACCCATTGAGAGAAATGGGTATCACATTCATGTCAAAAAGAATAATAAATGGGAGTATCCTAAAAGTTTCCATGAGATGGAGGAATTAAAAATACATAGAAATAAATAAGGTAAAATAGAAATATATCATGGTAATAGATTTCAAATAGAAATTATGGCATGTATAAAGATTACTTAATAAATAAATATAATTAAAACATTTTAGTCTGGTTTTATGGAAAATACTAGAGAGCATTTAAAATTGAATATTGAATATTTTTTATATAAAACAATAAGTTAAAAAATAATGTTTTCATATTAAAATTTTTGATTTTATAATAACAATGGTGTCCTCAAACAAATGGAAGAGTGCACTTGAAATTGGGTAGAAATTTAGGAAGTTCTCTTAAAATGAGTTTTCTTATTTGGAATTATCGAGGAGCGAATAACTAAAAAGAATGTATATCTCTAAAAGATAATTAGGGATGGATCGTGAAACAATATTTAAGATCATATAAAATGTAAGTATAATTTTTACTTACAATGAAAAAGGCAACTTAATTTGTGTAACAAAATATATTGAGCAACCCATAAAATTAATGGTGGTTCAGGTAGAATCAATTATGAAATATCGTCATTGTATCAGGTGTACATAGAAGGATTCAATAAGATTGAAAGGGATTTAAAATATTTTATATATAATTGGGGATTTATTCAGATGGTGATAAATCATACCCCATTTTTAGTAATTATACGTTAAGTGCCATAACATAGACGATATTCTTGAATAACTGTGAGAAACAGAGGACCCCTTACCTTACATCTAATGATGATCTCCACTTCATATTAACAACCTGAATAAACAAATTAGGTTTTTCAATTAATAATTTGAGAAACTTTTTCCATGTAATGGATTTATTATATTCTTTTGAGTTCATTCATAATATTTTTTATTCGTTATGAGGTTCAATATCATTGTTGATGTTCATTTGTTTCCTAGGTCTTAATGATCATTTTCCTTATTTTCATGTTCAGACAAACATGTATTAGGAAGTTGGTTGTCCAAAATTGAATTTATATTGTATTATTGAACATCAATAATGTAACATGATTGTAAATTTATTTGGGTTACATGGAGTGATGTTGAATCATTATATAAAATGTTAATTATAAACATTTGGATTAATTTGGGGATTCATCTCATAATTAACTTGTTTGGTATTATCATTTTATATATGGTGTGAAAAGGATTCCAAAACATCACATAACATAAAATACATAAATTATTATCTTCTTAACGCATTAAAATGGTTTCATGACCAGCGTAGTTTATGGTAATGAAAATTGAAAGGAAATCTCCCTTGAAAGTGATAAATCAACACATATCAGATGGTATTTTCATTTATATAATGAAAGAAGGGGGAGAGAGAGACAATGATAAACTATCCCATTATAATAATATAATTATATCAAATTAATTTTAATATATTTATAATTTCATTTGGATGAATGTATGTGAGTAATGAATTAGGAAAATAAATGAACAAGAATGAAAATAAAAAAAATGGAATGAGGAATTTACATGATGAGTTTTTTTCCTTTGATAACCTCTTAAGGTGAGTGGATTAGGTATTTTGAAGAGAGAAAGGGATTCTGGACATGAGGGAAGATATTAGTGAGTGAATTGGGTAGAATATAAGAAAGGCACAAGCCTTAAGAGGAGTGAAAAGATGATGGGTGTGCGGGTGGGTTTTATAGTGGAGGGGAGGAGGGTTTTCTTAAAATAGAATTCCTTAGTATATAAATTTCACTCAAGACCATAATTAGTGATGATTACAAGGAAAAATAATTTTAATTAGTGAATGTGAGTTCTATATTTGCGTTCTTAAATTACATATTATTTCAGGAATAGTTTTTTTAAATAATAATGTATTCATACGATAAATTAATGTATTTTACTATTAACCCAAAATTCATAAATTTTAGAAAAATACCAAAAAATTAACCCGTACTGTTTTTCGATGAGTAGAATCCAAAAAAGAACTCCATTTTTCAAAAATAATTTACTAAATCTGATAAATTTAATTTCTAAATTATATCCCAATTTACTTTAATAATATAGATTTTAGTACTATAACTTATTTTATAATGTTTTGACAAATTTTATAAGGTCTTATAAAATTATCATTAAAGAAAAAAAATCTTTGTTTATAAACACATTTTATGAAAATATATTTTTTTAAGTAAATAATTAATTGTCATTAAATATTTTTGACATTCAAAAATACCAATACTTTTACTATAGTAAAATTATCAATTATAAGATGGATAATTTTTGTTTACAAATTCATGGGTGATGTTACAATTCTCTAGGATGATTTACTATTCATAAGGTTAATATTAATATTCATAAGTGTATGTTACTAATCATTTGGGTAGGTTATTATTCAACAAAAAATAATTTTTTCCATTAGGATCCAAACAACATAATAGTCGAAACTGTGTATGTTAGATTTTTGAAATTAAAATATTTGAAGTGACAAAATTATATTTAATGTTCATATAGTATGTAATAGTTCATTGTGTTGTGATTTCACATGATTATATGGAATGTTTATAAGAAATTAATTCCATTGATATAACAATGAGTTGATACATTATTCCCCCATTATGGGACTTCTCCCTCGAATTTTTTTTCACATTCTAATCCACAAACTAGTGCATGTATATTTTATTCATTGCCTCTACTATTTCCCATGTCACCTATTTGTACTTATGGTTCCACCATAGTTATTTTACCAAGTGAGTAGTCTAGCTACTTAGAACATTATCTCTATGATCCATGTTCTTCACTGGTTGCTCCTCATAAAAATTATCATTCTCCAACAGTACCACCTATGAACAGAGTACATGTAAAGTGTTTGGTATGTAATTTTATAATAGGTATACATGGAAGACATCATGACCTTTGTCCATGGTAGGTGGAAGTGAAAGTGGAATGGCTAGAACATCAACAAGATCACGAATCTCGATGGGGTTGACATACCTGGGACATATCTTTCCTTTCTTAAATAACCTCACGACCTTCATCCATGGAGATATGTGTATAAATACCATGTCTCCAACATTGAGCTCAAGGTATTGTTAACTATTTTCTTCATAACTCTTCAGCTGACATTGGGCTTCCTTGATGTTCTACTGAATTGTTTTCACCTTCTCTAATATTTCATTAACCATTTTAGGTCCTATCATCATACGCTCAACAACTTGATACCAACCCACTGTAGTTTTTCACCATTAACAATAAAAGGATTCATATGGATCAATTCAGTTGGCCAAGTGAAAACTTTTGTTGTATGAGAATTCAACACGTGGAAGATTTTAGTCCAATCCTCCATTGAAGTCCATAGAAAATGACCTCAATATATCATCCAATGCCTGAATAGTTCACTCAGATTGGTCATCAGTTTGGGGATGACTAGCAATACAGAAGTTCTATTTAGTGCATAGAGATAGTTGGGGGATTTTATTGAACATTGAGGTGAATCACATATCTCGATCAGAAGCAATTGATAATGGTATATCATTTAGCCTTACCACCTATTTCATATATATCCATGCATGTTGATCCAATGAGATGTCCTCTCAAATCGTGATAAAGTGATCTGTCTTTCTAAGATGATACATAATGATCCATATAACCTTTTTTATTGATTTCCATAGAAGACATGTCACAATATCCATGGGGATGTTCTCCCACTTCCATGATTCTATGTGAAACGGTTTCATAATCCTCTTATACTTATATCATTTAGCCTTCTCATATCGAAATACCATGCACTTTAATGTATACTTAGCATTATTTTTCATTATATTGTCCCTCCAAAAGATCTATAAGTGAATTTGATACCTCTTTGTGCTCCATGGGTGGATAGATAATGTCAAGTTATGTGTGTCATTTATAATCTCTTTATTTATCTATTTATCAAATAGTACACATAATTATGAACCAATCTTTATTACTCTATCATTATAAATCTTGATCCTTGAGGATTTCACATTTATGATTGATTCCAACCTTTCAAGAATTTCCACATATTATCATTGAGAATACATTATTTTCTCTATGAGTTATGGTTGTGGAATAATTTGATAAAGGATTAATGATATTCCCACCTTAATGATTCCCAATTCATTCTTCATCAATTTAAGAACAGCATCTTCTCATTAATTCTTTTCATTGGTAATGATGAAGGATCATTTCAACATAGGGGATCTTCCACCTTATTTTCGTTATCGAGATAGTAGTGGATTGGGAAGTCATAATCCATGTTGATCTTTATCTATCATGGCTGGTAAATACTATGCTCTTTTTCATTGAATATATATTTTATACGATTGTGATTAGTATATATCTCACACTTCTCTCCTTAGAGATAATGTCGCTATATTTGTTACGTAAAGATCACAGTCACTGACTCCAAATCATATGTAATATATTTTTTCTAATATATTTTCATCTTCTTTCAGGAATAGACTATCACTATATCATTTTACATTAGCAAACATCATAATCAATTCATTAAATCATCACTGTACCCCACAAAGAGTTCTCCAATTTTTGGGAGTGTGAGTAATAGTATAGTGATTAGCCTCTTATTCAATTGTTTAAATTTTTTCACATTCTTGAGTCCAAACAAACATTACTCCCTTCCATTTTGGCATTTTTATTGGTTTTGGAAATTGTAATTTTTTTTCACAAAACATCGATATTACCTAGATAAACATGAAATGCTACAGATACCTTTACAAATACTTTCTTGGGCTACTCATCAATTTCCTTTTTCTTTGAAGGGTTAGAAATATCCCTTTGATAGTGATAACATTACCTATGAATGATATTTCCTCATTATAGAACCCACATTTTCTATACATTTCATACAGATTCTCCCTTTAAAATGTCTTTAACACAGTGTTCAATTTTTCCTCATATTCCTCCTTCCTCTTGGAGTATTTCATAAAATTTCAATGAAGACTACCACAAATATTTTAAGGTAATCTCTAAAGACCCTACTCACTGAATCCATGAAACATCCAGGAGTATTCATGAGTCCTATGGTCATCGCTATGAACTAATAGCGTCCATAATCATTCAAAGGGAATTCTTGGGAATATATTCTTTCCTCACCTTCAATTAGTTATATCTCAACTAAAGGTACACCTTAGAGAAATAATTGGATCACAAAGATGATCCTCCAAGTCATATATCTGTGGAAGGGGATACTTTTTATTTATCACGTTTTTATTGATCTCAGAAATGTTAATTCAGAGGTTCATTAATCAATCCTTCTTCTTGAAAAAAATGATTGGTGCATAAGCCCTTTCGTGTTTCCTTGGATGTTTTTTTCGATTACCTCCGACAACCCTCGACATAGGAAAATTTTTCCCATAAATACTATGCTCCGCACAGTTGTAACATTGCACTACAAGCTATGTGGTGATCTTAACCTTCTTTTCATCATCCAAATTAGTAGTATTATTCATATATTGTAAAAAAAATTACCTAGATATCCCTACATTCCAAATTTTATATAATTTCTAGTTCCTCTTAGATAGTTCCAAGAATGATTCTTCCTACAATTTTTACACTTGGGATGATCAAGTATATTTCCATATTGGAATTCATTTGCAGGACCTCCCACATTATATTCTATATTCCTCTTCTTGTCATTGGGCCCATGATTTAATTATGAGACTCCAATATCCAATTCAACATTAATGGCTCAAAAACAATCTCCTCATAGCTATCAAAGTCTTCATTTACTAGAACTATTCAAAGACTCAACTTTAGTCCACTAAAGAAGTGACCCAACTTCATTTAAGTGTTCCTAAAAAAGCGAGAGGAATACCATGAAATCCTTGTTATGGTTTCTTCATATGACCTAATTTACTCATCATAATGCTTCTTGAGTCCAAGTAAATCTCTTTCCAACATGAGATGGAGTGTTCGAGGAAAATATTTATTGAAAAAATGTTCTCCAGAATTCCTACCAAAACATGGAATCAATTTCCTCCTAGGACATCATATTATATATCAGTTTTTACCACTGATTAGATTACACATCAAAATGATAAACTTCTAATATGACTTTCTCTTATATTAAGAACTAGAGGACATAGAATATATTTTAAATGGAGTTAATCCAATGTTCTACAAGGAGGGGATCATAAGATCCACTAAACATTTTAATACTTTTTTGGATAAAGGATTCAATATAAACTTTACCTTTAAATAGTGGGGGAGGGTGTTCTACATGGTTCATGTTATTATTCATAACATGAAACATCTATACAAGTACTATCATGATGTTTTTAACACCCATTTTCATCAAATCAGGCATATCATTAGGAAATATTCACATTCCCTATCACATTGATTATTGGAAAATGTTATTCTATTTCCCACATTTATCTAAGAACCGTGATGCACAATTAGAGTGCCTGAATATATAACTATTGGGTATAAAAGGAAAAACATTGAACATAAGAGGACACGAATGTAAAGGAGAATTATATTATGAAATGTGATTCCATATGTTTCAATCTTGTTTATCCTTGATTTATTTCATAGAATATATTCTAATGAGATATTTTTTATTCCCTTAATAATTTTTTGTACTATGCTATTAAATTTACCAATGTATTTCCCCAGGGTGTGTCAAACTGAGAGTGCAACAAGGCATGTTGTCGTGCACCAGTTCATGTTATATTCGAGCTCCATGTAGTGTTTTCTGGTTTTACCCATAGATATATCTATTTTAGATCCCACTTTACTTGTTTCTTTCTCTGAATATGTGTATATTTTTAATAAACCTCTTACTCAATACTTACAAATATTTAGGGGTGTTTTCATATACTTATTATTACCCTTAAGGTTATTACTAAAGTTCTATATTCCTCATCTCCCAAAATAAATAGACCATGCCTCTAATACCAACAATAGTGACCCTATCAATTTACATATATCATTAATTTATTTAAAAAATATTTATACATCAGATTACAAGACATGGTTCATAATATCTATTTTATTGGAAGACTATGAACATAAAACTTAAAACATGGTAGAAAAAAATCATTATTTAATTTTCATAAAGATCTCAAAACATCCTTTGATCCCTTACATATGCATAGGTTTCTATAAGGATCACCTACATAAAGGGATGATCTATAAACCCTAGCAAGGAAATAAAGATAAGAATAAGGCTTTAGCACAATTGTTAGTGTTCAAGACATAAAGATATAAAATGTCATATAAATTAATAACATGTAAACAAGGGATTACATAAACATGAATTCATAGTAATTTTTAAAAAACATAAATCATTACTTAAGAACGATTCAAGTCCCATTTTAATAAAGGATCACAAGACAAGGTAAACCACCAAGACCATTGCACATGGTAGCACAAGTCAAAGAAAAACGCCACTACCATTGCATATAACACCTCATAAGACTAAAATATATCAAATGAATATGAGCTCAATGTAGATTCACCCATAATAACATGTTCTATAATATTAATTCCACTTTAACAATCATACATAATAAATCTTAAATAAATATAAGTGAACCCATGGAGAAAAATGTGTTCATATTCAAGTCATAAAGAATAATGAATGGGCGTATCATAAAAGTGTCAATGAGAGAAATTAATTATAACATACATGGAAATAAATAAGGTAAAATAGGCATATATCATGGTAATAGGTGTAAAAAGTAATTGAAAACTTGAAAGAGCTGTTTTTATGAAATTATAACTAATTAAACATTTTAGTGTTGTTTTATGGAAAATACTATATAGATTTTAAAATTTAAAACAGAATAATATTTTATATAAAAATCCGAATTTAAATAAGATTTTTTTCAAAACAAAACAACTGATTTTATCAAAACAATGGTGGAATATTACAAATGGTAGAGTGTACCAGAAAATTGGTAAAAAATAAGGGAGGTTCCCTTAATATGAACTATCTTATTTGGAAGTATTAAGGAGGAAATTACTAAAAAGAATGTATATAACCCAAATAGAATGAGGGATGGATCCAAAATAACTAGTTTTCAGAATATTAAAATTATGTATAATTTTTTCATAAAATGAAAAGACAACATTATTTTTGTAAAAATAATGATAGAGATTACAGAAGAAGTAAAGGTGGTTCAGTTTGAATCCCTTAATAAATATCAGCATGGTATTGGGTGAATATAGGATGTTTTAATGAGGGATAATGTTATTTTTCATATTTTATACATCATGAGGGAAGTATGGGGAAGTTGATAAATCAATTCCCATTACTATAAATTATACATAAAGGTGAATAACATAGAATATATTCTTGAATAAATGTGAGAAAGAGAGGATCCATTACCTTTAGTTTGATGTTGTTCTCCACATCATATTAATGGTCTGAATAATCAAATTATGTTCATTAATTAATAATTACAAAACCTATTTTACATATAATTGATTTATTATAAAATTTATAATTTCATTTATCACCTTTTTTATTCCTTATGATGTTCAATTTTATTGTTCGGGTTCATTTGATTCCTTGGTTTTAATGATCGGTTCACTTATATTCATTTTTAGAAACACAGGAATGATAATGGTGTTTGTAAAAAATTCAAGTTATAAATTATTATGGAACATCCATAAAGTTACATGGTTTTAAATTTAATTTATTTACTTGGATTGAAGATAAAGAATTATGAAAAACATTAATGATAAATAGAAGGATTAATATGGTGATTTTTACTATAATTAATATATTTTGTGTTATTATTTTAGATTATGTATAAAAAATGATTCCAAAACATCAAATAAGATCACATACATATATTATGACCTGGTGCAACCATTAAAATTCATTCATGAACATTATATAATATGATAATGGAAATTGAAAACTTGTTGTCCTTGAATGTGATAAATCAACACATCTCAGACTGTATTATCATTTATTGAATAAAAGTATGGGGAGGGATAGATTGTGATAAATTATCTCATTAGTATAATATAATTCTAGTACATTTTTCTTACTAATTATATCTTACCATTTGGGTTAGTTGATGTGAGGAAAGAAACAAGGAACAAAAATTACTTACATGAAAATATAAGAAAAAAAAATTTACCTCTTGATATTATCTCCTTTCAGAGCCTCTTAAAAGAAGATGATTTGGACTTTTGAGGAAACCAATGGATATTGGATGTGGGGTGGGATCTTGTGGAGTGATTTTAGCAGAACATATGAATGGCACAAGTCTTTAGAGGACGGAATTAAAACTCGACTGTGGGTATTTTTTGTAGTGGATGCAGAAGGGTTTTCTTAATATTTAATTACTTTGATTATTAATTTCATTCAAGTACAACAATAGTGATGATTACATGAGAAAAAATAGTAATAAGTGCATTTGAGTTCTAGAATTGGGTGCTTACATCACATATGATGTTAGGAATAGTGGTTTTAAATTATAAAGTATTTATACGGTAAATTAATGTACCTTACAATTCACCAAAAATTCATGTATTTCATAAAAAATCTAAAAAATTCCCCATAATCATTTTTGACTATAGAATCCATAGATAGATTAAATTCATCAAAATTAATTTTATAAATTTTATAAATTTAGTTTTTATTTTAAATTAAAATTTACTTGAAAAATACAAGTTTTAATACTATAATTGATTTTATAATGTTTTGAAAAAATTAAATAAGGGCATATAAAATTATATTAAAACCAGAATACATAAAAATATTTATTTATAATAAAATTTTTGGAAAATATATTTTCTTATAAATTGATTATTTAATTTTAATTTATTTATTTACAACTTAAAAAAATACCAATACTTTTAATATTGTCATATTATCACTTATATGATCACTATGTTCTATTTCTATATTCATGGGTGATGTTACTCTTCCATAAGATGATTTAATATTCATAAGGGTCATGTTACTATTATTAAGGGTATGCTACTATTCACAAAAATTATTTTTGTTCCATTAAACTCTAAATATCTTAATGAAAGAAACCATTTATATCATATTTTTGTAATTCAAATCATAGATGTCATAAAATTATGTGTAAAGGATACATAAAACATAGTAGTTCATTGTGTTGTGATTTTATGTTATTATATGAAATTTTTATAAGAAAGGAATTTACATTGACAAAACATTGGGTCATTAAACTAATAAAAAAATATTTAATCCTACTGTTATAACACCGAGACTAATTTTTGGTTACTAATATGATAAACTACATTCTAAAATATATATAAATATATGGGTAAATTCGTTTTTAAATAATCTCTCGATTTTTATTTTTTTTAATTTATTCATTATAAATATGTTTTATTCAAAAGTTGTTTTTGTTTATTTTTTAATATGATAAATTTTGGTAATAGTAATGAATTTAATAAAATGAAAATAATTTTTTAAATAAACATATTAATATTATTTTGGTATTAATTTTTCATACTTTTATGAAAATATTGTATTTCATGAAAACATTGAAAATATTGATTTATTGAAAACTAATTTTATGATTTGAGGATATAAAAAAGATTAATTTTTCCTTTAAATATTTTAAACGTAATTTTAGATATCTTATATTTAAGGAATATAAAATTATGTCTATTGTAATCAATTTTATGTTTGAATTTATAAAACAATTATAAAAAAATTGTCAACTTCTGGAAGAACTATTTTTTGTGTACAAAATATTTATATCATAAAAAAATCCATTGATAAATATTAGTGAATTGAATTATTGATATATATATATTATACAATAATATTTTTTTATCCTTCTTATAAAATGTTTTCTAAAAATTAGAAAAGAATAAATCTGGTTCGATGCAAAAAAACTATATATTTCTAAATATCGATTTTCTTAGGTTTCACAAGAATTATTTTAAATTTAATTACCTCCACTTATTAAGGTTGAATATGATAAAATATATTATGTATATTTAATTAGGATATTAATATTATATAAATACAATATTTTTTTGGTTTATATGAATAGTAATTTTTGTAAAATTTATCACATTGGTAAAGGGTAAATCATAATAATCTAGCTTAAAAATAAATGACAAATACATAATTCATAATATTAATTCATAATTGATTTTAATAATTTGAATATTATCACCATTGGCTCGAAATTGAGATGTTTAATTTACAATTCTCCATGAAAATTATAGATATAATATTTAAAGAACTGAATGTTACAGAATGTCCCTTAGTATATTTAAATATATATTACAGGTTCAAATGGAAACAAAAGTAAGTTTTGATTGAATATAAATTTCTATTTAGATATTAATGAAATTATATTCATTACATAAATATGTTTCTATTTTTATAAAGAAAATATATAATTACATTAAATTCTTCTACAATGCTAATAAAATATTAATTCAATTAATAGAAAAATAATTCAATAAATTAAAAATATTAAAGATGGTATAATTTTAATGAGTTAATATCTACCAAAAATTTTATTCATCCTTACAAAATATTATGGATTTTTTAAATTGTTATATTCTAAATCTCCCATTTTTTTCATGTAATTAATTTCAAATAAAATTAATTTGTGTAAAAAACTACATTAATGGGGTTTTTATAATGAATAATATTCTTTAAATGAAATAAAATTCAAAAATAATTTATATTTGGCCAAATGAATGGAATATGGTTGTGAAAATAAACCATGGTCCATTTATTAATAATTTGACTATTATAGTAACATTATTAAATCTTAAAGGGTATAGAACATTAATATTACTCTATTGGTAAAAAGTTTTAATGAAGGGTTGAAAAAGATAATGGTAAATATGTTACCAAACTTATCAAAATTTTATTAGATGAATGTTTTTCAATATATCCTAATATTATGTTTGAACATTATCAATTTTGAGTAATTATTACTTCAATGGTTAATAATATACATTTAATATTTTTCGATATTTAATGAATTCAAGTCCCCTAAATCATAGAATGTAACAAAATCATTTCATTTCTTCGCTCTAATTTGTTGGTTCTAACTTTACCAAAATATAGAAATTTATCTTATACACATTCCCAGTCATGTTCTTGTTTTTTTGGTGTTTCAAAAATATAAACCCTAAATCCCTTAATATGATATCTAATAGATTATTTTAAATTAAGAGAAATTTCCGACTCGTACGTATTGAGTCATATATATGGAAAGGTATTTTTATATCCCTTTTATACTTAAGAGACTTATACATCATTTTTTTCTCTTCTTAGTTGTATATAATCCTCTAGTATATCTTCTATGATTAATATCATGACTATTTAGGGATATATATATACATATATATATATACATATATATATATATATATATATATTTAATGCACTTTTTTAATGGTGCATATAATTTATTTTTTACCAATGTGGTAAGAGATTTTATATTGAAATATCATTATTTATTGATATTATTTATGATTATGATTCCAATGATGATATATAAGGATTTATTTCCTAAGAAACCCATTACATTTATACTCCTCTTTTAATTTCTATAAATATTATGTTTTCCATTATTTTTTCTCACCATTTATACTCAAGAGTCCAAAAATATATATATAAATAAATTTTATGTTATGTCACAATTTGATCAAAAAATATTTCTTCTATATAAAAATTTTCTAAATATATTATAAATACGGTTTTAAAAATTCTCCTATGATTATTTAACTTAATGAATCCCATGTTTTAATTTCTATAAATTTTTTTAAATATAATATTGTTATCATTTTTCAAATTAGGTACTCATTGAATTTTTTCTAAGAAAATGTGAAAGAAATTTTTTAAATGAAATTATATGTAGTGTATATAATTTACTAATATAATTACCTCTTAAGGTTTTTAATCTTACAATACCTGATTCAATGTTTCTTTTAAGAGTAATTTTTTTCAATTTTATTTTTTATGTATTTTTATTTGTAATGTGAATTCTAAAATGAAAAGGTGATTTTATTCAAGAAATATTTCGGTGATATTTTAATGGATTATTCATGTATGATAACATAACATGATGTTAATTATTATTTAATGGGGATATGATCCTATTAAACCATTATTATAATTTCATTGGATGTTTAATATATATTATGAATAGAAATATATGAGTTAAATTTATTCTCAATGGGTTATTCTATAAGGAAATGAAGAAATTTTTATGAATCCCATTGTATTTTCATGTGTTATGATATGATTATATAATGTATGTCTTATGATCATTTTCAATAGATATGTATGTTTATCATTATGTTTTTATGGTTAAAATATTATGAAAAACAATGGATGGTAAGTTATAATTAATGATGGTGGTTACATTATAACCATGTATAGTGGTTATGTTATAAATAAAGAAGGGAGATACCCATATATCCCTCAAATTAATTCGGTAATGATTGATTTCTAAAAAGATAAATACGAATGGAATGGTGAGTTAACCCAGTTCAGTAAGGGACATTGTCCAATATGATAGTCTTGGGAATAAACATTAACAACATTGATGGTTTGAGGACTGAACCCATTCAACTATGATAATCTTGGAAATGTCCCATGTCTATAAGGAAATTTATTTTCCATTCTTAAGTGTGTGACAAAAACATATGTCCTATGTCAATGTTATTCCCTCGTGGTTCATGTTTTTTGATATCTTTATAATTTATGTCTTTTTAACTTCCATAATTTGTTTTTCATGACACATGATTTTGATAAATGATATGCTGAGTATGATTTTCAAATGTTATTATCATGTTAAGATACCCTTATCTCCATGTTATGCTAAAGTTATTATTTGTATCACACATTGTTCCTATAATGACCATATAATCTCTCCATTTCTTATTAATCATTTCCATATGTCATGAAGAATGTCAAAAATTATGAATTATCAAAGAAGGGTTCGGGTAATGAAGAACATATTGGGAGATGGTGTAGATATTTTATGAACCAGTTGTCTAATTGTTCATGTTATCAATAGAACTTGATCTACATAATTTTGGTGTGGATCATTAAGTTATGTAATGTATATTCACATATTAATATATTATATATATGTATGACAAGTATTTTTAACTATTGATGGAATTATAGCGATTTTTATTTGAGATTCGAAAATTGGATAAGAAAAAAATTATAATAATCCAAGAGATAGTCTATGTATATGACAACATCCTAAGGTATTGGTAATGATCATCAACGAATGAGGTAATACATGTATTTCAATTAATTAAAAATGACATTTCATGCTTTAGATAACCTATAAATGAATTTTCATGAATCATCACTATGACTATTATTGAATGCACCATATATTTTTGTTTTATTTAGTTGTTAGAATCAGGAATATTTGTGTTAAAATTGACATACAATGCAATGATTGTACTCATAATAATCCAAACTAGACATGGGATAGAATATCGATCCTTATTATTATTCCTTATAAGTATTCCTGGTATATGATTAATAACATAAACCTTAACAAATTCATAAACTCATAAAAGATGAAATGTATTATGTTCACTAACATTTTTTTGTGGTGGAAACTATGAAGTAATGATGATTCAGCTTCCAATATGTATAGAATGTGGGATAAATTTCATATAATAATGCCTCATAGGAATAAGAAGATGTTTTATATGTTGAAACAAAGGGTATATAAATTGTAATAGATTTTAAAAATAAAGGGTTTGATACAGGTAAATTAATGTCATACTATGTTACAATTTATATTTTAATGTATTATGTGTTGGAGATTTGATAATTATCCTTGAAAATTTTATAATCCAACGGTTAAATCCTAGAATAATTAATGACCTATAATGTATAATAATTAAATTTTTTAATGATTATGATTATACAAATTTGTTTTGGAATACTTATATTAATTATTTTCCGGATATAAGGTTCATGTAATGTCTATGGATTAATACATATTAGAATTTTAAATAGTATATTTAGTTTGGATAAAGAGATTATTGTCATTGGTAGGTTATTATTTGTGACCATGAAATTGAATAGTTGACTAAACAGTGAGTTTGACATCTTTGAATATATTTATGGCATTTTTTGGATTTGTTGAATACATTCAATGGTTTGAAATATTTTTTTAGGAATAAAGATTGTTGTAACATTAGTATGTAGATATACATTTAAATTTTAATTTGAGGTTTAATTAAATGTTATTTATAACATTAGGGGTTTATAATTTAATGGTTGAACAGAAGTTCAATGTCATAAAAATTATTTTTTTATGTTTTTATTAATTTGATTTTGAGGTAATTGAATGCTTTTTTGGAAGAATACTCTATTTAAGTTCAAATAAACATTTTCATTAATATATGACTTTATTTTGTGTAAATTTGGGTCTATTATATAGTGGGTTATAGAAAATGTTTATGGTTCAAAATTGATTCATGAAAAAGAAATTGTTAGAGATATATATAGTTAAGATAATGATTACCTTTCATGTTAGTATATAAATTTAATCCATGATAATTTTGAAGACATAACTTTGGGGTGATATTTAACAAGTGATTGAAAATGAAAGACTTTTTTAGTATAATACAATATAAATTATTTATATTTATAATAATGGGTATGGCCTTGTATTAGAGGTTAAAAAATTCAATAATTTTACTGGTGTTCCCTAATTTTTGATGTAATATTATTAATTGAGATGAACTTTAGATGTTATTATCATGGATTGGGAGATTAATTTTATATTTATTATTATAATGGATTATACATTATCAGAATTATCATAACTTTTGCAACCTATTTTTTTATTAATATTTAATTTGAATAAGAATATATTTATATAATTTTTCAATCTATTACATGTATATTTTAATTATTCAATAATACAGAGTTAATTTTATATACTCATAATTTAGAAGAAACATATTATATTTTGACGAAAATTGTTTATATTATGATGTTATGAATTCAAATTATGTATATTCGTTTTGTTCGTATTATATTAGGAAATGGTATTTCTCAACTAAATAAAATGTTTTTGAAAACTATTTTTTAGGAATAATATTCATTTTCAATGAATCAATTGACTTTCCTCATCACATAGTTATCATTTTCTGGTTGTTAAAATTATCAAAACAATGTTATATTTCACACTTTTTAGTATTTTTTATTAATTTTTTTTCTTACATAACCTTATATTCATATCCCACTAATGGTCTCATATATAAAAAAATTGTATTTTTTATTTCTGATGAAATTCATATTTCCCATTATCTTCTATCAAGATCATGTTTTATTAACCCCTTTTATGGTTTGGGATGACTATTTTTTTTGGAAATATCTAACCTATATTTACCAAGAACATGTAAAAGATAAAAGGACACAAATTAATGGGGGATAATATAAGACCCTGATATTTTATGATATAATCTTTTAATTTAAATTTATCTTATTCAACAACATGTGTTACACGAAACACTGTGTTAAAATGAATCATGATATACTATTTAAAGAAATTTATATGATATAGTTATAACCTAATTGTTAAATTATAGTGTATTAATAGGATTAAATAAATTATTAAATGAATAAAAATTTATTTATAATGTCATAATAAATAATCCCTCAATTTTTAATAGTCATTTTATTCACAAAAATTCTATTTTCTTCTAAAATTATTTTTATTATTTTTATATTATGAAAAATTTCTATAAAATCTGAAACTTTGTAACATTCAAATAATTTTTTAAATAATTATAATTAAAATAAATAAAGAATATATTTTGATAATTTTTTCAAATATTTAATTTTTAGTAGATGTAGAAAAATAATGTTGTTTATAAAAACTATAGTTTTGTTTTAGGAAAGTAAAAAAAATATATTTTACTATAATAATGATTAAAATTAAAATTAATAATATTATATTTATTGAAATGCAATTTATTTTACCATAATCAATTTTTTGTTTGAATTTAGTATCAATAATTTTTTAAATGTTATATAATTTCCTGAAAAAAGTATTTTTATGTGGAAAATGTTTTCTTATATTAATTAATTAAATTGATCACTAATTGATAATTATTATTTTTTAAAATATAAAAACTATACACTAAATAAATTTTATTTCATTCATTTAATATTAATATATTAAATAGAAAAAATAAATCTAGTTCTTTGCAAAAAAACTATATTCAACTAAATGCATATTTCATCTCAATTTGAAAATTTATATTGAAATTAATTTATTCCACTTCTATTTATTATATTCGATAAAATGTTACCCATATTTTGAATATTATTGTCAATGTTTTATAAATATTCTTTTTTATTTAATAGTTAATATGAATTGTAACCATGGTAGAATTTACCACCTCACTAAAGGGTAAATTGATTTAATGTAGGTAAAATGTTTCACCCACAAAATATAAAGTAAAAAACCTTTAATTTGATATCGTCTATGATAAGAAACACCAAGAAAAGAAGTAAATATAAACTCCAGATGTATTATAATATGTTTACTAATAAAAATATTGCCTATATATTTTAATCCATGAAACACTATGTTAGTATGTGTTATACACCAGAGAAAAATTCCTTAATAGATTGTGTTACATGCAAGAGCAACCATCCTTGACATCTTGGGTTACACAGAAGAGTGTGTTTCACTAAATAACAATGTAGTATTAAAATATTATTATTTAATATAACATGATATAAACTAGTCATTGATTTAATTTTTATTAATAGTAATATCAAACTTATGAAAATTATGGTTCACAACAATATACAATGAATTCTTTCATAAATATTTAAAGAGAAATGAAAAAATGAACCTATTCGATATAAAAATTAATCTAATTAATATTATGATTCCATAGGAGGATTAGCTTAATAAACCTAACTAATAACAATTATGGAATGATTTTAATAAGACATAAATGTTATATATTAAATCATTTTTTTTATATTTATTCCTGAGGATTGATTTGGATAATATTAGAACAGAATTCATTTCACAAATAAAGACCTATATTATTATAAAAGAAATTTTACAAACTATTAATACAGAACCTATTTTAAATATTAAATTTTAAATTCTTATAAATTTAATTTTAGAATATGTACATCATTACTAAATTTCTAATGTCAAAATTATCTTAGAGTAAATTTTTTAATTTCTTTGAGAAACATCAAATGGATGACTATTGAAAAATAATGCATTATAGATAAACACTGCCATTTGGTTAAAAAAATTATTGATGATAAATTTTATTTTAGTTTTTTCATTAAGTTTCATTAGGTCAATAATAAAATTATTAATAAAATTTATTTAAGTAGAATCAATTTCACATTGAAATTGAATATAAAAACTCAACACTCTTTTGAGAATTATTCTACTAAAACCAGTTAAACCATATGTTTGTAAGATTATCATTAATCATAATTTTTCCTATTCTGTGTTTGGAATTTAAAAAAATAGATCTAAACCTTTATAACCAGGATGATATTTTTTGTCCAATAACATCAACATAATTTTTAACAAAAACTATTACTAAAAGTGATTTAAATTAATTGCAGTTATTAATGTGTAATTAGGTATGAAAATAGACTCAACATTTTTTTTCAAGGGGGAAATGACATAGAAACTTCCACAATACCCATTGGATGCCCATAAATCGGCGATACACAATCAATTATTAGGTATTTTTGGTATTTTTCAACATTTATTATGTAATAACACATCAAACTCTAACCTATTTCAAAAAAATTCATGTGTGTCATTTTGATTACCTATAAATTGCCACTATCTCTCCCACTTCATAACACCTCTAAAACCACATAGGTTCATCCTTGATCTACCCATATATCTTTCCAAAAATCCTTCCCTCAGCTATGAAGCCTCTATTCTGCTATAAAGAAATCCAAATTAGGATTTTCATTTAATGACCCATCCCTCGGGGCCTGTGCGATGACTACCCCAAGCCCACCTCCCAAATGCCATGGGCTGGTGAATAGCGTCAATGGTGTTTTCAAACAAGTGGGAGGAATTTTCTGTGTACATGTACTCACACCCATAGCCTTATCCCACAATGATGAAGATGAAAAAATACATACCACTAAAACAACCACTGAGATTTAGAGGTACTAGCTATATGTAAAATGCGCCAAAATACAAAAAAAAAGACAAGCTGTAAACAAGGGAGTAAAAAGTATTTGATAATCCATCCGCAGAAAACCCTTCATTAAGTATAGGTGAAGAGTTGGTGTAAGAAGCCATATGTGTATGAAAAACATGTCTGATCTCATTGGACATGGTCTGTTCGTTGACTATCAAGTTCACTATCAAAATGATGGTCGTATGCACTAGACATGACACATTTAGGTGAAACTTGTTCAGGGGAGAGTAAAATAATAATCAGTAAGGACCACAAAACATAATGAAATTGCCACAAAGAAAGCTACACAATATGTAATGCATATATCACACACATAAACTAAAAATTATAGAATGAAGGACTATCAGTCTTAATGTTGAACGTCTTGTACTACCACAGGACTTGTCCTCGATTAGTCACTGAGGTCTTTCAGGCCACTGAGGTACCCTTGTCACTGCCAGGCCACTGAGGTCCACTCGTCTTCTAGGAAACTGAGGTCTACTTGTCTGTCGGGACACTGAGGTATACTCATTTATAGGGCCACAAAGGTCTGCTCTTATGCATGGCCATAGAGCCTTTCTTTTCTACTAAGCCACTGAGGTCCTCTCGTCTGTTGGGCTACTATGGTCTGCTCATCTGTCAGGCCACTGAGGTCCTCTTATATCCCCGGACACTATGTTATTCTCACCTATCATTCAAATAATTACAACAGTTTATCGGGCCACTATGTTAACATATTATATAGATACACTGAGCTCTTCCCATCTATCAGCCCACTAAGGTCTTCTTGTCACATTCTTCACATCACAACTAGCTGCAAGATTCCCACTCAAAATTCTATTGATTCCCAAAGAATTTAATCCTAAATCAATCAATTGTATCCCAAAACCACAAAAACTCACATTAATTATTCCAAATTTAACCTCTTGTCACGAGGATTTCAATGCTACAAACAACACATCAATCAGATGCAGGGTTTGGATGTTATGGATGTTTTATTAAAAAGTTGTGGTTGGGTCCTAGTTCAGTCCGATAAAGTCAGACCGACATAGATAAGCTGGGCCTTGGGTCTGGCCCACTAGGAGTGTAATATCTTAGGTAAATAAATAACAAGAAATTTTCCATATATATTCATATTTTTTAATTTAATATTAATTTTACATTAAAGGGGTTGATATGCATGATGGCGTACCTAAAACGAAACAACGGGTTTCTTTGAAATCTTATGTTCCAGACTAAAAATAAAATATATTTTTTCAAATGTAGTTTACGAAAAGCCGTTGAATAAGATAGAACAAATAGAACTAACTATAATATTATTATACATGTTTGTAAAATGTTTTTACATTTATCCAATAAATTTTAGAGTCTTGAAATGAGAATTAATCTAATTTTAAACATAAATAATCTAATATTCTTTAAAAGGTCGATTTACCACCTTTTGATGGAGAACCCTATTTAAAACTAGATATAATATCTTTTATATTTTCTATTTGACAAAATATAATTCTTTTTTAGAATTGGGAAATTAAAATTTACTTTGGGTAAATTTTTGGTATTTTTCTGATAAAATTCATTTTCCTATGAATAATGAAAAATACTGTATTTTAATTAAAAATTGCCTTTTAATATAATTTATTTATATGGTTATATTATCTTTTTAATTGGTTATATAATGTAATTATATTGTGTTTTTACCATTTATTCCAATGTTGGTCATTGGAATTAACTTTACATCAAAATTGGAAATAAACAACTATCAATCTTTTGATAGTTATTGTTTCTTATAAACAAGCTATTTGTTTTAAAAGTGGAAATTATTTTTAAATTAATTAATCCAAATTCTATGTTTTTAATTTGTTAAAATAGGCATCATTTTTGATTTAGAATATCTAATATAGCTTTGGATGAATTTTTTTTATTTTTCTGAAAAGCTTCAATTTTTTAGGAATAGATAAACCACTAAGCCATAGTTAAAAAACTGACTTTTTCATTTATATGAAATTTTACTATTTCTATGGATTGAATTTTGAAAATTGGACATAAATTTTTGATATTATTATGTAAAATGTTGTCCAATAAGGTGAAAATAAATTTTCATGAATAGTAACTTTTGACTTTTATTTACCGTAGTTAATGTTAATATGGTTATTCAAGGTAAAAAATAATATCATAATAATACAAAATTACCTTAAAACTTATCCTAACAATATTGCATGAGTCATGGCCGAACATTTGAATCATTTGTTCATTTTTTTACACCATAGAGCCACTTGGGAGTGATAATGTCACTTTAGATTATTTAACATAAAGTAAAGGCCAAAATGGCAGAAACAAATATATTTTTGTAAATTAATTTTTTCATGGGGTTATTTAAGTTATCTTTTAGACTATAAAAATTTATTGGAAAGATAAAAATATTTCCTACATCATGGTATTTGTTTTATAATTTTTAAAAATCATATAAAGTAAATTATTTTTGACATAATAATGATTGACTAATTACCTCATTAATAAAGGATTTTAATAAATAAGATTATAGATATTAAAAAAATATCCAAAACCTGTCCCATTCTTATTAAATGATTTTATTTCAACAATTAGTCATATTATCTTACACATTATTTTTTTGACCTTTATAAACCAACAATCATTATATAATAAAATAATATTTTCACACATTCCTAAAGAGCCCCTCCTCCCCCATATAAAAAGACCTCACATCTATCTCATTCCTCACACCACTCAAGCCCCGTGGCTCATCCAACCCCTACCAAAATAGCCTATCAATATCCCTCTCCTCCTCCTAGAATCCTTACATTAGCCAGAAGCCACCTCTAGGAGCCCTTTTGGTTCAAACCAAAGGGAGTTACCCAAATTAAAGGAGATTAAAGAACAAACATGTCATACCGAACACGAGGTAAGGGAGTTCATATCAATCTCCGTTCATTGAGGCATATTTTCATAATACTGGAAAATATTTTATACTCTGAATAAAAACCATTAAATTTTCATTTCATTTAGGGGAAATCATTTTGTACGAAGCGTTTGAGTAAACTCCTAAAAACAGAATGTTTCTTTTTAACGTCAGTGGTGACGACGACATTTCCACTACTGTGAGTATTATTTGATCATGGCTTCCATAAGAATCCATTAAGTTTATAAAAGTAAAATAAATACCATATACTCATTTATTTATTACGTTATTGAAAATGGTTTTTATAATGGATTTTTTTTTGTCAATATATTTAAATGATATATTGTGATTGAAAGGTGGATATTTTATCTTTCCTTTATGTTTTCCTTATATGTTATGAATTTTTCATGGACTTGGGCATTTTTTATGTATACGGGTGGTTACATGATAATCCTAGGGAGGGTGAGCATGAGATATCTCTCCAATGAATTAGATTACATGACAGTGTTAAACGTGAATGTTTCTCCTAAGAGATTAGGGAATATACAATGATGGGTATCCCAATGTAACTCCCTATGTAGATGTGCTAGCTAAAATGTATGTATTATATGAATACCAGATGTTGCCTTTATGATTTATGTTTTCTATGTGTTATTCATAGATCTTATGATTTTATGAGGTATGTTAAAGATCTTATGTTATGTATGCAACGATAAACTAATGATTTCTTTATTTGTTTTATAACCCTTAGTGAGCTTTCTATGCTCATCCCATGTTTTCAAATGTTTTTAAAAGGAACTAAAGATTAATAGGGACAAGGATGGGATCAAGGAAAACTAATGTTGTCTAAAACATGGAACTATACATGACTGTTTTTTCCAAGAGTTTTTATTTTAAGAAAAAATTGATACAAAGTTGAATTTTCTACATGTAATATTAATGTGGTTATGTAATTTTTATAACATAATTCTCTAAAACACTAAACCAGAAAAGATCCTCAATTCGAATTATTCATTTAAGTCCTGATTATGTAATGTTTAAGGCCATATCATTATAGTTAGTATTAGATGTCAGGTTGGATAATGTTAAGAGTTAGGTTATTGTTAAATTAATAACACTAAATAACTTTATATTGAAATGATATCGCATTTAAAGATTAACATGTTTCTTTTCCAAAGATATTTTTGTGTTCAGAATGGTTTTCTGTAGAGGAATGATGGTAGCTTGTTCGGATGACATTAGGAGGAAAACAAACTTCCAAATTAGCAACTTGAGATGGTAGGAATCAGAACTGAATAGTTTGTTGTAGTAATGGAATAGTTGAATTAGGCTATAAATGGTGGTGGTATTCATGCATGATATCATCTTCATTAACCAAAAAAGAACATATTAGTAGTGGAGCATTTCATGAGGCAATATCCCCTATAATTCATAGGATCATCTGACACTGTGCTAGAAGAAGGGTGGATTAAATAACTAGAAAGGATTTTTGATGACATGGTTTATTTAGAACAACAAATGGTTAGTCTCTCTATTTACTGTTTTGATGGTGAATCTGATCAGTGGTGGTTGATGTTGTAAAATATCAGGGATAGTGGGGATATTTATGTTCTTGATTAGGATGAATTCGAAGGTATGTTCACTGAGAAATACTTTCCTATGGTTATTAAACTTAGGATGGGAAAAAACATCATGCCATTGATGCAGGAGGATGACTCATTAGATGATTATAAAGAAAAATTCACTTGACTGGAAAGGTATTCTCAAAATTTAATACGAGATCTTGATAGTAAAATCAACCATATTTTACTCAGGTTTAAAGCCAATGTATCAAAGGAATTTAGCTTCTCGTGAGATCAAAAGTTATGAAAAACTTGTTCGTTTTGTGGAGAAGGTGGAAATTTTGTTTTCCAATGATCGGGAGTTCCTTGATAAAAAATAGAATAAGAGGTTCAAGTGGCAGACGAAAGTGAAAAACTCTTCAAAAAAGTCTTATGGTAAGAAACATAAGTTTAATGTTTGTGAAACTTTTGGTAAAAAGATAGCGGTGGAATGAATTTTGAATATTGGTAAGAGCTACCAATCTAGTAAAATGGTACATAAGGCTCATAATTGGAATTTAAAAGATCATATTAATGTAAAGACAATATATGATTTAAATTCTGTAAAAAAAATCAGTTAAATGAAAAAGCTCATTATGAAAATGAGTGTCCAATGAAGAACTCAACTGAGGGAAAGAAGTCGGACTACAAGAAGAATGGGGTGGTGAAATCCTTTACAACTACTTCATCTGATTTTGGGCCATCTAATGAAGTAGACCTAGGTATATTTTTTGTTTGTTCAGATTTTGAAAATGTGTTGTTTGATTCGGGGTCTATACATTCATTCATTTCTGAAAAGTTTTCTAGTGAATTGGGAATTCAATCTCAAGATATGAATCCAAAACATATGGTAAAAACACCAGGAGGAAATGTTGAGACATAAACAAAACATTAGAAACTTCATTTCCTTTTGTGTAGGAAGAATCTACGAGAAAACATTATTATTTTTTCTTCTAGTAGAGTTTGATGTTATTTTGAGAATGGATTGGATTTCTATATATCATGCTAAGATTCACTGTAGAGATAAGGAGGTTTATTTTCAGAAATATTTTCAGTTTGTATACATCAATGATCCCCATCTTTTGATAACATATTAGGAATCTGAGAAACTAGTAAAAGATAGAAATGAATGTTACCTTGCACATATTGTTTAAAACAAATGAACTATTCAGATTAATGATGTTCTAGTGGTAAATGAGCAGCTTGATGTTTTTTCTAAGAGTTTCCTGGTATTATACCTAATGAGGAAGTTGAATTTACAATATACATAGTTCCTGATGCTAGTCCAATTTCAAAACCTCCTTATCAAATGGCCAAAATTGAATGTTTAGAATTAAAGAAGTAATTGCAAGAGTTATTATATAATGGTTTCATTCGACCAGCACATCACCATGGTGTGATCATATCTTTCTTGTTAATAATAAAGATGGTTCAATGAGACTTTGCATTTATTATATAGAATTGAACAACATCACTGTTAAAAGCATGTATCCTTTTCCACATATCGATGATTTCATTGATCAGCTATAGGGAGGTCAGTATTTTTCAAAGATTGATTTGTGGTAAGGGTACCATCAATTGAAAGTAAATGAATCATACATTCCGAAGTCCTCATTTTTTACTAGATATGGTCATTATGAATTTGTAGTTATGCCTTTTAGTTTATCCAATTCACCTTTGTATTCATGGATCTTATAAATAGAATTTTCCTAGAGTTCATGGATAACTTTGTGGTTCTGTTCATTGGTTATATTTTGGTTTATTCTAAATGTAAATACATGCATGAAAATCTTTTAAGGATTGACATCCAATCCTTAAAAGAAAAGAAACTATTTGGTAAGTTCATCATGATTGATTTTTGGTTACAAAAAATTTCTTTCCTTGGTTGCATTGTTTTAAAAAATGGCATAACTGTTGATCCTGCTAAAACAAAGGTTGTTAAATAATGGACAAGACCAAAAAATATAAGATAGATTTGCAGTTTTCCTGGTTTTTCTAGTTATTACTGGAGGTTATTTGAAAATTTTACACAGTTATCTAGTCCACTAACTATGTTAACCCAAAAAGGGGTTAATTTATTTTGGATAAATGAATATGATTATTGTTTTCAGGAATTGAAAAGAAGATTGGTGAATGATCTAGTTTTGGCATTGTCTTCCAAAAATTGAGATTTTTTTATTTACATAGATGATTAATTGAATGGACATGGTTGCGTCTATATGTAGAATGATTAGGTAATTTCTTATACTTCACCTCAGAAGAAACCTCATGAGTTAATTTCCCTACACATGATTTGGAATTTTCTGTTGTTGTTTTTTTTAATAATTTGGAGGCATCATTTGTATGGAGTAAAATGTGAAATATATAATAAACAAAAAAGATTAATGTATATACTTACTCAAAAATAATAGAACATGATAAAGTGGAGATTGTTGGAAATAATCAAGGATTATGATTGCACGATTCATTTCTATCCAGGAAATGCAAATAATGTGGCTAATGATTTGATTCAAAAAAGTAATTCTTCATTAACCATGATATGTTTGGAATGAGATCCTTTGGATTTTGATTTGATAAACATTGGAAAAGAAGTTTTTGGGGCATGCAATTCATCTATTTTGTTTTAGGTGTCAGTGAAATCCTATCTATCAGACAGAATTATACAAGCGCCGAAGGAAGACAGTGAGTTATAGAAAAATGTAGAGTTTTTTCAGAATGCTATGTTTCCTAAAGTTAACATTGATAATGATTTTGTGTAAAGGTTTGGGAAAAGATTATGTGTTCCTTGTGATTCAAAGTTGCTGAATTAGTTGTTATTCTAAGCTCATAGTTCATTGTTTTCAGTTCATCCTAGTAGTACTAAGATGTACATAGATCTTCATAATTATTACTAGTGGGATGGAATGAGAAGAGATATTACTTATTTTACTGTGAAGTGATTGACTGGTCATCTTTCTAATGAAAAGGGTATTTACCTAATGGGATGCTTCAGTATTTATCAGTGCTATATTGGAAATGGGATAATATATCCATGGACTTCGTTTTGAGATTACCGAAGACATCATGAGGAAATAATGCAATCTGGATAATTGTTGATCGATTGAATATATCGGTTATTTTTTTTACCTATTTGAGATTATTTATCTCTAGATAACTTTCTAGATTGTATGTTAAAGAGATATTCTGTTTTCATTGAGTTACCCTCTCCATTGTATCTGATTGTGATCCCAGGTTTACTTATAACTTTTTGAATGGCCTTCAAAAGTCGTTGGGTACTAAATTAAATTTAAGAACAACTTTTCATTCAAAATCAGATGGGAAGTTAGAACGAACATTTCAGACCGTTGAGGATAATATATATGCTTTTTCACTGGATTTATAGGGATGTTAGGATGGAGAACATTCTTTGGATGAATTTTCATATAATAATAGTTTCCATTCCAATATACAGATGGCTCCATTTGAGGCATTATATGGAATGCGGTGTCGAACACTATCATTTTGGGATGAATTTGGGGAAAGGAAGTTGATGGGACGAGAATTGATATAAGATATTGAAGAAAAAGTTTAGTCAATTCCGAAGCACCTGAGAATATCTTAGATCAGGCAAAAAATTTATGCGGATAACCAGAAGAAGGACATCTCTTTGGAGGTAGGTGATCATGTCTTTCTCAACGTTTCTGCATGGAAAAGTGTGATGTATTTTTTTAAGAATGGAAAGTTGAGTCTAAGGTTCACTTGACACTATGAAATCCTAGATAAAGTTTAATCAGTTTCATATTGAGAGGCTTTACCTCCAAGTTTGTCCCAGGTACATAATGATTTTCATGTTATAATGTTGAGAATGTGCATGCCATATATATCTCATGTGTTAAGTCTTGAGGTAGTTCAGTTGGAAGAGAATCTCTCTTATGAGGAACAACAAGTCCTGATTCTTGACCATAGAAAGAAGGTGTTTCAGAATAAGGAAATTCACCAGGTAAAGGTATTGTGGAAGAACAATATGGTTGTAGAGGAAACTTGGGGATCAAAAAATTCTATGATGGATAAATACCCCAACTTAATTGATATGTGAATAAAATTGCCAGGACACAATTACCAAAAGGGGGTAGGATGTAACATCCTAGGTAAATAAATAACATCAAAATTTTCATAATTATTCATATTTATGAATTAAATAGTAATTTTCCTTTTAAAGGGGTTGATATGATTGATTGCATACCTGATACACATCAATGGGATTCCTTGAAATATTACGTTGGACACTCAAAATATAATAATATTTTTTTGATGAAGTTAACGTCTAGTCGTTGTATTGGATGTAATGAATAGAACTAACTACAATATGATTATACAAGTTTCTTTAATGTTTTTTACATTTATCCAATAAATTTTATAGGCTTTAAATGCAAATTAATCTAATTTTAAGCATAAATACACTATTATACTTTAAAAGGTCGATTTAATGCCTTTTGATGGAGAACCCTCTATAAATCTAGTTATATTCACTTTTATATGTTCTATTTAACCAAATAAAATTATTCTTTACAATTGGGACATCAAAATTTACTTTGGGAATTTTTTTTGTATTTTTCTAATAAAATTCATTTTTTATGAATAGTGAAATATAATATATTTTAATTGTAATGTGCCTTTTAATCTAATTTATTAATATGGTTATATTATATATTTAATTGGTTTGAAAGTGTAATTATATTATGTTTTTACCATTTAATCTAATTTTGGTCATTGGAATTAATTTCACATTGAAATTGGAAATAAACAAGTACTAATCTTTTGATTGTTATTGTTTCATAAAAACAAGCTATTTGATTTGATAATATGAATTAATTTTAAATTAATTAATACAAATTATATGTTTTAAATTTAGTAAAATTGAAATCATTTTTGAATTCAGAATATCAAATATTGCTTAGGCTGTATTTTTGGTATTTTTCAGAAAACATCATTTTTTGATGAATACTGAAACCACTAAGTTGTAGTTAAAAAATTAAAATTTTCATTTAAATGAAAATTTTTCACTTATGTGGATTAAATTTTTAAAATATGAAATACATTGTTATTATTAGTTAGTTAAATGTTGTTAAATATGATGAAAATCAATTTTGTGAATATTACCTTTGGACTTTTATTTTCTGCTGTTAAAGGTAAATAGGGTAACTCTAGGTAAAAAAATATAATAATAATAAAAAAATTACTTTAACACGTGTCCTAACAATATTATATGTGTCATGAAAGACCTTTGGAATCCTAGGGCCAATTTTGGGACCCCATTTCACAACATGGGATTGATAATGACACTTTAGATTAATTAACGAAAAGTAACGGAAAAAATAACACAAACAAATATCTTTTTTTAAATTAATTTTTCATGGGATTATATAAGATATATTTTCAACTATAAATATTCATTGAAAATATAATAATATTTCCTATATCATGGTATTATTTTATTATTTTTAAATATCAAATAAATTAAATTATATATGACACAATAATGATGGAGTAATTACCTCATTAATAAATGGTTTTAAGAAATATGATTATAAATATTAAAATAATATCCAAAACCTATAAAATTGTTATTGGATTATTTTATTTCTACTATTTGTCATCTTATATTCTACATTAATTTTTTTTTGGACCTTTAGAAACCGAAAGTCATTATTAAATAGAAAAATATTTTCACACATTCCTAAAAAGCCCCTCCTCACACTTATTAAAAGCCCTAACTTATATCTCATTCCTCACACCTTTCAAGCCCATTGGCTCATCCAAACCATACCCAAATAATCTCTCAAGATTCATCTACTCCTCCTAGAAGCCTTAAATTATGTATAAGGCCCCACGAGATGTCCTTTTTGGTTCAGAACAAAGGGAGTTACCAAAATTAAAGGATATTAAAGAACGAACTGGTGAAGTCGGACAAGAGGAAAAGGACTTCATCTCAATATACTTTAATTGAGGCATATGTTGTTTTAATACATGAAATTATTTTAGATTTTTTATAAACACAATTGAATTTTTATTTCATTCAAAGGGAATCTTTTTCTAAGAAGGGTCTTACTAAAAGAAAAAAATGAATGTTTATTTTTAACTTAAGAAATGACAATGACATTTCTGCCACCATGAGTATTATTTGATATTCAAATAATTAACAATTCGTAATACTTTTAAAAGGAAAAAAATACAATATACTCTTTTATGTATTTTGTTATGAAAATGGTTTTTATAATGGATTTTTTATATCAATATATTTCAATGTTAAATTGTGATTGAAATGTGGAAATTTTATCTTCCCATTATGTTTTCTACATATGTTATGAAAATGTTATAGATCGTGGGCATTGTTTACATATATGGGTGGTTCCATGATAAACCTAGTGCTGGTGAGCCTAAGATAGCTCTCTAAAGCATTGGGTAAAGTGATAGAGGTAAACATGAATGTTTCTTCATAGAGATTATAGAATATATTGTGATAGGTATTCCTACATAACTCCCTACGTAGAAGTGATAGCTACAATGTATGTATGCTATGATTTCCACATGGTACATTTATGATTTATGTTTTCTATGTTTTATTCATTAATTTTATGATTAAATGAGGTATGTTAGAGATCAAATGTTATGTATGAAATGATGAATTAATGTTTTCACTCATTGTTTCATAACCCTTTCTGAGGTTTTTATGCTCATCCCAAGTATTGAAATGTTTTTCACAAGACCTAAAGATGAATAGGATCATGGATGGGATCATGGAAAATTCATGCTATCTAAAACATGGAACCATACATGACTCATTTTTTTAAAGAGTTTTTTTATTTAAAAAATGGATATTGAGTAGAATTTTCTACATGTAATATTCATGTTGTTATGTAATTTTTATGAAAAAATTCCTAAAAACACTAAAATTGAAAAGAACCTCATTGTGAATAATTCATTTAATTCATGATTATGTAATGCTTAAGGATGGGTCATAATAAAGAGGGATTTTCTGGTCCACCTAGGATGCAGTAGATGATGTGTCCCACCTGCAGTCCAACAGGACCATGGCCCTACAACCGTGTGCGCTCATGCCACTGCCAGTTATTGCCAATGACCATGATCCTCCAGCTGCAATGGTTGTCAAAGGCCCTATCCACCACCATAGTGCTAGACACAGCCCATGTCCAACCCCATAGCATTCTGTTGGCCCGCACCACCCCCTCCCTGATCCCCCCATACTTGGGCATTGTCCATCACCAGCATAATTATGGTCTCATACTCAAGTCATCAGATCCACTCAGTTGGTCCATTTTTTTAAACATTGACCACATTCATGGTCCTTAGATAGTCACTATCCCTACTATAGGCTCAAAGTTTACTTTCCATAAATCCAATGGGTAGGTCATGCATAAAAAAAGAATGCCCATAATAGAGGGATCCATGCCTTGTTCATGTTGGCCTGATACCTCTATGATAGATTTTAAACACAAGGTGGATGATGATTTAAGAATCTATCTTGTAAATATCTTATTGAAAAACCAAAGAAGAAAACCCATTCATAAAAGTGATCGATTCGCGATTCAACTATTCATGTGTTGACCTATATGTATTACACAATTCAAATAATGGTGAGAGAAAATTATCTTGGAATCAAACATGTACACCGAGGTTGGATTGTTCATCGCTAAAGATCGCACCACTATCAGTTGTCTTTCCATGATCTCCAACCCTCTTTTGTTGTTGGCGATCTATTGAAGGATTGATTAATGGAGGAAGGGAAGAAAAAAATCGTTCATCATTACAGTGATCCATCAATCATTTATTTCCAATTCCAAATTTCCATGTTCAGATCAATCCGGGATTATTCCAAAGATCCCATATTTGATTAACCCATTACATGGGGAAAAAGTATTCCAGTATTATTATTATGTTGTTTCATCTAGGAAACGATGTTTCTCTTATGCTCAGGTTTCAATGTTTCCATAATTCAATGAAATTACAAATTCATAATAAAATAAACGATATTTTTATATTTCCATAATAAAATTGTTTTAATAATTTTTCTTAAAAAGAATGAAAATTTTATTTTTTCCTCAACTTATGTCGGTCAAGGTTAGGTTCTTCCATAAGTAATGTAAATGTTCTGGATGCAATTTTCCCTCATATTTTTAATCTAGGCACCCATTTAGAAGTTTCAAAAATATATCAGGTGGGATATTTTAAATAAACATAATAAAAGTTAAAAAATTTATTACTAGCACACCATGTCTCGGCATAATGTGGATTCTGATCCCCTGGTCTCAAAATAATCCCATCAAATCTTAAATAAATTACAGTGAATTTACAGTACATTACATAACCACCACCTTTAGAAAATTACATCTTCATATGCCAAAACAAGTTCTAAACTAGAAATGGAGGTACTGAGCTCAAATATGAGCCTCCCACACTTATGTGATTACCTAAATATTCTTATGTTCCCACCAAAGGCACTCAAGTGGAATCGAAATTCCCTGAAATAACTGATCCTAAACATACTCAATCTCTATTGGGACCTCCAAAAATATCCCCCCATCATCAATATTCAACTCACCCCAGCTGATGAGTTTTAATAGATCATGCACATTCCTCATCAACTCTGATATGTGGATGAAATTATGCACATAGTGTTTCTTATAGGGTATATCTAGGTGGTATCCCACAATGCCTACTCATCATAGAATCTGAAAAGGTCTGATTTACCTCCGAGATAGCTTTTCTCCCCTACTAAACCTTCATAATCCACATCGACATGAGAACAAAAGAAACAAATCGTATCTCTCCACTAACTCCTTGGGCCTCCGTCTTCTATCAGCATAATATTTCTACCTACTCTGTGCAGTCCCCATATTATCTGGGATGACCTAAAAATTCTCAGTGGTAGACCGTACCATCTCTGGACCCACGATTGATGACTCATATTTGTCTTTCTAGCTTAACAGTGACCTGAATGGTCTCCCATACAGCCCGTAAAATGGTTCAACACAAATGGTGGAGTGGTAGCTGTTGTTGTATGAAAACTCCACCAAAGGTATGTGATTTTTCCAACTACGCCCTATTTCAATGATATAAACATGAAGAATGTCCTCTAAAACATGGATTACCCTCTCTATTTGACCATCTATTTGGGGTGGAAGGATTTCCTCATGTGTAGCTGAGTCTCGAATTCCTCATTAAATACCCTGAACAACTAGGATGTGAAGCCTGTGTCTCAGTCTGAGACTATCTTTGATGAGACTATGTGTAGTTGAACTATCTTTTTCACATAGATGCATATCATTATCTGTACTAAACCGTACTCATGGATGGATTAGAATTGGGACAACATTTTTATTCGGTCAACAACCATCCTAATTGTATCATTCCCCCTAGATGTGAGGGATATACTCGTCCCAAAGTCCATCAAGATACCAAACCACTTGAACTCTGGGAACTCAAGTGGGTATGTGAATCCTTATGGAACCTAACGATCTTCTTTTCCTTTCGGACAAACCAGTCACTATGAAATGAACTCTACTACTGAAATATTAATCCTCACCCACCAGTAGTCACGTCCGAGGTCATGGTACATCATTTAAACTCTTGTATGTACCACCATAAGAGAGGTGTGGAACTCCCTTATAAACTCCTCACATAATGCCACCGGGACAACAGTGACCCCCATGAAAAGGATAATCTTCTCCATAACTATCGAATTGTAATTAGGAGCCTATCATAAGGATATGTGAGCACACCTAGCATCATAATCAATATCCACATGTTGTGCCTCCCTGACTCATTGTAAGAGTGGGGGAGTGGCAGCCATTCATGGAAGATAATATGCTCCATCTCCACCAATGAAGGATATCTGTATCACAACTAACCACTCTGACACCTCACTTAGCAACTGGAAACCAGTTATTCTGTTGAGCGCATCTACTACAACATTTCACTTCCCAAAAGTATATGCTATTTCTATGTCATAGTCTTGGTATAACTCTAGCCTCCGTTGTTGTGTCATGTTGAGGTCTTTATGAGATAATACATAACGAACACTTTAGTGGTTGGAGTTGATGGTAAACTACTCACCCATCATGTAGTGATTCCACATCTTCAATGCAATGACCCTTACTTTTTTCTCATGTTCATGGGTTATCTCATTGCTCTCAAGAAACCCCAACTTCCATGAACCATATTCGATCAATACATACCCCTTCATTAGGACACAACCTAGTTTAGTCCCTAAGGCGTCTCAAAATAATAAAAACCCAATTCCCCCCTCTAGTAGTATCAATAAGGGGGCACACATCATTCTTGGCCTTAGCTCATAAATACTCTACTGGTACTTCTCCATCAACATAAAGGGATGCCTTTTTTATGGTGAAGCAGATAAGGGTAATTCTACTCAAGAGAAATTAGGAAGTAACCGTCATTAGTATCCATCCAAACCCCATAAACTCTGCACCTCGGTCATGCTCCTCGGTGGCTCCCAAGGTAGAAAGCCTCTTTCATTGATGGATCTACTACAAACACATAGTCCACAATTACGTTTCCTATAAAGTGGAAACAAGAATATGAAATTTACACATAAAGATATTCCTATAATGTTGGTTCTATTTTAGTGTATCCAATAATATTTGTAGATGTGTAGTGTGCTCCTCCTTGGACGCTGAGTACACCAGTATGTCATCATTGAAGACCATGACGAACCGATCAATGTAAGTACAGGTGGTTATATTCATGATTCCCATTAACACTATTAGGTAATTGGTCCCAATTAAAGGCATCACCAAAAACTCATTGTTTCCATACAAACAATTTATGGCTATAATCGATACGTCCTCATCTCATACATGAAATTGATGTTTTCTTGATCTATGGTCTATCTTCGAGAGCCATCATTCTCCCTTCAACTAATCGAAGATGTCATCAATCCTTGGAAGTGGATACATGTTATTCATGATCATCTTATTATGGTTCTAAAAGTCCACCAAAAACCTCAAACACATGTTTTCCTTCTCGGTAAATAGTATTAGGGCTTCCCATAGTGAAACATAGGGCCTCACGAAGCCCTTCTTCTGCAAATCATCTAGTTGTAATCTCAACTCACGATGCTCCATGAGAGCCATCTGTTATGCCGGTTTGAATATCATTGTTCTCTTGGGGTATAGATAGATGTAGAATTCAACCTACATATGAGGGTTTAATCATGGAACATATTCAAAAAATATGATTTTTCACTCTTCCACCCTTACATAAGTGTGAGGACTCTTCTCGTCCACCACACCGAGGGTGAGGCTGGCCAACTAGTGAGTGATCAGCCAAACCCTCATCCTAGAATGTAAATCCAACACTTTAGATCTTCTTTTTCAATTTTCAAGGAAAACATAGCCCCATTTTTGTAGACACACTACACTCTATTACAAAAATAGTTTATCTATCCTTGAATTATGGATAACCAATCCATACCCAAGATGGGGTCGTATGGCCTCAACACCGCGAATAGAATAACTCAGTCGAAGATCACATCTCCAAGAGTATACTCACACATTCTGGACCATTGGGTAATTTTTTAATCTCATCATGTAAGAGCCTATAATTATTAGGACTGAGCCAATAGCTACATCGTAATCTTTGAGCTCCGAACAAGGTATGTGGAAAGGAAAGTGTATCTGGATTCTATCTCTACAAGAAATGTATATTAGGTGGAGAAAAACAGATTTTATATATAATAACCACTGGAGTGATGTGGTCATAGGCCTCCATCACTTAAAGTATTCCTCGTCACAATCTACCCACTCTCGAAGCCCGTGGTGGATCACCTTGGGGTGGTGGTGTATCAACTCGAACCTCCATCCACCGCTTGTTGCTCTACTGGCTCCCCTATAATGTCTTCCACCCCATGGTCAACCTACCCAAACCTCTTTCTATGCCTAATTTGTCCCTCTACCCTCATCAGGATGTCTACTTGGAAAGTATATCAATCATGATACATGTTCCCCTACCCGATGCATGTGTAGCACACCCTGCTCCTATGATGACTCCCTCATCTCCAGGGGTCTCATACCAATGATCCAACATCCTAGGGTCATCACATGAAATGTATGGCCTACATGAGAAATTGGGTATGTTGCCTTCTACTGACAGTTGAAGAATCTGCCTCTCAGGGTCTACTAGAAGCTACTGATACTGGCGATTTCTCTTCTAGTAACCTCTCCCAGAGTAAAGATCTCTACAACACCCAATATATGTATGAATCGTGGTTATATTTTCTAGCCTTGTACATTCTTCAATATTTTTTTTATGAACTATATTTATTCAATCATTATAAATAATGTGATCATGGAATGAAATGTGTTGTACACAAAACTCACACCTTCAGAATTTCCCATTGAGTTCATTTTCCATTTTGGATTGTAAGAAAACACATAAATAAATTACATGATCTATTTAATTTTATAATATATAAAAATGTCATAAATAAACAGCACCACATACTTATCCAACAAATAATGGAATATTCTATTCATAATATCCATGAATACAATAGGTGAGTTTGTTAAAAAAATGAAATAACTAAATATTCATAATGACCATATCTAGTACTAATCAAAATCTTCAGAACATATTCTTCCTTTACATTCAACTAATAGTACCCCAAACTCAATTCCAACATCAAAAAATATTGTGCTCCCTGGTGCAGATGAAACAAATCATTAATATGAGTCAAATGATATTTTTTCTTAACACTGATGTTATTCAAGGCTCCAAAATAAAAAAATTATCGTCAAATCATAATTCATTTTAACAAACATGATAGGGGTACCCCATTCCGATGTGCTATGTCTAATGAATCCTTTATTTAATAATTCGTTAAATTTCTTATCAGAGTCAAAATGTTCTATTTTATAAATTCAGTAAATGTGTTTGGAAATTGGATTAGCATTTGAAAATAATTCAAGAGTAAATTATACTTCTTGATTAGTTATAACAACCAGATACTCATCAAGAAAAATACGATGAAACTAATTTACCACAAGCACATCATTATTCTGAACTGTTCATTTGATTTACATATTATGTGAACCATAATATTCTTTTTAATTTTATAAAAATTTCGCATCTTCTTGATATGTTATCAATGGTACGGTTTTTTATTATATAAAAACAAAAATTATTTCATAAAATATTCTTTGTTAGATCTATATTGAATCATAGAAAGGTAAAAAATGGAAATCTATACAAAAAATGATATCAGACTCTACTAGATGTTAAAAAAAATAATATTTTAGTTAAATTCATTTAATATATAAGGATAAGAAAATTCTTATAACTTTTTTTCCTCATACTTTCACATAGAAATTTTTACCATTATTGATGGATTAATTTCATGATGTAATATTTCCAATTTATTAGAAAATTTATCAGAAATGAATGAATTTGTATACCCTAAATCAAACAACACAATGGTATAATTTGAGTAAAAAAAATAAAATACCAGATACCACTACATATTATATCCCAACTTTTTCTAAAGTAGTTCCAAAGTATTTCACCCCACATTTCTTCTTATATACTTGATGTTTCCCTTCACTTCAGTTCTTCATCAAACAATCAGTTCACAATGACCCATTCCATTTCACTTAAATACTTTTAATAATAGGTAATTATATTTTTTTATACCAAAACCATTACATTTTTAGTTCAATTACTGGACTTATATTCCATTTACCACATAAGAATCACACTCTATAATTTAGATGACATTCCCCAGTGTGTTTTCACTAAAATTATCACAAGTTGTAAAATGAAATTTCTTACCATATGATATTTTATGGTTTATTACCTATCAGCTTCCCCCTCAACCACTTACACTTCTATTTTAAATGAACACATGATAATACAACAAATCCATTTAAACCTTCTTCGCACATCAAACATTATTATATTAACATTTGAAATCATGAGAAGCCAACACCCATCAATAATTTATCTTTATGTCTTAGTAAAAATGATTAATTTTACTATCAAGATCACAGATGAAATTTTAAAGATAAAAATGATGTTGTGTGAATTTTTTTTCAAATGTATCCATCATGTCATCCTCATTACTCAATTACAAGAATTGTGTTTCCATCCTAAGTTGAAATAATGTAGGAAAATACATATTAAGACACATAACATTTACTTTACCCCAATTAATAGTGTAAATATCCTCACAATCCCTGATATTCTTAACCATTGAAGACCAGTTATCCCTTCCACCTTCAAAATAATAAATAGTAAGACTAACCATTACATTATATGAACACCAAATTACATCAAAAATAATTTCTAGGGATTTTATCAATCCTTCATCTATCATGACGTCAAATGATCCTTTGAATGATAGATAATTTTTCCCCATGAAACGCTCCACTACCGACCTGTTCTTATGTGGTTAATCTGGATGATATCATTTGTTGATACCCCCTACAATTTATCACCTGAGTTAATTTATCCATCACTATAATAAACATTTCATTTATGCTTCCAACCTTCTCAGGTTGTGGATTTGGAAGGTTGATTTCCTCAGGATGTTTTCCTACCACATCATCCCTATTTCCTCTAAAGGAAACCATGCTCCATAGACATATCATAGATGAAGACCCATGGTAAAATTCAGATGTAATATAATTACAAATTACCATATAGTAAAGATAATGTATATATATTATATTAACAATATCATAACCCATAAAGTTATCTAAACTTACCTCTAATACTAACTATCGGGCCCCAACCATGAAAATTAAATAATATTGAGTTTTACTAATTACTTTACATACCTTCACAGTTATGATATTTTAAGGTTTGGAGTTATATAGAATGAGTCCATAATTAATATATAACATTCCAAAATCGTACAAGGTGATACTGACAAAATTGTAATCATTTTTTTCAATGTATTAATATTTTATAAAAAAACATTATTTATTTTCTTGATAAAAATATTCTCAATTTCATAAATTTTTTAACCATCCTTATATCCAATTGAAAAAATATATAATACATGGGATGAGAAAAAAATTCTAAGTAAGGAATATAAAACAAGGAATTAAATCATTAGTGAATTAATATTTTATCCATGTCATACTTACATTGTAGATTTCATTATTTCATACAGTGTAACATTCATGGTTACGTTTGGAATAACCCTCAAAGTATATTCCAAAAATATCATATGACAAAGCTTATCATTTATCAATATCACATTTCCCAATACATTGGGGATATATCATGGAATAACCGACATATGTTTTATAATGGAACCACCTTTGTACAAAATAAATTCCACAGAACCAAAATATAATCATATTATATAAATCATGCATAAAAGAAAAATTGACTTTTACACATTGCATTCACAAGATATCATTTCAAAATATTCCCATAATAAATCCCATAACAAAACCATTTAAAAAAAAAAGAAATTGGAATATATTAATTATTTGCCTTTTCACAACATTATTTATTATAGAGGAATTCCAATATCTAATATTGTTAAAGTGACAAAGAAGTTGTTGTCTCCATATACGTTTAAAAAAATATATATTTTGTAATTTCATATAAAAAGTCAAGCACTCCATATAAAAATATTCCATTTAAAAAATTGAAATATATTAATTATATAAATAAAATATAAGACATTTAAAATTAATTTCGCATATAATGATGGAATTATATAAAAAATAAATATATTTTTAACCCAATTAATGGAAATTGAGTCACGAAATTCTCATACCTTGAGTGTGACTTTTCTCAAATGTTCATTATATTTTTGAAAATTAAATAGGATAATTTATATATTATTTAAAACATTTAACATGTTTATTATAGATTTTATATCAGTTATTACATTGTTATGAAATTGAATAATTATTTTAGTTTGTATTAGATGTTTTGTCGATATTTGGTAATTGAGTCAGAAATGCACTTCCTATGATGCCAATAGTCCATGTGTTCATATTTCCATTATCTCAATAATATAAAATGAGATATAAATATATTATATATTCATTATAAATGTATTTAAAATAATATTTTAAAAAAAAATTAAAATCATTTTTCATGGAGACGGTATGTCATACGTAATCATGAACGATATTTCCATTTTTCATGTCATATTGAAAAATAGAAATGAAAAGATATGTAAATAAATATTAATTTATATATAAAATAATTTAATAAAAATAAATATTTAATTTATATCATATAATTTTATTAAATCAATACTTAATAAATTCAATGTTATGTTCGAATGAATCATATTATTTTGACGAGGAAGTAGTCCATACGTCCCCAAAAGAAGTTATTATATAAAAACAATAAGAAAAGCCTGAAGGAATATTTAATATAAAATTATAGAATATGAAATAGATTAATATATATATATATATATTAGTTAACATTATAAATAGTTTTCATACCATCCATGATTGAAGTAGTCAAAAAGTAACAAAATCATTATACATGAAAGAAATTAACTAGAATAACATAGAGAACAATTTTATCTCTTTGAACAAGAGGATTCAAGAAAGGAAATGGTTATAATATATTATATTTAAAACATAAAACTATTGTATGTACCTTATTCGGTAGTTATCATGCATTTTTGGATGATTAATGTGAGAAAAAAGTAGAAAAATAAAATAAAATAGGAGATGTACTTTGTGGAAGTTACTTTTTAAATATCCCCGCCATAAACAACGCATTAAAACATTGGATTTGGTCTTATAGGGTTACTAGAAGCACTTGGACATGGAGAGAGTGATGAGGAGTGGTTGGGGAAAATATTTAATGATTTAAATGGATTTTTTGGGTATATATAGGGTGTCGGAGAGTGGTAATTTATCTACAGTTAAGGTTGGATCAAGTGATTAATTTTTTACCTATTTTATATTTAAGGATAAACATATAAAGGTAGCATTAAATTATACTAATTTGTTTCTAATTAATGTTTTATAGGATTATTAGGGTTGGAAAATGACTCAACCATCCATTATATTTTGGTTTATTAAGGAATTTTACAATTTTATCATTAAATTTTATTCATTGTCAAAATTTTACTTTTTCTATGGTAATTAATTTTTTAACCACGGTATCTATTTTTTATATTTAAAATGAAATTTACCTTACAACCAAATTTTGACCTTTTTATTCCAAATATGGAATCCATTTTTACTAATTAAATTCAAAAAATTGGAGAAATTAGATTCAAAATAAATATTGTATGTAAAAAATGTGTTTTTAAAGTCAAATGTTCAAAATATTTAAATGTTTTTATATTTGTTCAATTTGAAATTGATTCCAATGTACAAAATTTAATTAAATGATAAAATCTTAATCTAAATTTAATTTGAAACCAATTAAAATGATATTCTATTAATATAAATAAATTATATAAAAAATAATGTTTGAAATTAAAATGTAGTATTTTTCAATATTAATTAAAATATGAAAGTTATATCTATCATTTTATTATCTAATTGTTTTGGTAAATTATAATGTCCCTTGTATGTATGTAAGGAATATATTCTTCACTATGTTATGTGGATATCTTTTCATCTATATTTTACATTGATGGTAATAATATGGAATATTATTAATATATAAGATATATGTAGTTTAAAAATTATTATGTACTAATAATATTTTATTTTATTTTATTTATATTTAAATTATATATAAACAAAAATAATTTTCATGCATATATAGAGCCTACTATATCCATGAAAATTGTATTTCATTTTTTATCTCTAACCCTTATAAATCACCATAAATACATGTATAACGAATATATAGAGATATATCATGGTTATAATTATATAAATGTTGAAATCATTATATATGAAATTAGACCAAGGATAACAAGGAAAAACATGAACAAAAAAACTAAGTGGTTATTACTTGATAAATAACATTTACCTGTAATTGTTAATAAGTGAGATATATAAAATCATATGTATATAATATATGGTATTATATATAACAATAATTTAATTTAGTAGATGTATAAATAACTTTTATTTTTTATACGGGATGTTTTAATATGTGTGATAGAAGTCAAGACTTATGGTTGGGGAATTTCATCTCACTTTTTATTTCCATGAGATACATTCAAAAGTCACAAATCTCATATTTTTTTGGTGTATATACTAACCTATGACATGATATATTTTAAATTTCATCTAATCAATTATATTTTAATTTTTAAATTATGTGATTCTTTTTATGGGGTTCAAGATTCTAAAGTCACTAATTTTGTCAGTGATTTATGTCTCACTTTTATTTCAATTGGACATATGCATGTTACACTACTTGATTCACCAACATGGTGTACATACTTCCCATTAATGTATTTTGTGTGTATTATCCTTAATAATATTCCATTTTTGTTTCTGTATTGTTTCCATTATTCCATGTGGTAAAAAATTTAACTAATCATATATCGATGAGTATTTATTTCACAATCTCATCAATATTTTGTATTGTATCATTTTAAGACACCATTGGGGAGTATTTGTCATTAATCTACAGGTTTTCTAATAATGTTTTTTATTACTCTCCTTTGATGTTAAATCTATTGTCAATTTTTTTTTTAAATTTTACAAGATAGTTTGAAAGTATTATGTTGATCGTTTCCCAAATGATGTACTTTTTGTGTTTTCCTGTAAAAGTATGAAAGAAATATATTTTTTAACTTATACTGCGTGAATGGAAATTTATTACACTATGATTCCTTAATGCATTGAAGTTTCCTTTATAATACCCAGGGTTATTTTCAATAAAAATTATTTATTTTAAAATTTAATGTCTTTTTATGAAAAGAAAATCATTTCAAAAAGGAATGTTTATTTTCATATAGAGTTTTTTTTACTTTGATGTCAAAGACATATTTTACATCTAAATAAATATTTTTTTATATTGTCTATTTTTTAGTAAATAAATGATTCAGTGATACCAATATATTTATATATAATAATGTTTTATGTTTCTGATGGAATTATATTTAGCAAAACCCCTTATTTTCATAGTTTTTTATTATCATTGAATGGTATTTAGGATATCCATTTCATTCCTTGGGTTATCATATGATAAATGATTTATGTTCTTCTGGAACACACTTGTTTGTTTTTCATTATGTGGTGGTTGGGTCTGCTATCTCCCTCCAATGAATTAGGTCTTCATAAATGTTCTCTCAGCTCAATGGGTACAAATTAGGTCATCCCAATCCCCCAAAAATTAGGGTACATGAAAGGTCATCCAAATCTTGCAATATGAGGGTACACAAGATGAAACACTATACCCAAAAAATATGGTAAACGGGAGTTCATCATATTAATGAATATTGATGGTACATGGGGGGCCATCCCATACTCGATGTAGCTACACAAGTGATTATCCCAATACTATCATACTATGTATTTCATTGTAGCATTAAATGAGATTAGATATTATAAGATTATGTGTATAGAATAATTCCATGTCTTATGAAATTATTATACTCTCATGGATGAGGTTATTTTTTTATCATATTCTTATGAACTTTGAGTATTTATTGCATGAATCTTGAATATTTACTTTGATATGTAAGGCATGATCCTAAAATGTTCTCATCATTTTTTCCTACCCTTATTTTCGCATTTTTATTATATTTCATCAATATTTTCCCTTATTAAAAGATAATATCACTCTTTCCTTTGTTTAATTTTCCATTATTTTAAGAAAGGTATTATGTTTGATATGTCAAAATTGGTTCTAGTTATCAAAAAAATGTTAGGAGAAGATGTATATGAGTTAGGAACCAATGGTTCATGTTTACTAGTTTCCAAAGGAACTAGAATAATATAGTCTTTGGGAATTTAGTATTGTAATGTATGAAATTTTCTATAAAAGGAATTCAATGTCAACATATTTTATGATTAAGTCATTATAGATGGAATTAATGATATGGTTTAGTCAACCTTTTGATATTAGGATAAAAAACTATTGATATATCCATAGGGATGTTTCTAAGGAAATTTAATGGGATGTCTCTAAGTATAATCCAATAGTGTCATTGATTAAAGTAGGTATCATCATATATGCATCATGTAAGTGATTTTCTATTATTATGAAGTATTTTATTATGATAAATACATCTCACAATACTACTCCTAGTTGCAGTCAATGTCAAGAACAATAAAGAACTAGGTTAACATTTAATGTAAATTTTTTGAATGTATAAGAATTTTAAAAATCTATTTCTAAAGTGGAAATAAAAAAAGGGAACTATGAAGGTTGTTTGATTATTGGTTATACTATTGAAGATAAAAAGATAAAAAATGAAATGTAAATAGTATAATATGTTCTAACAGTATTGTTTATATTAAATGTAAGAATCCTGATTAGATTATGGATGAGTTATATTGAAAAATAATTAAAATTCATATTATAAGAATTGTGTATTATGGAATATGTTACAAAACATGAGTAATGGTTCAAATGTTAATATGTAAGAATGAAATATAAGATTTCATTCAAATTTATATAGGATATCATAAATCATGTCGATGAATGAGAAATATGATTTAATGGAAAGGTGATATTTTTATATAAGGGATAGATAACCCTTAATATGTTCCTTATTTTTTTGAAAATTATTTTTGGATAAAGATATGAGGTATATGTATAAGAATATTAGATGGCACTAGTTAGATGATATATAATAAAGGGTTTTATAACAAGAGGTTTATACTATAAGGGATTTAGTTTAAAAATTATAATTACATAAAGAAAATATACAATAAAAAATAGAATAAAGAAACATGTATTTCATCAATAATAGTGTATGGTAAATCTCTTAATTATCAGGACGCAAGATAATACCTGATGAGGTATTCACATGTTTGGAATTTTACAAATAAAAGTTACACAATGATATATGGGAGATAACTATTAAGATAATTTAGTACACTTATTTCAAGGGATTCAGATTTTCATATTTTATAAGGATTTTATATTTATCCATTTATGGAATGTTTATGTTAATCTTATTATGATGTTTGTGAGATTAAATTATCAACTCATCATACATGGATTTTTGTATATTTGATCAGTGATATTTATCAATCTCTATGATTATTAACACTTTTACTCCATGCCTAAATCATCACATATGTTATCCTTCATTTAATCTTATTTATAATTCAGATTGGGTAACCATTTTTTTTTATTTTCCTTTTTAAAAGTATGTTTTTAAATTCATTTCAACTATGTTTTTTTCCTTCAAGGAATCTTTAATGTATTAAAACCCAGATAACACAGATGAATTTTGATGGAGAAATTAAATTTAAGTGAGACAAAATGTAAAACCTTTAGTTTTTTATGAATTATATTTTTTTAAAAACTATTTTATTAAATTTATTTCTTACATTACACACAACACCGTCTTTGAATTCATTACAAGCAAAATAGTGTTTCAACAAAAGACAATTTTATTGTAAATTAAATATTATAAAAACATAGATATTATATAAATATTTATGAATAGTATATACTAAATTATGAAAATAGACTATCTATTAGATGAATTCATGGGTTATTAATTAATTATAAATTAAAATATATTACAATAAAATATAAAAAATATTTATTATTTTTATGCACCAAATGTCATTTTTCTGTACAAATTAAATTAATTTGAATTAGTGTTTGTAATTAAATAAATATATATTTTGTAAATTAAATTAAATAATTATTATATTCATCTTATTGTTTTTAAAGGAATTAGAAAATAATGAACCAAATCTTATTCATAAAAACCTATACTTTTCAAATGGAAATATTTAATTTTTTAATAGATAACAGAATTTAAATTAAATTGTAGGCACTATAATATGTTAGATATGAAAAAAATAATGTTCATATTTTAAATTATAAAATAAAAATCAATTTGGTTGAATTTTTGGGTTTTTATGAGAAGTATCATGTTTTCATGAATATTGAAAATATATTATCTTTTAATTAAAAAAAAATCATCAAAATAATTATGTTGTGTTAAATTATATTTTCTATTTATTTAAAATTATAAATTTTTTACTTTTTTTTCAATTAATCTAATTTAGATCATTGGGATAAATTTTACATTGAATTTTGATGTTAAAACATTGTAATGTCTTGAAAGTTTTTACTTTAACAACCTCTGTTCTCACCATTTCAATTTGATTATTATTAAATTAATTACTAAAACTGCAATGTATTAAATTTTGAAACCTCTATTCATTATTTATCATAAATGATCCAAATTAAATAATTTTTTTGAATTATGAATAGTAACTATAATATTGTTTTATTAAAATGGTAAATGGTAAATCGAATAATTAAGTGTAGAAAATAATACTATAAATTTTATAAATTTACCTTAACACTTGTCCAAATTTCAATGTATTAGTGGGTTTATACCAAAATAATACTCTTCCCAATATTATAAACTTTGTATGGCACTTTCTTGAGAGTAATACATTTAGTATAATTTATTTAATGAAAGACAAAGATGAAATAATCATATTTTGAACAAATATATAATTTTTTATAGGATAATGAAGAATATAAATTTGACTGTAAATAAAAATATTAAATAATACATGTTTTTTATTATGGTATATTTTTAAATTCTTGAGAAATATATAATTACATTACTGGATTATGAAATGATGATGGAGGAATTGTTTAATTAATTTAAATATCAAATAAATGATTTTCAAAATAAGAAAAATTAAAAAAAATATTTAATGTCATCTAATAATTTTATTGATAAAATTTAAATTCTAATGATTTTTTAATAATGTGTTTCTAGGATCTCATGTTGTTATAATTTTTTAAAATAAAATTGATGAATAGTATCAAAAAAGACATCAATAATATCATAAAAATGTAATATTTTAATGCATACAATAGAATTCATTAAAATCAATAATTCATCAAACATGTTGACATAATTAAAAAAAATTCATATATTACCCATTTTGTGTATTTTATTATTATTTATGATAATTATATTATCCCATAATTTGTAAATTAAACGATATCGTAGTAAGAGTTAAATGGGTAAAATAAAGAATAAAATGAAATTATTTTGATTAAAAATAAAATAAAATACTACATAATTTTCACTAGGGGGATATATTTAGACCCATTATTGTCATATATTATAAATAACTGAATATTATTCCATTTAAAATTTATCATTAACCTATTTTAATTAAATGTAATGAGAGTTTACAAAAGTGCCCCTCATGTAAATTATAAAAAGGAACCTCGGCCCTCATAAAATTTCATAGAAATAATCCTTAATGATCATATATTCCCATAAAGTTTCTCCTATCCATTTTCGCAGACATATTTTATAGCTGTTGGTCATCCCAAATGAACATCTCTAAATTCAATTATAGGGGATCAAAATGAGCCATTTCGAAGAAGATGTAATCACTCAAATTGATCACTACCTTTTTCTACTCAAATTTACATTTGATAAATATATGATATATATCATAAAATAATAAATTAAAAATCATCAATATGAAGAAATTTTATTATTATTATGAACACACAATTATAAAGCCCCATTCACATCGAACATGATTTGAAAGTATCGCTCATGCGTATGTACTACTTGTTGTCTTCACATAGTGAGATAATTAATTCTCCATCACCATATATTATGAGTGGTAATTATAATTATTTTAATTATTGAATGTAATATTTATGTCAAAATTATATGTCTTTAATGATAATATCATGTCTATATTTTTGTCATCTATTTTTTTGGTGAAATGTTAATGTCACTTGTCCAAACATATGGATTACCATCTCTATGATGCAATGTGATTCCGTTTTAAAATATATTATACCTAGATGGTAATGAAAAATAATATTATAATTATATACATAATATTTAATATAAAAAGGTTTCTATAATGATAATATATAACACTCTTTTCATTATTTTATTACGACAAGAAAATGAAAACCAAGTTCATGCATACGTACGACCTACCATCTCAATGAACAAATTATTTTATTCTCTACCTTTAAATTATTTGAATCAAAATGAATACATATATACTGAATATATTTTTATATATCATTGTTATTAAGATTGATTTGATTATAAAATGATCTATGAATGTAGAATAAGGATAAAAACTCAAAACATGTATGAAAAACAAAGAATTTATTACGCGAATCATAACTTCAACATGGAATTATTGATAAGTAAGAAATAAAAATTCATAATAAAATCATATATGATATTATATAAATGAATATTTTTCTGAGTTAGATGTATAATGAACAATATATTTATTATAAAATAGGTTATAATGTGTATGATGTAAGTTAAGACTTAGAGTAATATAATCTCATCTAACATTTTATTTCTATGCAATACATTCCATATTCACCACTCGCTTATATTATTTAGTGTATATACAGATCTGTGACATGTTATAACATTTATTTCATTTAAATAATGACATTAAACTTCATAATGAATGTTATGTTTGTTATGTGTTTCATGATTTTAAGGTTATTCATGAAGTAGTGGATTTATATCTCTTTTATTTCTATATGACACATGCCTTATGTATAACTTGTTTCCACTATGTGGTATATATACTTCGCATGAATGTATATTATGGGTCATATCCATAATATTATTTTGTTTTATTATCCATATTATTTAATTTTATTCACTAAGAATACAATTATACAGATTATAATTTTATGGGTATTTATTTCATAATCTCATCGATATTGGGGATGTTTTTCAATTTAACTATCCTTTATGTGAATATTTATCATACATATCAATTTTTTATAAATATTATTCAATGTTTTTACTATTACACATGGCTGTTTAATGTTATTTTTACCCATTTTTGTGTTTTTTGGACACAATATGAATGGAATCTATTTTTCATTTTCCAAATAAGATATTTTTTTAAATTTATAGTAAATGTATGAAAGGAATGTTTTTTCAACTTATATGGAGTGAAAAAAAATTACTCTATCAGGAAAAAATAATTATTTAAATATTATATTATAATATTTAAGGGTTATTTTTAATGAAAAATGTTTTCTATTAATATTTTTCATTATTTTATGAAAAGAATTTTTTAATCATAAAGTATATTTTAATTAATAATTATTATAATGTGATCTCCCCAAATTACTATCCATTTAATTTAACATTATTTGATGTTACATATGATTTAATGGAGATATGATTCAATTATTTAATTATAATTATCTCTAATAGTGTTTTATCTTTATTACGGAATGATATTTTCAAAACAAATTTTTTTTCTCTATTATATTATAATTGAATTATATTTATGAAATCCATTTAATTCTATTTTTTTGATATGATAAATGATTTTTTTTGTGTGGAACACATATGTATGATTTTTAATTTGTGATGATTGTGACATATTTATCTATCTAATATATTGGGTAATAATAAATGTTCTATAAGTTTAGAGGTTACATGGGAGGATATCCTAAGCTTGCAAATATGTGGGTAGAGAGGTTGTCATGAAATGCCGACAAAAAGAGGTTACACATGAGAAAATCATAAACCTAGAACCAGATGGAACATTCTATCTTAATCCAAAAACAAGAAGGTACAAAGTAGGATATCCAAAGACCAAAGTAGTTACATAGTTGATTATCCCAAGCCTAACATACAATAAATGTTCTAGTAGTAATCATTGAAATTACATTTTTTACGTTTAACTATATGCCATAATTTCCATGTCTTATTACATTATAATACTATCAAGGCTCATTTATAATGAATATTTTATGATTCATGTCTCATGAACTGCCAATATTTATCCCACTACTCATGTATATGTCCTTTTATTTGTAGTTTAGATCTTTAAATGTCATTATTTTGTTTTCATAAATTTATGTTCATATTTGTTTATGTATCTTTTATATTTAGCCTTACTGGTAATTTGAGATTATTGTTTCTTTGATTTCCTTTCCTTAGTATGAGGAAAAAGGTATCATGTTTGATATATCAAAATAGATTCTAGTTATTAAGAAATAAGAGGTAGAAGTAGTAGAGGTTGTATGAACCAGTTTTTTATATCTCTATGTTTTTTAAGGCACTGAAGTAATATTCTCTTTGGGAACCTATTTGGGTAATTTATGAACTGATCCCCAAAAATTATATAATGTTAATGTATATTATGTTTCAATTGTTATATATATCTCAACCAAATAGTAAAAATATCCCTTATATACTCTATTAGTAATATTCTTGAGGTGTCATTATTCCCAAAATACAACCCCAAAATCACTAATTTAGAGATCTAATGGGGTTATTTCAATGAATATAATACCCCAATTCATATGATGCAATTTAGACCAATTATAAAAAAATTAATCCCACATTTATTTTAGCGGGACACATGAATTGTACACCACATGTATCTTTTTTGTGTTTTATATACTACTCATTAATGTATATAATGATTGTTATTATCAATATTATTCGATAAACATATCATGTTAAGATATTTTCTCCAATGGTTTGTGATTAAAATGTTACCAAATCCGTAAAAAAAATTATGTTACAATAATTTTTTTATCAGGATGATTAATTCTTATGTTTACTATAATGAATCGACCTTAAATCAATATATAATCTTGAGTTATGTTCAAAATTTTACACTCATTAAGATTGAATATCATTTCTAGTATATATATTTAAAGAATCAGGCCACAACTCATACATGAAAAAACAACAACAATAAAAATTGGACAGTTAAAAAAATTCTTCATTTTACCCATTTTTTTAAATATTTAAAATAAATAAATTTCACTTTTCAGATAATTATTTTTAATATTTATTCAAACTTTATTCCTCATAGAAACATTATGAAAATGTGGGATGAGTATAAAAATATTAATAAAGGAAATATAAATACGGAAACAATTATTCCATTAATAAACTATAAAAAACATGAAAACATTTTCATAATGTGATAATTTCCACCCTTAATAATTAATAAATACTTTCCATTGAAAATAATAACACACCATTGTTTATTTTAATCAAAAAATTACCATAAAACCCATATTTATCATATAAAATACAAATTGGTATGTTGGTACATAGTTATATTTCTCACTCTTATAAATGGAATATCCATGTTTTCTGCTTTCATATATATAACTCTTACAAATAGAATACCTATAAGGTCAACATATATATGTAATGCATTGGAGGTTATAACTTAACCAACCATTTTTGGTTTATCACGTAAATACATGTTCATGGTTTATCAAATAACCACCGATCAAATTTCTATACACCATTATAAAATCATTACACATTAATGCCTTTAATTATAAATATCTAACTCATATAATTTTAGTTCCACTCATAAGAAAACATTTCTTATTATAGAAATAATAAATCAATTTTAAAAACCCATTTTTAATAAAAATAACTGAAAAAAAGAAAAATATGAATTTTATTTTTTAATTAAGAACATGAAAACTTTTAGGGGAATCCAAATATCAAATAATGTTCACACTGGGAGAGATGTTGTTTTCACCATATATGTTAAAAAGAACATTCCATTTGTTATTTTTAAAAAATTTTCATATAAAACATTTGAAATGTTTCATTTGGGAAAATATAGAATGAAATTATAAATACTAGTAAAATTTCATTTAAAATAATATTATATCCATAAAAATAAATATTAAAAATATATCAAAAATATTGAAAATGTGCAAAAATTTTGACAAGTAAATTTGTAAACATTAAATGCATCTCATACCACAACGAACATTTAAATAATAAGAAACATGAAAAAATGATATTAAAAAAAATTAAAAAGTTGAATTATAGATAATATATATATATGACATGTCCAAGGGGATTTATTAAAACCTTATAAATGGATATCAATTCATATCATAAACAAATTCCTTAATAAAATGAGATAGAGATAAAATCTATTACCTTGACTATGATTCATCACATATGTTCGTAATCATAATTAATAATAAAAATAGGTTAATTATTAACATTCATGATAACCTTTTTAATTTTTATTTATCATTTATTGTAACTTATTACCATTTTATAACAATTAATTAATTATTTAATCTCATGTGGGATGTTTTGATGATATTTGGTACTTGATTCCAAACTCAATACTGTATGATGTAAATTGTAAAAGTGGTCATACATATATCATATAAAAAATAACATTCTTTTCATTTTAATCAATTATATAAATCAATTTTACTTTTAATTAATACCATTTGTTTACTGTTATGAAAATGAATATTGTTATAATCATGGATACGGTAGGTCATACGTATAATTGAGTAACATTTTTGTTTTTCAATGATCCTTATCAAATGAAGGTAATTTTTAATTTATTTTTCTACAATAATAAAAATTTCAAAAATATAATATTATTAATTTAATTATACTTATATATATAATATATGTGATTTGGTGATGTAAATGGAATCACATCGCTTTGTGGAGGTGATAGTTCAGACGTACGCACGAATGACATATTCATTTTCTTCATCATGGAAAGGTAAGAATTGAAATCATGTATTATCATTTCATAATACTAAATATTTCATTAATTTAATATAAAAATATTAATTTCATCACTATAACCAATATTGACAGATGATTATGTTAAACGAATTATATCAATTCATGAGGTAGTAGTTCATTGTACAGATGAATAAAAATTATGATTACATTTAAAAGAATTGGATATAGATTTAGATGATGTTATTAACATAATAACATCTCATAATATTTATGAAATTGGATATATTATTTCATAATTTTTTAAGCAGATTTTATAGAAGTGGAATAAGAAATGAAATATAAACAAAAAAAAGATTCCTCTTATTGAGATAATCAGTTTTGATTAACACATTTACATAACTAGAGTTAGTTATATTTACAATATAAGAGATGTATAACATGCAGAGGGATTATATTAAGGTATATGCGATGAAATTGGATAATGAAAATAGGTTTTTATGTGTGAGGAAAAGATACTAATGGGTTCCTTTTTATAGGAGAGGGGAGGGGCACATTAAGAAATCTTAAAAATATTAAGTTAATATAAATTAATTTTATAACAAATATTTCTAAAAACATATTAATTTAAAATATAGGATTATTTTGGTTTAAGATAACATCATCTAATAAAAATTACATAATTTTTATATTTTTTGATCATTATTGTTTAGCTTTAACCATCATTTAACAATTTTAATTATTATTGTGATATCATGTAATTTAGATTTTTTGGGTTACTATAATTGATATAAAATACCATGTGACCAATAAATGAGTTACTTATGAAAGTTTTAGTCTGATCCCAATTAGTTGTGTGAATTTTCGATTTTTAATATTTTAATATCATTTAATAAATTATTATTTATTTTAAACTATCATTTGTGTACGTTTTGACACTATTCAATATATGAATTGTTAAAAATATCTTAATAGAGAGAAAAGTTCAAAAAAATAATTCCAAAACATCACTAAAATGAAAAATTAGTATAAAATATTACTGTATGATATTAATTACGTCATTATGGTTTTATTTTAATATTTTTAATTTCATTTATTTGAAATTCCCTTTGATTAAAATGTTTATACACCATCCTTATGAACGAATTTAATTTAATTAGATATCCTCTAAAATTTAAAATAAAAAATTTTATAAATATGAACATTATATTTTTTAAAATATTATTTATAGATGAATATATCAACCATATAACATTATATTAAAGATATTTCACTTGTTAAAATGAAAATTGGGACACAATTGACAATTTTTTTAATATAATATTACAAATCATATAATATCGTCTAAGAATCTTAAAAAGTTTATATTTTTTAAAAAAAATAATGATTTTGGGGAAAATATTAATAAAATAAAATTAGGTCAAGTGATATTGAAATTTTATAATATTTATATTATTATTTTCATCATTAATTACATGGTTTAACCTTAGTCGTGGTAATAATTTATATTACTAATGTTACTATTCAAAATTTCCAAAAACAAATGTTATATTTTTATGAAATTTGACCATTATGATTCCCAATATACAATCCTATTTTAAAAATAAAAAAAAAATATTAATTTCAAACATTAATTAGAAATTAATCCCATTAACGGAATGAGATAAAATGGTTTTAAAGTAAAAATTATTAAAAGTTCACAATGTTGTTATATTAAATTTCAATGTGAAATTGATTCTAATGACATTCAATAAATTCAATAATAAAAATAATAATCCAATTTTTTATTAATATGATTAAAAAATATTATTTTACACTATAATTAAATTTGATGCTAAGGATGTTTTCAATTAAAATGCATTATGTTTACATCATCCTTCAATAAATGAATTTAATTAAAAAAATAGAAAAATATCAATTTAAATATATTTTTTATACACCTATTTTAAATAAGAATTTTATTTTGTCAAATATAATTTTAACAACTGTCAAAAACTTGATTCAGAACATGTTCCCTATCAAGAGGCTGCAAAACTGCCTTTTAGTAAAATACATATTATATGTGAAAAATGTATTTATACTAACATAATATCTATATACACATAGGATTAATTTTAAAAATTATACATAATATATATATATATATATAATTTAGATAATATGGCATGTGATATTTATTAATTAATTGTTATAATGTATACTTGAGGGAATTTAAATAAATTTTTAGTGAAATGTTGGATTATTTAAAAAAGGGTTTTATTTTTATTTAAAATTTATTAGTGAAAAAAGTAGTAATTATATATAAATGTTTAAAAAAATTATTTAAAATTTAGTTAATACTATTCATTTTAAAAATTATAACAACTATGTGATAACTACCATGTTAAATAATTATATGTAGTTGATTATTTAAGCTAATGTGGAATATCATGTACGCTATCGAAGATAGTGTCTCCTTTAAAAACTCTTTATGTTACATCCCCCTTGGTAATAATCTATGTCCTCACAATTTTAACTTAATATTGAGAACTAGGTGTTGGAATTTTTAAAATATATTTCATCAAATACCATATCAGAAAAAGGATAAAAGAAACATTCATATTAAATTTAATAAAGGGAAGTATCAAGGTCATATATGATATGACATACTGTTGTTCCATTTAATAAAACATCGATGCAGAATAGAAACAAATCCATCAGGTTCTGATGTACAAATATACAGAATACGGTCATTAGAAACATAACAATATGAAGACCAAAAATCTATGAAGGGTTAAAATGTTATTGATTTATTATTAAGAAAAGTAATTGGATAGCATTTTCTTGTAAGGTATTTTTCATTGAGTTACGTAATTATTTAACTATATATGAATATAATGAAATATAATTATGTTATATATTTCTAATTCATAAGAACCACTTCATCATCATATGATGAACATTTGTAAAAGTCACCTTAATCAAAAAATATTATATATACAATAATGTTTGTTAATAACATAAAAATCATATCTTATAGTAAATGAATTCATCTCATTAAACTAAATCCATACAAAATCAAAAACAAAACTATTCATTAAAAAAATTTAATTACTTTATGATCACAACACTTAAAACATCATAAGGGGTATCTATAACCTTAAGGATATTCATAGTCTATGAACAATACTGATCTCCTTGGAGCTTCTATTACATCACCAAATGTCCCAATATCAACTGTATTAGTTGGAAAATATTTTCCCAAAAAATGGTAGATTCTAATCATGATTATTTACATCCTGAGTGTGTATCATAAATTACAAGTTACCATAATTTCATAAATCGTTGCAACTAAAATAAATTATCATTGGCTTCTCTTGGCATCAATGATCATCTATCGTGCAACATTGAGCAATATAACCAAACATAACACATTAGAATAACTTCCTCATATCTATAAGACATTATCTAGGATTCCATTTAACACACATATCACTATATTAGAAATTGGTTTTCAAATATTCAATATTATTTTATGAATTTATTCTCATTGCCATTAAATTGGTCCTCTTAATTTTCTTGCTTTAATGGGACTCATGATCATTATAAAACTCCATTTCTACCTTCATAGATTATCAAACCAGTCTTTTATAGTTTTTAGCTCGTGATAATCTAATTGAATTTGATATTTTTGATTCAATATTGATTTAAATTGATTCATATTAATATCATGATCCTGGATAAAATTTTGGATGTACCATGCCAAAAGGTTGAACATTTTATTATATGAATCCATTGAATATTCCTCATTTTTTATCAATTCCAAGGTTTTTTTGAATCATATGTCAAAAAAACAAAAGAAAACATTTATTAAAAATATATTTTTAAATTTCTTTAATTCAAAGGAATAATTCTCTTCAATTTCTCCAATATTCATATTCATTGAACACTACAGGTCAAATTCACATTTAAAATTAAAAATTTAAAGGGTTTCCTTTTGCTGATCTGATCAACCAATGTCATAAAATATATTTTATAGATATTTAATCATTCCTATAGATAGAACAATTTTATAAGATCCTATAAATGATTGGGGTTGTTTCCTTATAAAATGTTTAACTTAAATATGTTTATTTTACATCAGGTTCCTCTCTTGAAATGACACCACCACCATTTACCGCATTTTTAGACTAATTAATCACTGTAAAAAACTATTCACTTCTAATTCAAACCATATTATAAATCTTATTTTGAGGGAGGTTTTCCTTTTTATTCATTCCAATTATAGTCACAAAATTTTCATTCTGAAAAACCATTCTGAACTGATATATAATATACATATTAAATTGGTAATATTATAATGATATAACATTTCATCTTAACAAAAAATTTAAATATTATAATGTAGTGATATTAAAACTATCCTAATGTCTAATGTTTTACAAACATTTCCTTATATAACAAATATAAGTACATAGCCTTAAAACATTAAAGAATCTTATGTTATGTAATAAAATATTCTTTTATTCACATTGGGAATCATTTCAATTTTATAGATTTAGTGAATTATGCCATAAATCAAATACAAAAAAAAAACATAACAATACAATGTGGAAACTTCCTAATAGAATCCATTTTTCCAAATCTCTAAAATATTTTAAATAATGTATGATGAAATGTATGAAAACTATTATCAATCATTACTTATTCGCAATTACTATAAAAAGACCTAAAAACATTGGAGGACATAAATAGCTAAGAAAGGGATATAAATTTTTTGAAACCGTTACTCCATTGATAAAAATTAAGTCCCATTAAAACATTATCATAATGTAATAATTTTCTCCCATAAAAATTACTAAACACTTTCTGTTGAAAAAATGCTCATTCCTTATATTATTTCTATCATAGTATTACCATAAAACACCTATAAAGTATAAAAAATGATAAAGAACCATGGGATATAATGATATATACCAGTTTTATAAATTTAATAACCATGAGTAAATATTATATACATCTCACTCTAACAATTGGAATATACATAAAACCAACTTCCATACCCAATGCATCAGATGCTATAACATAACCACCCATCTATAGTTTATCATAGAACCACCTTCCTTATTATATCTTGTAACAACCAATACCTAGTTTATCATAGAACCACCTTCCTTATACATAAAATCAACTCTATTATTCAAGCGTAAAAAAATATTTTACTTACACACATTATAAAACATTTCATTTTATAGAAATAATCAATACATTCTTAAAAATGATTTTCAATAAAAACATTTAACCATAAATGGAAAATCGATGTTTCTAATTCATTTGAAATCATGATTTCTTTTATAGGAATCCAAATATAAAATAATGGTCTTGTTGGTGAAGAAGTTTTTGTGTTCCTATATGTTCAAAATAAAATTCCTTTTTTTATTTTTCAAAATAATCCCCATAAAACATATTAAAATATTCCTTTTGAAAAAAAAAATTAAGTTAAAAATATAGATAAAATTAATTTTAATACTATATTATATCCGTATAAAGAAAATATATAAATTTATATTGAGAACATTGACAATGAGAAAAAAATATGACAAATATATCTTTAAACAGTCAGTGTATCCCATACCACGTTGAACATTTTAACCATAAATCACATGAAATATGAAATTTTAAAAAAAAATACATGAGGATTGGATAATTATGAATATGAAATCCTAATGGGAACTATATGCACCATATAAAAGGATACATGTTCCTATCACTATAAAATTCATCAATAAAATGGGATTGTTTCAAAATCACTTACATCAAGTCTGATTCATCATGTATGTTATTTATCATCCGGAATAATAAAAATAGTTTTATTATTTACTATCTTGGGTATTATTTTAATATTTATTATTGATTGTGTGTAACATATTATCATGTTAAATAAATTACATTAATATTTTTTCTCATGTTGGATATTTAGAAGTTATTTAGTATATGACTCCAAAATGAATTTTTTATTTTGTTAATAGAAAAAGTGGTATAATAATATTCATAAACTAATAGTCAATTCAATAAAATAATTATACTTTTAAACCAATCTATTTATGTGTGCTTATGATAAATGGACAACATTATAATCATGGAGTAACATTTCAATTTTTCAATGATCATTACAGAAAAAAGATGAATATTTTTTTATCATCATTGATTTCTCATAATATAATGAATGTAATATTAATAATATAAATATACTTATATATATCATCCATGAGATGTGGTGATGAAAAAAAATAACATCACATTGTAGAGGTGATAGATCACATGTATGCATGAAAGACGTTATCATTTTCATGTGCTTAGAAAGGTAAGACATTAAATGGTTTATTTTCATTTCATACTGATAAATATGTCATGAGTATAATATAGAAATTATAATTCTATTATTTTAACCTATCTTGAGTTATGAGGAAGTTATATTAATTATATCGGTTTGTGAGGTGGTAGTTTGTCATTCACACAAATGATAATTATATTTATATTTTATGGAAGTGGAGATGGATTTTGGTGATAATATTATCATAATAAAATACCATTATATTTAGGACGACGAAGTTTTCATTTAATCATGTTTGAATAAGGTTCAAATAAAAAAGAATAAGAAATAAAATAGAAACAGTTAATAATAATGATACATCTTTTTAGGGAATCTAATTTGATTAACTCCTTAAAACTTCTATGATTATTTTTTTGTATAACATAATCACTCTATAATGTTATGAGGTATTCTAAAAATGTATTTTGGTATATTGTGATAGATCAAAATAGTTTTTAGGCTTTAATAATACAGTATAATGCATCTTGTTTTATTGGAGGGGAGGGGAAGTCTTGGAAATCATTACAATAATAAATTAATTTAAATTAATTTTAGAATAAAATGGATCCAAACCTATTAATTTATTATAATGGATTTTTTGGGATAAAATAAATTTATCCAATAAAAATTATATATTATTTACAATACTTTAATACTTATTGTTTACCCATAACCATTATTTAACATTTTACATTCTTACATTAATGTCAGGTAATTTACATTTTAAGGATTAATACAACCAGTATAAAAATAAAAAAGAATAATAAACGAGCTATTTGAGAATTTTAATAGCTATTACATTCATTTCGATAAAATATAAATTTTTTAAAATTTCATCTCATTTAATAAAATAGTATCCATTTTAAAATATCAATAATGTCAATTTTCACACTAATCATTTCATGGAATTTTAAAAATATCAAAAAAAATTAGATAAAATCCACCAAAAACTTCTAAAACATCACTAATGAAAAATTCATCTAAAAAATTATTTTATAACAAAAATTATATTATAATAATTTATTTATATATTTTTAATTTCATATATTTGATATTTTATTTAATTAACCTATTTCGTTATCTTCATTTTGAAAACCTTGAATTTATAAATTTCTTCCAGAAAAATTGAAAATAAATTATATTGACAAATAGAAAAAATTTCAATTTCAATATTCTATTTATAGTCTAATATAACCTTTACATAACACCATATAGAAAATATTTCACTTGAGAAATATAGAAGTGTGGAAAAAATTACACTTCGTTGAATATAATATTATAAAAGATATAGTCTCATCCAAGTGAACTCCAAATGTTGTAAATTATTTACAATGTATATTTTTTATGAAAAAAACTCATACAATGATATTAGGTCTTGGGTTATAGATATATTATAAAATTTAAAATATTAATTTTTAAATTAATTACCTGATTTAAGGTTAACTATGATAATAACATATTTTAATACATTTTCAATTCACAATGTCTGAAAATAAAACGTAATTGTTTAATAAATATTGAATTTATTATTCTAAATATGGAATGAATTTTTTAAAATTAAATAAAATTAATTTCATAAATAAATTAACATATAATCACATCGATGTAATGAAATATCTTGTATTTAAATCGAAAATATTCAAATGTTAACAATGTGCATATATCTAATTTCAATTACAAATTAATCAAAATGAAATAAATTATTTTAAATGATAAAAAACATATCTATTTGTTATCTAATACAATTCAGATATATAATTTGACATTAAAAAAATATGATTAATTTTTTTTTGAATTAATTTACAATATTTTTCACTATTCATCAATATAAGAATCTTAATAGAAAAATACCAAAAACTAAAAAAATGTAAATATTGATAGTGCTACTTAAATTAATAAGTTTATTTTTTTCAACTAAAATAATAAAAATTTCCATGTAATTGATTTAAAACAAATACACCCTTAAAATGTGAAAAATATTCTTTTTCAAAGTATACTAATTTTATGCCTAAAATGGGATTTGTTATTATGTCGTGTCTAAAAAGCACATAAGATGAATGTTAGAAATTATATGGAGTATATTTTATATATATATAACCATTATAGTCGAAAAATTGATATTTCTTAATTTATTGGTATGAAACACACTTGTGCACATTTAATCATTTTTTTAAGAAAAACATTTATTTTTATTATTAAAGAGTTTTATATTCATTTATAATTAATTGATCACTAATTAATTAGTTATATATACTTATGTAAACCATATTTTCATAATTAATTTAATTATATTCATTATTATCATTCTTAACAGTTATGAAATAACTTTAATATTAAATAATAATATTTTGTTGTTCTTTTAACCTTGATATGGCTTAACATGTAAACTATCGAACCTAGTGTTCCCATTTTAAAACTCAGGATGTTAAATTTTTTTGATGGAATATTACGATCTACATTTAATGAAAATCATGAGTTTTCTCTTACTTTGGTAATTTCGTGATATATCTAGTTTTCCATTAAATTTCCTCACCTTTTGTTCTTAAGATACTGAAAATAAGTTTTCTAATAAAAATTACATAATTTTTCTCTTCAGTCGATTTATTTTTCCCATGTCAATTTTTTCTAAACATTATTTAAATAAGGTTTTTAATATTATCCTATTATTTTTTAAATTCATTTTTACCTATGTTTTAATTGATATAAATTGGTTTAAAAGAATTATTTTTATCATTTTATAAATGAAGTGTTTTTTAGGTTTTCTACAAAAATTCCACTGGAATGTTTTCTTTCACCTTATATAAAAATAAAAGAATTTACCACCACCATGAAAACTAAAGGTTTTTATAAATCATTTACACGTTTACAAGGATTTTTTAAAAGATAATATGTTTCTTAACATTTTGGAAATATATTTATTTTAACAATGAAATTCAAAGTGGATTCGTTATTCACCTCATGAAATATTTTAGTGATATATTAAATGAATATTTATATATGATGATATTATTTGGTGTTAATTTTACTTTAAAAATGATAGTATTAATTGATACCATTATTAGCCATTCATAGTTTGTTTAATTTTTATATTGATTAGATGTATATGAAACAAATTTATTTTCCCTGGTTTTTTTCATATTGAATTTTTTAAATGTGTGTGAATCCAATATTCATTGCACATGATATTACGCGATGATATTATAATGTTTCATTGTATAATGGAACCAATATTTTTGGTTTTTATTCTGGGATTTTGGTAATGTAATTAAAGAATGATAGTGGTAACATTATAACTAAGTAAATGGGGTGTGTTATCACCATGGAGGGTAGTGAAGTTACAACAATGAATGGGTGGAACCTATATCTCCCTTTAATGAATTGGGAAAATATTGATATATAATTAGATAAATAGGTGTCAAATTGGTATTGAACAAACTTTAGTAAGGGTCTTTTTCCCCTTTAATAATTTTGGGAGTTTACCGGGACTACTATGATGGTTTTGGGAATGAACCCATTCTACTATAATAGTCTGGGATGTAATCCATGACAATTAGGAAAATTATTTTCTATTCTTATGTGTATGTCAAAAACCTATGTATTATGTCAATATTATGCTCTTAAGATTCCTTTTAACTGATTCATTTTGGATTTTTTTACCATGAACATCAAATATTTATTAGTTGACTCTTGATTATGACATATGATATATATTGTGTGATTTTAAAATGTTATATTCATGTTGTCACAACCATGTGTTCATGTTATTATAATGTGATCATTGATATATCACTTGTTTAAAATTATTATGCATTTGAGATAACTATTTATTATATTTTCTTTTCCCTAGGTTATGAATAATGGTACTAATTATGATATTTCATAAAATGGAAATGTTATTAAAAACAAAGTGGGAGACAATATATATCTCATATTAACTAGTTTATTATGTATCCTTGTTTAAAAAATAACATGAACTATATAATTCTACTATGGACTTTTTTGGTATGTAGTGAATATTCATATCTTAAGACATTATATCAATGAATGTAAATTATCACTCACAGTTCATAGCAACCCAATTTCATGTGAATATAACATCTCATAATTAAAATATAAATATGATTATATACTCTTAAATAACATATCAAAATATCTTTTTAAAGCGGAATACACAAACATTAACATCAAAAACACAATATAATATGCCTCATAGTTAACTAAAATTTCCATGAATCGATCAGTATAATAATTTAGAAATATAATAATACACACTAGTAGTTAATATGAAAACTAACTAGTTTAAAAATATAATATTATTAACATTGAAAGTATGCATGGTAATATCATACCAGTCCACTTCATAGGATAAGATCTCCCAACAGATTCAAATACTAAATTTATTTATAATATTAAAAAAAAAATTTTTGATAAAGTCTTATATTCTATTATTAACCTCACTAATTAATCCAATTTTAGTTGTAAAACTCTATAAAATTTGTTCATAATTGTCAAATCATCAATAATGATCCAAATCAATCAGATAAATTAAAAATAATAAATTTTTTAATAAAATAGTTTAAAAGGTAAAATATTTTATAATAAAACATCAATGTTTTTATAATATGTAAGAATAAGTCTTTGTTTTTAGTCATCAACATCAAGATTCACCCTATGGTTTCTCATACATCAATTGTTCTTAACATGTCCATAATTAAAAAGGATATAAATTATTATATTTATTAATCAAAATACAAATGATTTTTTTTTGTTTTGATTTCAATTTCATTATGATATACATGGAAATTATAGTGAAATGGACACCTTAGAAAAATTGAATTAATAATATAAAGGATTGAATAAACACATTATTAAGTGAAACATCTAAAAAAATAAAGAATTTAATTCCATTAGTATGTAAATCACTATTCAATAATGTAATTGGTGTTATTTCAATGTAACATGTTACTTATGTTTTGGGTTCCCCCCATAAAGTGAATGAATCAAATGCTCCATGGAATACCACTCATGTAATCACATTTAATTTTTAAAGTATTGTTTATTAAATGATATAACTATTTCAAAATGGTCCCCAAAAACCATTGGATAGTTTGTGAATCTATATGTGATTCTATTATTTATTACATTCTAGTTGGTTCACGTTGCCTTGTTAGGATGAATAATGAATCTATTCAACAAACAATGTTTACATTAAAAATTTATAAAAATGGTTTGAAACAAATAATTGAAAACTGAAAATTTAATAACCTAGTGGTTTATACCATAATAGCATACAAATAGTGACATTCCATGTTACCGATAACTAGTCAAATAGATTTTTTTTAATTTTAATGTGTTTTTTAGTTTACTACATCAACTAATGATAACCCAATTTCATTCATGTATATCATCGACATCTGGATCATAAGTGGGATTTTTCAAGATGTTTATTAAAAATAAATATATAAAGATTCTCTTACACAATGAGAATGACTTTTTACATAGGATTTATACCATAATTATAAACAAGTACATATTCATCTACATTTCTTGATATTTAAATGAATAATATGATTTAATTATTAAAATCATATTCAAGCCAGTGTTTTTAGGTGTATATTTTTCTCATAAATAACTATCTTATATGCCTTATTTTAATGATGTGAAATTCTTAATAATGAATAAGTAAACTATGTAAAGATGTTTTAGATATATATTTAATCCAATACATTATCTATATTTTTTAAAGTGTTATTCCAATTAAACCATAGTGAAAATATCATTTAATATTTAAGTATATCTGCCATGAATATCCCAAATATCATAAATAATATAGTGAAATAAAAAATGTTCAATTCATTCTACTTTATTATACTAATTCATTATATGAATATACATTACTACAATTTTACATTCCATGTTAAACATTATAAAATTAAATCATTCTATTGAATCATGTTAATAATTTTTAGGGTTTTATTTCTTATTTATAATGTTTCATACATATGGTATTCAATGTTTTTTCATTGGTTTCATATGATGATTTCACTTTTACATCTTAGTCCCCCAAAAACACCACTAATATTAATATTTTATTTTTATAATAAAATCTCAATGATTTTTTTGTGGTTATCCTAATCATATTATGGAATATATGGATATAATGATCAATAATATTTGAAATTTCTTATGACCATTAGTTAAAAATTCTATATATCATGGTTTATCTAGTATCTTATTATAATCTGTTCTTAAAAAATTATAGGGTAATATTTATACATTGTAAATTCCTTGAATCCATAAATTTTATAAAACTATCCACACAAAATATATATGCGAAAAATTAATTATTTATCCAAAAACATAGATGAGAAATGTGTGTTTATATATAGATACACAGTGTTTAATATCCTCTAATATTTATAAATTATTCATTTTTATCCTTTCACCAAAATTATTGATTAAATATTTATCCAAATAAATCCATAAAATATTCTATGAGAAATTATGATTTTAAAATAATAATAAAAAATCCATACATTTTGGTTCACACATAGTTATAAAATTCCCCAATTTAAATTTTTTGGAAATTATCAATGAAAATACCCTATATTTTTATCCGTAAAAAAATTAAACACATTTATTATATAAAAATGGATAAATATATACTTTACATAAAAATTATTCTGAATTGTTTCATCCTATATAAATAAATTAAATAGTAAATCATAATTTTGTAATTTTTAATCATAAAACAGATAAATGTTTTTTAAAATCACTAAAATTTATACCGCTTATTATCATTCTAATTCTTTATTATGTGATAATTGTAATTTTATTAAAAAATAAGCACTCCTAATTGATCACGTAACCTTACATCTAATATCTAAAGCATTTAATTATTATTTTTAAATGATATTAATTTTAATTATCATTAAATCAATTTACACATTTAACAACGTATTATATCCTAAAATACATAGAGGGGATGAATATTAAAAATTATTTTATATTAACAAATGTTATTAAACAACAATATACATTAAATTTTGTCAAATGATGATGTAGTTTGTTTTTTACTGATAATATTCACCACATAAAATTGTATCCAAATATTATTCATGTTGATAACCTCAGAAGTTATTTATTATTTAATGAAATAATAAAAAAAGAAAATTTAAAATTAATGTGATTCTAATACCAGATTTATCTTGTTAAAAACTAATTTTATTTTCACTCAATATCACCATAGACAACTAAACTACATTTTTTAAAAAATACAATTATTTATTATTCTAAAAAGTTTGGTTAATATCATATGAATAAAATATAAACTAAATTATATTATATAACAGATCAATTCTACAATTTATAGAACAAAATAGTAAATCAATAAATAAATCAATGAAAGTTATGTACTTTTTCTCCTCAAAATCATTAAATCAATTTTCATTTCTACATATTATTAATAATGTAATCAATCATGATTTATACAATATTATATAATATAAAGATCAATTAAAATACCTTGATATTATTTTTGCTACCATTAATGTATATGAATTACAATGATATTTAAAATTCCCATCCATAATGTTTATTATGTTGTTACCAATTTTGATGTCATGATATTACATAATCATTCCCATATTATTTAAGTAAGACAGATGAAATAAATATCCAATCCCATGTTTTTTGTTTTCCTCTAATAAAAATAATAGATAAAATATTTTTTATAGTCTACATTCGAATTTTTTCAAATATTAGTTACATTAAACCACATGGGATATAAAATTTTACACATCATATTGGTTTTCTAGAAATATATGAATGTATGTATGTCCAAAATCGATGTGTAGAATATATATGAGGTAATTTTGGAAAATTTTATTTTCTATTTCTCAATCATTTTTAATTTGGGAGGTGTTTATGGTTAGTTGTTATTATATGTAGGCCTCCAAATAGCCAGTGGAGGGTATAAGAGAGCGATCGAGAATTTAAAGAGCTGGTGCACTTTTAGGGATCCAATTAGAAAAATTGTGGGATTTATTTTGGCCATATAGTGGCGGTATTATGGTAGATTCATTATTCTAATACCCATCGACCTACGAGTTTGTCTCCACAGGTTGTCGGAGACTCTATTGTGAATGTAGTTTAATAAAGAATAATGTGTTATATTCACATAATATAATTAATTATACACTATTATTGTCCAGTATCAACCATAATTCAAATTTTATTATTTTAGATGATCATTGGTTATTATTTTTACTTGTTCCCTACCTCATGTTGATGGATCATGATTCTAATTGAATTGTTTGATATCCATTATGTGTAATATAAAAATTAGATCCTTTATTATTTAAATTATTATCTTCTTCTCAATTTACTTTCCATTTGTTAAATTGTCAACAAATTTATCATGATCATGGAGAATTTATAGTGTTTCAAAAGGATCTAGTTTCTTGATAATTTTATTTATTTCTCTTTTATCAATGTCCTTGAATTTTACATTATTCTCATTGATCATGAGGTAGATGTATATATCCTATGTTTTATCGCATCATAATATTTTGATTCATGTGAGGATATTATTTTCCTTATTTTTTTTAAATTTAGTAATGAAATTATAATATATGTTTGTTGATAATAGAATGTGTTTCAAAAATGGGATTCATTAAAAAAATATATTAATCCACAAGATTTATGCGATAAATTCCTTAAATATGGAATTTAATTGATAATGGTTACTCAATAATGACAGAGTGATGAAGTCACTATATAAAATTCAATATTAAAATGTGTGATTTGGAACGCATTCAAAATTTCCTTTTAAAATTATTAGGATACATATAATTTTTCATGAAACCTAATAGTGATATCTGAACCATTGGGAGAATATGTTTTTTAAGGTAAAATAAGACATAAATGCTCATTAATGTAGTAATCATACATTAAGTGAGGTAAACATGATAATATATTTGTTAGTGGTATCCATTATGAGGTATTAAGGATCATAGAAATTAGGATTCTTGTATACTCTCTAGTTTCCCTTTAGATTTCTTAGCTACGTACATTCTCCAATCATTAATTTCCATGTTTGGAAGAACTTGTTTACATCAAGTGCATTGATATTTGATGTAGTTATTTCCCCAATTGATTTGTATATGGATTTTAATGCTTGTACTCTATTTTATTGTTCTTCTATTCCTTTAGATATGTGATATTGTATATTTATATATTAATCTGAATATGTTAGTCTATTTAATGGGGAACCATATAATTTTTCTTATATAAAAATATGTTTCCTCATAATTTTTTTGAAATGTTTATTATAGAAGAACTAATGGATAAATGTGGATAAAAATTGTATATATTCATTGGTGGTGTCAGATTATGATTTAGTTCTCACAACAAATTTTTTTTTGGGAATTTTTAAACATTGTTTTTTAATATACAACTAAAAGGATGAGATTCTTGTGGAGGATGACTAAATTAGATAATGTTTCCTTCCATTTGGTTTAAATGGTGGTTATTTTTAGTCAAATAATGATTGACCCATGGATTATTTTATGTACCATGATGATGTTAGTCATTCATTTGTTCATTAAGACCTTGTAATCTATTTATTGTATTCCCACCGATGAATTGATTGTTTGATATATGATGTACTCGGTAAATCTTCAATGAAGATATATTTTCACAATATTATCATATTTTTGATAGGTTTTAAATTCTTAAATCATCCTTAAAATGATATAAAATGTTTTGTCTTCAAATAATTTTGATTGTAAACATGCTTCAATCCTTATGAATAGGAAGTTTGAGTGAAAATAATTGTTTAATAGGGTTGGTATATTATAAATTCATATCAATCGGCCAGGTTGATGTTAATGCATATTATCATGATTTTTATCCCTATACAATGTTTTAGGGTTATTAATAGACTGTAGATATTACAATCATAATTAGAGAGTTAATATTTTAGTGTTTCAATCCCAATTAGATTCATGATAAACCTCAAGCTACCACGGGATGCAAGTGGATGTTTAGATTCATTATTTCCTGTTTTATATTTGTGCATTTATTTCTTAAATATAGTTTATGGTAAAGAAGTAAAATTAATTTATAATGGGTATTAAACCTATTGTTTAATATATTATGGATATTATATATAAAATACTTCAAAATAAAAGAGAAGAAGAAGGGGGAATTTCATGTCGGAAATTTTTCTAATTGTCCAAAAAAATTTAGATAACTACCATAAAGATGATATATTTTATGTCTTAGGAGACCAATAATGAAATAGAATAGAATGTGGACCATAAAATAAATTTATATTAAAATCATCCACTAATAATTAATTGAAAAATTTTTCACCATGATACATGATAATGTATTGAGAGGATTGCGAGGATATTCCACTATAATTATCTCAAGAAGATTCAAATGTCATTTTTTCCACTAATATTATAGAAGAGATGAGAAGGACATTTAAGGAGTATAATTTTAATTACATTCTTAATAAATACCCGATATAGAATACTAGTAATATTTAATATAATTATTTGTTATTTACTAGTAAACTGAGAGAATAGAAGTAATTTTTGTTCATTACTTTATAGTAGGGAGATATTTATGTCATGTTGTATCCTACTCAGTTTTTTAGTTGGTGTTCATATTTCCAGCATATGATTCCAATTAAAATCTAAAATCATAGAGGATTGATAGTGTTCTATGACCGAAAATAATTATTATATGGTTTATTATTTTCCTACAAACATATACATATGTTTTTGATAATGAGAGTATGCGTAATGATTTTAAATATTTGAAGGCATAACTCTATGGAGAATTATTGGTATCATGATTATTCCAGAGTTCAAATTTAGATTAGTAAAGGATGTGTGAAATCAACACCAATGCAGTAAAATGACTGTGTCACATATATCATGGTATTGTGAGGTTATCTATTTAAATTTTGGAATAAAGGGAATCCTCAAAATTGATTGTAAGACATCACAAAAGGTGTGTCACATTTTTACTTTTTTTATTTTTAGTGTTTGTTTGAGGAGGAATCCCATGATTACGATTCTTCAGAAACCTCCACCAAGGAAATTATATTTATATATGAAATTATGAAATGGTTGGATATGAAGCTCATTCCAAGGTTAGTACTCATGCTATGAATAAATGGTATGTTGAGGTAGAACTTATAATGACATAAGATTTTTATTCGTAGATTTTATATCTTTTTGCTGAAAATTCATTAAATAACTTAAAAGATTCATTAAATAACTTAAAAGATTCATGAGGATCATACTAGAATAGTGGATTTGGAAATATTGACACATAATCAAACTATTCATAAGAATTATTCATCATCTCCCACATAGTTCCTCTTTATTAGAACCCTTTTTAGACATATCACACGTAATAGCATTCATCGTAACTTAAGGAAATGAAACATAAGAAATTGTGATCGCAGATTCTCAGTAAGGGTAAATACATGAAATATAAAAAATTAATGTTTGAATAAGTGTATATTAACATGAGCATAACATATGAAAAATATAACTTGTATATTAATGGTCAGAATCTTGATTCACGGAATAAATATTTTAAGTTCACAAGGCATGAATCATATGGAAATAAAGGAACATATTCTAAAAGAGCATAACATTGACATAATACACAGAAATTTGGGATTTAAATAACCATAGAAAATTATATATATAGTAGTAAAATCATATTTTCATATCTATCATAGTGGAATAGGTTTAATCCCTGAACAATCATAATATTAAAGGTTCACTTCCAAGAATATCATATTGGAAAAAGAACCCTACTAAAGTGTATTTAATCCTCACTCCAGTAATGTTTATCTCATGATATTTTAATCTTTACCCAATACATTAATGGCAGATATAGTTTCCACCAATAAAATAATGAAAATAATACATACATATTCCCCAAGATTATAAAAAATTCATCATATCAGATCCCCTGAAATTGAAATGGAATTCAGAAAAACATTCATCATATCATAAACCATTAAAAATTGTGTTTCATAAATATTTCATTATAGAATTACACATGGAAGATAAATGGGTTTCATAAATATTTTTTATATAATTAATATAAACTATAGAAGGAAAAAATAAAGATTGTATCAATGGATTAAGTCCATAGTAAATCTTAATTTACAAAAAATAATGTCATCTTAGAAAAAAACTAATTTAGAAAGAAAAATTAGAAAGAAAATATCAGATAAATATTCTTTAAATTTTGGAGGACACTTTTCAATCATAAGAAATTTTTAAAATACATTTCTTTTAAAATAAACTTGAAAAATTATAAACGAATATTTATTGATCATTTAAAATTTTTCTTGGGGGAAAATAACCATTCTATAAAAAAAATTAATATAAAAATTCATAACACATTTTTGAAATATTTATCATTTAAAATAAACTATTTTACATATACTGGGTTTCTTAAAACATTGATTTGTTTTGATAGTGGTAAATACCCAACATATTAAAACATTGTTTCAATTAACTGTTTAGATAAAAGAAGAACGAGCATTGTTTTGATAACGACATGATGATTCATTTTAAAATAATTTATGGAATGAAAAATTGTATAAATATGAATTTAAACAATCCCAAAAAATATTAATATTTTAAAAAAACCATTATAAAATATTGATATGTTATGAAATTTGTATTCTAACTAAAATAGAAATAAGGTTATTTTTCTTTAAAAACATTTATTTGGAAGAATAATTATATAATTAGATTAAAATAAATATCAATTGTGTATTGTGATTAAATATACATTGTAGAATAAATTTCATGAGTTTATTTAGAGATATTTAATAATATTTCATCATAATAATAATAAAAATAAACAGTCCCAATGAATATTGAGATTGTATTATAAAACCATTACCCTATTGTAACATTAAATAATAAGACATATAAAGGGACAAAATTATATAAAAAATATATCATGTGAATAAATGAATCAAAAATATTAAATGTAAAAGCGTATTTATAAAAACCACATAAAATAGAATAGGTTCATGATATAATATATGTCCCAATGATGAAAAATTGAAACCAAAATCCCTTTCAAGTTTGGTAGATTTGGAACCATAAAACCATTGATAGAGATATAATAAAATATATTTTTAAGTACCCAAAATATTGATTATAAATATCAGTTAATACATTTTTTGGATGTATATACACCCAATAAATGAAATACATCATGAATATGGATTGTGTCTCATTGGAAATATAAGTGGGATAGAAATCCATTACATTAATTTTTTTCATCCTTAATAAACATAGGATTATACAATGTAATAAATATATTATTACTAAAAACTATTATATAACCCTAAATATATATATATATATCACACTCTATTTTATTTTTTTGACCTTTTATTAATCATTTATTATCAAATCATTGTTAAATTCACATTTTGAGAAATAATTACATTAGTTTTCATAAATGTTTTGATTTTTTATTTTTGGTCTACTTACATTGATCATCGTTTCATCATATAAATAATTATAAATATTATTTAAACATTATCTATATTTAGTATTTATTAATTTATAGTAATACAAAAATTTTGGAGATTGAAAAAGAAATATATCGTTCATGGAGATGATAGGCATTACCTAATCTTGAATGATGAATCCATTTTCTCAAAAATATAAATAAAATATAAGTAAATAATAATTTAAATTTGAATAATCATTTTTCTAGCATATATATCAAATATATCTATTAAACATACTTTAATTACATTCCGTGAAATTTGTTAGTGAAATAAGAATCACATCGCTTCACGAGCTGGTATTCCACGGTATAGATGAGCGACATTATCATATCCACCACTGAAAACAATTGTGATGGTAAATGTGAAATTTTAATAAAATAAGAATAAATATTTTGCAAATATTATATACAGATATATTTCAAATATCATTATTACCATAAAAGTAAAATAGAAATGATGAAAACAAATCACATCGGTTCGTGCTGCAGTAGTCCATTGTACACCTGAGCAGAGTTATTATTTCCTAACCATTTGTATGGTATGAATATATATGTTATATTATTCTAGAGTCCCGAATCTTGACATACATAGATATTAAATTACTTTTTCATAATACATACCATATACATTTGAACATAAAAACATGAACATAATGTTTAAACATCAAAATATTGAGAAAAGACTTAAAACATGGAAGTACATAAGGAATAGATCATAATGGAACATAAATCATGATAACATAGCATGTGAATAAAACATGTAATTGTGGCATCCTTTAAGGAAATGTAATGATTTTCATAGTAGCCATGGAATTATTTCCATGACCATATTAGTGGAAAAAGTCCCTTTCTGAATTGAGTTCACTCCATGTTTTAGTACTGTAACACTGAACCAGATTAACATACTGTTCCAGCAATGTCTATCTCATGAGATATAAATCTTTACTCAATTCATTGGATGGAGATATAGGTCCCACCCATCTCATAATGAAATCATTGTTACTTTTACCACAAAATATACATACATCATTCATAATGACCCAATGAATAAAAATGGGTTTCATAAACATCATCCCATCATAACATAATCCAAAAAAAATGGATATCATTTCAACATAAGAAAATTCAACAATGTAAATCATATAGACATTATACTTGAATCATACATATATGAAAATAATTTCATCTTAGTTGGAAAATGGTTTTGATAAAACACTTGAAATGAATTCTTGAGGAAAACATCCTATCTTCTTCAAAATAATTTTCTTTTCACAAAATGCCATGGAATTTTAAATGAAAATTATTTTGTTGAAAATAGTCATGAGAACTTTTGGAGGAAGCTTCATGAAAATAAGGCTTTATAAAACCATAAAAATCCTTTCATGGTATAAGTTAAAAAACATTCTTCTCGTACTTTTGCCAGAAAAGTCAAAAAAGTACCTCATAACATAAAAAAAAGAATGATTACATACATAACATGTATTAAAATCATAAATGGGTAAAAATTACTTTAAACATAAATGAAAATAGTTTTATAAAACATGTACATGAATAATAGAAATAACCTCAGTAAATACTTACGAATAAGAAATCTCGGATAAAAATGAGATTTGCAAAATTATCCCTTACCTTATGTCTGATATGCTTCGTATGTATCCTAAACTCCTGTATAATGATTTAAATAATGTCATTGACTTATTATAGAATCATATTCATTTTTAATATATCATATACGGTTAACATATGACTTTATATTACCCGTTCTTTTGTAAATTCCATGATACAGAGTGTTTTTGGTGAAATCGTTTCATTTTTTGTCCATGTTTTGACTTATAATTATTCATATGATTAATTAGATCATGATTACTTAATTACAGAATATAAAATATTATTTATTTATAATATATATTCAGAATATACATTTATATAATAGATTGATAAATGGAAACAAATACACCGTTCATGGAGACGGTAGGCCGTACGTACGCCTGAACGTTGTTTTCGTTTCCTTATTGAATTGAATGGAATTAAGTAGATGACATACCTATATATATATATATAAATCAAGTATCATTATTGTGTCATATATGTCATGATTAATTATTATATATACTTTATAATCATTCATGAATGGTTAATCATTGAGAATGAATCTCATCGTATCGTGGAGACGGTAGTCCGTATGTATGCACGAGCGAGGATATCATTCCCATGATCGTGGAATTGTATTGAAGTGTATGTATAATATTTAAGAATCAATATCACATTACAATAATCATATATAGTCATTTTTTACACCATTATACACATCCAAGTAAGGTGGTGGTTGAAAATAGATTACACCACAGCGTGGAGACGGTATTCCGTACGTACGCACGCGCGGTGATTTCGTTTTCCATAGGATGGATAAATGGTGAAATAGGTTTGTTTCATACATATAATAACATATCCTTATATGAGTGATACTGATGTTATTACTTTATAATGAAACAACTAATGAAGAAGAAGTGGAAGAAGAAATAAAGTTGAAAGAATCGTTAACGAACATTACCTCTTCTTTGAAGCGCCTCTTTGAGACCTCCTCTTAGGGAACTAAAATTGGTCTTTGAAGAAGACTGGGACCTCTAGGATGTTTCTAGGGAAGTGGAAAAGATAATTTGGCAGGTTTTTGCCGATCTTGAAGGCTCAATGTGGTGTGAGGAAGAGAGGGAGGAGGATCCCTTTTATAAGGGAGTGGAGGGGCACCTTAGGAAGTCTTAAAAATATTAATTTATAAAAAATAAAAACCCACTTAAAAACAATAAAAAATGACTCATATTAGAATATTATATGATATATGGTTGTAATATAATCAACCAATAAAATTTATACATGTTAGGGAATTATTTTAAACATTATCAACTTGATTTATCCTTACTTAATCAATTTAATTTTATTTGTGGTAATAACATTCTAAATTTTAAATTGTAACAAATAATTACTTATTTGTTGAAATTTATAATTTTTATATATTTTTGTGATTTTTAAACAATTTTATAAAATGTTATTTTTATAAAATAACAATAGTGTCAATTTTGACACTATTCATTTATTTGAATTTAAAAAAAATATATGGAGAAGATATGTTCGAACTAAAAGCATTAATAGATTCATTATAGGTCATATTTATCTATAAAATTAGTTTAGAACATTAAATAGTTCATATAATATTTATTTTATTATTTTTAAAACCATTTATTTTGTTTATCTCTTAATAAAATAAGTACTACATCATTTTTGTATAATTATTTAATATACTTATTTGTTGCATAAAAATTAAAAATAAAATTCTATGTTGATGATAAATCTATTAACTTTAACAAAAATACTTTTACTATAATTTATCATCTTAAAATCTCAATATCTAAATTGATATATTTACTAAATTATGAAGGTGAAAACCTTGGCATCATTTTAAATTAAATTATATAAGTGTTATAATCACTATTATAAGCCTCTGAACGGTTATATATTAGGTAATTGGATTATTAAGGTATATATATACAATACCAAAAAGTTTTGGTCAGGTTTTTGGGCCTTTTAATGGGTAATATTATTTCAATAAAAACTATATTACTGATTTTTCACTTAATAAATAATTTCATCATCATTAATGTATCGCCATTAATGAAAATTATATAATCCCTAAAAATTATAAATAAATCATCATGATGTAGATAATTTTGTTATATTTCTATATAATATTCATGTTCTAAGTTTTATGATGTTTATCACTAAATTAAAATTATTATACTTATAATATTTAAGAGAGTGACATGTTGTCACTTTCTTTGGTTTTAATAATAATTAAATTATTTTCATGGTCAAAAGTCCACTAAACGAATCTAATCTGACACTTAGGTGATATGGATATACTGTTATCCATATAATAGATTTTTGTCACGTGTTAGGGTAATTTTATAATATTATATTTAACTTTAATTACCTGATTTACCTTTAACTATGGTAAATTAAATTTACCGTAGTTATTATTCATAATTCCCAAAAATAAAAAATAGCCTATTAACATAATTTGGACCCACTGATTCTAAATATGGATTCCATTTTTTCAAATTCAATTCACATAATTTTCAGAAATTAAATTATAATTAATCTCGTTGTTGAATGAAAACGGGGTTTGGATTAAAACATTGCAAAAGATTGAATTGATGTAACCTACGAATTCAATGTAAAATCAATGCTAATGACATAAATTATATTAAATGGTAGAAATATATTCTATTTATACATTAAAACAATTTGATATTATAATTTAACCACATAATTTATTACGATGAAAAAAGTTGTTTTTAATTAAAATATAGCGTGCTTTTAATATTCATTAAAATATGAAAGTTATCAGAAAATATAAAAACTTGATCCAATGTAAATTTTTATATCCTGATTCAAATAAAGAATTATATTTTGTAAAATTGAACTTATAAACATGTCCAAAACTAGATTTAATGTGGGTGCGCCATCAAAAGGCGGTAAAATTGCATTTTTTAAAAAATACTTATTTTACCCAAAAAATTTATTTTGATCTTATACCATGATCTATAAAATGTATAAGATGAATAATAATGTTATAAAATTCAAAATGTTGTTAATACTATTCATAACGGCTAGTTTATAATAATATTATAACCATATATCGTTATTTAGTGAAACCCGGTATTGCGTACTACACACGCTACCGAGAAAGGTCGCGATTGCGTGTAATGAAATCCAAGTTAGGGTTGCGTGTTGTGCAAGACTCATTTGTTGTTTTGTATAAAAAAATCCAACCATATTTCATTTATACATTAAATATATATATATATACACACTCAATGTTGTGTAGAATGACTATTATAAAATGAACTTGAAATTGTGTATAACACAATCCAAGAATTGTGTTGCGTATACTGCAAGCTAAAATGGTGTTTCATATAGCACAATATAATCATGGTGTAGCCTAAAACACATGACATAAAATAAATTAAAAATAATAATTATCATAAAGTCTCGCGGTGTTACATTTTACCCCCCTTAAAATGAATTTCTCCCTCGAAATTCATCGGGGTTATACATGGTTTTCTACATGAAAGTTTCTTTAATTAAAACACACATCGTAAAATGAAATAGTGTCCTCTATATTATTTCTATCCATTAGTTATCATTGGGTTCTTGTGATTATATCTTTTATTGATTTAAGATATTTATTATTGAAAAAATAATTGACATTTTTTGTCATCAAAATGTGTTTTAAAATTCATATCTTTTATGAAAATGTTTATTCATATGATGTGTTGGATAAAATGAACCATGGAATAATTATAATATTAAATAGGATTTAAAGAAATAATGTGATGTGGAATTGTGACTTAATCATTCCATTACACTTATAATTTATTGTCCTATTGGTCAAAAGGCCTCGTTTTTCCTCCCCATGCACGAGATTCTACTTACTTATAATGAGGTTAAAATATTGTATGGTGTATAGAATATACCATTTTTACAGGACTATGAAACAATGTAATAAATAACTAAAATAGTTAAATATAATAACTAAACCTTATGTAAAAATATATAAATAGTAGGAGATGAAATACCAACTTATATTTCATTCATTAATAGAAATGGTGATCCGTACATTTATGCAGACAATACATTCTGATCAAAAAATATAATATCCAAAAATAAATAATTGGCTATGACCTAAAGAAACATTATTACAGAATGTTCCAATTCCAATATTTACACTGGGTTCCAATGTTCCAATATAGATAACAACTAGGAAGAAGCGCCTCAAGTCACGCCTTAATCAGAAACCTGTGACCAAGATGCATCTACTCAGGTGCCCAAGATCCATAGAGGTCAAAATATGCTGTAAGTAAAACTTATCAGGAATACAGAAATTACATCTAATGAAAATTTGATTTGTAACTATACTGTGTAATAGTTTCTAGATATAATAGATTAAAATAATAAACTAAAATAAATCATTTTGATATTGGGATCCTTGTGGGATCCTCGGTTGACCAACCTTTGTCAACCCACACCAGATATCTTCGATCATGTTAGCCTGGAATTGGTCAAGGGACCCAGTCCTCAGAACGATAAAATCCTGGAACAAACAACCTCATAGAATCCATAGAAAAACAATAAAAATTATTATATAATGATCATATGATGAATCCATGGATAAATTATGGAATTGTATAACTTAAATATTTGAGCCAATATAAGTAGATAATTTAATGATGTTTATATCATGGGAATTTAGTGGATTAAAAGGGATGTATCCTCATAAAAATATTAATTATAATATATATTTAAACTATAGGAATATATCCTCACATTATAGGATATTTCTTGATTAAAATACAAGGGTATAATCCATCAAATTTCTCATCTATGGACATTAAAAATAACCTAAGAGATAACCATAAGAATGGTATATATTTTTTGAATATCCTAATTAATCTATTACTACTAGATTTTGAATTCATGTTTGTAATAAACCTAAAAAATAGAAGTTGATTTTACAAGTTTTATTTAACATCAATGAATATAGTGATATATTATGTGTTTACTCAAATAATTTCAAAGAGGAAATCAATGGATTGCATGAGTTATGCCACACCATTGATGGTGTGACAAGGATCTATAATTTATAACCAATGTATCCATTGTAATAAGTAAAAATTATTTAATTTGAGGATTTAATAAAAATTAAATTGAATCCCTAGTTTACCCACCTATGTTATCATGAGATATCAGCAAAATTTTAAAATTAATTTATGTCACATTAATTTAAAATGAAAAAAAAATTAGAGTTCAATCACTTTAATATATCAAATACAATTAAATTAGAATTAATATATTCATTATTTATAATGAATACCCAATGAAATATACTTAGAATTACATCTTTCATGGTGACATTCCAATCAAACCCTACGCTGTTGTTTGATCAAATACAAATTTATTTTTTCTTAATGGTATATGTATAAAGCATACATAAGAGTGATTTAGAGGCACATTAAATATGATATTTATAGGGATTCATCCAAACAGAACCTAGGGGTGGTTTGGGTTGTGGATTTCAACCTCAAAAGGTATTTTGGGGACTTTTATTTCATTTATGTTTTGTGATGAATGGCGAGTTAAGTAAAAATTTTAACAACTTATAATTTTATCAATTTAATTTTCCATCTAATAAATAATTTTCATAGTATAAAAAAATACACAAATATATATATATCATAATAAAAAATTATTTTCAAAAGAAAATAATGAAATATGTTCTATTGTTAAATATTAAGGAGCCAATATCAATGTAATAGTAATAGGACCATTAAAATAGTGTTATGATCATTAGGAATAAAAAAATTTCTAATAGAATACTAATAAAACCTATTAATCTATAAATAAAATTTAACTATCTTATGAAAGAAAATATTATATATATTTTTCATTCTTAAATTAAATAAATATTTAAAAAATTATAAATTGTGTATTGATATTTTAGTGAAAAAATGTTTATACAGAATATTATAATTATAGTAACAAATTTGATGTAAATTTAATTTCATAAATTAAATTTAAACATTAATATTGTTTTGGGTTATGGTATAATTTAAGGACACCACAATTGATTTTTAAAAGTATGATAAAAACAATTATAATTTTAATGTTAATATTTTTAGAATAAATTAGTATTTTAAATAAATATTAAAATTTTCATATTTAGAAAGTTTTTTTCAGAAAATGGATTCTAGTTTTGAAATATACACAATAAAAATATTTTTTGGTGAATTTTGGGGATTTTTCAAAAATATTTGAATTTTTATTGAATTGTAAAAAACAGTAGTTTATGATATTTAACATTTTAGGCCGAATGCATGAACTTTTTGCTGTTGAATTATGTATGAACACATTTATTATAAATCAAGTGCACAATTTTATGTAATATACACCAAGAATAATTAATATTTATTTCCAAGATAAAAAATTATAAATATATGAATACAATAATCAAAACCCATCTCCTCCAACTATAAATACCAACCCTCCCCACTATCTCTAGTCACACCTATTAAGACATGGAGATATCTTATATTATAAATAATTCCACTCTTAATCATATGCACCACCTTTTGTTCATGGATAGTCTCACGAAAAGACCATTTCCAAGTGCATTAAAGAGGTTCCCAAGGAGATGACACTCCAGAGAAAAAAACATCCCTCTTTCGCTTCTAATATCTTTTACTTTATTATTCCTCCCTAATATACCCTATAGAAAGTAAAATTTTAACTATAGATTCATATATAAAATTTAATGTTAAATTTTTAATTGAATATCCATCATAAAAATTCATTTCCTCTCATTTTGCTCAAATAAATTAATGAATCATCCATGAGATGTTGATTCACCTCCTTCATGAAAGATGTGCTTCTGGATTTCATTACACCCTTTAAGGATAGTCATAAAATACTTTTTATCATAAAAATATAATATATTATTATTATTAAAACATTTTAATGTTATGGATGTAGTATATAAACATATTAAAAAGTTAAATGATATAAATTATTGATGGTCATAGAAACCAAAAAAAATAAACTAATCCTTTTTTTCATCAATGTTTTATAAAATGAATCATTATAATATAAAAATTGAAAATTTATATATGAGCAATTTTAACTTTTTTAAATAAATAAATAAATATCATTCTATTTTAGAGTATTTCATTAATTTGATAATAACATTCAAATTATACACAATAAAACCGACAATGAAACCGTGATAAAAACTATCATGAAAGAATGAAATTAAATACTTTTGGTTAATATAAAAGACATAACTAAAACTTATAATATTATAATAAATCAAATAAATTTATGATAGGTTTTTAATTAATTATTTATTGGATTTAAATTTAATTGTGTTGGACATTTAGAACACGTGTAGATCACTTTCGGAGATATAGTAAATGATTTTATCTAAAAATTAAATTTATCATTAGGTTACACATTATCTCTCCTTTACCCAATGTAATTATATATTAATATTACATACATATTTTTTTTATAATCTTTGAATGGTTCAAAAAAAATAATCTAACTCAATATATCTTTCTGTGACAGGGAAATAAAAAATTTATAATGTTTCCTTGTCAATTTGATTCAATAATCCAGACAGATTAAAGGTAACTTCATAATTTCCTTTCCATTTTTATGCACAATATATAATATATTTTATGCCACAATTAATTTTTATAAAATCATTATTTTTATAATGATATACTATCATAGTTAATTTATGGTTTTATAAAAAAAAATATTCAATTATTTACAATGAAATTTCCTTCATACTTTCCAGTAAACTAAATAATTATTGATCACTAAGAAAGTTTTCTAAAAATTATATTATAAATATTTTATATTTAGTTTCACATCATTTATTAGGGTATACTCATAATTTCTCTTATGAATTTCTATTTATACTTTAAATATATTCTTTCATGGACATCATTATGATACTCCCATTGTTTAAAACATATGATATGATTTGGAATACCATTAAATTTTCTAGGTAACCCTCATACCAAATTATTGATTATTTATGTGGAGGATATATGCATGAACATGTTATGATGGGTGCAACAAGAGTGAGATAAAATTCACTGGGTAATGTTTAGTCTCAAGAGATGTCATATTGTGGATAGAGTATAAACCTGATTCCTTTTTTGTGACTTTTTCCATAATGTGATATTTTCTTAGAAGTTATAAATGAATCTTGTTTATGTCATGTTATATATTGATTCCATATTCCAATTCTTCCACTGTTATTTGACGTTGTGATCTGTATGTTATGATTCCATATGTTTATTCATGATACATTCCTTTTTATGTCATCATTTTTTCCACATAACACTTAATTATTCATTATTTATATGTTTATTCCCATTCACAGATCTTTAGATCCTAAATTTTATCTATGTATTCCCCAGACTATCCTATAAATATGTAAGAGTTTAATGGAAGATATGTAATTGTTATGGATTATTAAAAAAAATATGTTGTATTCTATTGCCACATTTTTTATTTTATATTCTTAATACTCTATATAAAATAGACATTAAGATCCCTAGTTTTTATTAATGGTTTATTATTCCTAATATCATTTAATAATATGTCTAAAAGTCTTGGACCGTTATAGTTTTTTTATGGATGTTCAATTTAATTTTTTTTATTATGACAAGAATTTTTTTTCATAACCCTCAGGAAAATTTTATCACCATGGATAACATAGATTCAAACAAAGGGAAACACAAGATAGTATATATTTTCCATTTAAACTTTTTTACATATTTGTTCCATGTCTCCCTTTTATATAATTACTATTCCTGATCACCCCAATTGTAGTTTTTTCATCTAGTTATTGGTTTGAAATTGGGGAACCCACACCAATTTTAAATTTTATTGAAAATGTGATGATTTCCATAATAAAATTTCAAATATGATGGGAATGGGAGCTCAAAACATCATGATAGTACTTACTCAATTGTCTAATATTACAAATAATGACATGAAATTTTTTGAAATACCTCATTCCTCTAATAAAGTGAATGTTTTGTAAGAATTCTTTATTTGAAATGTCGTTCAATATTTTGTAGATCTTCTTATCCCATCATCATAGAAAAATGGGTTATCTCAATTGGGAAGATATTCTCTATTCATCAATTATTAGTTGAAGATAAAATCCTAATGGTGATTTATCATGTTGATGGAAGAAGTTGATCAGTTGTGTAAACTAATAAAAAAATCATATTATAAGGAAGAAATTAAATCCATGGAATGGTACAACCAATCATTAATTAGTTGGATAGAAATACCCTTGGAGTATTGGATATTGTGAGCTTCTAGTTCCTAGTAGATGTGGCAGAGTGCAAGTATGTCTTTCTTGAAGATGTTTCAAGATTTCCTCCCTACTGGGAGATTGAATTATGATTTGACTTACACCCTTGGACGACACTGATAGCCACACCATTGAATCATATGGATCTATCATAGCATTAAAATCATAGGGTTAAGTTAGTGAATTTATAGAGTTAGGGATTCTTGTGAATTAGTGGTTCATATAGGGAAGCCCCCGTTTTTTTCCAATAACAAATATGGGAGTTTGAGGATGTTTTTGGATTACTGGAACCTGATCCAGGTTATGGTGAAGAACAAGTATGCATTGTTGAGGACTGATGACCACTTCAATTAGCTTAGAGGGTAACATTGGATCTCTAAGGTTTACCTTAGCTTACGTTATCTCATGATTTAAGTATATAAAGACAATATACCTAGGGCCGATTTTATATGCTGTTATGGTCACTACGAGTACTTGGTGATGCCTTTTTGCATGATGAACACCCATGTCGTGTTCATGGGACTTATGAACCAGATCATCTATCTATACATTGATGGGTTTTTAGTGGTCCACACTGATAACACCCATGTGTACTAGATGTGAGAGGAGGATCATGTGAGACACTTGCGTATGGTTCAAGATGTAATTTGAGGGAATCAACATTATTATAAGCTCTCAATGTGCAATTTCTTAATAAAAGAGGTCCAATTTCAGGGAAAGTTTATCTCATAAAATAGAGATGTAGTTGACCCATTCAAGGATGGGCTCTGTTTTCATGGTAACCACCTTGGTTTGTGATAGAGGTGTCGAGCTTACATGGGATTTCAAGATAATACATGACATTAATCCTTGATTTCTCCTAGATATCAGCACTGACGAAACACTTGACCTAAAAATAGGAAACCCTTTTATGTGGATTGAGAAGTTCCAGAAGGCTTTCTAGCAGTTGAAGAAGAGATTGATGATCACATTGATCTTTATATTTCTAGAGAAGGGTGTCAATCTTGTAGTTTTCTGCGAAGCATCAGGGACTATGCTTGGTTGTTTTCAAATTCAAGGAATGGTGGGTATTGCTTATGGTTCACTCCAAATAAGGCCACATGAGAAGAACTATGTGACCCATGATCATGATATGGAAGTGGTATTCTTTTCATTGGAGATGTGGTGAATGTACCTAATGGGAGAATGAATTTTCATATACTAAAACCATAAGTTCCTAAATTACATATTCTCACACAAGGATTTGAATTTCTGCTATAGGTGATAGATAGAGTTCTACTATGATTTTGATGCTGAGATTTTTTATACTCCTTGAAAGATGAATGGTTTGCAAAATTCTCTCACTGAGAGATCATGTTTGCTACTACTAATTGAGGTGAAATTGTAGTTGGACTCACTACATTTATCTTTCATGGATAGAGATGATATAGCTTATCACCAGTCTATATTTGTCAACACTCCACACATACAACAATTCAAGGAGTCACAGCTAAGGGATGTCAACTATGAGACATTATGTTCACATTTATCCATAGGACATGCTGCTGATGGATATTCTCTTGGTGGGAGCACATATTCATTTTCAGAGGACACCTAGTTGTGCTAGCAGTGTTGAAAAACAAGCTTCCAAGAGAGTATCATACACCCCCCTTCTCAGTATATCATGGAGTGGTCAAAGTGTACCAGGACCTCTGCTGTTAATTATAGTGGAAATATATGAAGAAGTTAGTGGTGGAGTTTTTTTCTCAATGCCTTATGTGCCAGTAGGAGAAGGTTGTGCACTAGGTTCGAGTAGGGTTAGCTCACCCCTGTATGTGCATGAGTGTATGATGGATGGTATATCAATGGAATTCATGACAGGCTTATAACTAAAATCCAAGGGACATGATACCATTTCACTGATCTTTGACTGACTCACGAAGTCAGAAAACTTTGTAGCTATCAAGAAGGAGTGTTTTGTAGAGAGCTTAGGACAACTCTGCGTATTGGAGATAGTTCGTCTTCATGGTGTCCCTTTTACTTTAGTATCAGATCGCGATGCTTATTCGACATCTTGGTTGGGGAAGGGATTGTAGGAGTGGTTTTGGACCTATATACATTTGATAATGACGTTCCATCCTCAGACAGAGGGACAAATGGAGAGGACAATTCATGGTTTGGAGGATATGTTTTGGGCACATATCTTGGACTACGACCATTGATTGGAGGATCACTTACCATTGTTGGATTTTTTGTCAAACAATAGCTACCACTCCACCATTGGTGTTACACTGTTCAAGGACTTATATAGTCGACCATACTAGCCCTGATCTGCTAGACCGGCCCCAGAGTGTCCAAACTCATGTGTCCTGAGTTGGTGTGAGCTACCACTGAAAAGTTGGAGATCAGGAACGAGTAGATGAAGAATATATAGAGCTATCATAAATCATATACAAATAGGTTGGTGAGACCAATGGAGTTCAATTATGGATATCTTGTCATCCTTTGGGTCTCACCTCATCAAGGATTGTAGAGATTTGGAAGGGGTGGCATGTTATCTCCATTGTTTGTCTGACCTTTTCTGATACTGCATAGAGTTGGTGAGGTGGTGTACCACCTTCTTCTTCCATAGTAAATGCACTAGGTACATGATGTATTCTTTATGTCATAACTGAGGATGTACATGCCTAATGCATCCCACATCATCAATTGCGGCATCCTGGACATAGAGGATGGAGAGACCGTCGCATAGTACCTGGGGAAGATTGAGGACTTTTAGGAGGGGATCCTTTGTGTGTGATAAATTCCCATAGTGCATGTCTGGTGGAAAAATATGAATCTTCTGGAGAGCACATGGGAACAGGAAGTTCAAATTCATGCGTTTTACCCAGATCTATTTTAGTAGCATTTTATTTTGGATTTTTAACAACAACAATACCGAATATATGGAGAATTTAATGTATCAATTCTATGTGTATTATATTTATATATTATATAAAATTATTATGAGAGTATTATTTACACAGACACCTGATTCCATGGCCTAGAGTAACCAGAATAAAGGTTTGAAATAAATTAATGTTATAAATAGTGTACAGAAGTGGTTTTACAAAAAAAGTGGGATTTTATTTAAATGGGTTCCTGAATCAGAAATATGAGTGCATCATTGATTTTCAAGTAGTGTCCTCACATTTGTTATTTGCTAACATAAATCGGAATGGGTCGAATTCAAAAGATAGTTTGTATATGTTTTAAAGAAAATAAAATAAATTAATAATTTGATATATATTAAATGTTTCCATAATGAAGTGACACTTATATCCTTTTAAAAAATATGTATCCTAGGGGTAGTCTAATAACCCTATAAAACTCCCTAGAATCCTTTAAAGCTTCTAGATAAGTAACCCTTGGTGAATTCTTGATGAATTCCAAAAACAGTGACTTATAGATCATTGTGTAGTGAGATTGAATCCCGACCGACAATCGATCTACCTCTTCATAAAAGATCAAGGTAGGGGTTATATATTCAATTTTTCCTTTCCTTGTTCTTTGATTAAATGATGAACATTGTTCAACCCACAAACAGGTTGATCATTGGATCATGTGTTCTTACGAGAACTTGTTATATTCTTATTTCTTTTTGGGTTTGGATGCATGAATTGTATTTATAATAATTTTTGGATTTCCATTTGATTCAACAGTAACCCAAAAATGGGACTGAATCGAGGCAGTGAGGAATGATGGTAGTGGGGTGTTCCTCATTTTCTTTATTGGATTTCTTCCCCATATCATTCTACGTCCTATGTGTTCTATATATGGAGATGAACAATGGATCATTGAGAATCCATTTCAAAACACAACATTCCAAAATATCGGAGATCAAACATCGCAACAACCAAGGGGAGGTGCGACAGTGATGGTGGAAAACAATTCAACTCAGATCACGAGAAACCATTCCTCACACATGTGGATTAAAATGGGCTTTCAAGGCCGATCGAACACCCAAAACAACTCAGAATATCGATATCATGTCGAGGAAACCTTGGATATTATTTTTCGGGGAAAATGGATCAATGGAATGAGTAACGATAGATCAAAAGAGGAGAAATGTAAGAGGTCCAAATTTAAGGAAATTTCAGAAGAACACGACATCTTCTCTAATGGACATGTCTTGTGGGGTCAGCATGGCGGTGGCCGGGTCTTGTGAACTAAACCCAGTGAATGACCAGGCATGCTCCCATGAAGAAAAGACATTTGGGCCCCACCCAATAGTGTCTGGAGTCCAGGGAGGCATAAAGTGTAGAAACATCATGTGACCACTATCAAACAACATGTGGGTCCTTACATGGGACTCAACAAGTATCCTGAATGATACACATACACATGGTGTAATACACACCATTTACTCCACCACACGTCTAGACGAGGCCGGATACGTGGGCCACTCTGTGAATGGGTTACAAGGGTTTGAATACACAAGTTGAGGTCTTGTATGGGAAAATGGCCAATGTAAATGGAGAAAACCCTGGAAACCATGGCACGATGTGTGATCCTTTTTACACACATTCTATATGCATTTTTACATGGCATGTCCTCAAGACTCTGGTCATTGTACATGGGCTGAAACTAGAGTCAAGGGACATGGAATGTGACCACTCGAATGCATCGTTTACTTCATTCTACATAGCATATTTCTCTTGTCCATCACTCCTTGGATATGTTTTCATTTTAGATGGTGCCCCATTCAGTGTCCCTGGATGTTTAGGTATCATTTCCATCCAAAAAATTACAATCCCTACATCAAGATATTCTGAGATAGAGTCATGTATCTCTCTGTGAGGCCTGGAGTGAGATCCTCTATCCACTCTTGACCTTAGGTAGAGTTAGGTATATATTTCGATAATTCTATAGGGAATTGATTCTCAACATGGTAGGTTAATATGGATGTGTCACGGTATCCTCCAAGGCCTTGGATGTGATCCTCATATGCGTATACTCAAACCATGATATCACATAGTCCTTATAACAATCATGAGCTCATGAATACAGTCAAACATCTCATTATCTCCTTATCCCTTCATTATGCGCTTATCATCTGCTATCCGAAATATTTGAATCACTTTTCATGGTTACCGGTACCATAAAATTATTGAAAACCACAATAGACTAATACAAAAATATTCTAATACACCATAAAAGTACCTAAATAAAATTATTCTTGAATACTAATACATAAACACTTAAATCCATCATCATTAATGATTGTCCTAGAAGAAGTCCTTCCTTCATTTAGAAGTAACTTTTTAGGTCAGGACATTGAGTTGGGTAATTCCCATGTTCTCCACAAATAAGACATTGAAATCCATAACAGTCTATCACTCTATGAACCTTTTCTCCACACAGATAACATTTGTCCCTCCATTTGAGGTATTCCTTAAGGTTCTTCTTCCCTTATTTAAAAATCTCAATCTTCATTTCTTTATGCTCCTCAACATGCGAACATGCATAAAAGTCTATCTTCCTCATATTTGATGAATTAGGCATACCACTAAATTTCAACTTGTTAATCATATATCAAGATGACTGATTCCCCGTAATCAAAATATCTTTCTATCTAGGAAATATTCAATTTTATTGCTCATAGTCACCAATTTTTCCATTGGAATCAATATTAACCGAATTCCTTCTGGTTCCCTCCATTGACTAAAACACAAAAAGAATTCTGTGAGTGGAAAAAATCATGCTTGGGAAAACAATATAGTAAAGGGGGAGTACCCTCAATATCTAACATCATAGGTTAAATTCTAAGATAGTTACCATAGTTCTTGGACTATATCCTATATGTATAATTATCATTAGGGACATCCCTATACATACATTAGAAATATCTCTAGGGATCTCACTAATGTTTTCGCATCCTTGTTTCCAAAGGTTGACTAAACCATTCCTCTGAAACCAACTGTAGAGACCCAAAGCATGACATACATAGATATTACATTACTTTTTCAGAATACATAATACACACAAAAACAGACACACAAGGACTGTAATAGTGTAGTGTATTTGGAAACATGGAACGTAATCTTCTAATCGTGGTGAAAGATCTTCAACATATCCCATAAAGATCTTACACTTTTTGTTTCCTTACCTAAAACCTTTTTTTTAATCCCCGGGGAAAATAAAACATAAAAAGGGTGAGCTCAAATTCTTAGTAAGGGTAATCATGGATAAAATAAAACATACCATATACATTTGAACTTAAAAACATGAACATAATGTTTAAACATCAAAATCTTGAGCAACGACTTAAAACATGGAAGTACATAAGGCAGAGATCATAATGTAACATAAATCATGATAACATAGCATGGGAATAAAACATGTAATTTTGGAATCCATTAAGCACATGTAATGATTTCCATAGTAGCCAAGGCATTACTTCTAGGACCATCTTAGTGGACAAAGTCCCTTTCTGAATCGAGTTCACTTCTCATTTCAGTCCTGTAACACTGAACCGGATTAACTTTCCGTTCCAGCCATGTCTATATCATGAGATATAAATCTTTACTCAATGCATTGGAGGGTGATATAGGTCCCACCCATCTCATAATGAAATCATTCTTACTTGTGCCATAAAATAAACATACATCATTCATAATGAACCAATGAATAAAAATGGGTCTCATAAACATCATCCCATCATAACATAATCCAAAAAAATGGATATAATTTAATCATAAGAAAATTGAAACCATGAAAATCATAGATACATTATACTTGAAACATACACATATGAAAATAATTTCACCTTAGATGGAAAATGGTTTTGATAAAACACTTTAACTGAATTATTGAGGAAAATATCCTATCTTCTTCAAAATCATTTTCTTTTCAAAAAATGCCATTTAATTTTAAATTAATTGTATTTTGATGAAAATATCCTTGAAACTTTTTGAGTATGCTTCATGAAAATAAGGCATTATAAAACTGAAAAATCCTTTCGTGGTATAAGATAAAAAACATTTTTCACGTACTTTTGCCGGAAAAGTCAAAAAAGTACCTCGTAACGTAAACAAAAGAAAGATTCCTTACATACCATGTAGTAAAAGTCATAAATGGGTAAAAATGACTTTAAAAATACATGAAAACACTTTTATAAAACATGGACATGAATTATAGAAATAACTTCAGTAAATACTTACGAATAAGAAATCTCAGATAAAAATTAGATTTGAAAAATTATCCCTTACCTTATGTCTGATATGCTTCGTATGTATCCGAACCTCTTGTATAATTATTTAAATAATGTCATTGACTTATTACAGAATCATATTCATTGTTATGATATCATATATGGTTCACTTATGACTTTATATTACCAGTTATTTTGTAAATTCCATGTTAAAGAGTGTTTTGGGTAAAATCGTTTCATTTGTCGTCCGTGTTTTGACTTGTAATTATTCATATGATTACTTATATCAGGATTACATAATTCCAGAATATAAAATATTATTTATGCATAATATATATTCAGAATATAGATATATATAATAGATCGATAAATGGAATGAAATACACCGTTCATTTAGACGGTAGGTCGTACATACGCATGAACGTTGTTTTCGTTTCCTTATTGAATTGAATGGAATTAAGTAGATGACATACATATATATATAAATAAATCCAGTATCATTATTATTTCATATATGTCATGATTACTTATTATATATACTTTATAATCATTCTTGAATGGTCAATCATTGAGAATGAATCTCATCGCGTCGTGGAGACGGTAGTCTGTACGTACGCACGAGCGATGATATCATTCCCATGATCATGAAATTGTATTGAAGTGTATGTATAATATTTAAGAATCCATATCACTTTAGAATAATCATATATAGTCATTATTTACACCAGTATACCCATCCAAGTAAGGTGGTGGTGGAAAATAGATTACACCACGGTGTGGAGACGGTATTACATACGTACGCACGTGCGGTGATTTTGTTTTCCATAGAATGGATAAATGGTGAAATAGGATTGTTCCATAAATATAATAACATATCAGTATATTAGTGATACTGATGTTATTACTTCATAATTAAACAACTAAAGAAGAAGAATTGGAAGAAGAAAATAAAGTTGAAAGAATCGGTAACGAACATTACATCTTCTTTGAAGCGCCTCTTTGAGACCTCCTCTTAGGGCACTACAATTGGTCATTGAAGAATAAAAGGACCTGTAGGTTGTTTCTAGTGAAGTGGAGAAGAGAATTCCTCAGGGGTTGGCTGAGCATGAAGGCTCAAATTGGTGTGAGGAAGAGAGGGAGGAGGTTCCCTTTTATAAGGGAGGGGAGGGGCACCTTAAGAAATCTTAAAAATATTAATTTATAATACATCTAATCCCACTTAAAAACCTCAAAAAATGACTAATATTAAAATATTAGATGATATAGGGTTGTAATATCATCAACCAATAAAATTTATACATGTTAGGAAATTAATTTAAACATTATCAACTTGATTTATCATTACTTAATCAATTTAATTTTATTTGTGGTAATAATATTCTACATTTTAAATTATAAAAAATAATTACTTATTTGTTGTAATTTGTCCATAAATGGATACTTTATAACATTATAGACCATATAAAATAAAATTTATAATTTTTATATATTTTTGTGATTTTTAAACAATTTTATAATAAGTCATTTTTATTAAATAACAATAGTGTCAATTTTGACACTATTCATTTATTTGAATTTAAAAAAATAATTATACAGAAGATATCGTCGAACTAATATCTTTAATAGATTCATAAAATGTCATATGTGTCTATTAAATTAGTGTAGAACATTAAATAGTTCATATAATATTTATTTTATTATTTTTAAAACCATTTATTTGGTATATCTCTAAATAAAATAATTACTACAACATTTTTTTATAATTATTTAATATACTTATTGTTTGCATAAAAATTAAAAATAAAATCATATGATGAAGATAAATCCATTAAATTTCACAATATTACTTTTAATATAATTTATCATCTTAAAATCACAATATTTAAATTGTTATATTTATTAAATTATGAAGATGAAAACTTTGACATCATTTAAAATAAAATAATATAAGTGTCATAATAACTTTTATAAGACTCCAAACGGTTATATATTATGTAATTGGATGATTAATGTGTATATATACACTACTAATAATTTTTGGTCAGGATTGTGGGCCTTTTAATGGGTATTATTATTTCAATAAAAACTATATTACTGATTTTTCACTTAATAAATAATATCTTTATCATTAATGTATCACCATTAATGACAATTATTTAACCCCTAAAAATTATAAATAAGTTATCATGATGTAGGTAATTTTGTTATATTTCTAAATAATATTCATGTTCTATGTTTTATGATGTTTATCAGTAAATTAAAATTATTATACTTATAAGATTTAAGAGAGTGACACATTGTCACTTTCTTTGGTTTTAATAATAATTAAATTATTTTCATGGTCAAAAGTCCATAAAATGAATATAATCCGATCCTTAGGTGATATGGGTATACTGTTCTCCATCCAATAGAATTTTTTCATATGTGAGGATAATTTTATAATATTATATTTACCCTTAATTACCAGATTTACCTTTAACTATGGTAAATAAAATTTACCATAGTTACTATTCATAATTCTCAAAAATAAAAAGAAGTCTATTAACATAATTTGGAACCGCTGATTCCAAATATGGAATCAATTTTTTCAAATTCAATACAGAGAAGTTGCAGAAATTAAATTAAAATTAATCCCGTTGTCGAATGAAAACGAGTTTTTGATTAAAACATTGCAAAAGATTGAATTGATTTAACCTACAAATTCAATGTAAAATCAATGCTAATGACATACATTATATTAAATGGTAAAAATATATTCTATTTATACTTTAAAACAATTCAATATTATAATTTAACCACATAAGTCATTACGATGAAAAAATTTGTTTTTAATTAAAATATAGCGTGTTTTTACTATTCATTAAAAAATGAAAGTTATCGGAAAAATATCAACACTTTATCCAATGTAAATTTTTATATCCTGATTCAAAATAAGAAGTTTATTTTCTAAAATTGAGCTTATAAACATGTCAAAACTAGATATAAAGTGGATGCGCCATCAAAAGGATTCAAAACTGCATTTTATTAAAAATACTTATTTTATCGGAAATTTTTTTTGTTCTTATACCATGTTATAGAAAATGTATAAGATGTATAATAATGTTATAAAATTCAAAATTTAGTTAATACTATTCATAACGGCTAGTTTATAATAATATTATAACCATATGTTGTTGTTTAGTGAAACCCGGTATTGCGTACTACACACGCTCCCGAGGAAGGTCACGATTGCATATAATGAAAGCCACGTTAGGGTTGCGTATTGTGAAAGACTCATTTGTTGTTGCGTATAACAAAATCCAACCATATTTCATTTATACATTGAATATATATATATATACACTCAATGTTGTGTAGAATGACTATTATCAAACGAACTTGAAATTGTGTATAAGACGATCCAAGAATTGTGTTGCGTATACTGCAAGATAAAACGGTGTTGCGTACAACACAAGATAATAATGGTGTAGCATAAAACAAATGAAATCAAATAAATTAAAAATAATACTTATCATAAAATCTCTGGGTGTTACAATTATAATAAAAAATAATAATAATATAATAAATATAATATATAATCATTAAATATATCATTATATTCATCTATGAGAGGTGGTGCGGTAAAATGAATAAAATAAGTTTATAATGTGGTAGTTTTCATACACACAATCCATAGTTTCATTTCTAGTTTTATGGATGAGTAGATAAATGATGGAAATTAAATGAAAATATAAAAATATAAATTTTTGTGACATAATTATGACATTATATCATCAAGGTTAAATATGATATAAAGTAGTTAGAAGAAAAAATAAAATAAAAACATATGTATAAGAATTTTACATCTTCATTAGTGAATTATTTTTAGTTTATTCATAAATCATTAATAAGAGGGATTAATAAACAAAATAAGGTCTATATTACGAGGGTTGGTAGGAAAGTAAGTTATTTGGGTAGGAATTTTCGATTCTTAGGTGTATTGTAAGTATGATGAGTATAGGATAGGGGATGACCATTTTTTAAGTGGTAGAGAGGTTAAACATAGATGTTTTGAAAATAATACTCTATACCCATGTTTTTATAGGAAAAATAAATAAACAATTTGTCATTATAAAAAAATAAAGGTTATAAGGTATATATATTTCTTCAAAATGTGTGGTTTATAATTATGGTGTTCATTTTAACCATTTTCAGTTTAGTGTAACCCCTAAAAATCATTTTAACCTTAACCACGATAATTAGTTTTTGTTGTTTCCATTATTAATTATCGTCAATTATTTTGACATAATAGATAATATTAATTATAATTATACAAAATATGTAATCCATTGTTCATTATTTCATTCATCCATGTTGAAGGGATAAATTTTAAATTAAACCCATAGATGCGGTGAAAAAGAAGATTTCCAATGAGAAAAGATTCAACATAATAAAAAATCTCTATAATAGAATTTAATATGAAATTGATTAATATTATAAAAAAATTACCAATGTTTTTAGGGTTAAGTATTTTCTTGTAGCTTAGCTTGGGTTTTCGAATCCTCATATACCTAAGAAAAACCCTAATGACATGTAAATTCTATGTACTATATTTAGATATGAAGAGGAAAAATTATCAATCATTTTATATAGGTTTAAGTGAAAATTAATATAATTAAATAAATTCAATTTAAAATAATGAGTTGACTCAAGGTTATCACTTGGGGTGAATCAGATGCATTCCTTTTTCAACTGTTTCAATTTCTTATATTTGAGATGGGTTCATTTAAGATCATCAAACAACATCATCAGATAGTGGTCTACTAACTGCACACCCTAATACTAGTAAGTAAGGAAATTGTAATATCAGTGTTTTGAGAACTCTAATTTAAAGGTTTCTATTATCACTTTAAGTTTGTAGCGTAAAATTTAAAAAATATAGAAGAGTTTAACGATCGTCAAAAAAAATTCTCAAGTAAAAGAAGTGATTATATATTAATGGAGTGATAAATAAATTCCCATACAATAGCGTGATACTACAATTGAGCAACCAATATTATTGATACACCTACATTGATTATATGGTTTTAATGGAAGTTGGATGTAGCGTCATAAGGGAGGATTTGGAGAAGCCATAATAATGTTAAAATGAAATTGATCACTCCATCATTGTACGAATAATATCACAATATATTTTTGCGAATACGATTACAGAATTGGGAATTAATTTTAATGTGATAAAAAAATTAAATAAAATGACATGAAGTAGATGTTTAATTAATAATAAAATGTGATTCGAGCAACATAAAAATTAATGAAAGTGATTAAAAAATCATATTAGCATCATGGACTTTTAATAAAACAAATCATAAAATATTATAAACTCCTTAATCACAGATACATTAAATAAAAGTTTTTTAATCATTGGGTCGAGCCTCTAATAGTGGATCTTACCTAAATTGATGGTGGAGGGCCTCAATGGGTCAAAAATTAAGGGATAGTGGAATTTTCCACCCTAGAAAAACAATATGATCCAAATAGAACCCACTAAACTGAGGCTCCAAAATGGACATATTTAAATGTCATAATTTTGGTTGATCATTGAAGATAAAAATGAAAAACTATTTTACCCTACAAGTATGTAATATTTTATTAGAAATGGATATATTTTTTTGCGAGATATGTGTAAAATGGTGGAATATTATTCTGTATAGTATATTTTGGCCTAGAATTTTTTCTCCGACTTGAGCAGTATGGAAATCGATTTAATAATCGGAATTTTATCTCTTAACTATTTAATGAAATGTAACCCTTTTTTTCAATATCATTAAATTAATTTATAGAAATATTGGGCTTTGATCATATCCTCTATAATTTATTTATTAAGATGTTGTCTAGTTTACATTGTCGAGAATATGTTGGCATGAATTCCCACATTGGGATTCTTCCAATATAAATATATAAGTGACCAAAACAAAATAAATTCTTCCATATAGCATTGGATAAATGAAAATAAAATACTAAAATAAAATTAGGACCATTTTGTGTTTTATAAGGTGGTTGAATATTTACCAAGTAATAGTGAACATTAAAAAAAATTACTATCATAATGTTAAAATATTATTAAATTGTTAATTCCACGAAAAATGGTGGTTAGGAATAATGAATCACAGTAATATTATAATATAAAAACTGAATATTAGCCTCTTTATGTGGATAATCACACACCATCTTTGGTTTCTCTAGTCCCGAGAAAAAGATATCTATAAAATATCAAATTTGAATTCCCTTTTCCAAAAATCTTTTAATATACATTTCTCAAATGAAGACCTTACACCAAATTTTTTTGAAACCAATCAAAATAATTTTGAAAAAATAGGACTAGAGGTTTATCCCATGACAAATACCATTCTTTAAATTGAATTTATCACCACATTTCATCAAATTTAAATTAATAATGATGAAGTGTTATGTGTCACAATATAAATGGGGGTTCATCTTTACTCAAATGAGAACCGCTGGATAAACTGGGTGGAATAAAATTTTAATATTAGGTTGAGTATCCATTATTTTAATTTATTTTTTTTATAATTTTTTTTTGAAAATTTTCCTTCGAAATTTATATTAATCTTAATCATTTCATCACATATAGCAAAAACAGCATATGACTCACGAGCTCAAAGTCCTTAGGGAACTATGTGAATCTCACATACTCAAGAATAATTTCGAGTTTAATAAATAAAAAATCAATTTACAAAATATAGAGATAATAATCTTATCTCTAGGACATAAAACTATGGATTCATGATCCCCATGTGCCTATAAAAACAGATTATGTTAATTGATTTATCTCTGTGAAATTGATTATTTTGAATGATTTTTTTGTCTTGGTTTATTTTTTCATTTTTTGTAATAATAATGTTAAAATTAAAATTACCACCAACAATATGACATTAATTATGGGACACCAATAACTCAAACTCATACCCCACAATCTAGTGGACATGCATTGTTTTTTGATTAAATGGATGAAAATAGACAAATTGAAAAATCGTATTTGGCAACTTCACTTTTGAAAATCTATGAACAAGATATTAAACATAAATTAAAATCAAAATCAATGAATTAAATATTAATTTATATTATATTTAAAATTGTGCGATGTTTATTATCATGTTCATGTTTAATTTTTTTTCCTTCTACACATTTTTTGCACACAAAAGAATTTATTATATTTCATCTATCACCCAACATTAAATTACATTGTACCCAATGTTTAAAGAAAATAATATTTAAAAGGGATAGAGTTATAGTATAAGAGTTCAAAAAGTATGTTGAAATAATAAATATGGGTAAATGTTAATAGGTTTTTGAAGCTAATATTCATGAAACATTAGATTACTATTTTGATCTCCTTGTCACTCAGAGAAGCCTCCTCAGTGATGATATTTTTTTACTATAGTGACTATCCTAAAAGTCCATAAATACCAGAAACCCCTAAATCATACACACCAACAAAACTATAATATAATAGGAAACCCTTGGTGTTATTTTAACTAAAATATAATAAAAAACACAAAATAAAATCAACATAGAAGATAGGATGCCTCTTGAAAAGGACTTAGTTTAATATCGTTATCTTGAAAGGAACCCTCAAATTATTGAATCGTAGATTTCATCAGCATAAGGATTATATTTTTCATCACATAACATATATTCTTATATTTTACCCATTGGGTTTGGTAGGATGTCTTATAAATTGATACTGGAAAATTCATACAACACTAAAGGAGTAATCTAAACATATAAAATAGAAAAGGGTTCATGCAATAGGTTTTTTAATCTATCATAAGACATCATAGAATATTATTTTATTATTATAATTTATATATGATGATGATAAAATGGAATTTTTTATCCCCTATGATTAAAGAATTGATAGAGAATGTATGGACTATTAATTTGAGCTCCTGAGGGCTAACAGATTCAAACACAGGTTAGGACATTGGATCAAACTAAATTTCTTTTTCAAAATATATCAATTGAATTTTTTTTTGGAATACAATATTAAACAAAAAAATATGAAATATTTGTATCATGAATAGATATAGACTTGAATTTTTTTTATTTCACCTAAAGGTTCAATTATTTTTGGCTTTGAGAAATCATAACTATAGAAATGTCATGGACACACAATCCCATGTGTAAAATTTAGATTTGTGAATACAAAATATTATTTTCCTGTTTATTTAAAAAACCATAAACAATTACTTCATTTTATTTGTGTCTCTTATATTTAATGCATGATTCTCTATCATTTTCATGAGAGGTTTGCATGAAACTAGATTATTCTATCCCTGATATTGAATAGAAAACATGACACAGAGTGGTTTTCATAACTATTTCAATGAATTATAGTTCTAATATCAGTAATAAAAACACTGAATACATTATCTATATTTTTTGAAATGATATCACAAGTAATGGATATGGATATGGATGGGAAAGGGGTTGAGACACACGGTCTATTCCAGGAGGATAATTAAGTTATTTGACTTGCTTAGGAGGATGTTCAGATTGGAATTGTGTGGATTGAAACTCAAAATAGGTTGGAATATTTTTTTAGATAATAGTATTTAATAAATTGTGGCATAATATATTATTGATTATCCCACTAGTAGAAACTATGATGGTCATTTCACATCATACTTGGTGTGGGGTGGTCAATGTAAGAAGAGGTTCCCCATGTCTGGGATTATTCAAAAGGTATTTCCGTATGAGTGATATGGAGGATGATAATAGTGATGTGGGGTGATAAAATGATGTTAGATTTTATGATAACGTACTTAGGTCCCATGAAATGGTTTCATAACATGTTCTCACCCAAATTTACCCATGTTTTTAATGTTAAGAAGTTTCTTGTAGTTTTGTTTGGGTTGTCAAATCCCAAGAGACCTAAGAAAAAACATAGAGTATCATACATTCTATGGGATGTTTTTTTCTTTGAAGTGGCCAAATTTTTTTTGATATATTTAGGTGAAAACTAATAGAGTTAAGTGAATAAATTTTAATATAATTATTTGATCCTAGGATATCACTTGGAGTGGATTGGATTCATTTATTTCGCAATTATTTATATATTTTTTTAATTTAGAGGGGTTCGTTTAATAAGATCAAACAACATCATAACTTATTGGATTAATACTAAAAAACCTAATACTATTCACCTATACACTTGGAGGATCAATGTTTTGATTACTCCAAGGTAAATTATCTTACATTATGTTTAAGTGTGCGACCTTAAATAAAACAATGATGAAGGTGTTTAAGGATTATCAAAAAAAATTCTCAATTAAAGGACCTTATTAGACATTAATGTAATAAGAAATAAAATACAATATAAACCCTTGATACTCTCTTGAATCAACTTATATGTGGGTCATCCCTTCATTGATACTATGGATTCAAAGGAAGAAGAACGTATACTCATGATGGAAAAATTTAAGAAGTAAAAATAATAATAATAAAAAAATGACCACTCCACCATTTTTGTAAAAACATTCACCCGTTTTTGGGTGAATATGTTCACAACCTAGAAAAATAGTCTCAATGTGAAATTAAAATAAAAAAATGTGATTTTGAAGGATTTTTATTTAGAGGAAAAGGTGATAGAAACAACTTAAAATTGAAGAAAGATATTATAACATAAAATTAGAAGCATATACTTACAATGGAACAAAGAACAAAATATGATGTTTTCTTTCATCACCTATAACATAAATAATAATTTTGGAATCATTTTTCGAGCCTCGAACATTGGATTTCACATCAATTAACTGTGGTGGGCCTATGTGGGTGGAATGTTAAGGGTGAGTGGTATTTTCCACCCTTGAAAAACAATCTTATCAAACTTGCATCTACTAAATAGTGGTTCCCAAATGATATTATAGACAACCGAATTATATTTTTATATAAAATAATAGAATACACACACACATATATATATATCCCTTTATAGTCTATAAAATGTTACCAAAAATTGATATTTGGTTTGCGAGATATGTTTAAAATTTTTGTATTCTTTTTCTAGGCCACAGAATTTGGACATGAATTTTATCTCCAATATGGGATGAGTGTAAGTCCATTTAATACATTGAATTTGCTCTTGAAACTATGAGATGGAATTTTCCACTTTATTTCCTCCCTATTCAGTTCAATTTTGAAAATTATAAATCTAGTATCATGGACGCTTAATTCTCTTTATTGGGATGTTGTCTAGTGTACTTTTCCCAGAATGTGCTGTCTTGAAATCCCACTTTAACCATCTTTCAATGTGAATTTAAAACTGAACCAAAATAATAAATTATTCTTAATAGCACAAGAGACCAAAAAATAAAATATGAAACTAAAATCATGATTGTTGTGTGTTTTATGAGGTGTTCAAATATGTACCATGTAATAATGAATGATAAGAAATAATTAGAATCATAATAAGAAATAATGTTCATATGTAAAAATGCACTAAAAATTGTGTTTATGAATAATGAAGCCTATGAATTTTGTAATATAAACAATGAATAATATCCTCTATCACTGGGTAATTATTTACAATGAAAAATATTCATTTAGATATAGCCCAATGAACTAAATTTCTCTTTAAATCCATTTTTTAAAATGTTAACTTAAAAATATTTAAAACAAAATGTCATTTTTCAATAAAAACAATGTTTTACTAGTCGTCGAAAAATTAGACTTTTCAAAAAAACCCCCAAAATTCACCCTAATCTAATTTTGACATGTGGATTCAAAAATAATATTTATTTTCTAAAACGAGTTTTATATGTGTATGTAAATTTATTATTATTATTTTTTTATAAAAATAGAGTAATTTTTATTGAAAAATATAAATTTTAAAACATATAAATACATTAACAAAAATTGAGTACCTTTTTATCAGTATATTCTATTTATAAATAACTATTATACATAATATTTAAAATTTTTATATTCTTATTCATACCACCAATATTATTTTATATTTCACAATGTTCATATAAAATTCTAATAGAAATAGTATTTGTGTTTAATTTGATCTTGGTTTTTCATGCAACACAATCATTCAAGAAATTAATTATTTCTCAAATAAATATTTAATAAAAAATTGAGGTGTTATATTAAAAACCCTTTAAATAAATTTAAACCAATAAATTAAATCACATTGCTAAACAATTTGGATAATTCTATCTCATTAGGATTTTATATTCCCTCACAACTTCCTCAAACTGGTGGGTTTCCCAAAAAAACATAGAACAAGTGAGGTGTATTATTTTTTAGAATAATTTCTCTATGATAAAAATTATCTACTAGATGTTCATTATATGAAATATCATTATCCAAAGGTGTGACATATGTGTTTTATACATTTTAAGGGTTAGGTATGTATTTCTACTATATTGATACATGAAAAATATCATGGACATGAGAGGGGATTGGTGGAAACCCCAAATTATAAGCTACAATCACAATACAATCAATAATCGTAAAGGGAACCATATACAAATGGATTATAATTCACTCATTTATTCTAAATTTTTTTAAAACACAATCTCATAAACAATAAATTCTCGATTACATCGTAAAATTTTATCATTTCATTTCTACCATATTTTTGTTGTCTTTTTTTGTTTCTGAATGGATCTAACCATATCTTTTATTTCACTATAAAACATTGGTCCTAATAATAATCTTTATCTGTCTTCTTTCTAGTATGTTTTAGTTTTTTACATTATTCCAAAATGGTCATCCTATGGATCAATATGAATGATTATATAAAAGCTAATATTGTATTAAAACTCAAAAATAGGTAATTTTTTATCCCAAAAATCATTGAAATCAGTACAATATGATCTTAACATAACTAATAAGGTTATAGTAATTCTAGACGGATGACCATATATCATATGATTATACATATTAATAGAACTCAACTATGTAATAAGATCTTATTGGAGACATCTACAATATTTTAATGTAAATCTTGGCTCCCAATCAAATGAAAACGAATGAGCCACTCCATGAAAACTCACAACTTCATTAATGTATATTTTGTCATGCTGATCAAAAGTGAAAAATTGTTTGATAGAAATAATGTGGTCTAACATTTTAAGGATATATAATATAAACCATATTATATTACTCCCTTTATATATTTTTTGGATTCTGATGAAAAAATACATTCTGATTACTTCCATTTCCATTCCATTATGGGAAATGTATGTAACATACCCATATAATTATATCTCCCATACATATCATACTATCTTACCATGAATTGATATAAAAACACTTTCATATCACCCATTGTTCCATCCCTTCAAAAATACACTTCAAATATTTATACATCTTTTTATATATAGGATGAATAAGAAAAATAACTATGACCCTCCTCTAAAACACTTAAACCAAATATTGTATGGGTGGAAAACATACATGATTCTTGAACCATATTATTATATTGTAATCAAGTATAAAAATTGTAACATTTCCCACCATCTCATACATATACATATATTCCTCATATGCCTTGTTAATATTCAAATGATAAATGAATGAATATTTATTTGAGAATGATTGGATTTAACCACTTCCATCAAGATTAAAATATCTAGAAATTTAGAATCCAAAAATATTGGATATTTTGTGATCCTCATCATGGATAAGATGACGTGATCCTTTCGACTAAAAGAATCACCCACCTTGTTCCCTTTCCTAGGGTGGTGATATATTGATATTTCATAATATTTATTTATATATAACAATATACTATGGAATATATTAAAATAATTCTATGTAAATATATACTTTAATGTTTTTTTAATAGTATATATAATACTATTCTAGATAATGATACTTCATCAATATCCTTAATGCAAAAATGACAGCAACTGACTCCAAATCATGATTTGAGTATTTTCATCCCATGATTCTTAAATTTTTATGGGAAAAAATATATAACCATTTCATTATACATAACAATGGATCCCAATTCCTTGTTGGATTAATCACAAGACATTGTAGTCCCTTATCCATTGAAATGTATTCTAATCAAATGTTTGCTGAATAATATTCTCTATAGTTCCTTGAAATTTTATTAATGGTCAAATATCCAAAGGAACTTGGATCCCATTTGAGTTAAAAATTTTGAGTAGAATAAATTTTTAGAGGAAAATTTCCAAACCCTTCGATAATATACAGAAAAACCCTGAAAAACATTCATCTCAATCACTATAGTTGGACTAGGCCAATATTTAATAGCCACAATCTTTGATGAATCCACCAATATACCCTTTCTGGATATTATATGACACTAAATTTAAAAATTTTGAATCCAGAATTAACAAAAAATATATTTTTTTTAAAAAAATTATCATTCTTCAAGGTATTCATTAAAATTATCCATTGGTCTACATACACTTCAATACTATTTGAATATATAAGAATATTTTTTATAAAGGCTACAAAAAACTGATAAAATTAATTTTTAACCACCCTATTCATTAATCCATGATGATATTGAGAAACATAGTAAGACCAAATCTAATCCCAATATACTCATAGTGTCTATACACTTTAAGAATTGTTGTATGGGGTATATTCCCATCTATTATATTTTTAGTAAAACATCATAATAAATAATGGATTTTAGTCCTATATATTTCTCCAAAAATATCGTTATTATTGACAAACCCCCATCACCTAAAACATCCAAAGGATTTTATAATACATTAATAATAAGTTTGACATTAAAAATATAATTCCATCATCGAATCGATAACATTTACATTAATCAAACATAGAGTCATATATGCTTCAAAAAATAAAATAAAATTATATATTTAATGAATCATATAATCAAAATACCACTAGTGAGATAATTTAAAAAACTAATTCTTAAATCAAAATAAATTAATAAGTCAACCAATTTACTTAAATTATTCAGTATAATATAGGACCTTCCATGGTCTACGGGATAACCCTTAGTTTAGGGAATGTGATAAGATAATTACAATGTTCCTCACATATAAGACATGAAATTCCATGAAAATTAGTTGATCCATAACCTTCATTTCCACATAAAAACATATAACCAACTATTTTGGATATTCTTCCTTGTTTTTCTTTTTCATAATTCATGATATGTAGGAATTTTAATATTCTTTCCTCTATGTTCATTACCATGTGATTTTTATAAAAGTCAATGTTCCTCTTATCTAACATGTGAGGAATCTCACCAAACATTATGTTAGTAATCATATACCATGGTCACTAATTAAGAATAATCACAATATCTTTATCTCTTGTAATCATCAAATTTGGTATTTCATAATCACCAAATTGTACATCACATTAAGTTTTAACATGATTCGTCATGGTTCTATCCATAGACTAAAACAAATAAAATTGTGTGAGAATCAATAATCATAGAGTGAAAACACATCGATGTGTAGAATTATTTATGGATTCTCTAAATTAAGACACCTTATTGTAATTATATAAGACATTAGGATTAATCTAGGCCATTCATGGTCATTATATAAATTCTTATTGAGGTTTTATATAATAAATTTATATTAACTTATGAATATACTCAGAGTTCTTCAACCTAGGATCATAATAAGGCTCATTTTTGGGTACCATGTAATAATCATATCATGACTGATAAACGTTTTTTAGAAGTTATTAACAATTGGAAGAAATATTATAGAACCACATCCACATGTATTTGCAATATAAGGATGTATTTCTATGTAAACCACATGATCTCTTCCTTACAAAAACAATTTTATATTACCTTATACATAAGTTTATCATAAGGGTTCTCACTAAAATTCTATCATCATATTTTCCAATGGATAAAAACCTATAGTCAAAAAAATATATAATTACCCAAGAATTTTATACATATATATTACATATTTTTGGTGGGAATGAATTATATTACACAAACACAGGTCTGAGGATCATAAAGATATAGTTTTTTTGGAGACATTGAAATATAAATGACTAGTTCACAAGATTTATACAATATCTCCCACTTAGTTCATCAATGATATCATCATTATTATAAATTTCAAACATAATACCTATCCACAAAACATGGGAGAAAACACAAAATTTTGTGATCTCAGATGCTCAATAAGGGTAGTGAAGGGAAATTTGAAAACATAACATGATAATAAGGGTATGATAAAATGGCCATATCATATGAAAAACCACACCTTGTATATCAATAGTCCAAATATTGAGTCATGGAATAATGATTGATAGTTTATAATATAAAAATCATAAAACAAATCCAAGGATATGATCCATGAGAGATTAAAATTTAAATATGACATCAAATTTTGATATAAAAATAATCATATAATATAACTCCGTATTATATATGTGTAATTTAAAATTCTATCATAGTGGAATGGGTTAAATCAACAAACCATCATAGTAGTCATGGTACACTCTAGAGATTATTATAATGGACAATGTCCCTTAATATACTAGGCTGAGTACCCATTCATGTCTATTTTATCATATGAGATTTCAATATTTATCCAACGGATTGAAGGGTTATATAGGTCCCACTCTTTACATCTTGAAAATCATACATAAATGTTCCCAAATATCATAAAATATTAAATATTTTAGAAACCATGAAAAGAAATGAGATTCATAAAACATTTCTTATATAAGAACCCTTAAAAATAAATGGGCTTCATAAACATTTAATCACAGCCAAACCAATGGAAAATAAAAGGTATTTATGAACATTTTAAACCAAAAATAAAAAACATAAAGATAAAGAATAAATATGGTATTATTTTATCATATCCTTAGTAAATATTAAGTTACATCAGATTATGTCATCTTAGATGGAAAATTATTTTAAAAGATCACCTGCAAACATTCTAATGGGAAATTTTATAACACACCTAGATTATACGATATGTATCTTCTCAAATAAATGCAATTTATTCAATAGAATACATTTTAGGAAACTCTAATCATAAAATAAACACTATATACTACTAAATATTGACATGATAGTTGGAAAAGTAAAGTGACCATTATGAATAATATTGTGGAAATTAGAATAATTACCCCAAATTTGATTGTATATTAAAATTTATGGATATAATAAATTAAAATATGATATATTTATATCATAAAAATAAATGTATTAGAAATGATAAATTATGTATTGGTATTTTTTGTGAAACGAAAATTTGTATTTACAAATTTATAATTAACATAATGATTAAAATGAAAAATTATTTTATTAAAAATATGTTGATGAATTAATATTTTTTTGTATTATAATTATAATATAATTATTTTATACCATAATTAATTTTTCAAAGTGTCATGAAATCAAATATAATATTAAATTTGGCATTTTTTATAAATAATGATTTAAATAATAAATTAAATTCCCCTATTTAGAAAACTATTTCCATAAAATTGTGTCTATTTTTTTAATCTAAACATCAAAATTCTGTTAGGGTGATTGTTTGGAATTTTTCTAAGGTTGTGGAATTTTTGGTGAATGGTGAAGTAAACTAATTTACGATATTTAACATTATAAGTAAATTAATGAATTTTTGAGTCATGTATGATGTATGAATGAAATAAGAACCCATTATTTCGATATGAATTGAACTATTTAATATATATAGTCAAAAAAATAATCAATATTGAATGACTTCATCCAAAATAATAAAAAGGTAAAAAATAATGAAAAAACACCCACATCCTGCCCTATAAATACCACCCTCACCAAACATTCTCCTCACACCTTATAAGTCAAGAATATTGCATAAATTATTACCAATTACCTTACCAATACATTTTCACACATTGAATCCCTTTTGGAAATATGAAGAGACCAAATCCAAGTGTCTTAATGAGGTTCCCAAGGGGACGATATTTAAGAGGTAAAATCATCTTTTATTCGTTCTTTTCTTTTCATTTTTATCCTCCACTCAACTCCTATTATCCAAAGATGAATGATAACTCTTTTATAATATATATATATTATAATTTTATTTATTTAATGTAATATACGTCATCAAAATCTCTTCTCATCTATTTTTATTCTAAAAAATGAAAACACCATTTCTCATGTATCGATTCACTACCTTCATGGAGGATATGTTTGAAAATTCTATTAGTACCTTTATAGAGGGTAATATTGTTTTTATTGTTAAATTATATTATAATAGGATTATTAAAACATATTTAATGTTCTATGACTTGTATATAAATATAAAATTAAATAAATTGATACCAGTTTGGGATGTTCATAAAAACTAAAAAATAAATTTATACATTTTGAGAAACATTTTTTCAAATGAATAATCATCATAAAATAAAAAATTACACATTTGACCATTTAATCATATTAAATTTCATTAATAATAAATAATTTTACTCTGAGAGAATTTATTCCCATTTGACATGAATTCTCGTAATTATTCACAATGGAACCGAATCTAAAACCATGAAATGAATGCTATAAAAAAATTAAACATTATAACTCATAGAATGGACAGAAATGTCCATTATTAAATTATAATAAATAATATAAATTTTTAAAAGGTTATGAAATATGTAAATAATGAATCTAATTATACCAAAACATTAAGTACATGTGCATGACTCTTTTAGACAAAAAGAAAGGGTTTTTTTCTCACATTAATTATTGAAGTAAATATACCATATTCATAAAAATTTCTATTGTGAACACACCCTTTTAATGATCATTAATAATTTAAGATTTCATTAGCTATCTATATTTCTTGTATCATAGATATTGTTATTATATACGATATATAACATTTTTACAAAGATGTTAACTTTGAATGTAATTTGTATGGGTAAATATTGATAAATCCATATCCTATAATAAATACATATATTTTGATAAGTAATATTATTGATGAATTAAATCTATGAATAAATAAATCTTTTTTACATTATGTGATGGTTGGGGCGTGACATTATATAGTTCCTTAATCAATCAATATTACTTGTAAGAAAAAAATAGTTGGATATGAACCCTTTACATTTGTTTCCCAGAAGAATCATAAGGGTCAATACCCGCGTAATTAAACCATCTATTGAATGGTGTTGATGGTATTGTAAAATATTCCATATATATAGAACCCGATAAATAATCATTTCCTTTATTTAGTATGCAGTACTTAAAATCCATGACATTTTCACTATGAAAAAATATAGGGTTCCATTTTCATTTTCAGTTTATTGATTAGATGGTATGTGTTTTTATGATATTTACCTTGTAATATTGATTATGAATTATTGATTATGATACAATAATTATTGAATATTTTTTATGATTTATATAATAATTGTGGAGAATTTTATCTCCCCCTTTTAGTTGTTTTCCTCCTCCAGTTTATGAAGATGGAGTCTTCAAATATTTGTCAAGGAAGAAATTATTTTTCCATTATAATGATCTATGTTTAATTTCCAATGTAAAAAAACATCCATATATTCATATATTAATTAAAGTAAACTAAACTAATCAATTCTTGGTAATGTGATCTCTTATATCTATTCCATTGTAATAAAATAACCACCAACTCATATCTAATAAGGTCGGTGATGTTACAGAAAGGTATAAGATAAGGTATAATAGAAATCTTAGGAACTATATGTAAAATAAAAATGAGAATTAGAATAATTTTTAAGGTGAATTTTTAGCCCAATACTCAAGATGAATATGAGATAACTTAGTGTGTTCTATTAGTTAGTTATGGAACCTAATGGAATAAAGGGAATCAACACCATCCAATAATAAAGTAATTTCTCCATTGAGAAAGTCAAAATAGTTTGTGTTAGAGGTATTAATATCATTAGAATATTAAAAAATATTACTCAGGATATGATTAATAACCATACTACACTTAATATGGATTGTTTAATGTGGTAGAACCCCCATCTTTTAGCGGGACTACTTATCTTATGGTAGCTAAGAAATCTATCAATATCCTTGAAAAGATAATTATAACAATGAGATGAAAGTTAAACTAAAAGGTTAGTACCATATGTATATAGTATCAAGGGATATACTTATCAATAATGTTATTTGGTCCAAAATACTAAAGATTAAAATGACATATATCATGTTGAATAGAAATCTATTTATGAAATTTTCATTGATAAAAATTTCCCTCATGAGGGATGAACTAAAATGAATATAAAATTTCTTATCATAATGATAAATGAATAATAAATTATTGTAGAGTATGTGTATACCTTCATAATATTTACCATGTATACTACATATTACACATGTGATTAAAAAAACAAGACAGATCACTTCAATTAAGGTATTAATCCATCTCTTTAAAGACCATTGTATACTAAATCATTTTCATCATATAATGAAATAGTATTAAGTTCTTGTAAAATGGTGAATGAGTTTTCTAGATCTTATATGGTTTAAGGAAATTAAGAGAAGAAGTGGTATTCTAAATACAGTGAAAAAGGTAAAGCATAGAAGAATAATAGGGAACGAAATAAATTCTAATTATGTGAAAATTATGTAAGGAACCATCATGATAAACAAGTTAATGTCAGGGGAGTTTTTTAAAAGTGCCCGAAAAAGGGTCATCATGATAATGAATAAAATGGGAATACAAAAAACAATGATTTAAAATCCATGAACAATAATTAAATGAGAAATTATTTAAATCAATGTCCCAAGAATTAGGGGAATCTACAACAAAATATGAAAAGTGGAGATGGAAAAGCTATATGATCAATACATATGAATTACATTTACCCAACGATTTGGTAGAAGGTTCAATAATCATATCATAATTTTTTTAAAATGATTTATTTTATTGTAGATCATTAAACTCTTTTATATATGACTAGTTTTATAAGAAAAGTATATACTCCCTTTTCTATATAATAAGTGTCTTGTTAGTCAAAACAATTAAGAGATTTATTATTGCATATAAAATGTCTTGGGGAATTCCCATTATGAAACAAAAATGTTTCATGTTTCATTAAATTATCATCATAGCTATGATTTAATTTGAAATAATCCTCTATATGGACTGAATATAATTATATGGTGTGAAAATTTATTTCATTAAGAATGAATGTATGATTTCTGAGGAAGATATAGAATTATGCATTTTTAGAGTTGAAATACCAACATGTGATTCTTTTATCGGTCCCCCTATAGCTCTATTGAATGAAATTATTAGGGATGAAGGGGGAAAACATGTAGTGAATAAAAATTGATTGTTCAAAATGATTATTTACCTAATATATATTAATTAATTGATATATATCTTATATAATTACCTAGAAACCCCTGATAGCATGAGTTTTAGTTTACCATGGATTTAATCTCTAGTGTATGATTAATATCATAGAATCCTTATAGAATGGACACTATATAATTAGTGGATCTGATGAAATAACTTGAGGATTTGAGTAATAAGTGATCTATTCCCTTTAGTGTATCTATATGGGGAGACCATATTATCATTGTTAATAATAATTATTGATCAATGGTGCCTATACATTGAGTCTAAAGATATATATGCTATTACTACAATGAAGAAGAGTCATTTTACCGACAATGACAAATTATTTTGTCATCCCCACATAGATTATATATTTTTACAAATGATCATCATTCTAGGTATACTGAATTTCGATTAAAGAATAAATATATTTTAAAGATATAATTTCATATGATAAATAGAAATTATGAATTTATAGTAATGACTTTTGGAATGACAATTAAACCCCCAGTTATCAGGGATACATTGACTGGAGTATTCCAAAATATCATGATAATTTTATAGTATTAGTTGATGATATTATATTTTATTACAAGAGCTATGAAGATCAATAAAATCACTTTTAGATCATTATTAGGACTGTAGTAAGGAACAAGTTATATGGTAAATTTAGAAAGTGTGAAATTCAGATTTAGGAATTTTATTTTCTTTCACAAACTATAATTATTGATTTAATCTCATTTGATCATGAAAATTAAATGCTAAATTATGAATGGAATATGGCAATTTAAATATTTTTGGTAAGTAGTTTTATTTGTTTATTACGTTACTATTTTCATTTTATTCATAATTTTTCATGATTGGATAACCCATTAACCAATCTCACACATTAGGGGATATGTTTTATATAAAAATGAGTATGTATAATGTTTTGATGAATAAAATTGAATATTAGTAAATTTGTTTAGTTTTATTATACAATTATGAAATGATGAGTTTTTTGATATATAATGATACATTGTATAATTCAAGGGGTTATGTCCTTATAGAAATATGAAAAAGTTATTGCTTATACATCAAGGCAGTTGAATATTCTGGAGAAAAATTATCCAACTCATGATCACGATTTAGATGCCATTATGTTTTCTCTAAAGGAATTAACATATTATCTCAATGCTCTTAGAGGTTAGGTATATAAGGATTAAATGAGTTCTAAATACATATTTAAAAAAAATAACATAACGCGAGGAAAAAAGGATGCCTCAACTTACTGAATAATTAGGATGCTCAATATACCACTAGATAGAAAATGTATTAATGTAGAACATGCATTAAGAAATAAAAATAAATAAATTTTTACCAAAATTTGTATATTGAAAGATCCTAAGTTCATGGATATATAAATGATTAATATGGGGATTTTTAGGGAAGATGAAAGATCAATCCATTCAAAAATGACTGAGAAACTATATTTATATTAATGATACAAATCTATTATTCTAATGATGAAAATTTTCCATGTAAATTAATTATTTTCTGTATGGAAGATTGAATGATTTAGTGTATGAGGATGGAATTATGATGTTGGGATAGAGGCTATGTGATCCATTAATACCTGATCTAAAAAGGGAACTATTAGATTATTCACATAGCTAAAAATTTTCTGTATTGTCTAGTTGTACCATGAAGAGTAGAGATCTATAGGAAAATTTATTTTAGATTATATAAACCACAAAAATGGAGACTATGTGTCAGGATTTCTAGATTTTTAAGTAGTAAATGGTGTGATACATCATCCTAGTGGTGTTATGAAACATCTACCAATTCTTATGTGTAAGTGGGAGGACATTACAATGTACCTTCTCATTGTATTACCATATAGCCACTTAAATAACGATATGATATGTGTTAACGTTGAACACCATATAAAATCATCAAATTTTCTTGATATAACTACAGATTTTCCACTTGTGTTCTGTGAAAGAATATATATCAAAGAGTATTTAAGACATCATGGTTGACCTATATCTTTTTTGTCTGATAGAGATATCATTTTTATATAAATATTTTGGAACCATTTTCAGAATGATTTGGATAATATGCTTTATTTGATACTTTTCATCACCCACAAACTAGTGGATAGTCTGTCAGTACGGTTGATACATTGTAAGACATATTGACATCATTCTCACATGACATTCATGGTATGTGGGAACAATATTTACCTTTGGTAGAGTTATCATACAATAATAGTTTATATTATTTAATTCAAATGGGGTCATAAGAAGTATTATATGGATAAAGATGTTGTAATTAATCACGTCGGGATAATGTTTCTGGTTGGATAATTATAGTCCTATAACATATTGATGATATAATTAAAAAGGTAAAGACTATCCATGGTCATATTAGAGTAACAAAAATAAGGAAATGATGTTATGATGACAACTGGAGAAATGTTTTGGAATTTCATGTGTAAGAACATGTATTTATAATAGTGTCTCTATGAAATGGAGGTATAAGGTTTAGAAAGAAATGTAAATTGAGACACAAGTATATTGTACAATTTGAAATTATAAAATTAATTATAACTATAGATTTATGATTAGCAATGTTACCATGTCTCTATATAGTTCATGATGTGTTCCTCATAATATTATTAAATATGTATATTCCAGAACAAAAAAATGTACTCACCTATGAATAAATAGAGATAGAACCTGATTTTTCATACAATGAAGAACCTATCGAGATTCTTCACACTAGAGATCAAGTATTAGAAAATTGAATGACTCGATTGGTAAATTATTTTTTGGAGAAACCAATAAATGGAATGTGCAATATGGGACGTTGAAGTTGTTATTAATAAAAACCACACTCATCTATTAAAAAGAAAAATTCATGAAACATTTTGAGGATTTAATTTTCAAAATAGGAAAGATTATAACACCCTAATATTTTATGGTATGTATGTTCCTATATAAATTCAATTCATTTTATATCTTATATTGCACCAACACTGAGTTTAAACGAACCATGATGTACCTTGAAATATTAACATGACCATTAAAATAGTAATTTAAACATTAGAAATATTAATATGTACATTAGAATTTTAACTTCACCAATGAATTTATATATATAATTTATGAATCTAATAAATGAAAATTTGATATATTTATATCATGGAATATTGAAATAAATGTTTTCAAATAGTAACATAACTACTGGATTTTTTGTGAAAAACGTAAATGTCTATTGACAATTATATAATTTATCTAATTTATCATAATAAAATTAAATTTAATAAAAGATTATTTTTTATTAATGATTTTGTTTTATAATAATTATAATATATTTCTATGACACTATAATTATCTTTTCTGTGTGTCATGAAATCTGTTGTCATGTTAAAAAATATATTTTTTGAATAAATAAAGATTTCAATTTGAAATTAAATATCCCATATTTATAAGACCACTTTAATGAAATAGATTAAATTTTTTAATCCATCATGTTGAATAATATTCAGGGTACATTTATGGGTTTTTTTAAAATAGTTAAATTTTTAGTGAATAGTGAAATACATTAATTTATGGTATTTTACATTATATTTAAATAAATCAATTTTTCAGTAATGAATGAAGAATGAATGTGCTAAAGAACCATTATTTTTAACTCACATTCACTATTTATAGTACTTAGTCACATTAGTCAACACTATTCATAGACATGATACAAAATAATAAACAACTGAATAAAATAATCAAAAAACATCCCTCCCCTCTCCTATAAATACCACCCCACTGCCACATCACATTACACCATATATATATTTATGATTATCTAAATTTTTTCCTATTACATGTTTAAGCCTTTTCCTAATGTCCATAACCTTGAAGTCTTACAAAACTCCCAAATCCATGTGACTTTAAGAGGTTTCTATGGAAATGATAGCCAAAAGGTAAAATCATCATTCTTTATTTTTTATTTTATTTTTCATTCTTATTCTCTCCTCACCCACCATTATCCAAATTGACATGAATACTATATTATCACTAATATATATATAGTAATGTTATTCTGCTAATTTAATATCCATAATTAAATCTCTTATCTCTTCTGTTTTCTCTATGAAAATTGAAAACATCCCATGTGACATGGGGATTAACCGCTTTCTAGGACATCATATTTTCATTTTATGTTATCACCCTAAAGGATATAAATAAAACTAGTATTCTGGTTAAAACATATTATAATAAATTTGTTAAAAAATAATTAAAATTATTCCCCCAATATATAGACATAATATAAAAAAACAATACCTGTTCTTGATGGTTCAAAAAACATACAAAATTAATTAAAACATTTTCATTAATGTTATATCAAAATAATGATACGTATACCAAAAAAAATATTATGTGGGACCATTTAATATTCTCGATTTTCATTACTATAAATATCTTAACATTTTTAGTAGTTATTCCTTTTTTTACTATAACCGCCATAATTATACAGAAGTGAATTGGAAAAAACACTGGGAAATGAATTCTCCAAGAAAAAATGAAATTAAACATTATAACTCACGGGAATAACAATAAATGATGTTAATGAAATTATAATTGATGAAATATATGTTGAATAAATTATTACGTAATTAAAAAATTAATTTAATTTTATTATCACAATCAATATATACAAGTGTATATTTCTTTTTGACATATGGTAAGTGTTTTTCATCACAGGTTAATTTATATGGGACATATTTTATATTAGTCAATTATTTAATTTTATTCTACACCTTTTATTTATGATAAAAAATCATTGTTGATTTCATTAAATATCAGTATTAATTGTATCATGATTATGGTTATTTTCAATATCCTAGTCAATTTTTGCATACAATGTTTACATTAAATGTTTGTCTAAATAGGGAAATATTGATATATCCAAATCATCTACTCAATAAAGATATTTCAATAAGGCATATTGTTTAAAAATTTAATATAAATATTAGGAATGATTTTTACTTGTAGTGAATGGTGGGTATCAGCAATAAATATCCACTTGATGCATTGACAAGTCTTATAAGCCAAAACAGATAGAGACACTCCAATTGTATTTGTTTACAAGAAGAATCAGTTGGGTTTCGACCCAAATAATTAAAAACTCTTATGGAAGGACATGAAGGATGTGGTTCATAGTCTATAAACATAACATCCAATAATTAATAATTTCTTTCATTTTGTACATAGTTTTTAATATGCATGTTCTAATCACAATGAAAAAAACCATTGAGGAATTTTCATTCTCAATTTTTTATTATATGATATATCTTGTTCAGATGTTTATATTCATATTTTGATTATGCGTTATTTATTATGCTTCAATTATTATTGATTCACATTCCTACTATGTGTAACCTTTGAACAAAATTTTAGATCACACTTTTACCTATTTTTCAACCCCATGAAAGGAATATATAATCTATAAATAAGTTTCATTGAAGGATATTGTTTTACTTTTTTATGTTCTATATTTATTTATTAATGAATTAAGGGAACCATGTCTGTATCTTGTATATCAATACAACTAAAATGATAGATCCTTTCTAGTCTAATCTTTTAAATATATTACGTTGTAATAAAATAACCACCTAATAAGGATCTATTGGGTTCGTGGGTGTTAAAAATAGATATTCCATTTTTAAAAAAAAATTAAAATATGAAAAAAAATTAAAATTATATTAATTAAAAACCAAAGGTGAAAATTTATAAATGGTGGTTTAAAGATCATTTAAACACTTGTTGAAGATAATAAAATTTATTATAAATAACATATAAAAATTAATAAATCAAAACAAATTAGAAATACATTTCATTGAAAATAAACATCAAAACATATTGGGGGATCACTAAAACATTAAATGGTATTGATGGTGGGAAATTCCATTCAAATTAAAAAAAGAATCATTTCATATTTTTGGTAAAATACAAAGGTGACTTATTTTGAAATCTAAATTATGATTCCTTATATATTTTTTAAAAAATAAAAAAAATGAAAAATGATTTTAACTAATCAAAAATTAAATCTAAAACATTTTTAAATCATTTTTCGAAAACATGGATATGGCTGAAAATGGGTTTTGAACAAAAAGGGAAATAAAGGCGGTTTATTTTTTAAACATTATTTTGTAATAATGAGTACAAAAAGGGTAAAATGAATGTAAAATACTTTTTAGAAAGAAATTAAAATAGTATAAGATAACTAAAGAGTTTATTGACATGTAATTTAGAATATTTCATCATTGGATAAAAATGTAAGGAATCCCAATAAACAATGAGATTATATTATATAACACTTAACATAGGGTAATTTTTAATCATAATTCTCTTAAAGGAATAACATTAAATGAAGCATAAAATATAATGAGAATATGTAATGTAATTATATTAAAATTCAGTGGGCATGTATATCAACTAAAAAAATAAAATAGGTGAAAACTATAACGTAAGTACCAATGAAGGAAAATTGAGAGAAAAAACCCTTCCCTCTTTAGTCAAATTTGTACCATAAACAACATAAATGAGTGATCATAAACTAGACAAGTAAATTCACATAATATTCTATAATTGTATCACAATACAAATTTATCAGATGTATATACACCATATAAAATAATCACATGTTGAATATCGCATGTGTCTCAAAAATAATAAAAGTGAGACATGAATCCCATACCATGATTATGCACTTCCACTATATATATTACAAAATAATGTAAATAATATATTCTATTTATTAATATATTAAATAGAAATAATTATATATATCATACAATATATTATTTAATTATGACAATTTATTATTAACTTATTAACAATTCCATGTTAAATACTTGTTACATTCAATAACTGCATCATTTTGTGTGTATGGTTTGATCATGGTTTAAACATATATAATTTTCTCCATGATACATATATTATATATATTCTATATATATTTAGATATATTAATCAATAAAATATATAGATATAAAATGAAAAACACCATTCAAGGAGATAATATTCCATACATATGAATGATCATTGTTTCCATTTTCTCAATGAATGAAATAAATTAATGGTAATTAATATCGTAATTTAATATATTAATTTTTATTTCATATTTATTTAATACACTAATTATTGTTAACCTAATTAACATCCATACAAAAAATTAGTTGAAAACAAATCAAATTTCATTGTGAGGTAGTAGTCTTCCATTCACATGAATGACAATATCATATCCCCCATGAAATAGAAGGTAAAAATGTGTATGTGATATCACAGTTAAAGTTTAATAATTATGTTAACATATTGCATATATATATATATATTAATTTTATCTATAATTATAAACATTCTTATAAAATGGTTGTTAGAACAACCTATCACACCAACTCACTAAGTGGCAGTCCACCGTACACAAGAGCGACATTATTTTTTTCCAATGGTCTTGAATATAATAATTTACAAGTGATTTTATAATTAGAGAATAATTATAGTAATATATATATGTTTAATAAAACATATTTTCATCAAAATATCTATATATCAGAGGTTGTGATGATAAATAAAAACATCTCTTCGCCAGATGGTAGTCCTCCGTACTCATGAACAGGGGTTTCATTTCACATTTTATGGAAGAGGATATAGATTTAGGTGATATCATTAACCCAATAATATCTATGTATATTAGATAAACATAATTTTTTATATAATCATGATTTATGAGTATTTATATATTTTTTGGATATGAAATTAAATTAAAACATGTTTTTTTGAATTTTAACTCCCATTTAGAGAATCACTTTCAGTTTATACATAATTCCTTCATATGGGGGATTCCAAACTATAATAATTAATATACGATGATGGAAGGGAATTAAGGAAGTTATTTTTGTAGGTATTGGTTGATATAATGAGTTTTTTATGTGTAGAGTTGAGATGATAATGCTGGACTTATCATTTTAATTTAACCCATGGTAAACCTTCTATTATAAAAACTATTGTAATTTTTTTTACTATTTTCAAAGTTTATTATGGAAAAAATTAATTTCCACCATATATAATAATATTTATTAGTCCGATTAAAAATAAATTATTCATTATTACAAATTACATTCACATAATATGATAATTTTAATTTAAAATTAAACCTACAGATGTTGTGAGAAAGCTATTTTCTAGAGAAGAAAATATAAAAACATTAAAAAAATAATATATCAAATTTCTATATTTAATTAATCAAAATGGCATGTATTTGTTAATTTATAAAATCATTTAAATTATTTTAGTTTTAATCTAATTTAAAAATAAAATTTATCCTTATATATTACTTAAATTATATAGCAGCTTTAAATTAAAACTATTTTTTCTCTTTTCATTGAAAGAATAAACTATTTAAAAAAATAAAAAGAAATCCCCATAGTATTTTTTTTGAAATCATTATTCCAAAATTAATAAAAATTTGTCAAATAAAATTTTTAAAAGTTTGAATTTTTTTTAATATTTTTTTAAAAAAAACCAATAAAATTATTTTTTTGAGAAAATAGATTTTTTGAAATGTATGATGACTTTAATAAATTAAGTAATTATTTTGAAATATGTTTTCTTTATAAAAAATCATTATTAATAATATTTAAAAAGTTTTTATTAATATTTATACAACCATTTTAATGCATATGTCACAGAGTCCATGTAAAACAGTAATATATATAGTATATTGTGGTTCATTATTACTCGACGTTTGGTACATCACATGTTATCGAAAAAATTAAAATTATTCAAAAAAAATATTTCATAAAATCTCAGGGTGGTAGAGGATGTCTGTTATCAATGGTTTGATTTCCAAAGGTTTCACTGTTGGGAACAAATGAAATTAAATGTATAAATTTAATTTCATATTCCATGGTTATGGCTTTGATTGATTTTATATAAAATTATCCCTCTATCGTTTCCAAGACTATTGGAACAATGGGATGAGTTTAAAATATTATTCACTTATTTAAGACTATTTCACCAAATTGGGTAGGTGTATGACTAGGTATTTAAATATCCCAACTACCGTGTGATAACAGCCATCCAGAAACAATTTAAAACTTTTTAGTTATTGATATTGAAAACATTGATCATATCAATGTCAGGAATTTGATTATTATATATGAATCATAGAATGATCATTTACATAATGGGGTGGAATTAATTTCACATGATGTCATCAACCATGCCTTCTATAGTGAGATGGATAAAATAGCAGGAATCTTAGTTCTATTTCATCCTCTTTTTATGAAAATCCATCTTTAGTTATCATAGTGGTTTCATGGTTTCGTTTACCCTTACCTTAGTGCCCCTCATCATGTTGGGGCGAGTGATTATCTTGATGTCCTTCCAAATTATTTTTATTGGTTACTTCCATAGTAGGATGTTTAGTTCAATATATAAATTCTTCTAAAGATGAGATTAAAATCTATACATTCTTATAGTACAGAACCCATTGAACTGATAGAATTGAAGATTCATAATAAGGATGTTGATGCAAAGGGAATTATTCATCTTTGTATTTCACCTTAGGAATCACCATTTCTAAATGAAAATGTTGATAATTAATTTTTTCAATGTTGTTTTGGATACCTGAAATTCAACATGTTGACATTAGGGAACAAATATCCCTTGTGTTGGTTTGATTACAATTTTAATCACCTCAAGGGGGATCAGTGTTTTTTAAAAATATAAATTATATCAACACACTTCCACATGAGATAATGAAAATAATGTATTCTTAAAATAATATTTTGTAGAAGCTACAAACAATATGGATTGTTGGTTAATTTTATTGACAATCTAATTCTCATCTGGTATTTATAGCATCAATTTATAAATGAATTCATCACTTCATACATTATTTTTTGGTTGATTTGATGGAGGATATCTTTATTTATTCTATATCATATCCCGATAATTTTTATAATTTATATTTCATCATTGGAATCATTGAAGCATTTCAATTTCTAATTTTGGATTCTACATGAAAAATTTCTGGACAATGTGATTTCTGGGAAGGTTGCCTTTATGTATCTTGAGGTGATTTAGGATGTGATATATTTGGAGCAGCCAACAATTGTATTATAAATCTGAATGTTTATATGATTAAATGGTGTAATTCATGTGTTCTTTGATACTTCATGATGATTTCATATCCTATGACATAGTTCACCCATAAGGGTGTGAGGTTTTATTGGAATTATCAATGAAATAGATCTTTCGAGGATATGAAATTGAGATTGGATTATGATTCTATTTGAATTATTCATGAGATATGTTTTTGAATGAATCCAAATAATATTCATTATTTACAACATTGATTTGGATTTTGGAATCGGGTAATAATTATTATATGATATCTCTCTTCAGTCATTCCCACATAATAATTAATACAAATTAATGATTTTGGAGTACACAGTGATGATGCATGACATTAATACATGGAACCACTACCTATAAATGGAGTTGTTTACAATGTATATGACTTTAAGAGATTGAATTATCTCTTCACATAGAGTTATTTTAACTCAATATGGATATTTTTGGTTTATTATCTTCAAAAATGTTAATAAGATATTTCATTCACACTCGTAGAATTGAATGTGGCCATCGACACATTAAATATCTAATTACACACTCAAAAGTTATAGAATAATTGGAAGAGTGGATCATGATGAATTTGTTTAATAAAATGCAATTAGATTAATAGAGGACTCAAAAACATGTATTCATAGCTTCTACATGGGAATAATCTTTATAAATATTCTTGTTCAACATGGACTTGCTAATGATATTGGGTGTCCTCAATTTAGTGGGAATATTTATAGTGGGGAGACCTTGGGTGAGGCCTTTCTATCTCCCAATGTATTTTTTAACTTTTGAGGAGGGATTTTTATTCTAATAGATATTAGGCTTTAATTTATGGATAATGGAATCCCAAAAAATTTTCTAGGTAGCCTATATCTTATATGATTTACTATTAATTGATATTTAATTTTTTGTTGCTATGATTGAAATGATAAATTGTATGTTTTGTGTATCAAATCTCTACATTTCACGGAATTATGGAGGAACAATAGAGTATATATGGGTTACTAAATCCATTATCAATTATGTTATAGAAATTGGATGCGGTTGAAATAGGATTTATGATTAGGCAACCATATACTCTTCACAGTATGTATTCAATATTTTTTATTATTTATCAACTCCTAAGGTCAATTGTTTTTTAGTTTTTCATAGATTCATTGATGGTAATGTACCTTCAGTTATTTTATAATCATGATATTGTAATAATTTAGGTGTTTCCATCATTTATAATTTTATATAGTGACCCCTGCATCAGATTTTGATTCTAAATAATATTCTTTACAATGATTGGTTCTCAATTAAAGATAATCATGATATATAATTACAATATTGTGGAAAGTGTTAGAAATCCATCCAAATACCCGAGTTAATTATTTGGGAAAACATGTGTGACTTCATTTGATATTTTGGGAATCATATGAATTCAATGTATTTTCCTATGAAAAAATTTATTATGCGTTTTTAGGATGGCAGGATTTGTGGAATTTAGTTTGATTCATTTAATATTTCCTTATTGATGGGACAAAACTGGTGAATTCTCCCTATTATGACCTAACTTCCTTTAGGATAAGACATATACCAGGAATTGTATCTGGTGTATATTATAAAAATCTAAAATATTCTATAAAAACGATTTTCATATTCATCATCATCTATAGGAATTCAGAATGGTGTCCTTGTTTCCCTATAAGATTCAAAATAGTTTGGACATAATCATTTGGGGGTAGGGTACGTTAGCACGTATTTATATCCCCAAATTTGATATTTTGGAGTGTACTGGGATGAAATCATATCATTTATACTTCCCTGTTAAGTTGGATGTTTTCAATGATGTATTTTAATTTTCATATTAAAGACATAACATTATGATTAATAACATGTGATTGAGTGGGAGGACATTAAAATTAATCCGAGAAAATCATTGGTGGAAATTCTTATTGAGATAGTGGGCCAAAAATATAATGTTCTACATGGAATGTTTATCACCTTAGTTTAGGTGAGATAGTAGAATGTTAGCGACACCCATGAGACATGAGGGCATGAGGCCTTTAGGATGAATAAATTCTTTTATATATTCTCGAGATGATCATAAAGTGTTTTCCTTTTCATATAATGATTTTATGGTAAAGAGTCTTGTTACAAATTTATGCATGAAATAATAGATCTCATTTATCTTTTTTAAAGATCCTAAATTGTTTTGATTTATAGAGGTGGATTATTAGTGGAAGTAGAAGGAAAATAGCTATCTAGTAAAAATCTATAAATATGGAGAGGAAGAGAAAAACCAGTACACCTATATAGGTGGCATCATCTAGCTAGTGGGATTTTGTCATCTAAAATATAGACACCTCATTGTAAATACATTATGACTACACCAACAATCATGCTGGTGAGGAATTTGAGTATTTTTGGTGATGTTATAGGTCCCACTATGTAATAGTAATGAATGTTTTATTTTCAACAAAAAATAAATATTTAACCTCGATAATCTTCCTCCATGAACAATAATTTGATTTATCATTGTTTATATGCTCATTGGTTATAATTGTTTCTCATCCCCACTTATATAAAATGGATTTTGATTCCCCATGAATGCTTGGATCTCCATTGGGTAACATCTACAATGCAGTTTCGTTGATCATTAATTTTTCTTTTATTATTCATTAGTTTGATGACATGTGAGAATATGTTGTTGAATCTCATTTGAACATATATACTTTATGTGGATTCTAGCATAACTAGTATCCTTCGTATTCTATCTTTTTATCTCCCATAGTTATTATTATGGAAATAGTTTTTATAGACAATGATATAGTGTCCTCTATATTATTGTCTATCCATTAGTTATCATTGGGTTCTCGTGATTATATCTCTTCTTGGATTAAGATATTTATTATTCAAAAAATAATTTATATTTTTTGTCATCAAAAAGTGTTTTAAAATTTATATCTTTTATGAAAATGTTTATTCATATGATGTGCTGGATAAAATAAACCATGGAATTATTATAATATTAAATAGGATTTCATGAAATAATGTGATGTGGAATTGTGACTTAATCATTCCATTACACTTATAATTTATTTTCCTATTGGTCAAAAGGCATCATTTTTCCTCCCCATGCACGAGATTCTACTTACTTATAATGAGGTTACAATATTGTATGGTGTATAGAATATACCATTTTTACAGGACTATGAAACAACGTAATAAATAACTAAAATAGTTAAATATAATTACTAAACATTATGTAAAAATATATAAATAGTAGGAGATGAAATACCAACTTATATCTCATTCATTAATAGAAATGGTGATCCGTACATTTATGCAGACAATACATTGTGATCAAAAAATATAATATCCAAAAATAAATAATTGGATATGACCTAAAGAAACATTATTACAGAATGTTCCAATTCCAATATTTACACTGGGTTCCAATGTTCCAATATAGATAACAACTAGGAAGAAGCGCCTCAAGTCACGCCTTAATCAGAAACATGTGACCAAGATGCATCTACTCAGGTGCCCAAGATCCATAGAGGTCAGAATATGCTGTAAGTAAAACTGATCAGGCATACAGAAATTGCATCTAACGAAAATTTGATTTGTAACTATACTGTGTAATAGTTTCTAGATATAATAGTTTAAAATAATAAACTAAAAGGAATCATTTTGATATTGGGATCCTTGTGGGATCCTCGGATGACCAACCTTTGTCAACCCACACCAGATATCATCGATCATGTTAGCCTGGAATTGGTCAAGGGACCCAGTCCTCAGAACTATAAAATCTTGGAACAAACAACCTCATAGAATCCGTAGAAAAACAATAAAAATTATTATATAATGAACATATGATGAATCCATGGATAAATTACGGAATTATATAACTTAAATATTTGATCCAATATAAGTAGATAATTTAATGATGTTTATATCATGGGAATTTAGTGGATTAAAAGGGATGTATCCTCATAAAAATATTAATTATAATATATATTTAAACTATAGGAATATATCCTCACATTATAGGATATTTCTTGATTGAAATACAAGGGTATAAGCCATCAAATTTCTCATCTAAGGACATTAAAAATAACCTAAGAGATAATAATAAGAATGGTATATATTTTTTAAATATCCTAATTAATCTATTACTACTAGATTTTGAATTCATGTATGTAATAAACCTAAAAAATAGAAGTTGATTTTACAAGTTTTATTTAACATCAATGAATCTAGTGATATATTATGTGTTTACTCAAATAATTTCAAAGAGGAAATCAATGGATTGTATGAGTTATGCCACACCATTGATGGTGTGACAATGATCCATAATTTATAACCAAGGTATCCATTGTAATAAGTCAAAATTATTTAATTTGAGGATTTAATAAAAATTAAATTGAATCCCTAGTTTACCCACCTATGTTATCATGAGATATCAGCAAAATTTTAAAATTAATTTATGTCACATTAATTTAAAATGAAAAAAAAATTTAGAGTTCAATCACTTTAATATATCAAATAAAATAAAATTAGAATTAATAAATTCATTATTTATAATGAATGCCCAATGAAATATACTTAGAATTACATCTTTCATGGCGACATTCCAATCAAACCCTACGCTGTTGTTTGATCAAATACAAATTTATTTTTTCTTAATGGTATATGTATAAACCATACATAGGAGTGCTTTGGAGGCACATTAAATATGATATTTATGGGGATTCATCCAAACAGAACCTATGGGGTGGTTTGGGTTGTGGCTTTCAACCTCAAAAGGTATTTTCGGGACTTGTATTTCATTTATGTTTCGTGATGAATGGCGAGTTAAGTAAAAATTTTATCAACTTATAATTTTATCAATTTAATTTTCCATCTAATAATTATTTTTTATATTATAAAAAAATACACACATATATATATATCCTAATAAAAAATTATTTTCAAAAGAAAATAATGAAATATGTTCTATTGTTAAATATTAAGGAGCCAATATAAATGTAATAGTAATAGGACCATTAAAATAGTATTATGATCATTAGGAGTAAAATATTTTCTAATAGAATACTAAGAAAACCTATGAATCTATAAATAAAATTTATCTATCTTATGAAAGAAAATATTATATATATTTTTTGTTGTTAAATTAAATAAATATTTACAAAATTATAAATTTTGTATTGATATTTTAGTGAAAAAATGTTTATACACAATTTTATAATTATAGTAATGAATTTGATGTAAATTTAATTTCATAAATTAGATTTATACATTAATATTTTTTTGGGTTGTAGTATAATTTAATGATACCACAATTGATTTTTAAAAGTATGATAAAAACAATTATAATTTTAATGTCGATATTTTTAGAATAAATTATTATTTTAATTAAATATTAAAAATTTCTCAATTATAATTTTTTTTTCATAAAATGGAGTCTAGTTTTGAAATATACACAATAAAAATATTTTTTGTTGAATTTTGTGGATTTTTCAAAAATATTTGAATTTTTATTGAATTGTAAAAAACAGTAGTTTATGATATTTAACATTTTAGGCCGAATGCATGAACTTTTTACTGTTGAATTATGTATGAACACATTTATTATAAATGAAGTGCACAATTTTATGTAATATACACCAAGAATCATTAATATTTATTTCCAAGATAAAAAATTATAAATATATGAAGACAATAATCCAAACCCATCTCCTCCAACTATAAATACCAACCCTACCCACTATCTCTAGTCACACCTATTAAGCCATGGAGATATCTTATATTATAAATCATACCACTCTTAATCATATGCACCACCTTTTGTTCTGGATAGTCTCACGAAAAGACCATTTACGAGTGCATTAAAGAGGTTCCCAAGGAGATGACACTCTAGAGGAAAAAACATCCCTCTTTCGCTTCTAATATCTTTTACTTTATTATTCCTCCCTAATATACCCTATAGAAAGTAAAATTTTAACTATAGTTTCATATAAAAAATTTAATGTTAAATTTTTAATGGAATATCCATCATAAAAATTCATTTCCTCTCCTTTTAATCAAAAAAATTAATGAATCATCCATGAGATGTTGATTCACCTCCTTCATGAAGGATGTTCTTTTGGATTTCATTACACCCATTAAGTATAGTCATAAAATACTTTTTATCATCAACATATAATATATTATTATTATTAAAACATTTTAATGTTATGTATGTAGTATATAAACATATTACAAAGTCAAATGATATAAATTATTGATGGTCGTAGAAACCAAAAAAAATAAACTAGTAATTTTTTTCATCAATGTTTTATAAAATGAATCATTATAATATAAAAATGGAAAATTTATATATGAATAAATTTAACTTTTTTAAATAAATAAATAAATATCATTCTATTTTAGAGTATTTCATTAATTTGATAATAACATTCAAATTATACACAAGAAAACCGACAATGAAACCGTGATAAAAACTATCATGAAAGAATGAAATTAAATACGTTTGTTTAATATAAAAGACATAACTAAAACATTTAATATTATAATAAATCAAAAAAATTTACGATAGGTTTTTAATTAATTATTTAGTGGATTTAAATTTAATTATGTTGGACATTCAAAACATGTGTAGATCTCTTTCAGAGATATAGTAAATGATTTTATCTAAAAATTAAATTTATCATTAGGTTACACATTATCTCTCCTTTACCCAATGTAATTATATATTAATATTACATACATATTTTTTTATAATCTTTGAATTGTTAAAAAAAAATATAGCTCAATATATCTTTCTGTGACAGGGAAATACAAATTTTATAATGTTTCTTTGTCAATTTCATTCAATAATCAAGACAGATTAAAGGTAACTTCATAATTTCCTTTCCATTTTTATGTACAATATATAATATATTTTATTCCACAATTAATTTTTATAAAATCATTATTTTTATAATGAAATAAAATCATAGTTAATTTATGGTTTTATAAAAACAAATATTCAATTATTTACATTAAAATTTCCTTTATACTTTCCAGTAAACTAAATAATTATTGATCACTAAGAATGTTTTCTATAAATTCTATTTTAAATATTTTATATTTAGTTTCACATCATTTATCAGGGTATACTCATAATTTCTCTTATGAATTTCTATTTATACTTTAAATATATTCTTTCATGGACATCATTATGATACTCCCATTGTTTAAAACATATGATATGATTTGGAATTCCATTAAATTTTCTAGGTAACCCTCATACCAAATTATTGATTATTTACGTGGAGGATATATGCATGAACATGTTATGATGGGTGCAACAAGAGAGATATAAAATTCACTGGGTAATGTTTAGTCTCATGAGATGTCATATTGTGCATAGAGTATAATCCTGATTCCTTTTTTGTGACTTTTTCCATAATGTGATATATTCTTAGAAGTTATAAATGAATCTTGTTTATGTCATGTTATATATTGATTCCATATTTCAATGCTTCCACTATTATTTGACGTTGTGATCTGTATGTTATGATTCCATATGTTTATTCATGATAGATTCCTTTTTATGTCATCATTTTTTCCACATAACACTTAATTATTCATTATTTATATGTTTATTCCCATTCACAGATCTTTAGATCCTAAATTTTTTCTATTTATTCCCCAGACTATCCTATAAATATGTAAGAGTTTAATGGAAGATATGTAATTGTTATGGATTATTAAAAAAAATATGTTGTATTCTATTGCGACATTTTTTATTTTATATACCTAATACTCCATATAAAATAGACATTAAGATCCCTAGTTTTTATTAATGGTTTATTATTCCTAATATCATGTAATAATATTTCTAAAAGTCTTGGACCGTTATAGTTTTTTTATGGATGTTCAATTTAATTTTCTTTGTTATGACAAGAAAATTTTTTTCATAACCCTCAGGAAAATTTTATCACCATGGATAACAAAGATTGAAACAAAGGGAAACACAAGATAGTATATACATTCCATTTAAACTTTTTTTATTTATTTGTTCCATGTCTCCCTTTTATATGATTACTATTCATGATCACCCCAATTGTAGTTTTTTCAGCTAGTTATTGGTTTGAAATTGGGGAACCCACACCAATTTTAAATTTGATTGAAAATGTGATAATTTCCACAATAAAATTTCAAATATGATGGGAATGGGAGCTCAAACCATCATGATAGTACTTACTCAATTGTCTAATATTACAAATAATGACATGAAATTTTTTGAATTACCTCATTCCTCTAATAAAGTGAATGTTTTGTTAGAATCCTTTATTTGAAAATTCGTTCAATATTTTGTAGATCTTCTTATCCCATCATCACAGAAAAATGGGTTAACTCAATTGGGAAGATATTCTCTATTCATCAATTAATAGTTGAAGATAAAATCCTAATGGTGATTTATCATGTTGATGGAGGAAGTTGATGAGTTGTGTAAACTAATAAAAAAATCATATTATAAAGAATAAATTGAATCCATGGAATGGTACAACCAATCATTAATTAGTTGGATAGACATACCCTCGGAGTATTGGATATTGTGAGCTTCTAGTTCCTAGTAGATGTGGCAGAGTGTAAGTATGTCATTCTTGAAGATGTTTCAAGATTACCTCCCTACTGGGAGATTGAATTATGATTTGACTTACACCCTTGGATGACACTGATAGCCACACCATTGAATCAGATGGATCTATCATAGCATTAAAATCATAGGGTTAAGTTAGTGAATTTGTAGAGTTAGGGATTCTTGTGAATTAGTGGTTCATACAGGGAATCCCCCGTTTTATTTTCCAATAAAAAATATGGGAGTTTGAGGATGTTTTTGGATTACTAGAACCTGATCCAGGTTATGGTGAAGAAAAAGTATGCATTGTTGAGGAGTGATGACCACTTCAATTAGCTGAGAGGGTAACATTGGTTCTCTAAGGTTTACCTTAGCTTACGTTATCTCAAGATTTAAGTATATAAAGTCGATATACCTAGGGAAGATTTTATATGCTGTTATGGTCACTACGAGTACTTGGTGATGCCTTTTGGCATGATGAACACACATGTTGTGTTCATGGGACTTATGAACCAGATCATATATCTATACATTGATGGGTTTTTAGTGGTCTACAATGATGACACCCATGTGTACTAGATGTGAGAGGAGGATCATGTGAGACACCTGCGTATGGTTCAAGATGTAATTTGAGGGAATCAACATTATTATAAGCTCTCAAAGTGTAATTTCTTAATAAAAGAGGTCCAATTGCAGGGAAATTTTATCTTAGAAAATAGAGATGTAGTTGACCCATCCAAGGATGGGATCTTTTTTTATGGGAGCCACCTTGGTGTGTGATAGAGGTGTCGGGCTTACATGGGATTTCAAGATAATACATGTCTTTAATCCTTGATTTCTCCTAGATATCAGCACTGTAGAAACACTTGACCTAAAAATAGGTAAGCCTTTTATGTGGATTGAGAAGTTCTAGAAGACTTTCTAGCAGTTGAAGAAGAGATTGATGATCACATTGATCTTTATATTTCTTGAGAAGGGTGTCAATCATGTAGTTTTCTGCGAAGCATTAGGGACTATGCTTGGTTGTTTTCAGATTCAAGGAAAGGTGGGTATTGCTTATGGTTCACTCCAAATAAGGCCACATGAGAAGAACTATGTGACCCATTATCATGATATGGAAGTGGTATTCTTTTCATTGGAGATGTGGTGAATGTACCTAATGGGAGAATGATTTTTCATATACTAAAACCATAAGTTCCTAAATTACATATTATCACACAAGGATTTGAATTTATGTTATAGGTGATAGATAGAGTTCCACTATGATTTTGATGTTGAGATATTTTATACTCCTTTAAAGATGAATGGTGTGGAAAATTCTCTCACTGAGAGATCATGTTCGCTACTGCTAATTGAGGTGACATTGTAGTTGGACCCACTACATTTATCTTTCATGGATAGAGATGATAAAGCGTATCACCAGTCTATATTTGTCAACACTCCACACATACAACAATTCAAGGAGTCACAGCTAAGGGATGTCAACTATGAGACATTATGTTCAGATTTATCCATAGGACATGCTGCTGATGGATATTCTCTTGGTGGGGATCACATCTTCATTTTCAGAGGACACCTAGTTGTGCTTGAAGTGTTGAAAAACAATCTTCCAAGAGAGTATCATACACCCCCCTTCTCAGTATATCATGGAGTGGTGAAAGTGTACCAGGACCTCTGCTGTTAATTATAGTGGAAATATTAGAAGAAGTTAGTGGTGGAGTTTTTTTCTCAATGCCTTACGTGCCAGTAGGAGAAGGTTGTGCACTAGGTTCCAGTAGGGTTAGCTCACCCATTTATGTGCATGTGTGTATGATGGATGGTATATCAATGGAATTCATGATGGGATTATAACGAAAATCCAAGGGACATGATACCATTTCACTGATCATTGACTGACTCACGAAGTCAGAAAACTTTGTATCTATCAAGAAGGAGTGTTTTGTAGAGAGCTTAGGACAACTCTGCGTATTGGAGATAGTTCGTCTTCATGGTGTCCCTTATACTTTAGTATCAGATCGCGATGCTTATTCGACATCTTGGTTGGGGAAGGGATTGTAGGAGTGGTTTTGGACCTATATACATTTGAGAATGACATTCCATCCTCAGACAGAGGGACAAATGGAGAGGACAATTCATGGTTTGGAGGATATGTTTCGGGCACATATCTTGGACTACGACCATTGATTGGAGGATCACTTACCATTGTTGGATTTTTTGTAAAACAATAGCTACCACTCCACCATTGGTGTTACACTGTTCAAGGCCTTATACAGTTGGCCATACCAGTCACTGATATTCTAGACCGGCCCTAGAGTGTCCAAACTCATGGGTCCTGAGTTGGTGTGAGCTACCACCGAAAAGTTGGAGATCAGGCACGAGAAGATGAAGACTATATAGAGATATCATAAATCTTAGACAGATAGGTTGGTGAGACCAATGGAGTTCAATTATGGATATCATGTTATCCTTTGGGTCTCCCCTCATCAAGGATTGTAGAGATTTGTAAGGGGTGGCATGTTGTCTCCATTGTTCATCTGTCCTTTTCTGATACTGCATAGAGTTGGTGAGGTGGCGTACCACCTTGTTCTTCCATAGTAAATGTGCTAGGTACATGATGTATTCTTTATGTCATAACTGAGGATGTACATGCCTAATGCACCCCACATCATCAACTGCGGCATCCTGGACATAGAGGATGGAGAGACCTTCGCATAGTACCTGGGGAAGATTGAGGACTTTTAGGAGGGGATCCTTTGTGTGTGATAAATTCCCATAGTGCATGTCTGGTGGCAGAATATGAATCTTCTGGAGAGCACATGGGAACAGGAAGTTCAAATTCATTTGTTTTACCCAGATCTATTTGAGTAGCATTTTATTTTGGATTTTTATCTACAAAAATACCAAATATATGGAGAATTTAATGTATCAATTCTCTGTGTATTATATTTATATATTATATAAAATTATTATGAGAGTATTATTTACACAGACACCTGATTACAAGGCCTAGAGTAACCAGAATAAAGGTTTGAAATAAATTAATGTTATAAATAGTGTACACATGTGGTTTTACAAAAAAAGTGGGATTTTATTTAAATGGGTGCCTGAATCAGAAATATGAGGGCATCATTGATTTTCGAGTAGTGTCCTCACATTAGTCATTTTCTAACATAAATCGGAATGGGTCGAATGCAAAAGATAGTTTTTAGACGTTTTAAAGGAAATAAAATAAATTAATAATTTGATTTATATTAAATGTTTCCATAATGAAGTGACACTTATATCCTTTAAAAAAAATATGTATCCTAGGGGTAGTATAATAACCCTATAAAACTCTCTAGAATCCTCTAAAGCTTCTAGAGAAGTCACCCTTGGTGAAATCTTGATGAATTCCAAAAACAGTGACTTATAGATCATTGTGCAGTGAGATTGAATCCCGACCGACAATCGATCTCCCTCTTTATAAACGATCGAGGTAGGGGTTCTATATTCAATTTTTCCTTTCCTAGTTCTCTGATTAAATGATGAACATTTTTCAACCCACAAACAGGTTGATCATTGGATCATGTGTTCTTAAGAGAAGGTGTTATATTCTTATTTCTTTTGGGGTTTGGATGCATGAATTTTATTTATAATAATTTTTGGATTACCATTTGATTCAACATTAACCCCAAAATGGGACTGAATTGAGGCTGTGAGGAATGATGGTAGTGGGGTGTTCCTCTTTATCTTCATTGGATTTCTACCCCATATCATTCTACGTCTTGTGTGTTCTATATATGGAGATGAACAATGGATCACTGAGAATCCATTTCAAAACACAACATTCCCAAATATCGGAGATCAAACATCGCAACAACCAAGGGGAGGTGCGACAGTGATGGTGGAAAACAATTAAACTCAGATCACGAGAAACCATTCCTCACACATGTGGATTGAAATGGGCTTTCAAGGCCGATCGAACACCCAAACCAACTTGGAATATCGATATCATGTGGAGGAAACCTTGGATATTATGTTTTGGGGAAAATGGATCAATGGAATGAGTAACGATAGATCAAAAGAGGAGAAATGTAAGAGGTCCACTTTTAAGGAAATTTCAGAAGAACACGACATCTTCTCTGATGGACATGTCTTGTGGGATCAGCATGGTGGTGGCCGGGTCTTGTGAACTAAACCCAGTGAATGACTAGGCATGCTCCCATGAAGACAAGACATTTGGGCCCCACCCAATAGTGTCTGGAGTCCAGGGAGGCATAAAGTGTAGAAACATCATGTGACCACTGTCAAACAACATGTGGGTCCTTACATGGGACTCAACATGTATCCTGAATGATACACAGACACATGGTGTAATACACACCATTTACTCCACCACACGTCTAGACGAGGCCGGATACGTGGGACACTCTTTGAATGGGTTACAAGGGTTTGAATACACAAGTTGAGGTCATGTACAGGAAAATGGCCAATGTAAATAGAGAAAACCCTGGAAACCATGGCACGATGTGTGATCATTTTTACACACATTCTATATGCATTTTTACATGGCATGTCCTCAAGACACTGGTCATTGTACATGGGCTGAAACTGGAGTCAAGGGACATGGAATGTAACCACTCGAATGCATCGTTTACTTCATTCTACATAGCATGTTTCTCTTTTCCATCACTCCTTGGACATGTTTTCATTTTAGATGGTGCCCCATTCAGAGTCCCCGGATGTTTAGGTATCATTTCCATCCAAAAATTTACAATCCCTACAACAAGATATTCTGAGATAGAGTCATGTATCCCTCTGTGAGGCTTGGAGTGAGATCCTTTATCCACTCTTGACCTTAGGTAGAGTTAAGTATATATGTCACTAATTCTATAGGGCATTGATTCTCAACATGGTAGGTTAATATGGATGTGTCACGGTATCCTCCAAGGCCTTGGATGTGATCCTCATATGCGTATACTCAAACCATGATATCACATAGTCCTTATAACAATCATGAGCTCATGAATACAATCAAACGTCTCATTATCTTCTTATCCCTTCATTATGCGCATATCATCTGCTTTCCAAAATATTTGAATCACTTTTCATGGTTACCAGTACCATAAAATTATTGAAAACCACAATAGACTAATACAAAAATATTCTAATACACCATAAAATTACCTCAACAAAATTATTCTTGAATACTAATACATAAACACTTCAATCCATCATCATCAATGATTGTCCTGGAATAAGTCCTTCCTTCTTTTAGAAGTAACTTTTTAAGTCAGGGCATTGAGTTGGGTAATTCCCATGTTCTCCACAAATAAGACATTGAAATCCATAACAGTCTATCACTCTATGAACCTTTTCTCCACACAGATAACATTTGTCCCTCCATTTGAGGTATTCCTCAAGGTTCTTCTTCCCTTATTTAGAAATCTCAATCTTCATTTCTTTATGCTCCTCAACATGCGAACATGCATAAAAGTCTATCTTCATCATATTTGATGAATTAGGCATACCACTAAATTTCACCTTGTTAATCATATATAAAGATGACTGATTCGCCATAATCAAAATATCTTTCTCTGTACGAAATATTCAATTTTATTGCTCATAGTCACCAATTTTTCCTTTGGAATCAATGTTAACCGAATTCCTTCTGGTTCCCTCCATTGACTAAAACACAAAAATAATTCTGTGAGTGGAAAAAATCATGCTTGGGAAAACAATATAGTAAAGGGGGAGTACCCTCAATATCTAACATCTTAGGTTAAATTATAATATCGTTACCATAGTTCTAGGACTGTATCCTATATGTATAATTATCCTTATGGACATCCCTATACATACCTTAGAAATATCTCTAGGGATCTCACTAACGTTTTCGCATCCTAGTTTCCAAAGGTTGACTAAACCATTCCTCTGATACCAACTGTAGAGAACCAAAGCATGACGTACATAGATATTAAATTACTTTTACAGAATACATAATACAAACAAAAACAGACACACAAGGACTGTAATAGTGTAGTGTCTTTGGAAACATGGAACGTAATCTTCTAATCGTGGTGAAAGATCTTCAACATCTCCCACAAATATCTTACACTTTTTGTTTCCTTACCTAAAACCTTTCTTTTAATCCCCTGGGAAAATAAAACATAAAAATGGTCAGCTCAAATTCCTAGTAAGGGTAATCATGTATAAAATAAAACATACCATATACATTTGAACTTAAAAACATGAACATAATGTTTAAACATCAAAATCTTGAGCAACGAATTAAAACATAGAAGTACATAAGGCATAGATCATAATGGAACATAAATCATGATAACATAGCATGGGAATAAAACATGTAATTGTGGAATCCATTAAGCACATGTAATGATTTCCATAGTAGCCAAGGCATTACTTCTATGACAATCTTAGTGGACAAAGTCCCTTTCTGACTCAAGTTCACTTCTCATTTCAGTCCTGTAACACTGAACCAGATTAACTTACCGTTCCAGCCATGTCTATATCATGAGATATAAATCTTTACTCAATTCATTGGAGGGTGATATAGGTCCCACCCATCTCATAATGAAATCATTCTTACTTGTGCCATAAAATAAACATACATCATTCATAATGAACCAATGAATAAAAATGGCTTTCATAAACATCATCCCATCATAACATAATCCAAAAAAAATGGATATCATTTAATCATAAGAAAATTGAAACCATGTAAATCATAGAGACATTATACTTGAAACATACACATATGAAAATAATTTCATCTTAGATGGAAAATGGTTTTGATAAAACACTTGAAATGAATTATTGAGGAAAATATCATATCTTCTTCAAAATCATTTTCTTTTCAAAAAATGCCATTGAATTTTAAATTAATTGTATTTTGATGAAAATAGCCATGAAACTTTTGGAGGAAGATTCATGAAAATAAGGCTTTATAAAACCGAAAAATCCTTTCGTGGTATAAGATAAAATACATTTTTCACGTACTTTTGCTGGAAAAGTCAAAAAAGTACCTCGTAACGTAAACAAAAGAAATATTCCTTACATACCATGTAGTAAAAGTCATAAATGGGTAAAAAGAACTTTAAAAATACATGAAAACACTTTTATAAAACATGGACATGAATTATAGAAATAACTTCAGTAAATACTTACGAATAAGAAATCTCAGATAAAAATTAGATTTGAAAAATTATCCCTTACCTTATGTCTGATATGCTTTGTATGTATCCGAACCTCTTGTATAATGATTTAAATAATGTCATTGACTTATTACAGAATCATATTCATTGTTATGATATCATATATGATTCACTTATGACTTTATATTACCAGTTATTTTGTAAATTCCATGTTAAAGAGTGTTTTGGGTAAAATCGTTTCATTTGTCGTCCGTGTTTTGACTTGTAATTAATCATATGATTACTTATATCAGGATTACATAATTCCAGAATATAAAATATTATTTATGAATAATATATATTAATAATATAGATATATATAATAGATTGATAAATGGAATGAAATGCACCATTCATTGAGACGGTAGGTCGTACATACGCATGAACGTTGTTTTCGTTTCCTTATTGAATTGAATGGAATTAAGTAGATGACATACATATATATATAAGTAAATCCAGTATCATTATTATGTCATATATTTCATGATTACTTATTATATATACTTTATAATCATTCATGAATGGTCATTCATTGAGAATGAATCTCATCGCGTCGTGGAGACGGTAGTCCGTACGTACGCACGAGCGATGATATCATTCCCATGATCATGAAATTGTATTGAAGTGTATGTATAATATTTAAGAATCCATATCACTTTATAATAATCATATATAGTCATTATTTACACCATTATACCCATCCAAGTAAGGTGGTGGTGGAAAATAGATTACACCACGGCGTGGAGACGGTATTACATACATACGCACGTGCGGTGATTTTGTTTTCCATAGGATGGATAAATGGTGAAATAGGATTGTTTCATAAATATAATAACATATCAGTATATTAGTGATACTTATGTTATTACTTCATAATTAAACAACTAAATAAGAAGAATTGGAAGAAGAAAATAAAGTTGAATGAATCGGTAACGAACATTACCTCTTCTTTGAAGCACCTCTTTGAGACCTCCTCTTAGGGCACTACAATTGGTCATTGAAGAATAACAGGACCTGTAGGTTGTTTCTAGGGATGTGGAGAAGAGAATTTCTCAGGGGTTGGCCGAGCATGATGGTTCAAATTGGTGTGAGGAAGAGAGGGAGGAGGTGCCCTTTTATAAGGGAGGGGAGGGGCACCTTAAGAAATCTTAAAAATATTAATTTATAATACATCTAACCCACTTAAAAACCTCAAAAAATGACTCATATTAGAATATTAGATGATATAGGGTTGTAATATCATCAACCCATAAAATTTATACATGTTAGGAAATTATTTTAAACATTATCAACTTGATTTATCATTACTTAATCAATTTAATTTTTTGTGTGTTAATAATATTCTACATTTTAAATTATAAAAAATAATTACATATTTGTTGTGAATTGTCCGTAAATGGAAACTTTATAACATTATAGACCATATAAATTTAAATTTATAATTTTTATATATTTTTGTGATTTTTAATCAATTTTATAATATGTAATTTTTATAAAATAACAATAGTGTCAATTTTGACACTATTCATTTATTTGAATTTTAAAAAATAAATATACAAAAGATATGTTCGAACTAATATCTTTAATAGATTAATAAAATGTCATATGTATCTATAAAATTAGTGTAGAACATTAAATAGTTCATATAATATTTATTTTATTATTTTTAAAACCATTTATTTGGTATATCTCTAAATAAAATAATTACTACAACATTTTTGTATAATTATTTAATATACTTATTTTTTGCATAAAATTAAAAATGAAATCCTATGATGAAGATAAATCCATTAACTTTCACAATAATACTTTTAATATAATTTATCATCTTAAAATCATAATATTTAAATTGTTATATTTAGTAAATTATGAAGATGACAACTTTGACATCATTTAAAATAAAATAATATAAGTGTCATAATCACTTTTATAAGACTCCAAACCGTTATATATTAGGTAATTGGATGATTAATGTGTATATATAAACTACTAATAATTTTTGGTCAGGATTGTGGGACTTTTAATGGGTATTATTATTTCAATAAATACTTTATTACTGATTTTTCACTTAATAAATAATATCTTTATCATTAATGTATAACCATTAATGACAATTATTTAATCCTTAAAAATTCTAAATAAATTATCATGAAGTAGATAATTTTGTTATATTTCTAAATAATATTCATGTTCTAAGTTTTATGATGTTTATCACTAAATTAATATTATTATACTTATAAGATTTAAGAGAGTGACACGTTGTCACTTTCATTGGTTTTTATAATAATTAAATTATTTTCATGGTCAAAAGTCCATAAAATGAATATAAACTGATACTTATGTGATATGGGTATACTTGAATTAATTCAATAGAATTTTTTTCATATGTTAGGATAATTTTATAATATTATATTTACCCTTAATTACCGGATTTACCTTTAACTATGGTAAATAAAATTTACCATAGTTACTATTCATAATTCCCAAAAATAAAAAGTAGTCTATTAAGATAATTTGGAACCACTGATTCCATATATGGAATCCATTTTTTCCAATTCAATACACATAAGTTGCAGAAATTAAATTAAAATTAATCCCGTTGTCGAATGAAAACGGGTTTTTGATTAAAACATTGCAAAAGATTGAATTGATTAATCTACGAATTCAATGTAAAATCAATGATAATGAAATACATTATATTAAATGGTAAAAATATATTCTATTTATAATTTAAAACAATTCAATATTATAATTTAACCACATAAGTCATTACGATGAAAAAAGTTGTTTTTAATTAAAATATAGCGTGTTTTTACTATTCATTAAAATATGAAACTTATCAGAAAAATATCAAAACTTTATCCAACGTAAATTTTTATATCCTGATTCAAAATAAGAAGTTTATTCTCTAAAATTGAACTTATAAACATGTCAAAACTAGATATAAAGTGGATGCACCATCAAAAGGCCTCAAAACTGCATTTTTTTAAAAATACTTATTTTACCTGAAATTTTTTTTTGTTCTTATACCATGTTCTAGAAAATGTATAAGATGAATAATAATGTTATAAAATTAAAAATTTAGTTAATACTATTCATAACGGCTAGTTTATAATAATATTATAACCATATGTTGTTGTTTTCTGAAACCCGGTATTGTGTACCACACACGCTCCCGAGGAAGGTCACGATTGCATGTAATGAAAGCCACATTAGGGTTGCGTATTGTGCAAGACTCATTTGTTGTTGCATATAACAAAATCCAACCATATTTCATTTATACTTTGAATATATATATATATATACACTCAATTTTGTGTAGAATGACTATTATCAAACGAACTTGAAATTGTGTATAAGGCGATCCAAGAATTGTGTTGTGTATACTGCAAGCTAAAACGGTGTTGCGTACAACACAAGATAATAATGGTGTAACATAAAACAAATGAAATCAAATAAATTAAAATGAATACTTATCATAAAATCTCTGGGTGTTACAATTATAATAATAAATAATAATAATATAATAAATATAATATATAATCATTAAATATATCATTATATTCATCTATGATAGGTGGTTCTGTAAAATGAATAAAATAAGTTTTTAATGTGGTAGTCTTCATACACACAATCCACGGTTTCATTTCTAGTTTTATGGATGAGTAGATAAATGATGGAAATTAAATGAAAATATAAAAATATAAATTTTTGTGACATAATTATGACATTATATCATCAAGATTAAATATGATATAAAGTAGTTAGAAGAAAAAATAAAATAAAAACATACGTATAAGAATTTTACATCTTCATTAGTGAATCATTTTTTTTTATTCATAAATCATTAATAAGAGGGATTAATAAACAAAATAAGGTCTATATTATGAGGGTTGGTAGGAAAGTAAGTTATTTGGGTAAGAATTTTCTAATCTAAGGTGTATTGTAAGTATGATGAGTATAGGATAGGGGATGACCATTTTTAAGTGGTAGAGAGGTTAAACATAGATGTTTTGAAAATAATACTCTATACCCATGTTTTTATAGGAAAAATAAATAAACAATTTGTCATTATAAACAATTAAAGGTTATAAGGTATATATATTTCCTCAAAATGTGTGGTTTATAATTATGGTGTTCATTTTAACAATTTTCAGTTTAGTGTAACTCCTAAAAATCATTTTATCCTTAACCAAGATGATTAGTTTTTGTTGTTTCCATTATTAATTATCGTCAATTATTTTGACATAATAGATAATATTAATTATAATTATACAAAATATGTAATCCATTGTTCATTATTGCATTCATCCATGTTGAAGGGATAAATTTTAAATTAAACCCATAGATGCGGTGAAAAAGAAGATTTCCAAAGAGAAAAGATTCAACATAATAAAAAGTCTCTATAATAGAATTTAATATGAAATTGATTAATATTATAAAAAAATTACCAATGTTTTTAGGGTTAAGTATTTTCTTGTAGCTTAGCTTGGGTTGTCGAATCCTCAGAGACCTATGAAAAACCCTAATGACATGTAAATTCTATGTACTATATTTATCTATGAAGAGGAAAAAATTTCAGTCATTTTATATAGGATTAAGTGAAAATTAATATAATTAAATAAATTCAATTTAAAATAATGAGTTGACTCAAGGTTATCACTTGGGGTGAATCAGATGCATTCCTTTTTCAACTGTTTCAATTTCTTATATTTGAGATGGGTTCATTTAAGATCATCAAACAACATCATCAGATAGTGGTCTACTAACTGCACACCCTAATACTAGTAAGTAAGGAAATTGTAATATCAGTGTTTTGAGAACTACAATTTAAAGGTTTCTATTATCACTTTAAGTTTGTAGCGTAAAATTTAAAAAAGATAGAAGAGTTTAACGATCGTCAAAAAAAATCTCAAGTAAAAGAAGTGATTATATATTAATGGAGTGATAAATATATTCCCATACAAAAGCGTGATACTACAATTGAGAAACCAATATTATTGATACACCTACATTGATTATATGGTTTTAATGGAAGTTGGATGTAGAGTCATGAGGGAGGATTTGGAGAAGCCATAATAATATTAAAATGAAATTGATCACTCCATCATTGTATGAATAATATCACAATATATTTTTGCGAATATGATTATACAATTGGGAATTGATTTTGATGTGATAACAAAAATTAAATAAAATGACATGAAGTAGACGTTTAATTAATAATAAAATGTGATTCGAGACACATAAAAATTAATGAAAGTGATTAAAAAATCATATTGGCAGCATGGACTTTTAATAAAACAAATCATAAAATATTATAAACTCCTTAATCACAGATACATTAAATACAAGTTTTTTAATCATTGGGTCGAGCCTCTAATAGTGGATCTTACCTAAATTGATGGTGGTCGGCCTCGGTGGGTCAAAAATTAAGGGATAGTGGAATTTTCCACCCTAGATAAACAATATGATCCAAATAGAACCCACTAAACCGAGGCTCCAAAATGGACATATTTAAATGTCATAATTTTGGTTGATCATTGAAGATAAAAATGAAAAACTATTTTACCCTACGAGTATGTAATATTTTATTGGAAATGGATATTTTTTTTGCGAGATATGTGTAAAATGGTGGAATATTATTCTGTACAGTATATTTTGGCCTAGAATTTTTTCTCCGACTTGAGCAGCATGGAAATCGATTTAATAATCGGAATTTTATCTCTTAACTATTTAATGAAATGTACCCCTTTTTTTCAATATCATTAAATTAATTTATAGAAATATTGGGCTTTGATCATATCCTCTATAATTTATTTATTAAGATGTTGTCCAGATTACATTGTCGAGAATATGTTGGCAAGAATTCCCACATTGGGATTCTTCCAATATAAATATATAAGTGACCCAAACAAAATAAATTCTTCCATATAGCATTGGATAAATGAAAATAAAATACTAAAATAAAATTAGGACTATTTTGTGTTTTATAAGGTGGTTGAATATTTACCAAGTAATAGTGAACATTAAAAAAAATTACTGTCATAATGTTAAAATATTATTAAATTGTTAATTCCACGAAAAATGGTGATTAGGAATAATGAATCACAGTAATATTATAATATAAAAACTGAATATTAGCCTCTTTATGTGGATAATCACACACCATCTTGGGTTTCTCTATTCTCGAGAAAAATATATCTATAAAATATAAAATTTGAATTACCTTTTCCAAAAATCTTTTAATATAAATTTCTCAAATGAAGACCTTACAACAAATTTTTTTGAAACCAATCAAAATAATTTTGAAAAAATTGGACTAGAGGTTTATCCCATGACAAATACCATTCGTTAAATTGAATTTATCACCACATTTCATCAAATTTAAATTAATAATGATAAAGTGTTGTGTGTCACAATATAAATGGGGGTTCATCTTTACTCAAATTTGAAACGCTGGATAAACTGGGTGGAATAAAATTATAATATTATGTTGAGTATCCATTATTTTATTTTATTTTATTTTAATTTTTTTTGAAAATTTTCCTTCGAAATTTATATTAAACTTAATCAATTCATCACTTATAGCAAGACTCGGCATATGACTCACGAGCTCGAAGTCCTTAGGGAACCATGTGAAACTCACATACTCAAGAATCATTTCGAGTTTAATAAATAAAAAATCAATTTACAAAATATAGAGATAATATTCTTATCTCTAGGACATAAAACTATGGATTCCTGATCCCCACGTGCCTATAACCACAGATTATGTTAATTGATTTATCTCTGTGAAATTGATTTTTTTTTGTATGATTTTTTTTTCTTGGTTTATTTTTTCATTATTTGTAATAATAATTTTAAAATTAAAATTATCACCAAATATATGACATTAATTATGGGACACCAATAACTCAAACTCATACCCCACAATCTAGTGGACATGCATTGTTTTTTGATTAAATGGATGAAAATAGACAAATTGAAAAATCGTATTTGGCAACTTCACTTTTGAAAATATTTGAACAAGATATTAAACATAAATTAAAATCAAAATAAATGAATTAAATATTAATTTATATTATATTTAAAATTGTGTGATGTGTATTATCATGTTCATGTTTATTTTTTTTCCTTCTGCACATTTTTTGCACACAAAAGAATTTATTATATTTCATCTATCACCCAACATTAAATTACATTGTACCCAATGTTTAAAGAAAATAATATTTAAAAGGGATAGAGTTAGAGTATAAGAGATCAAAAATTACGTTGAAATAATAAATATGGGTAAAATTTAATAGGTTTTTGAAGCTAATATTCATGAAACATTAGATTACTATTTTTATCTCCATGTCACTCAAAGAAGCCTCATTAGTGATGATATTTTTTTACTATAGTGACTATCCTAAAAGTCCATAAATACCAGAAACCCCTAAATCATACACACCAACAAAACTATAACATAATAGGAAACCCTTGGTGTTATTTTAACTAAAATATCATAAAAAAACACAAAATAAAATCAACATAGAAGACAGGTTGCCTCTTGAAAAGGACTTAGATTAATATCGTTATCTTCAAAGGAACCCTCAAATTATTGAATCATAGATTTCTTCAGCATAAGGATTATATTTTTCATCACAAAACATATATTATTATATTTTACCCATTGGGTTTGGTAGGATGTCTTATAAATTGATACGAGAAAATTCATACAACACCAAAGGAGTAATCTAAACCATATAAAATAGAAAAGGGTTCATGCAATAGGTTTTTTAATCAATCATAAGACATCATAGAATATTATTTTATTATTATAATTTATATATGATGATGTTAAAATGGAATTTTTTATCCCTTATGATTAATGAATTGATAGAGAATGTATGGACCATGAATTTTAGCTCCTGAGGGCTAACCGATTCAAACACAGGTTAGGACATAGGATCAAACTTAATTTATTTTTCAAAATATATCAATTGATTTGTTTTTTTGGAATAAAATATTAAACAAAAAAATATGAAATATTAGTATCATGAATAGATATAGACTTGATTTTTTTTATTTCACCTAAAGGTTCAATTATTTTTGGCTTTGAGAAATCATAACTATAGAAATGTCATGGACACACAATCCCATGTGTAAAATTTAGATTTGTGAATACAAAATATTATTTTCCTGTTGATTTAAAAAACCATAAACAATTCCTTCATTTTATTTGTGTCTCTTATATTCAATGCATGCTTCTCTATTATTTTCATGAGAGGTTTGCATGAAACTAGATTATTCTATCCCTGATATGGAATAGAAAACATGACACAGAGTGGTTTTCATAACTATTTCAATGAATTATAGTTCTAATATCAATAATAAAAACACGGAATACATTATCTATATTTTTTGAAATGATATCACACTTAATGGATATGGATATGGATGGGAAAGGGGTTGAGACACACGGTCTATTCCAGGAGGATAATTAAGTTATTTGACTTGCTTAGGAGGATGTTCAGATTGGAATTGTGTGGATTGAAACTCAAAATAGGTTGGAATATTTTTTTAGATAATAGAATTTAATAAATTGTGGCATAATATATTATTGATTATCCCACTAGAAGAAACTATGATGGTTATTTCACATCATACTTGGTGTGGGGTGGTCAATGTAAGAAGAGGTTCCCCATGTCTGGGATTATTCAAAAGGTATTTCCGTATGAGTGATATGGAGGATGATAATAGTGATGTGGGGTGATAAAATGATGTTAGATTTTATGATAACGTACTTAGGTCCCATGAAATGGTTTCATAACACGTTCTCACCCAAATTTACCAATGTTTTTATTGTTAAGAAGTTTCTTGTAGTTTAGTTTGGGTTGTCAAATCCCGAGACACCTAAGAAAAAACTTAGAGTAACATACATTCTATGGAATGTTATTCGCTATGAAGTGGCCAATTTTTTTTTGATAGATTTAGGTTAAAACTAATAGAGTTATGTGAATAAATTTTAATATAATTATTTGATCCTAGGTTATCACTTGGAGTGGATTGGATTCATTTATTTCTCAATTATTTATATTTCATTCAATTTAGAGGGGTTCATTTAATAAGATCAAAAAACATCATAACTTATTGGATTAATACCAAAAAAATCTAATACTATTCACCTATACACTTGGAGGATCAATGTTTTGATTAATCCAAGGTAAAGTATCTTACATGATGTTGAAGTGTGCGACCTTAAATCAAACAATGACAAAGGTGTTTAAGGATTATAAAAAAAATCTCAATTAAAGGACCTTATTAGACATTAATGGAATAAGAAATAAAATCCAATATAAACCCTTGATACTCTCTTGAATCAACTTATATGTGGGTCATCCCTTCATTGATACTATGGATTCAAAGGAAGACGAATGTATACTCCTGAAGGAAAAATTTAAGAAGTAAAAATGATAATAATAAAAAAATGACCACTCCACCATTTTTGTAAAAACATTCACCGGTTTTTGGGTGAATATGTTCACAACCTAGAAAAATAGTCTCAATGTGAAATAAAAATAAAACAAAATGTGATTTTGAAGGATTTTTATTTAGAGGAAAAGGTGATACAAACAACTTAAAATTGATGAAAGAGATTATAACATAAAATTATAAGAATATACTTACAATGGAACAAAGAACAAAATATGATTTTTTCTTTGATCACCTATAACATAAATAATAATTTTGGAATCCTTTTTCGAGCCTCGAACATTGTATTTTACATCAATTAATTGTGGTGGGCCTAGGTGTGTGGAATTTTAAGGGTGAGTGGGATTTTCCACCCTTGACAAACAATCTTATCAAACTTGCATCTACTAAATAGTGGTGCCTAAATGATATTATAGACGACCGAATTATATTATTATATAAAATAATAGAATACATATATATATATATATCCCTTTATAGTCTATAAAATGTTACCAAAAATTGATATTTGGTTTTCGAGATATGTTTAAAATTGTTGTATTCTTTTTCTGGGCCACAGAATTTGGACATGAATTTTATCTCCAATATGGGATGACTGTAAGTCCATTTAATACATTGAATTTGCTCTTGAAACTATGAGATGGAATTTTCCACTTTATTTCCTCCCTATTCAGTTCAATTTTTATAATTATAAATCTAGTATCATGGAAGCTTAAGTCTCTTTATTGGGCTGTTGTCCAGTGTACTTTTCCTAGAATGTGTTGTCTTGAAATCCCACTTTAACCATCTTTAAATGTGAATTTAAAAGTGAACCAAAATATTAAATTATTCTTAGTAGCACAAGAGACCAAAAAATAACATATGAAACTAAAATCATGACTGTTGTGTGTTTTATGAGGTGTTCAAATATGTACCATGTAATAAAAAATGATAAGAAATAATTAGAATCATAATAAGAAATAATGTTCATATGTAAAAATGCACTAAAAATTGTGTTTATGAATAATGAAGCCTAGGAATTTTGTAATATAAACCCTGAATAATATCCTCTATCACTGGGTAATTATTTACAATGAAAAATATTCATTTAGTTATAGCACAATGAACTAAATTTTTCTTTAAATCCATTTTTTATAATGTCAACTTAAAAATATTTAAAACAAAATGTCAGTTTTCAATAAAAACAATGTTTTACTAGTCTTCGAAAAATTAGACTTTTCAAAAAATCCCCCAGAATTCACCCTAATCTAATTTTGACATGTGGATTCAAAAATAATATTTATTTTCTCAAACGAGTTTTATATGTGTATGTAAATTTATTATTATTATTTTTTTATAAAAATAGAGTAATTTTTATTGAAAAAATATAAATTTTAAAACATATAAATACATTAACAAAAATTGAGTACCTTTTTATCAGTATATTTTATTTATAAATAACTATTATACATAATATTTAAAATTTTTATATTCTTATTCATACAACCAATATTATTTTCTATTTCACAATGTTCATATAAAATTCTAATAGAAATATTATTTGTGTTTAATTTGATCTTGGTTTTTCATGCAACACAATCATTCAAGAAATTAATTATTTTTCAAATAAATATTTAATAAAAAATTTAGGTGTTATATTAAAAACTCTTTAAATAAATTTAAACCAATAAATTCAATCACATTGCTAAAAAATTTGGATAATTCTATCTCATTAGGATTTTATATTCCCTCACAACTTCCTCAAACTGGTGGGTTTCCCATAAAAACATTGAACCAGTGAGTTGTATTATTTTTTAGAATAATTTCTCTATGATAAAAATAATCTACTAGATGTTCATTATATGAAATATCATTATCCAAAGGAGTGACATATGTGTTTTATAAATTTTAAGGGTTAGGTATGTATTTATACTATATAGATACATGAAAAATATCATGGACATGAGAGGGGATTGGTGGAAACCCCAAATTATAAGCTACAATCACAATACAATCAATAATCGTAAAGGGACCCATATACAAATGGATTATAATTCACTCATTTATTCTAAATTTTTTTTAAAACACAATCTCATAAACAATAAATTCTCGATTACATCGTAAAATTTTATCATTACATTTCTACTATATTTTTGTTGTCTTTTGTTGTTTCTTAATGGATCTAACCATATCTTTTATTTCACCATAAATCATTGGTCCTAATAATAATATTTATCTGTCTTCTTTCTAGTATGTTGTAGTTTTTTACATTATTCCAAAATGGTCATCCTATGGATCAATATGAATGATTATATAAAAGATAATGTTGTATTAAAACTCAAAAATAGGTAATTTTTTATCCAAAAATTCATTCAAATCAGTAGAATATGATCTTAACACAACTAATAAGGTTATAGTAATTCTAAACGGATGACCATATATCATATGATTATAAATATTAATAGAACTCAACTATGTAATAAGATCTTGTTGGAGACATCTACAATATTTTAATGTAAATCTTAGCTCCCAATCAAATGAAAACGAATGAGCCACTCCATGAAAACTCACAACTTCATTAATGTATATTTTGTCATGCTGATCAAAAGTGAAAAATTCTTTGATAGAAATAACGTGGTCTAACATTTTAAGGATATATAATATAAACCATATTATATTACTCCCTTTATATATTTTTTGGATTCTGATGAAAAAATACATTCTGATTACTTCCATTTCCATTCCATTATGGGAAATGTATGTAACATACCCATATAATTTTATCTCCCATACATATCATACTATCTTACCATGAATTGATATAAAAACTCTTTCGTATCACCCATTGTTCCATCCCTTAAAAAATACACTTCAAATATTTATACATCTTCTTATATATAGGATGAATAAGAAAAATAACTATGACCCTCCTCTAAAAACACTTCAACCAAATATTGTATGGATGGACAACATACATGATTCTTGAACCATATTATTATATTGTAATCAAGGATAAAAAATGTAACATTTCCCACCATCTCATATAGATACATATATTCCTCACATGCCTTGTAAATATTCAAATGATAAATGAATGAATATTTATTTGAGAATGATTGGATTTAACCACTTCCATCAAGATTTAAATATCTAGAAATTTAGAATCCAAAAATATTGGATATTTTGTGATCCTCATCATGGATAAGATGACGTGATCCTTTTGACTAAAAGAATCACCCACCTTGTTCCCTTTCCTAGGGTGGTGATATATTTATATTTCATAATATTTATTTATATATAACAATATACTATGGAATATATTAAAATAATTCTATGTAAATATATATTTTAATTTTTTTTAATAGTATATATAATACTATTCTAGATAATGATACTTCATCAATATCCTTAATGCCAAAATGACAGCAACTGACTCCAAATCATGATTTGTGTATTTTATTCCCATGATTCATAAATTTTTGTGTGGAAAAATATATAACCATTCCATTATACATAACAATGGATAACAATTCCTTGTTGGATTAATCACAAGACATTGTAATCCCTTATCCATTAAAATGTATTCTAATCAAATGTTTGCTGAATAATATTCTCTATAGTTCCGTGAAATTGTATTAATGTTCAAATATCCAAAAGAACTTGGATCCCATTTGAATTAAAAATTTTGAGTAGAATAAATTTTTAGAGGAAAATTTCCAAACCCTTCGATAATATACAGAAAAACCCTGAAAAACATTAATCTCAATCACTATAGTTGGACTAGGCCAACATTTAATAGCCTCAATCTTTGACGAATCCACCAATATACCCTTTCTAGATATTATATGACCCTAAATTTAAAAATTTTGAATCCAGAATTAACAAAAAATATATTTTTTTTAAAAAAAATTATCATTCTTCAAGGTATTCATTAAAATTATCAATTGGTCTACATACACTTCAATACTATTTGAATATATAAGAATATTGTTTATAAAGGCTACAAAAAACTGATAAAATTAATTTTTAACCACCCTATTCATTAATCCATGATGATATTGAGAAACATAGTAAGACCAAATCTAATCCCTTTATACTCACAGTGTCTATACACTTTAAGAATTGTGGTATGGGGTATATTCCCATCAATTATATTTTTAGTAAAACATCATAAAAAATAATGGTTTTTAGTCCTATATATTTCTCCAAAAAATATAGATATTATTGACAAACCCCCATCACATAAAACTTCCAAAGGATTTTATAATACATTAAAAATAAGTTTGACCTTAAACATATAATTCCATCATCGAATCGATAACATTTTCATTAATCAAACATAGAGTCATATATGCTTCCAAAAATAAAAAAAATTATACATTTAATGAATCTTATAATCAAAATACCACTAGTGAGATAATTTAAAAAACTAATTCTTAAATCAAAATAAATTAATAAATCAACCAATTTACTTAAATTATTCAGTATAATATAGGACCTTCCATTGTCTTCGGGATAAACCTTAGTTTAGGGAATGTGATAAGATAATTACAATGTTCCTTACATATAAGACATGAAATTCCATGAAAATTAGTTGCTCTATAACCTTCATTTCCACTTAAAACATATAACCAACTATTTTGGATATTCTTCCTTGTTTTTCTTTTTCATAATTCATGATATGTAGGAATTTGAATATTCATTCCTCTATGTTCATTACCATGTGATTTTTATAAAATTCAACGTTCCTCTTATCTGACAGGTGAGGAATCTCACCAAACATTATGTTAGTAATCATATACCATGGTCACTAATTAAGAATAATCACAATATCTTTATCTCTTGTAATCATCAAATTTGGTTTTTCATAATCACCAAATTGTACTTCACATTAAGTTTTAACATGATTCGTCATGGTTCTATCCATAGACTAAAACAAATAAAATTGTGTGAGAATCAATAATCATAGAGTGAAAACACATCGATGTGTAGAATTATTTATGGATTCTCTAAATTAAGACACCTTATTTTAATTATATAAGACTTTAGGATTAATCTAGGCCATTCATGGCCATTATATAAATTCTTATTGAGGGTTTATATAATAAATTTATATTAACTTATGAATATACTCAGAGTTCTTCAACCTAGGATCATAATAAGGTTCATTTTTGTGTACCATGTAATAATCATATCATGACTGATAAACGTTTTTTAGAAGTTATTAACAATTGGAAGAAATATTATAGAACCACATCCACAAGTATTAGAAATATAAGGATGCATTTCTATGTAAACCACATGATCTCTCCTTACAAAAACAATTTTATATTACCTAATACATAAGCTTATCATAAGGGTTCTCACTAAAATTCTATCATCATATTTTCCAATGGATAACAACCTATAGTTAAAAATATATATAATTACCCAAGAATTTAATATATATATATATATTACATATTTTAGGTGGGAATGAATTATATTACACAAACACAGGTCTGAGGATCATAAAGATATAGTTTGTTTGGAGACATTGAAATATAAATAACTAGTTCACAAGATTTATACAATATCTCCCACTTAGTTCATCAATGATATCATCATTATTATAAATTTGAAACATAATACCTATCCACAAAACATGGGAGAAAACAAAAAATTTTGTGATCTCAGATGCTCAATAAGGGTAGTGAAGGGAAATTTGTAAACATAACATGATAATAAGGGTATGATAAAATGACCATATCATATGAAAAACCACACTTGGTATATCAATAGTCCAAATATTGAGTCATGGAATATTGATTGATAGTTTATAATATAAAAATCATAAAACAAATCCAAGGATATGATCCATGAGAGATTAAAATTTAAATATGACATCAAATTTTGATATGAAAATAATCATATAATATAATTCCATATTATTTATGTGTAATTTATAATTATATCATAGTGGAATGGGTTCAATCCACAAACCATCATAGTAGTCATGGTACACTCTAGATATTATTATAATGGACAATGTCCCATAATATACTCGGTCGAGTACCCATTCATGTCTATTTTATCATATGATATTTCAATATTTATCCAACGGATTGAAGGGTTATATAGGTCCCACTCATTATATCTTGAAAATCATACAGAAATGTTCCAAAATATCATAAAATATTAAATATTTTAGAAACAATGAAAAGAAATGAGATTCATAAAACATTTATTATATAAGTACCCTTAAAAAGAAACGGGCTTCATAAACATTTAATCACAGCCAAACCAATGGAAAATAAAAGGTATTTATGAACATTTTAAACCAAAAATAAAAAACATAAAGATAAAGAATAAATATGGTATTATTTTATCATATACTTAGTAAATATTAAGTTACATCAAATTATGTCATCTTAGATGGAAAATTATTTTAATATATCACCTGTAAACATTCTAAAGGGAAATTTTATAACACACCTAGATTATACGATATGTATTTTCTCAAATAAATTCAATTTATTCAATAGAATACATTTTAGGAAACTCTAATCATAAAATAAACACTATATACTACTAAATATTGACATGATAGTTGGAAAAGTAATGTGACCATTATGAATAATATTGTGGAAATTAGAATAATTACCCCACATTTGATTGTATATTAAAATTTATGAATATAATAAATTAAAATATGATATATTTATATCATAAAAATAAATTTATTAGAAATGATAAATTATGTATTGGTATTTTTTGGGAAACGTAAATTTGTATTTACAAATTTATAATTAACATAATGATTAAAATGAAAAATTATTTTATTAAAAATATGTTGATGAATTAATATTTTTTTGTATTATAATTATAATATAATTAATTTATACCATAATTAATTTTTCCAAGTGTCATGAAATCAAATATAATATTAAATTTGGCATTTTTTATAAATAATGATTTAAATAATAAATTAAATTCCCCTATTTAGAAAACTATTTCCATAAAATTGTGTCTATTTTTTTAATCTAAACCTCAAAATTTTGTTAGGGTGATTGTTTGGAATTTTTCTAAGGTTGTGGAATTTTTGGTGAATGGTGAAGTAAACTAATTTACGATATTTAACATTATAAGTAAATTAATGAATTTTTGAGTCATGTAAGATGTATGAATGAAATAAGAACCCATTATTTCGATCTCAAATGAACTATTTAATATATATAGTCAAAAAAATAATCAATATTGAATGACTTCATCCAAAAAAATAAAAAGGTATAAAATAATGAAAAAACACCCACATCCTGCCCTATAAATACCACCCTCACCAAACATTCTCCTCACACCTTATAAGTCAAGAATATTGCATACATTATTACCAATTACCTTACCAATACATTTTCACACGTTGTATCCCTTTTGGAAATATGAAGAGACCAAATCCAAGTGTCTTAATGAGGTTCCCAAGGGGAGGATATTGAAGAGGTAAAATCATCTTTTATTCGTTCTTTTCTTTTCATTTATTATCCTCCACCCAACTCCTATTATCCAAATATGAATGATAACACTTGAATAATATATATATATTATAATTTTATTCATTTAATGTAATATACATCATCAAAATCTCTTCTCATCTATTTTTATTCTAAAAAATGAAAACACCATTTCTCAGGTATCGATTCACCACCTTCATGGAGGATGTGTTTGAAATTTCTATTAGTACCTTTATAGAGGGTAATATTATTTTTATTTTTAAATTATATTATAGTAGGATTATTAAAACATATTTAATGTTCGATGACTTGTATATAAATATAAAATTAATTAAATTGATACCAGTTTGGGATGTTCATAAAAAATACAAAATAAATTTATACATTTTGAGAAACATTTTTTCAAATGAATAATCATCATAAAATAAAAAATTACACATGAGACCATTTAATAATATTAAATTTCATTAATAATAAATAATTTTACTCTGAGAGAATTTATTTCCATTTGACATGAATTCTCGTAATTATTCACAATGGAACCAAATATAAAACCACGAAATGAACGCTATAAAAAAAATTAAACATTATAACTCATAAAATGGACAAAAATGACCATTATTAAATTATAATAAATAATATAAATTTTTAAAAGTTTATGAAATATGTAAATAATGAATCTAATTATACCAAAACATTAAGTACATGTGAATGACTCTTTTAGACAAAAGGAAAGGGTTTTTTTTGCACATTAATTACTGAAGTAAATATACTTTATTCATAAAAATTTCTATTGTGAACACACCCTTTTAATGATCATCAATAATTTAGGATTTCATTAGCTATTTATATTTCATGTATCATGGATATTGTTATTATATACGATATATACCATTTTTACAAATGATGTTAACTTTGAATGTAATTTGTATGGGTAAATATTGATAAATCCATATCCTATAATAAATACATATATTTTGATAAGTAATATTATTGATGAATTAAATATATGAATAAATAAATATTTTTTACATTATGTGATTGTTGGGGCGTGACATTATATAGTTCCTTATTCAATCAACATTACTTGTAAGAAAAAAATAGTTGGATATGAACCCTTTACATTTGTTTTCCAGAAGAATCATAAGGGTCAATACCCACATAATTGAACTGTCTATTGAATGGTGTTGATGGTATTGGAATATATTCCATATACATGGAACCCGATAAATAATCATTTCCTTCATTTAGTATGCAGTAATTAAAATCCATGACATTTTCACTATGAAAAAATATAGGGTTCCATTTTCATTTTCAGTTTATTGATTAGATGGTATGTGTTTTTCTGATATTTACCTTGTAATATTTATTATGAATTATTTATTATGATACAATAATTATTGATTATTTTTTATGATTTATATAATAATTATGGAGAATTTTATCTCCCCCTTTTAGTTGTTTTCCTCCTCCAGTTTATGAAGATGGAGTCTTCAAATATTTGTCATGGAAGAAATTATTTTTCCATTATTATGATCTATGTTTAATTTCCAATGTAAAAAACATCCATATATTCATATATTAATTAAAGTAAACAAACTAATAAATTCTTGGTAATGTGATCTCCTATATCTCTTCCGTTGTAATAAAATAACCACTAACTCATGTCTAATAAGGTCGGTGATGTTACAGAAAGGTATAAGATAAGGTACAATAGAAATCTTAGGAACTATATGTAAAATAAAAATGAAAATTAGAATAATTTTTAAAGTGATTTTTTAGCCCAATACTCAAGATGAATATGAGATAACTTAGTGTGTTCTATTTGTTAGTTATGGAACCTAATGGAAGAAAGGGAATCAACACCATCCAATAATAAAGTAATTTCTCCATTGAGAAAGTCAAAATAGTTTGTGTTAGAGGTATTAATATCATGAGAATATTAAAAAATATTACTCAGGATATGATTAATAACCATACTACACTTAATATGGATTGTTTAATGCGGTAGAACCACCATCATTTAGCGGGACTACTTATCTGATGGTAGCTAAGAAATCGATCAATATCCATGAAAAGATAATTATAACAATGAGATGAAAGTTAAACTAAAAGGTTAGTACCATATGTATATATTATCAAGGGAGATACTTATCAATAATGTTCTTTGGTCCAAAATACTAGAGATTAAAATGACATATATCATGTTGAATAGAAATCTATTTATGAAATTTTCATTGAGAAAAATTTCCCTCGTAAGGGATGAACTAAAATGAATATAAAATTATTTATCATAATGATAAATGAATAATAAATTATTGTAGATTATGTGTATACCTTCATAATATTTACCATGTATACTACATATTACACATGTGATTCAAAAAACAAGACCGATCATTTCAATTAAGGTATTAATCCATGTCTTTAAAGATCATTGTATACTAAATCATTTTCATCCTATAATGAAATAGTATTAAGTTCCTATAAAATGGTGAATGAGTTTTCAAGATCTTATATGTTTTAAGGAAATTAATAGAAGAAGTGGTATTCTAAATACAGTGAAAAAGGTAAATCATTGAAGAATAATAGGGAAAGAAATAAATTCTAATTATGTGAAAATTATGTAAGGAACCATCATGATAAACAAGTTAATGTCATGGGAGTTTTTTTAAAAGTGCCCGAAAAAGGGTCATCATGATAATGAATAAAATGGGAATACAAAAAACATTGATTTAAAATCCATGATCAACAATTAAATGAGAAATTATTTAAATCAATGTCCCAAGAATTAGGGTAATCTAAAACAAAATATGAAAAGTGGAGATGGAAAAGCTATATGATCAATACATATGACTTACATTTACCCAAAGATTTGGTAGAAGGTTCATTAATTATATCCTAATTTTTTGAAAATGATTTATTTTATTATAGATCATTAAACTCTTTTATATATGACTAGTTTTATAAGAAAAGTATATACTCCCTTTTCTATTTAATAAGTGTCTTGTTAGTAAAAAAAATTAAGAGATTTATTATTGCATATAAAATGTCTTGGGGAATTCCCATTATGAAACAGAAATGTTTCATGTTTCATTAAATTATCATCATAACTATGATTTAATTTGAAATAATCCTCTATATGGACTGAATATAATGATATGGTGTGAAAATTTCTTTCATTAAGAATGAATGTTTGATTTTTGAGGAAGATATAGAATTATTCATTTTTAGAGTTGAAATACCAACATGTGATTCTTTTATCGGTTCCCCTATAGCTCTATTGAATGAAATTAGTAGGGATGAAGGGGGAAAACATGTAGTGAATAAAAATTGATTGTTCAAAATGATGATTTACCTACTGTATATTAATTAATTGATATATATCTTATATAATTACTTAGAAACCCCCGAGAGAATGAGTTTTAGTTTACCATGGATTTAATCTCTAGTGTATGATTAATATCATAGAATCCTTATAGAATGGACTCTATATAATTAGTGGATCTGATGAAATAACTTGAGGATTTGAGTAATAAGTGATCTATTCCCTTTAGTGTATCTATATGGGGAGACCATATTATCATTGTTAAGAAGAATTATTGATCAATTGTGCCTATACATTGAGTATAAAGAGATATATGCTATTACTACAATGAAGAAGAGTCATTTTACCGACGATGAAAAATTATTTTATCATCCCCACATAGATTATATATTTTTACGAATGATCATAATTCTAGGTATATTGAATTTCGATTAAAGAATAAATATATTTTAAAGATATAATTTCATATGATAAATAGAAATTATGAATTTATAGTAATGACATTTGGAATGACAATTAAACCCCCATTTATCAGGGATAAATTGACTGGAGTATTCCAGAATATCATGATAATTTTGTAGTATTAGTTGATGATATTATAATTTATTAGAAGAGCTATACTGATCAATAAAATCACTTTTAGATCATTATTAGGACTGTAGTAAGGAACAAGTTATATGGTAAATTTAGAAAGTGTGAAATTCAGATTTAGGAATTTTATTTTCTTTTCCAAACTATAATTATTGATTTAATCTCAGTTGATCATGAAAATTAAATGCTAAATTATGGATGGAATATGGGAATGAAAATATTTTTGGTAAGTAGTTTTATTTGTTTATTAAGTTATTATTTTCATTTTATTCATAATTTTTCATGATTGGATAACCCATTAACCAATCTCACACATTAGGGGATATGTTTTATATAAAAATGAGTATGTATAATGTTTTGATGAATAAAATAGAATATTAGTCAATTTGTTTAGTTTTATTATACAATTAAGAAATGATGATTTTTTTATATATAATGATACATTGTATAATTCAAGGGATTATGTCCTTATAGAAATATGAAAAAGTTATTCCTTATACATCAAGGCAGTTGAATATTCTGGAGAAAAATTATCCAACTCATGATCACGATTTAGATGCCATTATGTTTTCTCTAAAGGCATTAACATATTATCTCAATGCACTTAGAGGTTAGGTATATAAGCATTAAATGAGTTCTGAATACATATTTAAAAAAAATAACATAACGCGAGGAAAAAAGGATGCCTCAACTTACTCAATAATTAGGATGCTCAATATACCACTAGATAGAAAATGTATTAATGTAGAACATGCATTAAGAAATAAAAATAAATGTATTTTTACCAAAATTTGTATTTTGAAAGATCCTAAGTTCAGGGATATATAAATGATTAATATGGTGATTTTTAGAGAAGATGAAAGATCACTCCATTCAAAAATGACTGAGAAACTATATTTATATTAATGATACAAATCTATTATTCTAATGATGAAAATTTTCCATGTAAATTAATTATTTTATGTATGGAAGATTGAATGATTTAGTGTATGAGGATGGAATTATGATGTTGGGATAGAGGCTATGTGATCCATTAATACCTGATCTAAAAAGGGAACTATTATATTATTCACATAGCTAAAAATTTTCTGTACTGTCTAGTTGTACCATGAAGAGTAGAGATCTGGAGGAACATTTATTTTAGATTATATAAACCACAAAAATGGAGACTATGTGTCAGGATTTCTAGATTTTTAAGTATTAAATGGTGTGAGACATCATCCTAGTGGTGTCATGAAACATCTACCAATTCTTATGTGTAAGTGGGAGGACATTAAAATGTACCTTCTCATTGTATTACCATATACCCACTTAAATAATGATATGATATGTGTTAACGTTTAACACCATATAAAATCATCAAATTTTCTTGATATAACTACAGATTTTCCACTTGTGTTCTGTGAAAGAATATATATCAAAGGGTATTTAAGACTTCATGGTTGTCCTCTATCTTTTTTGTCTGATAGAGATATCATTTTTATATAATTATTTTGGAACCATCTTCAGAAGGATTTGGATAATATGCTTTATTTGATACTTTTCTTCACCCACAAACTAGTGGATAGTTTGTCAGTACGGTTGATACATTGTAAGTCATATTGACATCATTATCACATGACATTCATGGTATGTGGGAACAATATTTACCTTTGGTAGAGTTATCATACAATAATAGTTTCTATTATTTAATTCAAATGGGGTCATAAGAAGTATTATATGGATAAAGATGTTGTAATTAATCATGTCGAGATAATGTTTCTTATTGGATAATTATAGTCTTATAACATATTGATGATATAATTAAAAAGGTAAAGACTATCCATGGTCATATTAGAGTAACACAAATATAGAAATGATGTTATGATGACAACTAGAGAAATGTTTTGGAATTTCATGTGTAAGAACATGTATTTATAATAGTGTCTCCATGAAAGGGAGGTATAAGGTTTAGAAAGAAATGTAAATTGAGACACAAGTATATTGTACCATTTGAAATTACAAAATTAATTATAACTATAGATTTATGATTAGCAATGTTACCATGTCTCTCTATAGTTCATGATGTCTTCCTCATAATATTATTAGATATGTACATTCCAGACAGAAAAAATGTACTCACCTATGAATAAATAGAGATAGAACCTGATTTTTCTTACAATGAAGAACCTATCGAGATTCTTCACACTAGAGAACAAGTATTAGGAAATTGGATGACTCGATTGGTAAATGTTTTTTGGAGAAACCAATAAATGGAAGATGCAATATGGGACGTTGAAGTTTTTATTAATAAAAACCACACTCATCTATTAAAAAGAAAAATTCAGGAAACATTTTGAGGATTTAATTTTCAAAATAGGAAAGATTATAACACCCTAATATTTTACGGTATGTATGTTCCTATATAAATTCAATTCATTTTATATCTTATATTGCACCAACACTGAGTTTAAACGAACCATGATGTACCATGAAATATTAACATGACCATTAAAATAGTAATGTAAACATTAGAAATATTAATATGTACATTAGAATTTTAACATCACCAATGAATTTATATATATAATTTATGAATCTAATAAATGAAAATTTGATATATTTATATCATTGAATATTGAAATAAATGTTTTCAAATAGTAACATAACTACGGGATTTTTTTTGAAAAACGTAAATGTCTATTGACAATTATATAAATTATCTAATTTATCAAAATAAAATTAAATTTAATAAAAGATTATTTTTTATTAATGATTTGGTTTTATAATTAATTATAATATAATTCTATGACACTATAATTATCTTTTCTGTGTGTCATGAAATCTGTTGTCATGTTAAAAAAGGTATTTTTTGAATAAATAAAGATTTTAATTTGAAATTAAATATCCCATATTTATAAGACCATTTTAATGAAATAGATTTAATTTTTTAATCCATCATGTTGAATAATAGTCTGGGTACATTTATGGGTTTTTTAAAATTGTTAAATTTTTTGTGAATAGTGAAATACATTAATTTAGGGTATTTTACATTATATTTAAATAAATCAATTTTTCAGTAATGAATGAAGAATGAATTTTCTAAAGAAACATTATTTTTAACTCACATTCACTATTTATATTACTTAGTCACATTAGTCAACACTATTCATAGACATGATACAAAATAATAAACAACTGAATAAAATAATCAAAAAACATTCCTCCCCTCTCCTATTAATACCACCCCACCGCCACATCACATTACACCATATATATATTTATGATTATCTAAATTTTTTCCTATTACTTGTTTAAGAATTTTCCTAATGTCCATAACCTTGAAGTCTTACAAAACTCCCAAATCCATGTGACTTTAAGAGGTTTCTGTGGAAATGATAGCCAAAAGGTAAAATCATCATTCTTTACTTTCTATTTTATTTTGCATTCTTATTCTCTCCTCACCCACCATTATCCAAATTGACATGAATACTATATTATCACTAATATATATATAGTAATGTTATTGTTCTAATTTAATATCCATAATTAAATCTCTTATCTCATCTGTTTTCTCTATGAAAATTGAAAACATCCCTTGTGACATGGGGATTAACAGATTTCTAGGACATCATATTTTCATTTTATGTTATCACCCTAAATGATATAAATAAAAGTAGTATTCTGGTTAAAACATATTATAATAAATTTGTTAAAAAATAATTAAAATTATGCACCCAATATATAGACATAATATAAAAAAACAATACCTGTTCTTGATGGTTCAAAAAACATACAAAATTAATTAAAACATTTTCATTAATGTTATATCAAAATAATGATACATATACCAAAAAAAATATTATGTGGGACCATTTAATATTCTCGATTTTCATTACTATAAATATCTTAACATTTTTAGATGTTATTCCCTTTTTACTATAACTGCCATAATTATACAGAAGTGAATTGGTCAAAACACTGGGAAATGTATGCTACAAGAAAAAATGAAATTAAACATTATAACTCATTAGAATAACAATAAATGATGTTAATGAAATTATAATTGATGAAATATATGTTTAATAAATTATTACATAATTAAATAATTAATTTCATTTTATTATCACAATAAATATATACAAGTGTATATTTCTTTTTGACATATGGTAAGTGTTTTTCATCACAGGTTAATTTATATGGGACATATTTTATATTAGTCAATTATTTAATTTTATTCTACACCTTTTATTTATGATAAAAAATCATTGTTGATTTCATTAAATATCAGTATTAATTGTATCATGATTATGGTTATTTTCAATATCCTCGTCAATTTTTGCATACAATGTTTACATTAAATGTTTGTCTAAAAAGGGAAATATTGATATATCCAAATCATCTACTCAATAAAGATATTTCAATAAGGCATATTGTTTAAAATTTTAATATAAATATTATGAATGATTTTTACTTGTAGTGAATGGTGGGTATCAGCATTAAATATCCACTTGATGCATTGACTAGTCTCATAAGCCAAAATAGATAGAGACACTCCAGTGGTATTTGTTTACAAGAAGAATCAGTTGGGTTTCGACCCATATAATTAAAAACTCTTATTGAAGGACATGAAGGTTGTGGTTCATAGTCTATAAACATAACATCCAATAATTAATAATTTCTTTCATTTTGTACATAGTTTTTAATATGCATGTTCTAATCACAATTAAAAAAACCATTGAGGAATTTTCATTCTCAATTTATTTATTATATGATATATCTTGTTCAGATGTTTATATTCATATTTTGATTATGCGTTATTTATTATGCTTCAATTATTATTGATTCACGTTCATACTATATGTAACCTTTGTACAAAATTTGAGATCACACTTTTACCTATTTTTCATCCACATGAAAGGAAGATATAATATATAAATAAGTTTCAATGAAAGATATTTTATTACTTTTTTATGTTCTATATTTATTTATTAATGAATTAAGGGAACCATGTCTGTATCTTGTATATCAATACTACTAAAATGATTGATCCTTTCTATTCTAATCTTTTAAATATATTACATTGTAATAAAATAACCACCTAATATGATCTATTGGGTTCGTGGGTGTTAAAAATAGCCATTCCATTTTTAAAAAATTTAAAATATGAAAAAACATTTAAAATTATATTAATTAAAAACCAAAGGTGAAAATTTATAAATGATGGTTTAAAGATCATTTAAACACTTATTGAAGATAATAAAATTTATTATAAAAAACTTATAAAAATTAATAAATCAAAACAAATTAGAAATAAATTTCATTGAAAACAAACATCAAAACATATTGGGGGGTCATTAAAACATTAAATGGTATTGATGGTGGGAAATTCAATTAAAATTAAACAAAGAATCATTTCATATTTTTGGTAAAATACAAAGGTGACTTATTTTGAAATCTAAATTATGATTCCTTATATATTTTTTAAAATATAAAAAAAATGAAAAATGATTTTAATCAATCAAAAATTAAAATTAAAACATTTTTAAATCAATTTTAGAAAACATGGATATGGCTGAAAATGGGTTTTGAACAAAGAGGGAAATAAAGGCGGTTTATTTTTTAAACATTATTTTGTAATAATGAGTACAAAAAGGGTAAAATGAATGTAAAATACTTTTTAGAGAGAAATAAAAATAGTATAAGATAATTAAAGAGTTTATTGACATGTAATTTATAATATTTCATCATTGGATAAAAATGTAAGGAATCCCAAAAAACAATGAGATTATATTATATAACACTTAACATAGGGTAATTTTTAATCATAATTCCCTTAAATGAATAAAATTAAATGAAGCATAAAATATAATGAGAATATGTAATGTAATAATATTAAAATTCAGTGGGCATGTATATCAACTAAAAAAATAAAATAGGTTAAAACTATAACGTAAGTATGAATGAAGGAAAATTGAGAGAAAAAACCCTTCCCTCTTTAGTCAAATTTGAACCATAAACCACATAAATGAGTGATCATAAACTAGACAAGTAAATTCACATAATATTCTATAAATGTATCACAATACATATTTATCATATGTATATACACCATATAAAATAATGACATGTTGAATATCACATGTGTCTCAAAACAATAAAAGTGAGACATGAATCCCATACCATGATTCTGCACTTCCACTATAGATATTACAAAATAATGTAAATAATATATTTTATTTATTAATATATTAAATAGAAATAATTATATATATCATATAATATATTATTTAATTATGACAATTTATTATTAGCTTATTAACAATTCCATGTCAAATACATGTTACATGCAATAACTGCATCATTTTGTGTGTATGGTTTGATCATGGTTTAAACATATATAATTTTCTCCATGGTACATATATTATATATATTCTATATATATTTAGTTATATTAATCAGTAAAATAAATAGATATAAAATGAAATACACCATTCAAGGAGATAATATTCCATACATATGAATGATCATTGTTTCCATTTTCTCAATGAATGAAATAAATTAATGGTAATAAATATCATAATTTAATATATTAATTTTTATTTCATATTTATTTAATATACTAATTATAGTTAACCTAATTAACATCCATTCAAAAAATTAGTTTAAAACAAAACAAATTTCTTTGTGAGGTAGTAGTCTGCCATTCACATGAATGACAATATCATATCCCCCATTAAATAGAACGTGAAAATATGTATGTCATATCACAGTTAAAGTTTAATAATTATGTTAACATATTGCATATATATATATATATATATTAATTTTATCTATCATTATAAACATTCTTATAAAATGGTTGCTAGAAAAACCTATCACACCAACTCACTAAGAGGTAGTCCACTGTACACAAGAGCGACATTATTTTTTTCCAATGGTCTTGAATATAATAATTTACAAGTGATTTTATAATTAGAGAATAATTATAATAATATATATATATTTAATAAAAAATATTTTCATCAAAATATCTATATATAAGAGGTTGTGATGGTAAAATAAAAACATCTCTTCACCAGATGGTAGTCCTCCGTACTCATGAACAGGGGTTTCATTTCACATTTTATGGAAGAGGATATAGATTTATGTCATATCATTAACCCAATAATATCTATGTATATTAGATAAACATAATTTTTTATATAATCATGATTTATGAGTATTTATATATTTTTTGAATATGAAATTAAATAAAAACACGTGTTTTTGAATTTTAACTCCCCTTTAGAGAATCACTTTCAGTTTATACATAATTCCTTCATATGGGTGCTTCCAAACTATAATAATTAATATACGATGATGGTAGGGAATTAAGGAAGTTATTTTTGTAGGTATTGGTTGATATAATGAGTTTTTTATGTGTAGAGTTGGGATGATAATGGTGGACTTATCATTTTAATTTAACCCATGGTAAACCTTCTTTGATAATAACTATTGTAAATATTTTTTACTGTTTTCAAAGTTTATTATGGAAAAAATTAATTTCCACCATATATAATAATATTAATTAGTCCGATTAAAAATAAATTATTCATTATTACAAATTCCATTCACATAATATGATTATTTTAATTTAAAATTAAACATACAGATGTCGTGAGAAAGCTATTTTCTAGAGAAGAAACTATAAAAACATTAAAAAAATAATATATCAAATTTCTATATTAAATTGATCAAAATGTCCTGTATTTGTTAATTTATAATATCATTAAACTTATTTTAGTTTTAATCTAATTTAAAAATAAAATTTATCCTTATATATTACTTAAATTATATAGCAGTTTTAAATTAAAACTGTTTTTCTCTTTTCATTGAAAAAATAAACTATTTAAAAAAAATACCAAGAAATCCCCATAGTATTTTTTTGAAATCATTATTCCAAAATTAATGACAAATTTTTCAAATAAAATTTATAAAAGTTTGAATTTTATTTATTTATTTTTAAAAAAAAACCAATAAAATTATTTTTTGAGAAAATAGTTTTTTTCAAATGTATGAAGACTTTAATAAGTTAAGTAATTATTTTTAAATATGTTTTCCTTGTAAAAAATCATTATAAATAATATTTAAAAAGTTTTTATTAATATTTATACAACCATTTTAATGCATATGTCACAGAGTCCATGTAAAACAGTAATATATATAGTATATTGTGGTTCATTATTACTCGATGATCGGTACATCACATGTTATCGAAAAAATTAAAATTATTCAAAAAAAATATTTCATAAAATCTCAGGGTGGTAGAGGATGTATTTTATCAATGGTTTGTTTTCCAAAGGTGTCACTATTGGGAACAAATGAAATTAAAGGTATAAATTTAATTTCATATTCCATGGTTATGGCTTTGATTGATTTTATATAAAATGATCCCTCTATCTTTTCCAAGACTATTGGAACAATGGGATGAGTTTAAAATATTATTCACTTATTTAAGACTATTTCACCAAATTGTGTAGGTGTATGACTAGGTATTTAAATATCTCAACTACCGTGTGATAACAACCATCCAGAAACAATTTAAAACTTTTTAGTTATTGATATTGAAAAAATTGATCATATCAATGTCAGGAATTTGATTATTATATATGAATCATAGAATGATCATTTACATAATGGGGTGGAATTAATTTCACATGATGTCCTCAACCATGCCTTCTATAGTGATATGGATAAAATAGCAGGAATCTTAGTTCTATTTCATCCACTTTTTATGAAAATCCATCTTTAGTTATCATAGTGGTTTCATGGTTTCGTTTACCCTTACCTTAGTGTGCCTCATCATGTTGGGGCGAGTGATTATCTTGATGTCCTTCCAAATTATTATTATTGGTTACTTCCATAGTAGGATGTTTAGTTCAATATATAAATTCTTCTAAATATGAGATTAAAATCTATACATTCTTATAGTACAGGACCCATTGAACTGATAGAATTGAAGATTCATAATAAGGATGTTGATGCAAAGGGAATTATTCATCTTTGTATTTCACCTTAGGAATCACCATTTCTAAATGAAAATGTTGATAATTAATTTTTTCAATGTTGTTTTGGATACCTGAAATTCAACATGTTGAAATTAGGGAACAAATATCCCTTGTGTTGGTTTGATTACAATTTTAATCACCTCAAGGGGGCTCAGTGGTTTTTAAAAATATAAATTATATCAACACACTTCCACATGAGATAATGAAAATAATATATTCTTAAAATAATATTTTGCAGAAGCTACAAAAAATATTGATTGTTTGTTAATTTTATTGACAATCTAATTCTCATCTGGTATTTATAGCATCAATTTATAAATGAATTCATCACTTCATACATTATTTTGTGGTTGATTTGATGGAGGATATCTTTATTTATTCTATATCATATCCCGATAATTTTTATAATTTATATTTCATCATTGGAATCATTGTAGCATTTCAATTTCTAATTTTGGATTCTATATGAAAAATTTCTGGGCAATGTGATTTCTAGGAAGGTTGCCTTTATGTAAGTTGAGATGATTTAGGATGTGATATATTTGGAGCATCCAACAATTGTATTATAAATCTGAATGTTCATACGATTAAATGGGGTAATTCATGTGTTCTTTGATACTTCATGATGATTTCATATCCTATGACATAGTTCACCCATAAGGGTGTGAGGTTTTATTGGAATTATCAATGAAATAGATCTATCGAGTATATAAAATTGAGATTGGATTATGATTCTATTTGAATTAATCATGAGATATGTTTTTGAAATGAATCCAAATAATATTCATTATTTACAACATTGATTTTGATTTTGGAGTAGGGTAATAATTATTATATGATATCTCTATTCAGTCATTCCCACATAATAATTAATACAAATTAATGATTTTGGAGTACATAGTGATGATCCATGACATTAATACATGGAACCACTACCTATAAATGGAGTTGTTTACAATGTATATAACGTTAAGATATTGAATTATCTCTTCACATAGAGTTATTTTAACTCAATATGGATATTTTTGGTTTATTATCTTCAAAAATATTAATAAGATATTTCATTCACACTCATAGAATTGAATGTGGCCATCGACACATTAAATATCTAATTACACACTCAAAAGTAATAGAATAATTGGAAGAGTGGATCATGTTGAATTTGTTTAATAAAATGCAATTAGATTAATAGAGGACTCAAAAATATGTATTCATAGCTTCTACATGGGAATAATCATTTATAAATATTCTTGTTCAACATGGACTTGCTAATGATATTGGGTGTCCTCAATTTACTGGGAATATTTATAGTGGGGAGACCTTGGGTGAGGCCTTTCTATCTCCCAATGTATTTTTTCACTTTTGAGGTGGGATTGTTATTCTAATAGATATTAGACTTTAATTTATGGATAATGGAATCCCATAAAATTTTCTAGGTAGCCTGTATCTTATATGACTTACTATTAATTGAGATTTAATTTTTTGTTGCTATGATTGAAATGATAAATTGTATGTTTTGTGTATCAAAGCTCTACATTTCACAGAATTATAGAGGAACATTAGAGTACATATGGGTTACTAAATCCATTACCAATTATGTTATAGAAATTGGATGAGGTTGAAATATGATTTATGATTAGGCAACCATATACTCTTCACAGTATGTATTCAATATATTTTATTATTTATCAACTCCTAAGGTCAATTGTTATTTAGTTTTTCATAGATTCATTGATGGTAATGCACCTTAAGTTATTTTATAATCAAGATATGGTAATAATTTATGTGTTTCCATCATTTATAATTTTATATAGTGACCCCTGCATTAGATTTTGATTCTAAATAATATTTTTTACAATGATTGGTTCTCAATTGAAGATAATCATGATATACAATTACAATATTGTGGAAAGTGTTAGAAATCCATCCAAATACCCAAGTTAATTCTTTGGGAAAACATGTGTGACTTCATTTTATATTTTGGGAATCATATGAATTCAATGTATTTTCCTATGAAAAAATTTATTATGCGTTTTTAGGATGGCAGGATATGTAGAATTTAGTTTGATTCATTTAATATTTCCTTATTTATGGGACAAAACTAGTGAATTCTCCCTAGTTTGACCTAACTTCCTTTTGGATAAGACATATATCATGATTTGGATCTGGTGTAGATTATAAAAATATAAAATATTCTATAAAAACGATTTTCATATTCATCATCATCTATAGGAATTCAGAAGGGTGTCCTTGTTTCCATATAAGATTCAAAATATTTTGGACATAATCATTTGGGGGTAGGGTATGTTAGCGCGTATTTATATCCCCACATTTGATATTTTGGAGTGTACTGGGATGAAATCATATCATTTATACTTCCCTACTAAGTTGGATGTTTTCAATGATGTATTTTAATTTTCATATTAAAGACATAACATTATGATTAATAACATGTGATTGAGTGGGAGGACATTAAAATTAATCCGAAAAAATCATTGGTGGAAATTCTTATTGAGATAGTGGGCCAAAAATATAATGTTCTACATGGAATTTTTATCACCTTAGTTTAGGTGAGATGGTAGAATGTTAGCGACACCCATGAGACATGAGGACATGAGGCCTTCATGATGAATAAATTCTTTTATATATTCTCGAGATGATCATAAAGTGTTTTCCTTTTCATATATTGATTTTATGCTAGAGAGTCTTGTTACAAATTGAAGCATGAAATAATAGAACTTATTTATATTTTTTAAAGTTCCTAAATTGTTTTAATTTATAGAGGTGGATTATTAGTGGAAGCAGAAGGAAAATAGCTATCTGGTAATAATCTATAAAGATGGAGAGGAAGAGAAAAACCACTACACCTATATAGGTGGCATCATCTAGCTAGTGGGATTTTGTCATCTAAAATATCGACACCTCATTGTAAATACCTTATGACTACACCAACCATCATGCTAGTGAGGAATTTGAGTATTTTTGGTGATGTTATAGGTCCCACTACGTAATAGTAATGAATGTTTTATTTTCAACGAAAAATAAATATTTAACCTCGATAATCTTCCTCCATGAACCCTAATTTGATTTATCATTGTTTATATTCTCATTGGTTATAATTTTTTCTCATCCCCACTTATATAAAATGGATTTTGATTCCCCATGAATGCTTGGATCTCCATTGGGTAACATCTACAATGCAGTTTCATTGATCATTAATTTTTCTTTTATTATTCATTAGTTTGATGACATGTGAGAATATGTTGTTGAATCTCATTTGAACATATAGGCTTTATGTGGATTATAGCATAACTAGTATCCTTCGTATTCTATATTTTTATCTCCTATACTTATTATTATGGAAATAGTTTTTATAGGCAATGATATAGTGTCCTCTATATTATTGTCTATCAATTAGTTATTATTGGGTTCTTGTGATTATATCTTTTCTTGGTTTAAGATATTTATTATTCAAAAAATAATTAATATTTTTTGTCATCAAAATGTGTTTTAAAATTCATATCTTTTATGAAAATTTTTATTCATATGATGTGATGGATAAAATGAACCATGGAATCATTATAATATTAAATAGGATTTCAAGAAATAATGTGATGTGGAATTATGACTTAATAATTACATTACACTTATAATTTATTGTCCTATTGGTCAAAAGGCCTCATTTTTCCTCCCCATGCACGAGATTCTACTTACTTATAATGAGGTTACAATATTGTATGGTGTATAGAATATACCATTTTTACAGGACTATGAAACAACGTAATAAATAACTAAAATAGTTAAATATAATAACTAAACATTATGTACAAATATATAAATAGTAGGAGATGAAATACCAACTTATATCTCATTCATTAATAGAAATGGTGATCCGTACATTTATGCAGACAATACATTGTGATCAAAAAATATAATATCCAAAAATAAATAATTGGCTATGACCTAAAGAAACATTATTACAGAATGTTCCAATTCCAATATTTACACTGGGTTCCAATGTTCCAATATAGATAACAACTATGAAGAAGCGCCTCAAGTCACGCCTTAATTAGAAACATGTGACCAAGATGCATCTACTCAGGTGCCCAAGATCCAGAGAGGTCAGAATATGCTGTATGTAAAACTTATCAGGCATACAGAAATTGCATCTAACGAAAATTTGATTTGTAACTATACTGTGTAATAGTTTCTAGATATAATAGTTTAAAATAATAAACTAAAAAGGAATCATTTTGATATTGGGATCCTTTTGAGATCCTCAGATGACCAACCTTTGCCAACCCACACCAGATATCTTCAATCATGTTTGCCTGGAATTGGTCAAGGGACCCAGTCCTTAGAACTATAAAATCCTGGAACAAACAACGTTATAGAATCCGTAGAAAAACAATAAAAATTATTATATAATGAACATAGGATGAATCCATGGAGAAATTATGGAATTATATAACTTAAATATTTGAGCCAATATAAGTAGATAATTTAATGATGTTTATATCATGGTAATTTAGTGGATTAGAAGTGATGTATCCTCATAAAAATATTAATTATAATATATATTTAAACTATAGGAATATATCCTTACATTATATGATATTTCTTGATTGAAATACAAGGGTATAAGCCATCAAATTTCTCATCTAAGGACATTAAAAATAACCTAAGAGATAACCATAAGAATGGTATATATTTTTTGAATATCCTAATTAATCTATTACTACTAGATTTTGAATTCATCTATGTAATAAACCTAAAAAATAGAAGTTGATTTTACAAGTTTTATTTAAGATCAATGAATCTAGTGATATATTATGTGTTTACTCAAATAATTTCAAAGAGGAAATCAATGGATTGCATGATTTATGCCACACCATTGATGGTGTGACAAGGATCCATAATTTATAACCAACGTATCCATTGTAATAAGTCAAAATTATTTAATTTGAGGATTTCATAAAAATTAAATTGAATCCCTGGTTTACCCACCTATGTTATCATGAGATATCAGCATAATTTTAAAATTAATTTATGTCACATTAATTTAAAATGAAAAAAAATTTAGAGTTCAATCACTTTAATATATCAAATACAATAAAATTAGAATTAATAAATTCATTATTTATAATGAATACCCAATGAAATATACTTAGAATTACATCTTTCATGGCGACATTCCAATCAAACCCTACGCTGTTGTTTGATCAAATACAAATTTATTTTTTCTTAATGGTATATGTATAAAGCATACATAAAAGTGCTTTGGAGGCACATTAAATATGATATTTATGGGGATTCATCCAAACAGAACCTATGGGGTGGTTTGGGTTGTGGCTTTCAACCTCAAAAGGTATTTTGGGGACTTGTTTTTCCTTTATGTTTTGTGATTAATGGCGAGTTAAGTAAAAATTTTAACAACTTATAATTTTATCAATTTAATTTTCCATCAAATAATTATTTTTTATATTATAAAAAATACACAGATATATATATATCCTAATAAAAAATTATTTTCAAAAGAAAATAATGAAATATGTTCTATTGTTAAATATTAAGGAGCCAATATCAATGTAATAGTAATAGGACCATTAAAATAGTATTATGATCATTAGGAATAAAAAATTTTCTAATAGAATACTAAGAAAACCTATAAATCTATAAATAAAATTTAGCTATCTTATGAAAGAAAATATTATATATATATTTCATTGTTAAATTAAATAAATATTTAAAAAATTATAAATTGTGTATTGATATTTTAGTGAAAAAATGTTTATACACAATTTTATAATTATAGTAATGAATTTGATGTAAATTTAATTTCATAAATTAGATTTATACATTAATATTTTTTTGGGTTATAGTATAATTTAATGATACCTCAATTGATTTTTAAAATTATGATAAAAACAATTATAATTTAAATGTCGATATTTTTAGAATAAATTATTATTTTAATTTAATATTAAAATTTTCATATTTAGAAAATTATTTTCATAAAATGGATTCTAGTTTTGAAATATACACAATAAAAATATTTTTTGGTGAAATTTGGGGATTTTTCAAAAATATTTGAATTTTTATTGAATTGTAAAAAACAGTAGTTTATGATATTTAACATTTTAGGCCGAATGCATGAACTTTTTGCTGTTGAATTATGTATGAACACATTTGTTGTAAATCAAGTGCACAGTGTTATGTAATATACACCAAGAATCATTAATATTTATTTCCAAGATCAAAAATTATAAATATATTAATACAATAATCCAAACCCATCTCCTCCAACTATAAATACCAACCCTCCCCACTATCTCTAGTCACACCTATTAATACATTGAGATATCTTATATTTTAAATAATTCCACTCTTAATCATATGCACCACCTTTTGTTCTGGATAGTCTCACGAAAAGACCATTTCCAAGTGCATTAAAGAGGTTCCCAAGGAGATGACACTCCAGAGGAAAAAACATCCCTCTTTCGCTTCTAATATCTTTTACTTTATTATTCCTCCCTAATATACCCTATAGAATGTAAAATTTTAACTATAGTTTCATATATAAAATTAAATGCTAAATTTTTAATGGAATATCCATCATAAAAATTAATTTCCTCTATTTTTGCTCAAAAAAATTAATGGACCATCCATGAGATGTTGATTCACCTTCTTCATGAAGTATGTGCTTTTGGATTTCATTACACCCTTTAAGGATAGTCATAAAATACTTTTTATCATCAAAATATAATATATTATTATTATTAAAACATTTTAATGTTATGGATGTAGTATATAAACATATTACAAAGTCAAATGATATAAATTATTGATGGTCGTAGAAACCAAAAAAAATAAACTAATCATTTTTTTCATCAATGTTTTATAAAATGAAACATTATAATATAAAAATGGAAAATTTATATATGAGTAAATTTAAATTTTTTAAATAAATAAATAAATATCATTCTATTTTAGAGTATTTAATTAATTTGATAATATCATTCAAATTATACACAAGAAAACCGACAATGAAACCGTGATAAAAAATATCATGAAAGAATGAAATTAAATACTTTTGGTTAATATAAAAGACATAACTAAAACTTATAATATTATAATAAATCAAATAAATTTATGATAGGTTTTTAATTAATTATTTAGTGGATTTAAATTTAATTGTGTTGGACATTCAGAACATGTGTAGATCACTTTCGGAGATATATTAAATGATTTTATCTAAAAATTAAATTTATCATTAGGTTACACATTATCTCTCCTTTACCCAATGTAATTATATATTAATATTATATACATATTTTATTATAATCATTGAATGGTTCAAAAAAAATAATCTAGCTCAATATATCTTTCTGTGAGAGGGAAATACAAATTTTATAATGTTTCCTGGTCAATTTTATTCAATAATCAAGACAGATTAAAGGTAACATCATAATTTCCTTTCCATTTTTATGCACAATATATAATATATTTTATGCCACAATTAATTTTTATAAAATCATTATTTTTATAATGATATACCATTATAGTTAATTTATGGTTTTATAAAAACAAATATTCAATTATTTACATTGAAATTTCCTTTATACTTTCATGTAAACTAAATAATTATTGATCACTAAGAATGTTTTCTAAAAATTATATTTTAAATATTTAATATTTAGTTTCACAACATTTATCAGGGTAAACTCATAATTTCTCTTATGAATTTCTATTTATACTTTAAATATATTCTTTCATGGACATCATTATGATACTCCCATTGTTTAAAACATATGATATGATTTATAATCCCATTACATTTTTTAGGTACCCCTCATACTAAATTATTGATTATTTATGTGGAGGATATATGAATGAACATGTTATGATGGGTGCAACAAGAGAGAGATAAAATTCACTGGGTAATTTTAGTCTCAAGAGATTTCATATTGTGGATAGAGTATAAACCTGATTCCTTTTTTGTGACTTTGTCCATAATGTGATATATTCTTAGAAGTTATAAATGAATCTTATTTATGTCATGTTATATATTGATTCCATATTCCAATGCTTCCACTGTTATTTGATGTTGTGATCTATATGTTATGATTCCATATGTTTATTCATGATACATTCCTATTTATGTCATCATTTTTCCACATAACACTTAATTATTCATTATTTATATGTTTATTCCCATTCACAGATCTTTAGATCCTAAATTTTGTCTATGTATTCCCCAGACTATCCTATAAATATGTAAGAGTTTAATGGAAGATATGTAATTGTTATGGATTATTAAAAAAAATATGTTGTATTCTATTGCCACATTTTTTATTTTATATACCTAATACTCCATATAAAATAGACATTAAGATCCCTAGTTTTTATTAATGGTTTATTATTCCTTATATCATGTAATAATATGTCTAAATGTCTTGGACCGTTATAGTTTTTTATGGATGTTCAATTTAATTTTTTTTATTATGATTAGAAATTTTTTTTCATAACCCTCAGGAAAATTTTATCACCATGGATAACATAGATTGAAACAAAGGGAAACACAAGATAGTATATACTTTCCATTTAAACTTTTTTACTAATTTGTTCCATGTCTCCCTTTTATATGATTACTATTCATGATCACCCCAATTGTAGTTTTTTCATCTAGTTATTGGTTTGAAATTGGGGAACCCACACCAATTTTAAATTTGATTGAAAATGTGATGATTTCCACAATAAAATTTCAAATATGATGGGAATGGGAGCTCAAAACATCATGATAGTACTTACTCAATTGTCTAATATTACAAATAATGACATGAAATTTTTTGAATTACCTCATTCCTCTAATAAAGTGAATGTTTTGTTAGAATACTTTATTTGAAAAGTCATTCAATATTTTGTAGATCTTCTTATCCCATCATCACAGAAAAATGGGTTAACTCAATTGGGAAGATATTCTCTATTCATCAATTATTAGATGAAGATAAAATCCTAATGGTGATTTATCATGTTGATGGAGGAAGTTGATCAGTTGTGTAAACTAATAAAAAAATCATATTATAAGGAAGAAATTGAATCCATGGAATGGTACAACCAATCATTAATTAGTTGGATAGACATACCCTCGGAGTATTGGATATTGTGAGCTTCTAGTTCCTAGTAGATGTGGCAGAGTGCAAGTATGTCTTTCTTGAAGATGTTTCAAGATTACCTCCCTACTTGGAGATTGAATAATTATTTGACTTACACCCTTGGATGACACTGATAGCCACACCATTGAATCAGATGGATCTATCAAAGCATTAAAATCATAGGGTTATGTTAGTGAATTTTTAGAGTTAGGGATTCTTGTGAATTAGTGGTTCATACAGGGAAGCCCCCATTTTATTTTCCAATAACAAATATGGGAGATTGAGGATGTTTTTGGATTACTGGAACCTGATCCAGGTTATGGTGACGAACACGTATGCATTGTTGAGGACTGATGACCACTTCAATTAGCTGAGAGGGTAACATTGGTTCTCTAAGGTTTACCTTAGCTTACGTTATCTCAAGATTTAAATATAAAAAGACGATATACCTAGGGCAGATTTTATATACTGTTATGGTCACTACGAGTACTTGGTGATGCCTTTTGGCATTATGAACACCCATGTCGTGTTCATGGGACTTATGAACCAGATCATCTATCTATACATTGATGGGTTTTTAGTGGTCTACACTGATGACACCCATGTGTACTATATGTGAGAGGAGGATCATGTGAGACACCTGCGTATGGTTCAAGATGTAATTTGAGGGAATCAACATTATTATAAGCTCTCAAAGTGCAATTTCATAATAAAAGAGGTCTAATTTCAGGGAAATTTTATCTCAGAAAATAGAGATGTAGTAGACCCATCCAAGGATGGGCTCTGTTTTCATGGGAGCCACCTTGGTGTGTGATAGAGGTGTCGAGCTTACATGAGATTTCAAGATAATACATGACTTTAATCCTTGATTTCTCCTAGATATCAGCACTGCCGAAACACTTGACCTAAAAATAGGAAAGCCTTTTATAGGGATTGAGAAGTTCCAGAAGGCTTTCTAGAAATTGAAGAAGAGATTGATGATCACATTGATCTTTATATTTCTAGAGAAGGGTGTCAATCATGTAGTTTTCTGCGAAGCATCAGGGACTATGCTTAGTTGTTTTCAGATTCACGGAAAGGTGGGTATTTCTTATGGTTCACTCTAAATAAGGCCACATGAGAAGAACTATGTGACCCATGATCATGATATGGAAGTGGTATTCTTTTCATTGGAGATGTGGTGAATGTACCTAATGGGAGAATGATTTTTCATATACTAAAACCATAAGTTCCTAAATTACATATTCTCACACAAGGATTTGAATTTATGGTATAGGTGACAGATCTAGTTCCACTATGATTTTTATGTTGAGATATTTTATACTCCTTGAAAGATGAATGGTGTGGAAAATTCTCTCACTGAGAGATCATGTTCGCTACTGCTAATTGAGGTGACATTGTAGTTGGACTCACTACATTTATCTTTCATGGATAGAGATGATAATGCTTATCACCAGTCTATATTTTTCAACACTCCACACATACAAAAATTCAAGGAGTCACAGCTAAGGGATGTCAACTATGTGACATTATGTTCACATTTATCCATAGGACATGTTGCTGATGGATATTCACTTGGTGGGGAGCACATCTTCATTTTCAGAGGACACCTAGTTGGGCTAGCAGTGTTGAAAAACAAGCTTCCAAGAGAGTATCATACACCCCCCTTCTCAGTATATCATGGAGTGGTGAAAGTGTACCAGGACCTCTGCTGTTAATTATAGTGGAAATATATGAAGAAGTTAGTGGTGGAGTTTTTTTTCAATGCCTTACGTGCCAGTAGGAGAAGGTTGTGCACTAGGTTCCAGTAGTGTTAGCTCACCCATGTATGTGCATGAGTGTATGATGGATGGTATATCAATGGAATTCATGACGGGCTTATAACGAAAATACAAGGGACATGATACCATTTCACTGATCTTTGACTGACTCACGAAGTCAAAAAACTTTGTAGCTATCAAGAAGGAGTGTTTTGTAGAGAGCTTAGGACAACTCTGTGTATTGGAGATAGTTCTTCGTCATGGTGTCCCTTATACTTTAGTATCAGATCGCGATGCTTATTCAACATCTTGGTTGGGGAAGGGATTGTAGGAGTGGTTTTGGACCTATATACATTTGAGAATGACGTTCCATCCTCAGACAGAGGGACAAATGGAGAGGACAATTCATGGTTTGGAGGATATGTTTCAGGCACATATCTTGGGCTACGACAATTGATTGGAGGATCACTTACCATTGTTGGATTTTTTGTAAAACAATAGCTACCAATCCACTATTGTTGTTACACTGTTCAAGGCCTTATACAGTTGACCATACAAGTCACTGATCTGCTAGACCGGCCCCAGAGTGTCCAAACTCATGGGTCCTGAGTTGGTGTGAGCTACCACCGAAAATTTGGAGATCAGGAACGAGCAGATGAAGACTATATAGAGCTATCATAAATCTTATACAGACAGTTTGGTGAGACCAATGGAGTTCGATTATGGATATCTTGTCATCCTTTGGGTCTCACCTCATCAAGGATTGTAGAGATTTGGAAGGGGTGGCATGTTGTCTCCATTGTTCATCTGACCTTTTCTGATACTGCATAGAGTTGGTGAGGTGGCGTACCACCTTGTTATTCCATAGTATATGTGCTAGGTACATGATGTATTCTTTATGTCATAACTGAGGATGTACATGCCTAATTCATCCCACATCATCAACTGCGGCATCCTGGACTTAGAGGATGTAGAGACCTTCGCATAATACCTTGGGAAGATTGAGGACTTTTAGGAGGGGATCCTTTGTGTGTGATAAATTCCCATAGTGCATGTCTGGTGGCAGAATATGAATCTTCTGGAGAGCACATGGGAACAGGACGTTCAAATTCATGCATTTTACCCAGATATATTTGAGTAGCATTTTATTTTGGATTTTTAACAACAACAATACCGAATATATGGAGAATTTAATGTATCAATTCTCTGTGTATTATATTTATATATTATATAAAATTATTATGAGAGTATTATTTACACAGACACCTGATTCCAAGGCCTAGAGTAACCAGAATAAAGGTTTGAAATCAATTATTGTTATAAATAGTGTACACAAGTGGTTTTACAAAAAAAAGTGGGATTTTATTTAAATGGGTTCCTGAATCAGAAATATGAGGGCATCATTGATTTTCGAGTAGTGTCCTCACATTAGTCATTTGCTAACATAAATCGGAATGGGTCGAATGCAAAAGATAGTTTGTAGACGTTTTAAAGGAAATAAAATAAATTAATAATTTGATTTATATTAAATGTTTCCATAATGAAGTGACACTTATATCCGTTTAAAAAATATGTATCCTAAGGGTAGTCTAATAACCCTATAAAACTCCCTATAATCCTCTAATGCTTCTAGAGACGTCACCCTTGGTGAATTATTGATGAATTCAAAAAACAGTGACTTATAGGTCATTGTGCAGTGAGATTGAATCCCGACCGACAATCGATCTCCCTCTTCATAAACGATCGAGGTAGGGGTTCTATATTCAATTTTTCCTTTCCTCGTTCTTTGATTAAATGATGAACATTGTTCAACCCACAAACAGGTTGATCATTGGATCATGTGTTCTTACGAGAAGGTGTTATATTCTTATTTCATTTGGGTTTTGGATGCATGAATTGTATTTATAATAATTTTTGGATTACCATTTGATTCAACATTAACCCTAAAATGGGACTGAATCGAGGCTGCGAGGAATGATGGTAGTGGGGTGTTCCTCTTTTTCTTTATTGGATTTCTTCCCCATATCATTCTACATCCTGTGTGTTCTATATATGGAGATGAACAATAGATCATTGAGAATCCATTTCAAAACACCACATTCCCAAATATCGGAGATCAAACATCGCAACAACCAAGGGGAGGTGCGACAGTGATGGTGGAAAACAATTCAACTCAGATCACGAGAAACCATTCCTCACACATGTGGATTGAAATGGGCTTTCAAGGCCGATCAAACATCCAAAACAACTCGGAATATCGATATCATGTCGAGGAAACCTTGGATATTATGTTTCGGGGAAAATGGATAAATGGAACGAGTAACGATAGATCAAAAGAGGAGAAAAGTAAGAGATCCACATTTAAGGAATTTTCAGAAGAACACGACATCTTCTCTAATGGACATGTCTTGTGGGGTCAGCATGGCGGTGGCCGGGTCTTGTGAACTAAACCCAGTGAATACCAGGCATGCTCCCATGAAGACAAGACATTTGGGCCCCACCCAATAGTGTCTGGAGTCCAGGGAGGCATAAAGTGTAGAAACATCATGTGACCACTATCAAACAACATGTGGGTCCTTACATGGGACTCAACATGTATCCTGAATGATACACAGACACATGGTGTAATACACACCATTTACTTCACCACACGTCTAGACGAGGCCGGATACGTGGGCCACTCTGTGAATGGGTTACAAGGGTTTGAATACACAAGTTGAGGTCATGTACGGGAAAATGGCCAATGTAAATGGAGAAAACCCTGTAAACCATGGCATGATGTGTGATCCTTTTTACACACATTCTATATGAATTTTTACATGGCATATCCTCAAGACTCCGGTCATTGTACATGGGCTGAAACTGGAGTCAAGGGACATGGAATGTGACCACTCGAATGCATCGTTTACTTCATTCTACATAGCATGTTTCTCTTGTCCATCACTCCTTGGACATGTTTTCATATTAGATGGTGCCCCATTCAGAGTCCCGGATGTTTAGGTATCACTTCCATCCAAAAAATTACAATCCCTACAACAAGATATTTTGAGATAGAGTCATGTATCCCTCTGCGAGGCCTAGAGTGAGATCATCTTTCCACTCTTGACCTTAGGTAGATTTAGGTATATATGTCACTAATTCTATAGGGCATTGATTCTCAACATGGTAGGTTAAAATGTATGTGTCATGGTATCCTCCAAAGCCTTGGATGTGATCCTCATATGCGTATCATGATGTTTTCCCACCTAGAAGTCTATTCTCCTGGAATGAGTGTATTTATCTGCTCTCTTGATCAATCCATTTTTCTATCTCTCTTATGGCCTTTCACAATGAAATGTACTTCTCAGACAAACATCATTAGAGCTTTTAGACTTGTAGATTTAGATCTCCTAGATGAGTGTTTTTTGGAATATTTATATTGAATCCACGACATGGGTATGAGGTCGTTGTAGACTACGGGTCTGGGTTTCAAGTATATTAGGATGTTTTTATCTTGATATATGTTTAGTAGAAATATAATATTTAGATATCCATGTACCTTGAAATTGTGTATTTATTTTTGGGTTTCTAGGTCTTCTACTGAGTATTCTTATACCCACCCCTGCACGGGCTTTGCCCGCAAGTGTTGTGTATTTTATAGATGAGTTCTCTTTTGATAGGGTTTTGGGAGTACCATGAATGGACCATGATTTCTGAGATCCATAAGAAATAATGGTTTCTTATAGCTATGATTAGCATTCTCAATACCTCTTTGTGTTTATTGGTTGGATATTGTAATTTGTAGAATCGTGTTTTTTGGGCTTGTATTCTATCCGAGTTTACATTCTGCACATTACTTTCCATTGAAATCTCTTGGTTGGGTTTAGTTTTATGCATGTGTATTGTTCTATAGTGATTTTTTACTTTTCAGTATTTATGGTCTTAGATATTGGGGTTGTTTACAAATACATAGGTGATGCCTCTCATGTTAGTGATATTCCTACTCGGTGCTAGTCACCATCAACATGCCTATTGGATGTAGCCTTTTTGAGTCATGGCACAGTCCCCACTGGGATAGGTTGTAACACATACCTCATAATTAAAATAAATTATTCTCAAATAAATGACAATGAACTATAGAAAAACATAGAAGCTATCAGAAATGTGAAATCCTTAGGGTCTAAATTTTTAATGAAAGGAGTCATAATATTTGGTTCATCATGATGTGTAACATAAAATCCAAAGATAAATAATGAGCTTCTGAATGATGATCATAGTTCAACATTCTCTATTCACTCAGGAATCACATTGTAGTATTGATATATATAAGAGAACTATTTATGAGGCAATATGAAGATCGAGATCAATGAATATTCGTTAAAGTACCAAGTATTTCATCTATAGTAGGATGAAGCGAAAATGTCTGTGGGGATGATGTAACCATTACCCACACCAAAATGGAAATAATAAAAAATCACAACGATAATTTTTACAATAAATTCAAAGAAATTGAAAGGAAATTATGCTATATTGGCCAGTATGGATCATCATAGATAGATAGTCAATTTATCACAATTTAAGAGGACTTCTCACTCGATCAATGTGAATTGATATAAATCATGTAAGTGTCGAGGGTATTTTGGGTACCGATATTGATTATAACGTTTCGAGATATTAGATTTACCTAAATGATATGGAAAATTCTCCCGCATGCACTAGACACCGAGTTGAACATCAGTATAACTTTTCATCCCCAAACTGATGTCTAATAAGAACAGTCTATTTAGACATTGTAATATATTTTATGAGCATGTTATATGGACTGTATGGGATTATGGGAGTAAAATATACCTTTTATGTGTTCTCTAAAAACATTTCTTCCATTCAAGAATCCATACGGCTCCATATGAGGGCCTTTATAGGAAAATATGCAAAACAAATTATATACTGGGATGAAGTAAGTGAAAATAATCATCTAGGTTTTGAAATGGTTGAATAAATTAAAGAAACGGTTAAAACCATTCAATAACATATCTGGCCTCTACTAAGATGATATAAGATCGATGGAGTCAATCATCAACAGAACCAAGAGATTAATGCTAGAGGGATTGTATTCCTCCATATATCACCATAGAATTTGTTCATTTGATTTTGGAAGAATGGAAATAAACATCCATAGTATGTAAACCCATTCTAAAATATTGATTATTATAGACATGAGGCTTATTCGCTATCACTTACATAATCCATGTCTCATGTAGAAGATGTATTCCATGTATCCCACTTAAAGAAGTACATACAAGATCTCTCACATGTACTGAATCCATAAGTGTTTCTACTAGATAACAACCTCTCATATGAATAATATCTATGGAAAATATTTGTCACGACCCATCCTCGGGGCCCGTGTCGTGACTACCCCATGCCCGCCTTCCATAGGCCATGGGCTGGCGACTAGCACCAAAGACGTAAATCCCGATAACTGGGAAGGCATTGCCTTTATAAAAGTCACAAAACACCATAGAGTACAAGCGGAAGTAAAACACTAAGTACAATGAAAGTGATGAAAAGTAAATGGGCCAGAATACAAACCCAACATGAAATATAGCTACAACTGAACAAAGACAACATATGGAAGAAAGGAACCAGCTCCTGGGTCGTCCTCCTCGGATCTTACCTGATGGGTAGGTACAGATAGTGCAGCTCCTCAATGCTCTCTCCCGTCATCCTCCTCCGTGTGTCGTCTCGTCGTGAAGTCCACCTCCGGGTACTGACTCGTCGTGTTGTCCACCTCCGGGTACTGAATCGTCGTATGGTCCACCTCTGGGTACTGACTCGTCGTGTGGTCCACCTCCAGGTACTGTCTCGTCATGTGGTCCACCTCCGGGTACCGTCCAGTCCTCGAACACTCGGCATCCGTCAGCACTGCCTGTTGTCTGCACCCAACACAACGAGGTGCGGGCATAGCCCGTGCCGGGGTGAGTATAAGGATACTCATTAGGGACCCCGAGACCCTCAAGATCTCACTAAAACCAACAAGGATAACCATAAATAAGATCTAAATAGATAACCTCTACTTAGGTATATTCCCATACGTATACCCAAGTAATCAAGTAACCCATCTCAATCTTGAGGTAAACACAAAGGTCATAGACTCAGCTCAAACAAGGATTTTGATTATCGAAACCGTAACTGCTGAAGAGCTCCGTCTCTGGAAGTACAATGATCCTGTCATGTCTCCGAGGTACTTCTCACCAAACTATGACTGCTGAGGTACTCTTCCTGTCACGTACCGCGGGTCTGCCACCTCACACAATAGTGCTCCTCCGCCATGGGTCTGCCACCTCACAGAGTAGTGCTCCCCCTCATAGCCAACAGAGGTACTCCTCCTGTCAAGTACCGTGGGTCTGACACCTCACACAATAGATCTCCTCCGCCATTGGTTTGGCACCTCACAAAGTAGTGCTCCCCACTAGGCTATGCTAGTCACTCCGAATCGAATCGGACGAGCAGTCATCAGGTCACAGCCAGCTACACAGTCTCCGTACTACGTACGCTCGTCTTCGGGAGGGTCCAATCCACGAGCTACTATTAGATACTCCAAGTATCTCATAGTCCCACGAAGAAGATTTTCAATGAACCGCCTCATCATAGGGGTCTCAACGCGACAGACAGCGTGTTAATCGGATGCCCGGTCTGTGAGTTACTAGCCTTTTCGTCTCCAGGGCCCGGATGGTTTTGTGTGCGAAACAACACAGCTGTATCTCAACTGTACCCTGAAATCTCATAGGTTATACTCAAAGGGACCGTTTCTCCACGTGATCACCAACGCTGCTGACGGTTCGTCAAACGGACGTCCGGTCTGAAAGATATCAGCTTTTACGTTCCAGGGGCCCGATTGGATTTCGGGTGCAATCTAACCCCGGCACAATCCAACTGTATCCAAAACTCAAGAGAAGTATGACAAAATTTCCGTCTCATCAGTATGAGATCAACGAGACAGACGACACGTCAATCGGACGCCCGGTCTGTGAGTTATTTGCTTTTTCGTTCTAGGGGCCCGGTTGCTTTCGTGAGCGAACCAACCCGACCACACTCTGACGGCATCCAAACCTCGATCGGAGTAATCCAAAAGTTCCGTCTCATCAAGAGGAAACCAAATAAGTTGACGGCACATCAATCGGACGTCCGGAGCTCACGTTACGAGTGTTTCCGCTCTGAGGGCCTGGTTGGTTTCATGTACGAACCAACACGGCCGAACCCAAAGTATTCCGAAACCTTGAGTGTGATATGTCAAAACGACAGTCTCGGTCATAGGATCACATCGCCGCTGATGGTGTGTTGATCGGAGGTTCGTAGCCCATGATATGGGAAAAATACCGAAAAGGTCTGAAAACAGGGGGTTTGGGCCCGTACCGACCTGGCCCAACCCCCCCCCCCCCCCCCGGGTTGGCCCGAACCGGTCGACCCGACTGGGCGGGACCTGGCCCGGACAGCGCGGCCCGCCCCAGTCAGGGCGCGACCCGGCCCGGTCCACCGAAGCCGGCCCGGCTCGGCCGAGTGGCTCGCTGGCTCGGCCAGCGAGCCGGTGCTCCGCGGACGCGGCGCGTGCCGCGTCCCCACGCTAGATCTCGCGCGGCCGCTGGATCCGCCAGCTCGCCGCCATGGCTTCATCCGCGGATGTTTCTCCAGGCGGCGCGTCGGGTCGCCGACGCCTCCGGCCGCCGGTGCAGCCGGTGTTGTCCGCGGGCCACCGGAGTTGCTCTGGTGGTCCGTTTTCAATTCCGCCTATGCCGATGCTCATCCCGGGTCCCGTTCATCACTGCGAAAACATCAAATCGTCTCTGCGGCCCATTTCTTCAATGCCCGACGATCCACACGTCAAAAGAAACAACTGTGAAGTCTTCAGTTCTCCTTCGCGGCCCTGACTACGACCACACTTTTGTTTGGCCTTGACGGCGTCGCGCGACGGCGCCACGCATCCTTGCCGCATCACTCCAGGTTCTCGCGTGGTGTCGTCACACTGTGCCTCCATCTTCTGAACCGCAACATAATCAACAACAAGGGAGGGGGGTTGGCGTCTGTGTTTGTGTGGTCCGACCTCCTCCCATTATAATGATAGCAAGCGGCCATCGAATAGAAGTCGACGTACGGTAAAGAAATATTTCACGGAAAAATCAATAAACCTCAACATCAACCTGCATGAACGAACAATTCCACGGATCAACCTAGAAATGGTTGGTCCACGCTTGTCATTATTTTCTCAAAAAAAAAGAGAATACCAAATAAATTTCCCTACCTCGAAATTGATTTCGCACTTCGTCGAGTCGTGGAAGTCGAACGTCCCGGTAGTCGAACGTCAGGGTAGTCGGGTGTCGCGGAAGAATGGTATCGCTTCCGTCAACGTCAGAAGAAGAATGGGAAGGTTGTTGTTTGCATCGATCTCCATGGTCGACATCTCTTTCCTTGTCGCTGAAGAGGAAGAAAAAGTATTGGAGAAAACGTAGAGCGTTTTTCACCGAGTCGGAAGGTCATTCTTTGTTTGGAGATGATGTTCTTCAGAAGAGGGAAGAGCTCTCTCCCAAATTCTCTCACGCAACAAAACTCGCAAAAATAAAATAACGCCTCTCATTATTTTATTATTTTTCCATGCATTCAAACTTTTTTAAAAATTCAAACACTTAGTTAAATTAATTGAAGAGGTTTAATCAATTAATTTAAGATTTGTTTTGGAAAAATTAAAGAGGAGAGAGGGGAGAGTTACACAAGTTAAAGTGGAGTTACAAAATTTAAGAGGGATGTGATTTATTGGAGGTCAAGGGGGTTATGGGAAGATCAAGGGGGTTTAGGGTTTTGTGTGGGCCCCACCTCCCACATATCCACACAAAGGAAGTTGGGTGGTTGTGTGTCCCACCAACAACTTCCCATGGTAGAATTTAACTCCCTTGGTTAACAATAATAAAATTGTTCTCAATTTTATTTATTTCTTCCTTAAAACCCAAAATTTAACTTCTCCTCCCAAGAAAACGCACCTACGGTAAAAGTCCTCTTAAGCAAATACTGGTGCTGTGAGTTCATCGGTGTCCTCAGATTTCAATTCCGAGTACTGGTTCAAAAGATAGAAAAACTCGCTCTTTCGTTCACTGAATGTACCCGAGCTAAACTTCGGAAATTGATTCCGGGCACACCGGGCCTCGGAATCAGGCACCATCAGAAAATGCGTTCTTTTAAAATTACAATGAAAATTAAGAAAAAATTTCCCTTTAATTTTACGAGTCTTTACTATATTGGACTATAGAGATACATTTCTACACAAAAAGACTACTCACCTAGTAAAATTAATATTGATGATCCATGTGTATATAGATAATTCATGGGAATAGGATGAAGTAATGAAGGAGATGTACTCCCACCCATTTCTAAATAATAATGTTAAATTTTTTTAATGGATATGTTTCATAAGGGGGAAGAATGTATCAACCTAGAATTTTATCCACCAATTTTCTCTTGTAGTTATTATGATATATATTATAATACACATTAATTATGTCTATAAACTAATAAAAACATTATTATTAAAACATAATAATGATACTATTGGTATTTATAGATATTAATGAACCTATACTAATGAAATTTTAATGTGACAATTACAATAGTAATATGACCATTTTGAATAATAAAATAGACAATTGAATAGTGACCACACATATGAATGTTAAAAAAATTAGTTATCTAATTAAAGAATATAAAATATATTTTTATCATGAAATAAGTAAATAAATATTATAAAAATGATAAATTAAGTATTGGTATTACTGTGAAACGTAAATGTTTATTTTCAATTTTATTATTATTATAATAATTTAAAGGAAAATTTATTTTAATAGATAATATTCATAATTTAATTTTTTTTTATTATAATGTAAGATTACGAGACCTAAATTATGTATTTGATGTGTCATAAAATCCATGGTAATTTGAAAATAATTATTTTTTAAATAAATGATGAATTTTATTAAAAATTAAATTTAAAACATTTAAAAATTTATATTCATAAAATGGATTTAAATTTTTAAATCTAATCATCATAAAATTTATATAGTGAATTTTTGAGATTTTAAAAAATTGTTAAATAATTCAGGAAAAGTGAAATATGGTAATTTTCCTATTTAACATTTTAATCCAAAAAATGAATTTTCGAGTAATGAATAATTTAATAACCCAATAAGAAGAAATCACATGAACTATTTATTGTAACTTTCCATATGAATAATCACTATTCATAGTATTGAAAAAAATAAAAAAAATATGTTAATAAAATAATCTAAACATCCATCTCCCCCCACTATAAATACAACTCATATCTTCCTTTTCTCCTCCCTCCTTATAAGCCATTTATAATTACTATATTCTACTAAATCCATCTCTCAAATAACATTCCCATGATCTGGTATTTCTTGTCTCCTCAAAATACATTTACCAAGTTCCTTAAGCATGTTCTCAAGGATGTGTCACTAATTAGGAAAGCCCTCTCTCTTTCTCTTTTAATTTTTTTTGTTTCTTATCATTCCCTCACATCACTTATCCAATGTAATATTTAAACTACATTATCATATATATACTATAATGTTATTTTTTTGTGGCATATCCATCATCAAATCCTATCTTCCCTTATTTTTATCCATAATTGAAAACATCAATTTTGGGGTTTTTATTCACCTCCATCCTAGAAAATGAGTGTTCTTTTTTCATTAACTCCTTAAATGCTGGTAATAAAACCATTTTAACATAAAAAACGATTATAATATTTTCATTAAAACATATTTAATGTTCTATAACCATTATATAAATATATTATTGAATAAAATGATACTACTTTGTCATGATCATAATAACTTCCAAAATAAAATAAACATTTTTTTCATCAATGTTTTATATAATGAATCATAATCATGAAAAAAATGATATTTGGGACAATTTTATTTTTTGAAAATAAATTAATACTATCTCATTATATTTATGGATTTTAATTTAATTTTATGATATCTTTCATAATTACAAACAAGAAAATTACCATCAAACCATGAAATGAACACTCTCAGACATATGAAATTAAAAACACTAAGTCACTAAAATGGCCATAAATGAACCTAATAAAATAATAATATATTAAAAACGTTTATAATTGGTTCGTATTTAATTAAATAATTGAGATAATTTGATAATACATGAAATTATTTAAATGTTCATAACACTATCAGATAATAGGTAAGAGATTCTCATAGAACCTTCAGTTTACCCATGGGTAACACTTTCTCTCCCTTTTCTGAAATTTAATTCTTCCATATCATTATGTACATATTCATTATTCTGTATGCATATTAAAAAAATATAGATTATTTACTCTTTATATTATAGGGAATTACATATTTTATGATGTTTTCATATTAATTACTTTTGATAAGGCATCCAGATTAAAGGGAAATTCTCAACTTTTTACCCATTTTCAAGTTAAATCCTTAATATATTTTAGTCCACAAATATTTTTAATATGTCAATCATTTTTATCAAGAAATAATATATTATTTATTATCTTGTTTGTGAAAATAATAATTACATGTATTGTTTAAATAATATTTAATATTTCCTTTAAACTGAACCATAATCACTCATTTAGAATGTTTCATAAACATTACTTTTATATGTTTTCAATTCAGTTAGAAATCTATTAATTTGATATATTTCTAATTTCCCAAATTAATGACCATGTATGTTTTAAATCCAATTTATCCAAGGAATCATAAAGATACACCAACAGTTAATGACATATGTTATGATTAGGATACACATTTATTTCCATGGATCACGGTAATACCTTTTGTTAGATTCTTCTTGTGGCATGTTATTATTTTTTCCCCTAGATAGTGCTCTAGTGAATTGGTTAATGTTTTGTCACAAGAGGCTTCATGTTGGGATAAAGTTTAAACTTGATTCTTGTATGGTTCTTTTTCCACCAATTGATATTTTCATAGAAGATAGCCATGAATCATGTTTATTTAATGTAATAAATTACTTCCACTTTTCATGTTTTCTCCTGATTAAATGATCTCATGATTTACATGTTATGCTTACTTATGATTATTCATGTTCTATTCCTTTTTATCTCACCATATTATACATTCTAACCCATTAATTATTCATTATTTGTTTTTTTATTCCCTTACTGGGTTTTTTATCTCATAATATTTATTTATTTATCCCCCAGACTATCCTATAAATATGTAAGATCTCACATGAATCTTGGAGCTCATTACGGATTACTAATATATTGATTTTTAATTATACTTCCATTTTTTCTGATTTATGTACCTATTTATCCAAACACACAAGAATTTAAAATATTGGTTTTGTATTTGAAGGTTAATTATTCTTAAAATCTTGTAATAATATGTGTGAATGGCTACGGTTATTATAAAAATAGAATTATAGTTCAATGCTTTAATGAAATTTAGTAGAGAATGTAATATACTTTTATAAGTAGAATTATTTTTATTGAAAATAATTTTAATAACATTAATATTTCTTTCAAACATGAAAACATAAAATACCAACAATTTATTCTATATAAAATAAGAGAACTAAAAGAACTAGAATAATAGCATATAAAGATGTAAAAACCCACTAAACATCATGAGAACACATTAATGATAAAGAAACAATGGAAGGAGAAAAGGGATCGTAAAGTGACATAGAATAATTCAACACATCCAACAACATGATGAATAATATAATATACAAGGATATCATCCATGGACAATAGAGGTGGAAGAGAACCACATGCAAGCTAAGAAAATGGACATACCATTTCCATATGTTATGCAATAATGGAAAGGGTGAAGTGTTAAATGAAAAGTTTTCCTTTCATAAAACATGGAAAACTAGTCCCACATACTAGTTGATGTTGTGATCATTATATATTAATTAATCTTAGTATCAACCATCTACATAAAAGGCTGTGGTCTAGATAGTTATATAATTTTGGATTTCTGATGGAACTTAAACCTGTAGGTTTTATCTAATAACCACCTCCCACTTATCCCGATCTAATGTAAGACATACCAAACCCATATATAAATATTATATATGTACAAAAATTTCAATATCAAGGGTTATGAACCATATAATTCACATATAAATCCCAATTGTAAAATTTTCGAATCCACCATAAAAAACTAAAAAATATCCCTTAAACCATTCCAAATCATAAAAGTCTATTGGAACATACACCATCATATTTATTAAGAATCTATAACAAACACAATTACCTCATACCAGTAGAATCCTCTATCACTTATTCCATGAACATGACACATAATGGGTTATTGTCATTGTTCTATAACAGACCGCAATCCATAGACTAAACTCAATATCAACTCTAGTGTACCACCTCAACACCCTTAGAGTATCAATGACCATATCGTTGATCTAGTATCCTTCAATATTCTCATAATTGATCTTAAAATCCTACTATAATACTGATTGAATCATCTAACACCCACTAAACTGGGTGTCCCTCCAAGTACTAACCCTATCCCACTAGGATTCTTATTAACATTTCAACCAGAACCTGCTACATACCCATTGAAATGTGAACCATGTGATTAACCATTTCTTGTTGTAGTCCCTTCCATAAGATATTAGTTTACTTGTCACCGAGTACAAAACATGATGAAATATATTATTATCCAACATTACCATTTTTGAGTCATAAATGTAATTACATGCACCACCAATAACACATAGGTGTTATATAGCATCTCTCTTATTTCATGATCAACATTCAGCCAATCCTAACTCTTTGGTTTACTATAGTGGTGTCCCGAACAACAGATTAATAGATAAAGTAACTACTCGGTGTGCAGGTTCCAACCTACTACACTAAAATCTATAACAATAATCTAGTAAAATTTTAGGCACAAAATATTTTAATGAAACCTAAGAAAAACTAATGTGTTTCATTAATTCCATCAACATGGTCCAAAAAAAATTTCTACTTAAATGCTGTTTTGTTATTCAACCAACCCATCACATCAAACCTAATGAGTCCACATAAAAATTAATGTAGTTCATGTATATTTATTACATAGCCACTATGATGCATGAACATACATTCTATTCCTTCATCATGTTAACTAAATTTGATTCACAATACTTCACATTCATCCCCTGTCCATTCTAAATTATCTCAATAAGCACCTTGTTATCATAATGTAAAAACCCATTGTTGAAATACTAGAAAATTTGGATTATCATCATGCTCTGTTAGAAGCACTAACTCTCCCATCAATCTGAGTCACCATTGAATCACTTCTTATGGGATTCATGTTTAAAGATCTTCACATTATTTATATAATATAATACATTATTTTTCTCATAAAGTTATATATAGAGTCAAGATATGGTAAATTCAACACCCCTATAGGCAGTCTCTATATATAGGATACACCTTAATATAATAGATAATCTTTATGCTAGAGATCTTGGTCAATTATGTATGGATTGTCCATATCATCAAATAATATGAAAAAATTCACAATTATCATAAGATTTTTTGAACATTTCAACCAACAGAATTATTTCACTTGGGGTTTCAACTAATACACGAGTACATGACATTATAAATTATTCATTTCGTCTCTATGTCCTACAAAACACCATCCACGATGACCAAGGAAACCTAATTCATTTTGAAGCTATTGCATATAAAAACCAATGTGTTTAACTCCCAATTATATGAATTTTCTCATATCCCCTCATGGGAAATGTTGTAATTTTTTGATCCATTCCCTCTAAAAAATTTTACCCCTAACACCAAAAATTGGATCAACTAGGGTCTACAGTTAAATCACACCTCAGTCCTCAATGAAAACATTAACATCTATGAAATTTCACCAAATACCATTTCAACATCTCTTGGAACTCATTACTCCAAGAACCACCAACATCTTGGACACCAAATTTCAAATTAACTTTTTGATAAAAACTTATACATTTCATTGGTTCTTTAAAAATATATTGTGAACCCTCTCCTGAAATAAAATTACCACAGTCGGATCATTCAATCTCCATCCATAATTGAGAAAACTATGATATTAATGAAAAATTATCTTGTCCACATAATTCAAACCAAAAGTAATTGACACCATGTATATCCCATGAATCACTTATTCACAATGGAGACAACACATAACCACTATAGAGCCACCAATTCATATTACCAGAATGAAACCACCCACTATAAAATAATTCCTTCACCATTGATTCCACTGTAATAGTAGGGGTCACAAATATTTATTATAACCACTTCTAACCCATGAATCACATCCCGAAATTCATTCAATGTTGAATACCTCTCTCATGATAGGTAAAACACTTGAATAAAAGATTATTCACCAATCATAGACAATACTATCTATGGTCATCATCAACCATTGAAATAAAATTCACTATATGGTAGCCATTTTAGCATCTGAATGATCATGCCTCCATTAAAATGAATCTGAAATCTATGGGTTGTAAATAATTGGATGCTACCATCTATAATTCAATAAATCAAATGAGTCATGTAAACACATGGTAGCACATATAATGAAACAATTATTAAGAAAATAAAAATCTTTACCAATGATACCTATATACACTCAAACACATGAAATGGGGTAACCCTAATGGTTATCTATGAATTGGCACATAAAAAATCAGGTCACAAATAAGGGTCACAAGAACCTCCCATTAGAAAAAACACAAAAAACCAACCAAATATCTCTATAATTACTCCAAACATGCCTCATGGTCATGTGGTGATAAATAAGATAAAAATTGGTCTCAAAGATCCCATCTGTAAAAAATGCCACCACTATTAATTAGCTCACAACTGGATGTTACACTCTAGCCCAAACAACTCATAAAAAGGGTTAACAAAAAACATAAAAGGTCATAACATGGTTTTAAATTGATACATGTATGATACTCAAGTCCAATGAGAAACTATTCTATAAGAATCATGTTTTAATATACTTTCATATCATTACATTATCTGTTCATAGGATTATTATCAAAACCGTCATTTCAAACATTAGGTGAGGAAATAAAAAATATCATGTTTATTGTAATCCTATTTCATCCATATCCACATTTAATTACATTCATCACACACAAAAATTATATATTCAGTTATTTATCTATTTTCAAGGTTACAAAAATCCTTCAAATCTCATCCTCATGGTTTTATTTTACGGAGGTTCAAATCCAAATTAATGAAAACTCGATAAATTATGAATGGATCCCCATTTTAGACAAATTTAAAAAATCAAACACCATCCATTTAGTTTTTTAATCCTGAGGGACAAAATTATTATACGCATGAATAATTTTTTTTTGTTAATGAAAATTCTTAAAATAGGCATCCAATACTGCACAAGTAATAAATTTCAATTCATTTCACTTCCCATCAAAATTGCAAACATTATCCTCTTATCAATTTTTAGATGTCATATCCATGATTTGTTAAATATATTTTTATTAATTATCTATATAAAAAACACATTATAATCTTTATGTAGTACCAAAATAGAAAAAATATATCACATTACAAATCTGATAATTCTTTCTTAATGTGAAAATTAGGTTACTCCCGGAGTTTCCCAAGAAGAATGTACCCACAATTCTATATGTGAGAAACATAATAAAAATGGTTTTATAAAATTTAAACAATAAACCACTATCAATTATTTTATATCCACAAGCAAATTTACGACACTATTATTCATGTATCCTCAAAATTAGATAAACATGAGTATATGAAACATTCATAGAACTATAAATCACATGAAATATATAGATGATAATTCAATCAAAATTTCATAACATGATTTAAGAAGAATGAGACCCTATATTTCCATTCTGATTCAAAAGATGAAAATTCATACTTCAATAACATGACTTCCAATTACAAAACTCATAGTGGAAATCCATCAATAGGAAAAGTGAAAACATGATCTATAATTTCCATCATAGGAATCATTGATTTTCTCAAATATGGGGGATACAACTCCCCTAAATGGGATTATTACAATTCTTTATCAAATCTTAAAATCTTATCTACCATCCAAAAATAGTATAACAATGAAAAAAACAACGCCTCTGATACTACTTTGTGACACCCTAAACTTTGTTCACTGATATGTATATTTTCTATAAGTCCATAAGGCCTAAATAATTCCCCCATGTATAATATAGGATTCTAACTACCAATGAGGGTGAAATATAAAATATTTGATAGAATATACCCTCTTTTCTATTTTTTCAAAAACATGTTTGTATGAATAAATCATTAAAATATTAATGATTTCCATCACATCCAAATAAATAAATATAAGAATAATAAATTTGAAATTATATCCAATGAAATGAAACAAATGGTATCCCATACATATTTGAGGAAGTTAATAACAATCAACAAGAATAAAAAATACAAAATAAATAACAACAAAGGGCCTGGGGATGATTCACACCTAGATGTTCTAAGATATATCCATATTCATATTTCCCAAGTTGTGACCTAGCAAACAACCATACATAATCAACTCAAACCATGCCTTAATCATTTACACATGACTATTTATACTCTTATCAAGTAATCATGTGTGACGATTTCTCAAGAAGGATGTGAGTAAAACTCAGCAGGACTCTAGAGATGGTTTTTATTGAAAATGAAATTAAGAATAATATATATATATATATAATAGTGTGAAAATAAAATGATTTAAAATAGTAATGTAAAGGTACCTTTTCATGATCATGATCCTCATGAGAAACCTGATTGACCCAACCTGATTTATCCAATGATAGATGTATCCATTATCGTTAGCCTTTAATTGGTTAGGATAGTAAAGGAATACGACAAAGTGATGTAGGTATAAATTAAAACATGGAATCCATTGAATAAGATCTTAAATTCTAATAAAATAATCCCATCACTAATCCTTGAATGATTCAATTAATTCATTATCTTTATATTTCAATCCATCTTATATTGATGAGCCCATGATGATTATATATTGGAATTTATGTGGAATCAAAGGGATGAGCACAATTTATTAGATTCCCAATAGTTTTTAATTAAACTATAGATGTTAATCCCTATATTTTTCGATAGTTCATTATTGTAATCCAAGGGGATGATCTAGGATGCTTTTGTATTTAAGGAGTTCATTCTAATTATATGATACTATTTTAAGTATACTATATTTTCTGGCCCTCAAAATAAATTAATTATTTCTTGTCATCATATTCATGTACGTAATACATTTAATGAATCCATGGTGGTTTGACCACATAAAATTCACATCAATGAATCCGGTAGTATCATATAAAATACATCAGGACATTCCAGAAATGAAATTCAAGGATTTTATGAGGAATCCCACACCATTAACAATGTTATTATGTTACTTAATTAGTTTCCAAGTAATTTATGGTAATATGTATTAAGAATTCAAATTGAGTCAATTTTCAAAATAAAACTACAACATTGGTGTTCCCATACAGGATTAAAATAGATACCCAAATCATTACAAAATTAAATTTTTTCCATCCTTATAGAATTATATAATAGTTATGATGTTCATGATCTATAATTTTTTAAATTCAAACAAATAAATTTAAATTAATTAAATATGAAAATGAATATCCAAATTAATATCCTTGGAATTATTACTATTATGGTGACATGCGAATCAAAACTGATGTGTTTAATTTTTCTTATTTGAATGGGTTTTTTCATATGTTCCAAAAAATACATATTTTGGGGTGATTTGGATACACATTATGTATAGTTTTCCTTTGTGGTAGTCTACACACACATAAAAGGGTGGTTTTAATTGATTTTCGACACTCCCAGATTGGGAGTCTTGTAATCCTTCATGGTAGGGAATTAAAAGAAATATTAATTGAAAATTAATTTTTTAGGTCAAAAATCATAAATACTTGTTGGTACCATGAAAAGACATTTTTTTAATGACAAAAATTTATGGATACATTTTATGGACCATATATATTATTCTTTTAGATATCTATATATCAAATACTAAACAACAATTTTTATGAAACATGAAAAATATTTGAACCAAAAAAATTTCCATAAATAGAAAATAAACCACTTAAACATTTGGAACATTTTCAATAGAAAATGAAAAAAAAATCATAAAGGTGGGAACTTAGACTCTCATGTTGTATTCCAATGAAATTGATTGCAATAAAAAATAACCATGATTGAAAGAGAAAATACATGGCCACTGGAGAGGGAATAGATCCAAATGAAAACATGGAAATGGCCTTAATATTTATATTTACAACAAAAATAAGGATGTGTTAAATAGGATAAGTAACCCTTTTAGAATCCTTAAAATGAATAAAAAAGGGAATATTGGATGTCCAATGCTAGTATCACTGGCCATAAAAGGAGCCCGAAAAAAATCTAAAATATATAATAAGTAAACGATATTTCTAATAACCTATTCTTTATAGTGGAACTATATCCACTAAGACACATGCTAGAACCACAAACCACTAATATTGATGACACACAAGACCTCCTACACCCTTATAGTGCCTCAATCCTATTCCAAAATAGTTAATTTATATTGATATAATGCTGATAATTTGAATATGAATCCCATTAAAAAATCCCCTATAATAAATAATAAACTTAAATTTCTCTTAATAAATGAATGAATATATGAAAACTAGGTTTTATAGGAATCAACATAGAATAATTTTTATGAAAAAATCACCTATGAGATGAGATGGATTTTAACTTAGAAAATGATTATGATACAAGGTTTTAGTTATTCATTAAATATAATGGTGATATATTTATCATTGGGAGACATTACTATATAGGAAAAAAAAGACATTGATGGGATTTACTGGAGTCTTTTTTCAATAAGAGAGTTTCCCATGATCATGTGGTTGTTAGAGGATATCATTTCCAAGGGATCGAGGCTCTCAAATATTAGGATTCACATATGTTGACTAGTGTTCCTTGGAGTTGTAGCCACATTTTGTAGTTTTATATTTTTGATATTATTTTTCCCACTTGATATATATATAGATATTTATGCATGAAAACTATTCTATTTTAACATTATACCATATGACATGTGATATGTCATATTTCCCTGTTGATATTCATATGGTATGTTTTTTAAAATAATTTTTTTATTTTTTCATTGGAAAAAGTATTTATATTAAAATATTTTAAATATATTTTATTAAATAACTAATTGATTCATGTGTATTATTATTGTATTGAATTTTTATAGGTATCTTAATGGGAATTAGTGTTCACCCACCAATTTTTTCATTATTATATTTTAACCTTGTTTATTAATGATACATAGAGTATTAAGAGTGTATTACCAAGGATAACTAAACTTGATTGTTTTCCCTTCTATTGGTTTGTGATAGAGGTGAAATATAGTGACATAATGATGGTCCAATGGTTTGTTTTAGATTAAATGTAGTTTTTATCCATTTTGTTGTTGTTTAGTTCATATTATAAATTTTTGTGCTTTCATTCGGTATGGACGATTAGTATAGGATTTATTTATTATATATTGAATTATAATATAATTTATTTATCTTATCATATATCTATTTCGTGAGAAACAATTCCCATCTTCATTTTTATGATACCCAATTGCTTTTCTCCAACCAAGAGCGATCATGAATGGAATTCAACCCTTATGGATGGATAGTTCAACTGACATTATCTGTGGACCCAGGAAAGAATATTACAATGGATTTTTTCAAATCACTAATAAATTAAACTCTATTTTCCATCACATTTTATTCATATATGCATGATATTTTATAACAGCCACAAAACATATTATCATCAACATTTATAGGTACAATGTATTTTCTACAATTCAGTTAATTAAATAATTTCATCCAAATTATTTTCGGTATTATTTAGTATTATATAGTTATTTTTTATCAAATTAAATATTTGATTATTAAAAATAAAATCATTTTTAATTCAAATTTCCCTTAGTGATTGATTCAACACAACAAAAACTTCTGGATAACAATATTTAAGAACAAAATTATTTTTTTAATGAATGTGTATATTTAAAAATATAATCATCATCATAAATATAATCAATTATATATATTAATTAATTTTAACCATAATTGGTTAGGGGTTTTAAAAAAATTATCAATAATTATTCAAACTAAATTTTTTTTCGAGCCTTCTATAAAGAAATAGGTTTGAATTTCCCATCATATAAAGACAACGAAAAATTCTGTTTTCAGTTTCAACATTATAATTTTTAGTGTATAAATTTATTTTTACTTATAAATAACATGTTATTTCAATGATATATTTATTTCATACCACATCTCAAATGAAATTTTTTTATCCTCATGACTAAGGACTTATTTGGACCATATTACCCCCATTATCACCTCTTATTTCCCCTAGTTTCTTTTTCGAAAACATTAAATAAGAATTTTATTTTCTATATCATATAACATTATATTTCATAATATAATAACCCAATTATAAAGTGATTTGAAAATGATGATAATTAATTATTAAGAAAACGTATCTATAATTAATATTTATGGTCATTCAATGTATCATTCAAAACATTATCTAATTAAGATCATATAATCATTATTCCTCATTACAATTTTAAATGTCTTTAATACCTGTTGATAAAATTCATCACCAACATTAGTATGTCAATGACCATAATATATTTCATTTTTCTATAATAATAAAAAATATATATATTAATATATAAATTTAGTACAATTATATATTGTATTAATAGAAATATTTATCTGAACCTTGTTAATAATGTATTCCTCTTTACAAACCATTGATTTTTCATGAATTTTGGATCAATATTCCATTTAGGAAAATTTAATTTTTTCAAAATATTAAATTTTAAGAAATGTCTTTCTTTTATATACACAATCATTAAGATATTATCCCTGATTTCATGATTTTTATGATCATAAATCGATAGAATAACTATTATCATGTTCTGAAATAGGAAAACATGGTCCACCTATTCCATTGACAAGAGAAATAATTCAATTATTCATTTTCAAAGTGACCCAAGTAGCCGAATAATTTCTTTTAATTATGAAGTTCCCCTCATAGTGAATATAATATAAATATTAATTCACCAAATTTATGCACGCACAATATAATATTATAATTTCTATATATATTGTATTAATTCAATTTATTCAATGGAACTTTTAATTTTTTAGTTATCAATATACATTTATTTTTAAGTATTCCTTATATTAAAATCAAATCTAATAATTTTAATAATATTTATGGTTTTAAATGTAACTCATATTTATTATCACAATAGAAAAAAATTACCTTCTAAGGATACCTTTTCACACAAAAAATCACCCCATTAATAAAAATCCTACAATGTTTTCATTATATTCATTATTAATGTACTTCCATGTAATTAATTAATGTTTTATGATTTTTTGGGACTTTAATATTTACTATTTTATATAGGAAAATACATTATTATTCTTCACATAATATTGTTGGTAAATATGATAACAAAATTTCTATATATTTCACATTTTAATTATGAATTTATAGATTGAGTTAAATTTATTCAAATTTTACCATCAAATTCTAAAAGTAATATATTTTTTTAATAAAAACAACTACTTTTAAAATGACTATATATTTTTATAAGATATTATATTATGATTTTTTTTCTGATAAATTTTCATTAGTATTATTAAATCATTTTTAAGTTATTTTTAAGAACACTGTATATATTCCAATGTTACATAGAAAGACACAAAGGAAAATCAGAGAAAGGGTAAACACTGGAAAGAAAAAATTTGAAACATTATGTTATATGATGAATTATTGTAATATATCACTAGGATCAAAAAGTCTAGGAATGTGTTTCTATTAAAAAATAGATAATTACTTATAGAACATACAATATAGTGAGTCTATTTTAGAGTATGAGGCTAAAAATGAAACAATATTAAAGAACATTGTGCTCTTTGGATGAGAAATGTAGTCACTGAAACATAAAACACATATAATAAAATGAGTATTAAGAACATATTATTCATAATAAAAATATGAATTAATAAAATATTGTGATTTAAAAATGATAAAAATATATATATTGATATTATAATTTATATCATGAGAAAGGATAGGAATTTATGTCATTTTTTGAGAAATATTTTATCCATTGGGTGTGAAAAATTCACAAAAAAAGATACTATAGAAGGAATAAAAGGGGTTTTAGATGAGTGATGAATAAATATCACAAAGGTATAAAACATAATTAACACCACTACATGAGACAAAAATGATATTAAATAGAAAATAACATGAATCGGTGCAAGGATAATGACCTAGGGTGAATCAATGATGTGGTTGAAGAAGATGAAATCATTGAACAATCAATAAAATGGGAAAATCACAAAATAATTTTATCATTATCACATTAAAACATGAAAAAATTAAATATATGAATAAAATTATAATAAGAGGTGTGATAAAAAAACGTAATATCTCAACAATTGTTGGTGATGAAATCCATGAACCATTTTCAGAAATCTTTTTATGAGACACAAAAGATAACGATGGACTCCAATGAGTTCAATAAACATGGAGTAGGTGTAATAGGGAAATAATAATACCTATTCAAGTAATATATAACACCCAATTGATTCCAATAATGTGAAGAAACATTAAATATAAAGACATTGTAAATATATACTATATGTTGTTGAGAAGACTATAAGTTATATAACATAAACACATTGGATAATATTTTTTATTATTGCATGTAATATTATTTTTGTTACATTAACTAATATGAAAATCTTTAACACATTATAATGTGTCATATTTTGAAATAATATTGTAAAAAATATGATATTTTTTAAAATTGAATTATTTATTAATTAAACATTTATTTTTTCCAATATGATCATTATTTTTTCATAGATTATCACTAATTTTTGAAACTATTATTTATCCATTAAATCCATATTATATGGATATATATAGTTTAGGATTCATATTTCATGCCATATGATATTCATATTCATATTAATTTCATATATCTACCCAAACAAAATGATTTTTCAAGCTTAATTATTTCTCATCATTCATCTTTCCTTCATAAGAAATATTATTAGATGTACCACTACTTAATATTATAAATTATAACTTATTTTCATTATTTATAACATTTTATAAAAATGAGAAATTACTATTTACACTGACTAATTATTCAATATGTTAATCAATCGACATTACTTATTATTCAAATAAAACATTATCTTTATAAATTTTCTTTGCATGGCCTAGATTTTTGTCTTAGAATAATTATTATTTTCATAATATTATTAAATAGAAATAATATTTTGATGTAATTATTCAATTTTCTACATTTCTTATCTGAGGTGATCAATAAAGTGATTTTAATTTTTTTACTAGATCACACATTTTCATTCTTTATATTTATTGAGTCCCCATATATTAAAAATTACCATCATTATTCCCTTTGTAACAGTAAATTATTTCTTATATATATATATATATATTTAAATTTATATCCATTAAAAATTAATATTAAAAAACTTATTCAGGTTTTATTTTATCAAATTAAATTTCTCTTGAATTTTTAATTACCCATTAATACTATTTTTTGGCAATATATCTCCACTAATGATTTTTTCCCCATTTTATTATACAACAATATTTTGGATTATGCCTTTAGAGAAATTTACATTACAATCTATATGAGAAATAAGTCACACTAAGAACATATTCTTATCATCTTGGATTATTTAAAATTATTTAATAAATATCTTAAAGTGTTAAATAATCAAATAATTAATCACATTGAAATAAATAATTTGTTGATTAAAATTTTATTATAAGAAGTAACCTAAATACATCACTAATTTTACACCAGACACTTTATGAAATAACTATATGTTATATATTTAATTGTAATAAATCTATTTATATTTATATATAGTTATTCATATAATATTTCAACTCATATAATACAATATAAATTTGGTGTTTAAAATATCAAGTGTTCTATTTGAAATATTTAATTATTTCCTTTTTTAAACCATATGATAACATATGATATATAATTTAGCCATACATTATAATATTTTAGATATTATTATTCATTATAAGTAAATCATTAATTATGATGATAAATTTATAAAAAAATATTAATCATTGACATCATTTCATTAAATATTTATACCATTAATCTTATAACATTGATCATGAAATAGGATATTCATTACATTAAAATTTTCATTATCAATATTTGGATGTTTTCCCAATATTATTTTATTTGAGGTCAATGTTATAATGATTAGTTATAAATTATTTTCTAACACATTAAATTACTGTATTTTGATCACATTCAAATGAATTCAGAAATTTTATATTTTTTCATTCAATAATATATTTATTTGAATATTGATTTATATTACCTGTATTTCTAAATTTTAATTATAAATATATATATTATAAATATGATAAAATTTTATACTTAAAAAATTGGATATTTTTCTTGGATGATATTGATACTCCAATTTATTTCAAAACAATCTAAATGTCAAAAAACCTTATAATTTAATCACATAAAAGGAAATATTTAATGTCAATGAAAATTTTTTATTTCATACCTCCCATTATAACCAAGGTCCTAAACACATTGATATGGGTAGGGGTGAATCAGGGTGTGACCCAATTCTTTTTTAACATAATTTATTTTATTATATACACTTGATAATAGGTATAATTAATCTTTCCATAAAATAATAAAAGATTAATATTTTATATTAAATAATAAAAACACATTAACATAAGTGTTTCACTTGGTTAATGATTTCTTTTTAAAAGAGATGAGACCTTTCCTTGAAGAGAAAGGCTCATTTATTATAAAAAAGGAAGAAACATACCGAATTTTAAAAATGGGAGTGTTGTCACAATATCTCTTATGAAGTTATAAAAACTCATCAAGAAGCTGTTCAAACCAGATGAAATCAAATCCATTGACCCCTTTGATTGCATGTTCATCCACCACCAAATTAGCTTCTCTATAGGTTTGAGTGATGATATTATTCATAGAAAGAATATATTCCAAGAAATTGACCCAATGATTAGTAAGTTTCCAAGATAAATGAGATGATCCCAATTGGATAATAGAAACAATAGTAGTAGAATCACTTTCAAGACAAATGTTAATCCACCCATGTCTCTATTCCTGCACCACCACAACAATAATTCCAAGAATCTCAGCCTATAGAGAGGTTTTGATGCCACAAGGACCATGGAAACATCCATGAACGTTACCTCGATGATCTCTAAAGATGGAGCCATATCCAGATAGACCAGGACTACCATGAGAGGCTCAATCGCAATTGGCTTTAATCCAACCGAAAAGGGTTTCTTACAAAACACTTCGTGAGTACCATACTATGGTTAGAAAAAACCAATGATTCCAATTCTAGATAAAACAATGATATCATGAATTGAATTAGAACAAAAAATGATTTTAAGGGGTGGCGGCCTCACAAATAGTAACGAGACCCTAAGATAGAGAAGTCTGGGCCGAGAAAGATGTACCAGCATGAAGATCCTAGTTTCAAGCGTACCAGATATAATGAAATATCTCTACAATAGGGACCATAAAGAGATCAAGCAACTAGATGGATAGGGAAAGGTACCCCAAGCTCTACATGATGTAACAAATGAATATCACTTATGATAGAGAGACTTCAAATAGATCTCCAATGGATTTCCACATTGAAGTAGAAGCCAAACTACTGAGAAAAAGATGATTTGTATCCTCCCTGTGTTAGTGGAAAAGGACACATATAGAGAAAAGATATATTAAACAAGACTGAAGATAACACTCTGGAGGGATTTAATGATGAGAAACTCTCCTAGCCAATATGGATCTAGAGGGTGTGATATAGTTCATGTGCAACCCCTTCATCCAGCATGAATTTGAGTCACAATGAAAAAAAACATGTAAAACAACATGGAAGAATCGATACTATTTTTATAGGCTACCATGCACATAAATCCTCCTTATTAGAGAAACAATAATTGATAACAATGTTGAAAATTTGGCTTGGAATGACCTCCATGCTACCAAGCAGATCCTTGATGGAGATATTCAAATGTAAGATAAAATCTTACACATCAATCAAATCTGAAAGAGGAGCACTAGTCTATTTGGCTTTCCAAAAATCAAGGGATGAGTTCTTGGAGACTAACCACCATGAATAAGAATCAATTGAGATAGAGATAGATTTCAATACAGGCCACACAGTGGAATCAAGATGGTTTAAAGCACCAATCTTTAACCTATTCATAAATTTACTCCGAAGGAATGAAAGTGCCTCAGAATTTTCATTAAAAAGTATCCACATTAATGAATATTGTAGTGAATCATTAAAATTGGATGATTTTTGATCTCTAAACCCCTCATGTCATATGGCGTGTAGAAGGTAATCCATGAACCCGTATTTAGTTTCCATTTAAGGATGTTGCCTCTCCAAATGAAAATATTAAGTAAAACATAGATATTCCTAATGAGAGATATGTCCCAATTATAATCCATAAAGGAATAAACAATCATGTAGACAATAATCGATTTAACCAAGAAAAATCTTCTAGAAATGGAGAAATTTTTCCCCTTCCAAGATTCCAAATTCCTTCTAAACTTCCTAAGAATCTCTACAAAAAAAACAAACTTTAGGCCTCCCCCAAAATAAAAGAACCCCCAATGTAGTTGAAAGGAAGTGTCCCCTCATGAATTATTAACTCTCTAGAAATGTCACTCTTCTTGGGAATATAAATTTTCATGCCAAAGTAAAAAAATGATTTTCCCCAACTTATCTCTTAACCTGAAACAATGGAATAACGAGAGAAGGACCTTTTGATATTTCTGATATTCCTCATATCACCCATGGTGAAAAGGATAATATTGTTAGTATACAACAAATGAGTGGGGAAAACAAGTCCACTACCTCCTCTAACGGACTTCATTTTTCCATTACCTTCCATGATGGATAGAAGTATACTAATATAATCCTCTAGAATGGAAAATATAATTACACAAAGAGGGTCACCTTTCCTGACCCCTCTAGAATAATCAAAGAATCCCTTTGGAGAACCATTAATTAGTATGAACATGTGGGAAGAACTAAAATTGGATCTAATCCAATTAATAAAGGTATCATTAAAACAAAACATATCATGAACCATTCAAATGAAGCACTAGTTCATTATGTCAAAAGCTTTCTGGACATCATTCTTGAGAGAAATGTTCCAATACCTAGAGGGTTTCCATAAAAGATTAACAAATTTAGAAGTAGAAATGAGACAATCTAGGATGTGCCTTTCTTAATAAAATTGAACTGATTCAGAGAAACAATTTTTCTTGCAACTAGAGATTTCCTTGTAGGTAGTATTTTACGAATGATTTTATAAATACTTCTTACCAAAGATACTATCCTGAATATATGAATTTCAATGGAATTTTCCACTTTAGTAATCAAAGCTATGAACTGAGCATTCCACAAATGAGGAAGAGAACCTCACTTGAAAAAATGAGTGTCAAGCCTACAGACATCATTTTGAATTATTTACCAATATGTTTGAAAAAATAGATTATGAAATCCATCCGGGCCCGAAGAATATTTAGATTTATGGTTGTTGACCGCCACTTGTATTTCATGATTCAAGGGTACATAGGTGAAATTGGCATATTCCTAATTATTTATATGTCTGGGAATGATACCCTCCAAAGGATATATATGGAGGGAATATTCATTGAAATGGTCCTTGAAATAATCAATCGCATGATTCTAGATATCCTCCCGATTGTCAAAAATATGATCCCCATTTCTAAGCAATGATAAAGGCCCAGAGACCATTCTGATTTTTTGATGTGAATTAAATAACCTGGAATTCCTATCACCTTCCCTTAACCACTTGGCTCTGAAAACATACCTTTCTAAAGCTTCCTGGAGATTCAAAATATTGTTCCTCTTAGAAACACATTTAGATTCCCCTTGAACACCACTAGTGGAATTATTCAGGGTGCTTTGATCTTGTAAATTCTAGATATAAGTTTCAAGAAAAGAGATTTCATGATCAAAAGAGATAAAAGGTTCCTTGATCATGATTTTGAGAGCCCTTTTATGTTTCTTCATCTTTATTACACAAGAAAACTCATCTTTCATGCAATTCGTATAGTTCCAAATCTTCTCAATAATGTGTTTACATTCCGGATGCAAAATACCTGCCTTGTTGATCCTAAATGGCAAGGGAGGCATATGATATTTACCCACCAAGTTAAAAAAAATAGGGTGAAGATTCATGTTGATTCTAGATCAGGTTGTACATGTAATAGAACCCCAATCATCAAGGTAGCCTTCATTAACAAACACCCTGTCTATTTTGCTTCCCAAAAACCTGTTCAAGAATTTCATATACCCAAGGTATTTAGCTCCAACAAAATTATTCTCAATCAACCCATTAAGATCAATTCATACATTAAACTCTAAGGATGAAATAGTTATAAACATAGCCCTCATATTCTCATCTTGATTCATGATGGCATTAAAATTTCCATGGAATAACCAAGGACCAAAAATAAAAGAATTCATATCCTTTTAATCTAACCATAAACATTTTCAACCCTGATAATAATTATGGGAATGTAAAGAGGATCATAAATAATGAGATCTCAAGTACCTGAAAGAACAGGTGACCTGCTGTTCACTCTAATCAACCAAATAGATATCTGATATGGAATTATGTTCCATTAACCAAATTATTTTCACCTTTGAAAGATAATTGTTATAGTAAACTAAATGAAACCCTAGATTTACAAATTTAAAACTATTGAAGAGAAGACACTTTTAGGTCCAGATATCCCAAAGAGAAGAGGCATGTGACGTAGAATGATGTTCCTAAGAGACCTGATAGTGTCACGAATGGACAACCCTTGACAATTCCAGTATATAATCTTAATTTGAACTTGATTTCGGGTTTAGATCCACCTTTTTTGGATCTAGGAAAATTTAGTTTTATAGTTTTCAGAGGAATTCAAGGTTTCTTATTTGGGTTTGGAGATTCATGAATGAGATCAATTATGTCATTGTAAGACATATTTTTTCTGGTTTTAACAGGTATCCCACATGTCAAACCATCATCATGCTTACAACTATGTTAGTTTTAACACCAACCTGAATAACACTATTATCATCCTTATAATCCTCTAGAGAGTTTCCAAGCGAAGGTGATCCAGCTTTTGTACCAAAAAAAAAGATAATGGGATCATTCATCACTATGTGATTGAAAATAGTATCAGGAGATGCAGCTAACATTTCTGCTTCAATTCTAGCATGAGTGCGGACAACAACATGTTTTTTGACAAGTAGGGATCTCTGAAATCTAGATAATCTAGCTCTGGTATAGACCAGATTGCATGGATCCCTATTAAATACTGGACTTGAGGATATTTCAGAAAGAGTTATAGCTGTAGTGTTAGAAAAAACTGGAATAATTTTAGGATCTATGCCATTAGAAATGACAACATCATCAATAAGCGAGAGTAAATTAGCCCCGTTGTAAGGAACATTGATATTCGGAGGATTCATCTCTTCCTGCATGAACCTAACTAATTCAATGATATCCTATGAAATATCTTAGAGCGTGATAGTTTCTTCCATTTCACAATGAAGATTAAAAACCATATTGAATAAATCATTTATGATGTCAGTTAATAGAATTTTATCCTCTGGGGAAAGAAACTTGGAAGGGGAGAAAGGAAAATCCACATCCTCTTTATCTTTTTCCTCCACCACATCAACCCATGATATTTTCACCATTTTGGAGGGACCAACATGAGGAAGGAAATGAGGAACAGATTCAAATTGAATTATTTTCATCGGTACAAACTATTTGCTAGTGGTTCCTTTATTTTCAACTAGGACCTTCTTGATTTTTATATTCCTATTGACCTCAGTGTAATCTGAGGCCTTAGAATCATCGCTGACAATCATTCTAAGAAACCTATAGTTAGTAATATAATGTACCACAATCTTTCAAAAATCGCAAAATTGAGGCACATTTTCATATTCTACTTTTACTTTAGTTGTATTTCCATTTGCTTGAAAAGAAATACAATCTCGCCTTTTTCTATCTAGGTTGATATCCACTAGCACTCAAGCATAGAAACCCAACTCAGCATCCATTGTATTTTGATCCAGTCTGAATGGGGTACCAAGGCCTGAGTAAATGTCATTTAGAATCTTTAGATGCCAATAAACCCTATTCAAACCATGCATCCCCACCCATAATAGAGCACTGGACTACATGAGGTTGAATGGATTAAAATTGGAATTCCATTCAGAAATCTTGATCATTCTAGGATTGAGTTGGAGGTTACAGAAGTTCCTTGCTGCATTCTTGGCATCTATGGAATGGAGAATGATATGAAAATATCCTCTCCCAATAATAGTTTTACTCTAATTTTGATAACCCCAGCAATGATTAATCGTATTCATGAAATATAAAAAGGACCACATCCTATCACCCTTCAAGTAAATGAATCGGCCCAGGATCGATAATCTGAAAAGATTAATACGCTGCTACAAGGCCTCCGGATCAGCCACGGCCGAGAAACCTCCATTCCATAGTCTCGTGACATTGGAAAACCTCGATGCTTCCACCCTAAGAGAATCTAAAGAACTTGTATGCGTCCACACAAAAGATAAACCCTTCATTCTCAAGATTGAAGGTTAATAAGGATCTGAAGCCATGATATATTAATTTAATAGGTGATGATCATCTTTGAATGTAAATTCCCACTCTCGGTTAAAAATAATTTATTTCTGTAATCAATGAAGACATCCAGATATCAAAGAAAAACCATTGTCATATTCTAGAACAAGGTCACCCGCACCCAAGCCTGCTCTGACCATCTTCTCTGGTGGTGGATATCTTGTTAATGAAATTAAATATATACAAATATATGAAAAAATAAGAATATTTTAGTTCAAAAAAGTTTAGTAATGGATTTTTTATAATATTATGGTTCATATTATTAGTTTTTAATCATGTCCCTGAAGTATTCCCCATCTTTTATCTATATAAAAAATTCATTGATAAAATCATCTAATTAAATTTTTTAAATAATTTTATTCTGATGATTTAATTTTTTTCTTATATTGAACTCAATTTTAATATTATTTTTAGGTCTATGTTATCAAGAAAACCACTATAATCATCAAATATATTTCATTATATTCAATATAGTTTAACATTTAAATGTATTCCACATTAATCATTAGGGTCTTTATCTATGACTTCATATAACTCTCTTATACCTCTGAATGTTTTGACTAAACCAAGTCATCAAAATGATTCACCATGATTTGGTTTGATTAATCATGCATAGAACCATTATCTCAACTATTAAGGCCATTAAATCCCAATCCCCATTTATTTATGGTGTTTAACAATTTGAAAATCATAGCTTATCATCACCAAATGATGTTATTAATTATTTTATCATGTTGATTTTGTTTAGCTATGAATATTCCTAGTGAAATGTCCCCACTAGTTGTAACATCATAGTTATTTATATAATAATACATTTTCATATCTATTAATATTAATGAATAATATTTTACTTTTACATTAGTTGAGACACTTTTTTCGACAAGGTACATGACATGCAAAAACAGATTTCTCAGAAAAATTACATTGACATAACATTCAGTTATACCGAAAAATAAAATAATAATAATTTTTTTTGGATGGTGGTTAATGCCTAAATTTTGAGTTAGTATGAATGAACAGAACTAACTACAATATGATTAAACTTGTTTTTAAATGTTTTTACAATTATCCCATTAATTTTAGATGCATAAAATGAAATTGGATCCAATTTTAAGAATAAAATACTCTAATATATTTAAAAACTCGTTTTTTCCGCTTTTGATGGTGAACCCTTTTTAAATATATATTCTTCACTATTATATGTTCTATTTGAAAAAAAATTCATCTTATATGGAAGTAGGACAAAAAAATTCACTTTGGATAATTTTTTTGTAATTTTATAATAAATATCATTCTTAATGAATAGTTTAAAATACCACATTTTATGTCAAAATGATCTTTTCATCTAATTTACAAATATAGTAAATTGTAAATTTTATTGCCTATAAATTGAAATTGGGTTATTTTCTATCCTTTATTACAATTTTGGTCATTAATAGTATTTTTTAATTTATATTGGACGTAAACACATGTAAATCTTTTGATAATTTTTATTTCGTGAATCCCAGCTTTATGATTCTGAAATTATTAATTAATTTTAAATTAAATAATAAAAATTTTATGTTTTTAGTTTGGAAAAAATTTATTCTATATTTGGAATCATAATTTCAAAATTATTTAAAAAGGAAGCTTTTATTTTTCGATATAATTAATTTCATCTTAAGTAATTATTTTTATTTACCAAAGTTAAAGGATTAATCATGAAAAAAAAGGTAAAAAATATTATTATAACAACATAAATATACCATAAAATATGTTTTAATCCAATTGGTTGAGTATTTCTGACCTTTATCATCCTTAAACATAACATCTTACATTTGGGTGCCTCTTGGGTGTCATAATTACATGTTATAAAAAATAATTTAATGTAAAGTAAAATATAACATAAAAAGTATCATTTTATATAAACAATTTTATGATAGGGTTATATTGGAGATCTTTTCGAGTATAAATATTTTTTAGAAATCTAAAAATATTTCATACATTAGGGTATTTTATTTAAAATTATTATACAATACGTAAATAAATTTATTTATGACATAATGATAATGGAGTTATTTCGTTATTAATGAAAACATAAAATAAATAATATTGTTAATATTATATTAAATGTAATTTGATCATTTTGATACCTTAAATGAATTTTTCTAATTATATTGACATTTTAGGTGTGATTTATTTAAATTTTTTCTAAGGTATCATGTTTTTATAACATTTAAAAAAATCAATTACTATATAGTGTCCAAATTGACATAAATGAGTTTTTTTTATACAATACTATTTTATTAATTGATATAATAGTTCTAAAAATCTAATATTCTACCTACTAAATTATATATTTTTTTAAATGACATTAATTATCAAGTCTTTTTTCTATTGTAATTTTATTGAAAATATTTTTACCGTATATTATGAAAATATAAGGATCCATGGTAAGAGTTAATGTTTTTAACTAAACGGTAAAGCTAAAATATAAGGTTTTTTTGACCTAAAGTTATCTAGAAAATAATGATTGAGTTTTTTTCTACCCATAATAACATTATCATCAAAACTGATCACTTTATAACTAATATTGTTCTAAAATAATTTTATAATAATATAAAATTTTAAGTCATTCCTAGGTACCCCACCTCCATCGTATAAAAGGACACTATATGTTACCACTTACTCACACCTCTCAAGACACATGGCTGATCCAAATTCTTCTCAAATAAGCTCCCAACACCCCACATTTCTTTTGAAAGGAAACACATTGGGCAAAAAACCATTATAATGATACCTTTGTGAAAATCAAAGTAAGATACTCCAAAAAAGGTATTTTTTTGTCACCTATTTCAAATTTATTTTCATGTTGTACTTCCAATTATTATGTCATTTACAAAATATGGTTATAAATACAGTATATTGTACTTAATGAGATGTTATTATAATTTTGTGATAATGATATACCTTTATGTGTCAATCCTATGAATAACAATATCACAATGTGTGCGTTTGTATGTGTTACCATCTCCAGGTCACGGTGTAAATTTTTATTCAACAATGTATAATTTTAATGGGTATAATGTTGAGTATAATGGATTATAATAAATTATATAACATGGTAATTATTTTCTATTGTTATTATACCATCCAATTCTATATCGTTTAACCATTAAATAAATGATATTGTCGCTCGTGTGTACGTACGACATATCATCACCACGATGTGATGCGATTTATTCTACATAATCATCAATAAACAATGATTATATGAATGAATGGACTAAATAAATATGATATATATTATGTATATATTGATTCTATTTTTTTTGAAATTTTTCATTACAACATACCATTATGTTTTCCATAATTTGTAATTACAATAATTTCATTTGAAGAACTATTGACTACGTCCCCCTTAAAATGATACGACTCTTTCATTCCAAACATAGAGTTCATAGAGGATGGAGTTAATGAACTTATGTATCTTATATAACATAGATATTATAATGGATTTATAATTTATCTATCTATAATTTAGTTTCTATTCTTTTAACATGAAAAAAATGAATGTTGAGTTCATGTGTACGTATGACCCATCATCTTCATGAATACTGAATTTCCATTCTTATCTCCAAATTTTATGGAAAATTATAAATACATATATAATAGATATATATACAGTTTAATTCTTGAATAACATTATGGAGATGATGCACTTTTGACCACATGGACAATTTACATAAAACAAGTTCATTTTAGACTCATGTTCCAAATATCGATAAAATGAATGATATGAACTTAAATATATGAAATTTTTATAATATGGTCATAAGTGATTTATTATGAATATTAATAAGTAAAATGGTGCTGAAGCATGTAGATATTATCCTATGTTTATTATTCTCAATGATCAAGAACGAACAATATATGCCTATCTTATGGTAAGGGACATCATCTCAATCTCCTTTTATTAAGGCATAATTAGTTTTATATAGAACCTTGTTTATATAGTTTTTATTAAATCCCTTTTACTTTTAACGTCATTCAATGCTTTGAAAAAGGAATATTCTTTTTACAATGAATTTTACTAAATGACAAAATGAATGATTCTATATAACTTACAAAGTGAAAATAACCTTTCTGTCACCTTGAAATTTATTTGATATTTAGATTCCTCTAAAACATGTAATGATTTTTAAGATAAAATTAAATAACCTATACCATTTTTGGTATTTTGGTATTAAAAATGGTTTCTATAATGGAATTATTATATCAGTATCTCGATTTCAATGTGGAGTTGTTATTTTTTCAATTATGCTTATTAAAATGTTATACTTATGTTATGGTTATTGGGACTTTATTATGTATGTGGGTGGTTAAATGATAAAATAATGGTAGGTGAGATCATGATAACACTCTAATGCATCGGTTAACATGACAAACGTAAATGTTAAGTATTATCATATATGATTTTTGGAATATATTATGATGGCTATTCTTAATGTAACCATGAATGTTAATTTCTCTGTAGCTGTGAAAGATAAAATCTTAATATGTTATGGAAGCCACAAGTTACCTTAATGATTTAGGTTTTATTATAGTTATTCAATATATTATTATTTCATGAGGAATGTTAAATAGATTATGTATTATGAGTTAAAATTATGATATTATTGATTTTTATGTATTCATGTACTAATGTTCTCTTTCCTTTTTTTTATAACACTTACTGAGATTTTTATGATATTCCCAAGTTTTTGAAATGTTTTTCATATGTTATAAGGAAGGCTAATATAAATGAAAAATTGAAGAAAACTTTTATGATGAAAATAATTCATGTTTTACTTAAGGATTTTTATTATTTTGAACAAATTGGAGAGATCAGAAGTATCTATACTGTAATATTTGAGATGTAATGTATATATAATGTCATAATTAATTAAAATGATAAACAAAAAAAGATAATTTATGTGAATTAATGTCATATTATTGACTTTTCGTAAGATTATTTTATTTTTTATGGCTTGGTACATATATTTGGTATCAAAGCTCATTTTACATAACATTAAGGGTTATGATATTTTTAATATAATATAAACATTGTTTTTAATTAATGGATAAAATAAAATATAATTTTAGTATTACCATATATCTTCAACTATGATATGCTTGTTTAGAATGGATTTCCATAGTGAAAACATTGCAGTTGTGTTAGGAAAACATCCTGAGGAAAACAACCTTCCAGATTAGCAAATTGAGATGGTCACAATCAGAACCAAATATTTTTTGTTGTAATGGAACAATTGTCTCAAAAATTATATGGAGGTGGTATCCATGATTTAGAACAAGCATATCAACTATAGATGAACCTGTCAATAGTGTAAAATCACATGAGGCAAAATCCCCCATTATTTAGAGGATCATGTGACCATTTCTAAATGAATGGTGGAATAAATCATTAGAAATTACTACAATGTCATTGGGTGTTAAAATGATCAAAAGGATATCCTTTATATTTATTGTTGGAAGGTGAAGTTTCTCAGTGGTTGTTTATAGTTAAAAATATCATGTAAAGTGAAGACAATGATGTTCTTTTTTAGGATTAATTTAAAGGTGTGTTTCTTGAGAAATATTTTCCTAAGGCGATTCAAGTTAGAACAAAAAAACAATTAATTTAATTATGGTAGAAGGATTACTCAGTGGATACTTATGAAAACGAAAATTCAATCTGGAAATAATTCCCCATATTAGATATATGATCTTGAATTTAAAATCAATCAATTTTATAGAGGATTAAATCCAGTGACTCAAAGGGAGTTATCATCTCATGAGTTCAATAGTTATGAAAAAACTATTTGATTTGAAGTGTATGTGGAAATGGAGTTTGTTAATGATCAAATGTTCTTTGAAGAGCAATAGAATAAGAGGTCTAGTTGGCATAAAAAATTGACCAACTCTTCAAAATAGTCTAATGGTAACAATAATAAGCTTACCATTTGTGAAAACTGTGGTAAAAAGAAGATTGGGAAATTCCTTTTGAATTATTATATGTGATTCCAATATTTTAAAATGTGACATAAGGATTTTAATTGCAGTGAAAAATATCATGGTAGTGGTAAGACAAAATATTATTTAAATGCATTAAAAAGTTTTAAATGAAATGAGATGGGTCACTATGAAAATCAATGTTCGATATAGAACTCAAATGATTAAAAGCACCCAGACTACAAGAAGAAATTGATGGTGAAATCCTTCTCAAAAAATTTATTAGAATTCAGGCCATCAAATGAGGGTGTATCAGTTATGTTTTCTTTTTATTCATATTATGCCAATGCGTTGTTTGATTCTTTGTCTATAATGTCTTTCATTTCTGAGAAATTTTCAATTAACTTGGTAATTCTATCTCATGAAATGAATCAAGATATTTTATTAAAAACACATGGTGGAAATGTTAAGACAAAAATAAATTATCTAGATCATAGTATCCTTATATGTGGGCATAATATACCTAATAACCCTGTTGTTTTTTCCCTAGTTGAGTATTATGTATTTTTGTGTATGGATTGGATTTAAATTTATCATAGAAAGATTTGGTGGAGAGAAAAGGGGGTTTACCATCATAAAGATGTTATGATTTTTTACAAGAATGTAATTTTATGTATGGATTGTATTTAAATTTATCATGATAAGATTGGGTGTAGAGCTAAAGAGGTTTACATTCAGAAAGAATTTATATTTGTGTACAATATGGAACTCTTACAATTGATAACATATTAAGAAATTGAGAAACTAGTAAAAGATGGAAATGATTGTCACCATTCACAAATTGTTGGAAACAAACGATCTATTTATATTAATGATTTTAGAGTGTTAATTGAGTGTCCTGATGTTTTTCATGATGAGTTGGCTGGTATAATAACTTATTGGGAAGTTGAATTTACTATTGACGTGGTTCAGGATTCTAATTTGATTTCAAACCTCTTTTATTGAATGTCTCAAGTTATAAATTTAGAGTTAATCAAGAAATTGAAGGAATAATTTTGAAATGGATTTATTAGACCTAGCACATAACCATGGGGTGGTAATATCTAATTTGTTAAAATGAAATACAGTTCAACTATAAATTGGATTTATTATTGATCCTTGAATAACATCACTATTAAAAACATGTATCCATTTCATCATATCGATGATTTCATTTAACATCTCTAAAGAGATGAGTATTTTTCAAAGATTAAATTGAATTCAAGGTACCATAAGTTGAATATAAAGAAAGTAGACATTCCAAAGGGTGAATTTCGAACTAGATATGGTCATTATGAATTTGTAGTTATGCCTTTTGGGTTAACCAATGTACTGGAGGTATTCATTAATCTTATGAATATAATTTTATTTGAGTTCATGGATATGTTGGTGGTTGTGCTTATAGATTATAATTTGTTTTACTCTAGATGTAAAGAGGATCATGAAACATATTTAAGGGTTTTCGTGCAAACCATAAATAAAAAGAAACTGTATGGGAAATTCAAAAAGTGTGAGTTTTTTACAATAAATTTCATTCTGTGGACACATTGTATATGAATATAGAAAAAGTATTGATCCTGCTAAAAGAATTTTTTTTTGAAGAATGGCCATAACCCACAAATATAAAAGAGATTCATATTTTTCTTAGTTTTGATGGTTATTTCTCGATGTATGATGAAAAATTTCACCACTATCTATCACATTTACAATGTGAACCCGAAAAGGTGTTATGTTCATTTGGATAAAATAATATTCTTATCATTTTAGTAATTGATTCGATGATTGAAAATGATCCAATTTTGGCCAATCTATATACGAAAATGAATTTTTTATCTACAATGATTCTTCATTGAAAGGACTTGGTTATGTCATAATACAAAATGATCAGGTATTTTCTTATTGTTCATATCAGTTGAAAACTCAACTGTTAAATTACCACACACAAAATTTTGAAGCAACTACTGATTTTTTTCTTAAAAAATATGAAAGAATCATTTTTATGGTGTATTGTGTTAAATATATATAGATAAAAAAAATTTGAATTGTATATTTCATCAGATAGAAATGAAAATGATACAGAGAAGATATCTTTAATGAATCAATGATTATGAATGGATGATTTACTACCATCTTGGAAAAAACAATGTGGTTGTTGCGTGGAATCAAAAAAGTAATGAAACATTATCTATGTTATGTTTTGAACATGACCATTTGATAAATTATTTTATGAACATAATCATGGATGTTCTTGGTGTAGAGAATTCCATATTTTTGTTTCTGGTTTTAGTGCAATCGTCTCTAGTAGACAGAATAAAGGAATCATAGAAAGAAGACAATAAGTTTTATGAAATGGTATTATTGGTTCAGAAGGGTATGTTACATTATTTTATCACTAGTAATGATTGTTATTTACTGTTTATAAAGATATTATGCATGCCTTGAGATTCATAGGTAAATAAATAGTTCTTCTATGAAGGTCATAGTTTTCCATTTTTAGTTCATACGTGCATGTACTAAAACATATAGTGATCTTTAAGAGTATTACTAGTGATATGGGATGAAAATTTATATTGATGAATCTACTGTAATGTTTTTGACTTGTTAGATGGTGAAATAAAAATGTTAATATCTTAAGGGGAAGATTCTTCCTATGCTAGTCCATTAGTTGAAACTGGAAAATATATTGAGAGACAACGTTGTGGGATTACCAAATACATCTCTAGCTAATAATGAAATCTGGGTTTCTATTGATCGATTGACTAAATCATATCATTTCCTTCTTATTAAAGATTCACTTCACTAGATAAACATTCTTGATTGTAATTTAAAGAGATAGACAGGTTACATGGTGTTACCTTATCTATTATATCTGATCACGATCCAAGGTGCAATTGTATATTTTGGAATGAACTTCTGATGTGATTGAAAACTGAATTAAATTTCAGCATATATTTTCATCCTCAATCAGTATGGAAGTCAGTATGAATAATTCAAACTACAGAAGATATGATAGGTTCTTGAACAATGGATTACCATGGACATTGGGATCATCACATTCTTTGGTAGAGTTTTCATATAAAATCCTTTTTCATTATAGTATACATATGGCACCATTTTATGAATTTTATAGAAAGAAGTGTTGACCTCCATGTTTTTGGGATGAAGTAGGTGAGTGAATGTTGATCAGACTAGAATTGGTAAGAGAGGTGTCCGAAAAAGTGTCATTGATTTTGATGCATAAGAGGAAAACTTAGATCATGGAGAAAAGATATGAAGATAACTTGAGGCATGATCTTTCATTTAATGTAGGAGAGCATGTCTTCTGAAAGTTTTCCACATGGAAAAGTGTGATGAGTTTTGTTAAAATGGGAAACTGGAGTCCATGGTTCATTAGAACCTAAGAAATCATGGGGAATGATGGATCAATTTTATATAGGTTTGAATTTCTTCATTGTTTATACTAGGAACATAATAATTTTCATGTTTCAAAGTAGAGAATGTATATGATGGATGAATCACATGATTTGTGTCTAGAAGAAGTTTAGTTGGAAGAGAATCTTTCTTATAAGGAACGACAAGTTCATTTTTTTGATCGCTGAGACCAAGTGTTAGAAAACAAAGTGATTCATCAGGTAATATTTTTTTTGGTAAAACTATATGGTTGAAGGGGAAATTGGGGAATATAAAAATGCTATGATGGGGAAATACCCTCACTTATTTGAAAATTTAATAAAATTGCAGGGATACAATTTCCAAAAGGGGGAATGATGTAACATCCCAGGTATTTATAGAATAATACATTTTCATATCTATTAATATTTATGAATATGATATTAATTTTAATGTAAAAATGACAGTATGTTTGACAGCGTACTTGACACACAATAATTGGTTTCTTTGAAATCTTATGTTGCACACAACATTGAGTTATACTGAAAAATATTAAAATATTATTATTATTATTTGAAATGGTAGTTATCACCTAACTATTTTATGGGTGGGAATGAACATAACTAACTACAATATTATTACACATGTTGGTTATGTGTTTTTATATTTAACCAATAAAGTTTAGAGGATTAAAATGAGAATGCATCCAATTTTAAGGATAAAATACTCTAATATTTTTAATAGGTCATTATACCTCCTTTTGATGTAGAACCTATTTAAATCCATTTTTCTCTCTATTATAAGTTTTATATGTCAAAATATACTTATTATATAGAATCAAATGATCAAAATTTAATTCAGAATTTGTTTTTGTAATTTTCTGATTAAGTTCATTTTTTATGAATAGTGAAATGTGCAACATTTTAAGTCAAAAAATAATCTCCATATAATTTTTTTATATATATATATTATATTTTTTCCTGTATTTAATGTGTATTTATATTAATATATTAAAATTTAATCTAAATTTTTGTCATTTTTAGTAATTTTAAATTTAAAATGGATATAAAGGCATGCTAATATATTCATATTTTTTATTTCATAAAAATATTATTTCTGGTTTTGACAATGAGGATTAATGTTTATGAAAGTTTCGTGTTTTGAATATGGAATAAATGGATGAATATATGAATCATAAGTTATAAATTATGTAAACAGTTACCTTTTATTTTTGGATATTATAAATAATTACTTCAGTAAAAAAATTTGTTTACCAAGGATAAAGGTTAAATCAGGTAAATTAGGGTATATAAATAATATTATAATTATATAAAAATATCATAAAACATGTCCTTATCATATTAGATGAGATATTTCAGGCCATGATCATCCTTAGCCCTAATTTTTGGCATTTGGGGTCAACATGGGTGTGAAAATGACATGTTTTAATAATTAGTTTAAATAAATGTGAAATTTGACATAAACATGTATATTATTACTTAAAAAATTAAATAGTGGGGTTCGATTAGTGATATAATTGAATATAAATAATAATTATAAATCCAAAAAAATTACATACATCATGGTATTTTATTTATAATTATTAGACATTAAATAAATTAATTAATTTTAGACTCAATGATTATGATGCGATTTTCTTTATAATGAATGATTCAAATAAATGTTTCTATAAATATTAAATTAAATATAATTTTTTCATTTTGATTCCATAAATTAATTTCATATAATAAATTGACATTTCAAATATTATTTAATCCCTTTATTTTTAAGGAATCATTTTTTATGAGTTTAACCAATATAAATTACAATATAGTTTAAAATTTTACATAAATGTGTTTTTAAAAAGAATACAATTTTATTAATTTATATAATATTTCTAAAAATCAATGAATCATCCAACAGACTTTTCTAATTTTAAAATTTTCATAAATTATCCTCTTTTGTTTTAACTATATTTTTATAGTAACTATAGTTACATTATGTTATGAAAATACAAGGATACATGGTAAGAGTTAATGTTTTTAACTAATGGATAATTATAAAATATAATGTTAATATTGTGACCTAAAATTATCTAGAAACTATTGATTCAATGTATTTCAACCCATTATAATCATATACTCTAAATAAATCATATTTAAACTATTATAATCCTAAAATCATTTTATGATAAAATAAATTTTCAAGACATTCATAGAGTGACTCTCCTCCATCTTATAAAAGGACACCACCTATACCCACATACTCACACCTCTGAAGTACATTGGCTCATCCAACATATGCTTAAATAATCTACAAAAATACACTTCTTACTCCAATAGTACACAATTTGGGAAGAAATATATCTAAGAGGACCTTTTGTGAAAATAAAAAGGAGATACTCGAAAAAGTTGTATTTGTTTTATCACCTCCTTCAAAATTATTTTCAACTTCTACTTTCACTTCTTATGTTATTTCCATAATTTGTTAATAAATACAGTACCTTTCACATGCTAATACAATATTATATTTTTGGTACAACCTCAAACCACCTTATATATATCCAACAAATAATAATATCTCTATGTGTGCGCATGTACGACTTACAGTCTCCATGACAAAGTACACATTTTTATTCAATAATAAGAAAATTGGATATGTATAATGATGTATATAATGGATGAAAATAATTAATATAAATGGATATCTATTCTCTATAATTATTATACAATCCTATTCTATACCTTTTAACCATTAAATGAATAATATCATCACTCATGTGTAGTATGGCTTAACGTCTCCACGATGCTATGTGATTCATTCAACATGATCATCAAAAACCACATTTATGCTCACGAATAAATATAATAAATATTATATATTTATTGAATCTATGGTTCAATAATTTTATTTTACAACATACCATTAATCTTTCCATAATGTGTCAATACGATAATTTTAATTGAGGAAATGTGGACTACCACCCCCTCAATGTGATATGACTCATCCATTCCAAACATGGAACATCTAAAAGATAATGTTAATAAAAATATGTTACATATATAACATATATATTATACTTGAATTATAATATACCTATGTATCATTTAGTTTTCATTCAATTAATATGACTAAAAAATGAATGTAGCATTCATGCGTACGTGCGGCATACACTCTTCATGAACTGTGCATTTCATTTCATATCTCCAAATGTTATGGACTGTTTTAAAGACATATATACTAGATATATATTATATTTAAATCATATATAATATTCTAAAGATGATTTAATTTTGACCACATGGAATATTTACATCAAACATGTTTATTTTCGACTCTAGTACTAAATATTGACAAAAAACCCAATATGAACATAACTAATTATGTAATTATTATAAAATGGTTATAATTGATGTAATGAAGATAATAATAATGAAATAGGTTCTAAATAATTCATAATATAAACTACTTTTTTTATTCATGGTGATAAATAATAAATAATACAAGTCATACTCACGGTATGGGACTTCGTCACAATATCTTTTTCATTGAGGAATATTTTGATTTATATACTACATTCTATTATATGGTGTATAATCACCCCCATTAATTTTAATTTCATTAAATGATTTTCAGATATATTCTTTTTTATGAATAATTTTACCAAACTAAAAAATAATTTTTCTATTTAACATACGTGGTGACAACTACCTTCCGGCCACCAAAAGAATTATATGATATTTACATTCTTCTACAAGACATAATGTTTTTAAAAATAAAATTCATTTCGATATTACTTTTTATGTATTTCAGTAGTTAAAATGGTTTTGTGAATGGAATTATTATTTAAATATATTCATTGTAATGTGAAAATGCTATTTTTCCTTTATTGTTGTTTACATGTTATGATTATGTTATGGTTCTTGGGAATTTCTTTTGTATACATTTGGTTCCATGATAAACCAAGGAAAGGTGACCTAGTGATAGTTCTCCAATGCATTGGGTAACGTAAAATAGGTAAATTAAAATTTTATCTTAAGAGATTTAGTGAATATATTGTTATCGGTATTCCAAATGTAATCATCAAGTTTACTCCCTATGCAGTTGTACAAGCTACAATGTAAATATGTTATGGATGTAGCAAGTTCAATATATGATTCATGATTTATATGTGTTATTCATAAGTCATATGATTTCATGGTTTGTCTTAAAGAGAGTTTGTTTTATGAGTGAAAAGTATGATTTTATAAATTTTTATGCATTCATGGGATACTATTTTCTTTCTGAATGTTATATCCCTTACTGATATTTTAATTATCTTCCCCAATTTTTGAAATTTTTTTCAGAGTGTATAAGGTACGGTAAGAGAAAGGAAGGATTCCAGAATATTTTTACCAAAAAAATAATTATAATTTTATTTAAGGTGTTTTATTGTTGTGGAATGAATTGGATATAGTTGAAGCCTATACATTGTATTATTTGAGATGTAATTTAGTAGTAATGGCCAAATTCATTAAAATTGAAAACCTGAAAAGATCCTCAATGTGAATGAATATCAAATTATTGATATATCTCACGATTATTTAATGTTTTAAATTTGGGGCCTTATACAAGATACCCACATGAGAAAAACCAATGATCTTGAGGTTATTCAATAATTATCTTATAATAACCTTGGATCTTCTAAATAATCCTCTTAAGAATCACTTATGACCAAGACCTAAAACACAACAAAAAACCCATCTATACTATATCAACCCATCACCCTTCATTATCCTTGGTATAAAAAAATAAAATGACTCCATTTTTATTCTTTTGAATTAAATGATATTATTATATCCTCTCAATGAAATAACTAATGTTATTGCACATTTTAAAAATATATAACATATTATCATATATAATTATTTATTTTTGGAAGTTATTTCATATTTTCATAGTGAAATACATGATATTTTTTAGTAATAAATTTTCATTTAATTTTTTAATTACATTATGATAGTATTTAAGTTAAATAATATAAAATAATAAATAATTATAATAAAATTGATTAACTATAAATTATTTATTCATAATTACTCTACATAATCCAAATTTCTAACTACTTCCACTATATTCTTGTAAACAACAATTATATAATCTCTCAATGATATGATATGAATATATTTTTATCATAGATCTTTTAATTTATATATTTTTGTATATAATTAATTTAGACATTACTTCAAACCCATATTAAAAATTATATTTTAGTGTCTATGTGTATATATTTCAATATATCTTTCTATATATCTATTTATTTCTACCAATATATATCACATTATCATTTATGAGGTCTTCACTAAGAGAAAATCATATTTTATCATTTATTGATATTTTTATTTTTTATTCCACAACTCCTTATTTGATTAAAAATCACACATATACACAAAAATATCAATACATACTAATTAATTATGGAAGGAATATTTATAAGTTCAACTAATGTTATAACTAATGACCAATTAGATTAATACCTCACTAACTGCTTCCTCTCAATAGATGTAACATCAATACCTATCATCAAAAACTTATAGTCTTATTTTACTTGAAATAAAAAATCATTGAAATTATTATTATTTGTTTGGAGATAAACTCTTTTAATTTAATTCAAATAATAAATATAAGCAATATTGACGAAATAATAGAGATAGGTAATCGTTCTATAATGATATTGAAATTTTTTATACCTTTTTCTAATCATTTGATCGGTGAAAATGATATAATATTGGTTTTATTTTTCTCTGATCGTTGATTATTTATTGGAACAATTATATTATTGTAGAATTTTATATGTTATAAATAATAATTAAATTCATCCAATGGGGATATTTGATATAAAAGTTTAATTTATATTAATTAATTATGTAAATTAAATATTTAGAAAGAAAAATTAATTTATCACATATAGTAAACCCTAAATAGTTTCAATTGCACCTTTACAAAACTAGAGAACATTTTGTTCAAAATAATCATTAAAATGAATAATTTATATTCAATGGTTGAATTTAAATTACTTTATAGTCATTTTATATATAATTTCATTATAAATAATGATCACCTATAGAGAAAAATTCGTCATTGAAGGAAATGAAAATCATTTTTTTGACACAACCAGTTAATGATTTAATATTTATTACCACTAATTATAAAAACATTACAAATAAACATCAATATTCATTCCCAAAAATAAAGCCCTCATTATAACAGTATCCAAAATGACCATAATTATATTTCACATCCAAACCCTAATTTAATAGTCCTGTAAAATAAATATATATTTATTTTCATTATAATTAGGTACTTAGATATTAAATCCCCATTACAAATGAAATGGTTCATCTTAGAGAACTCAATAATATAATAATAATATAGGTATGAAGTAATGTATATTGGGAGGAATTATTTAAACAAATAACAAGGTTTTTATCCTATAATTTAACACTATAACAAAAATTTAAATAAAATTTTATTTTGATATTGGGAAATCATTTTCTAATCTCACCAGATTTACTATTATTATTCCCCCAATTCTACTACATAAAACACAATAATGTTACTTTAATGCAATGAATAACCTACTCCTAATGACATAAAATGCCCACTATAAAAAATAGACTATTATTAATGTAAATTCCATTTGAAGAATATCACATGATCAATTATGCACAATCCCAATGAATTTAGTCATAAAAATATTATTTTCATTCAATAGTTAATATAAAAAATGTTAACAATAATCACAATGGTAAATATGTTTTCGAAAAAAACAATCCAGTCATGTAATGGTGAAAATCCATATATAAAACTTTATTACCTTATCATTATCAATAGATTGAAAATGCCAACTCATATAATAATTATAGAGAGATTATGGTCCCTTATATTCTAACATATCAACTACATTTTTTATTATATCATTTAAGAACATCATGGTTAAGAAAAAAAGTCATTGTTCAAATTTTAAAAACAAAAATGTGGGTAGCTATTATTCAAACATAAATCATGACAAAAGATTAAAAACACAATTTTATGTGGCTATTAATGTATATCAACATCAATATTTTATGTTTTAAACCAAATTCCATTCAAAAAAATTATCAGGGATTCACCATATATATTATGAATCGTGATTTTTACACCACATTAGACAATGATTATTTTGGTCAATTATAGAACAGTAGAGTGGTAATTCAAAAAATTATTTCAATAAAAAATCTACCATGGGAGAAAAATATTATATAGGTTCGTTTTACTCAACAATAAGGATAAAATAATTCATGATATATCAATGTTCATGTAAAATTTTTCCATAATAGAAAATATATTATATTTATTTTGTTATAAGGAATTTCTTGGGAGACATTTCCCATAAAACGTGATTCGGAGATTTCAAAAAATGTCACTCAGGAACTTAGTAAATGATCTCAAAAAAAATTAAACATGAACAACAAAAACTATAATATAAATATCAATAATTTTTCAACAACATAGTAAATTACATTTAATATGGGATAACTGTACTGTGATAATGCATAATATACATCCACATGTTGACACATCGTACCATGATATATTATTATAAATTCAACAATATTTGGAGTCATCAAATTAAAAAAAAAATTAATTCTAACAAATCATTAAAATAAAAACATTTAATATACAATATTGTAGTCACTAAATTATGGTTAGATATTATCACAATAATTAAATGAAAATTATCCCCCATTAATGTTAACTCAAGATGAAAAATAGTGAGATGATTCATCCTTCACCCCATAACCTTTATCAGAGTCAAACTACCTTTGTACCTTCACATCAAATGAATCAGTAATCATGTTTCCAGTTATAGTATTATTTGAATCCACAAAATTATTATTTTTTCAATATGGTTAAACCATTAAAAAATATTTATATATCATTGTGGATGATATTATTTATTTTCAAGATTTAAAATAAATTAATTACACTTCATATTTATCCACATATAATAGTCATAAAATTTTAATTGACAATAAATTAATAAAAAATAATAATTATAATGAATAGTATTATCAATTTTAATTTTGCCACACTAGATCTCATTATAATAGTATTCAATATTTGACTGAAAAATTAGTTCATAAAAAATTGTGAAACTTATATTAAAGGAACCTAAAATTTATAATATATATTTCTTAAATAACACAATCATTATAAATAATGAGTGAAAATCATTTCAATGTTGAATAATTTCATGTTATTACACTATTAAAATGAAAAATATTATAAATGGATAAGGTATCATATAGAAATAGAAAATCCCCAACCGTTGATTTTAATTATGATGAGATTCATATTTAGAAAAGGAAATTAAAACATAAAACATGATGAAAAAATAGTCATTGATGGTATCTTAATCAAAGATGGAATTATAATATCTATAATGCATGATTCTGAGCTCTTCAAATGAATAGTTACTACTACTTAATATCAATTATTATAAATTATCATGTAAAATTTACTAGATTTTACCCACCACATGACCCTTTTTAAGACATCAATTCCCCATTATTAAAACCCTAAATCCATATTTAATAGTGAACATATATTCATTATTAACATTGAATTAGTTAGAAAAATATATGGTTTGTAGTTAATTCCTCAAATATGATCCAAATAATGGAAAACACATTTAACATCATCTAAAGAGGTAAATACAATTATTTAACATTTTCAAAATCTCATATTCCCGAATATACATTCGAATAGATTTAAATAAGTTTAATTTTTTTAATAAAATATTATTTCATTTAATAAAATATTTAAAATATATAAGAATACCACCATTATACAAACATCACTAAAAGTACGACCATAACTATGCAACAACAAAGAATGTTCATTACATTATATTATTAAAAATGATTACATAGAATAATCTTGGTTTACATTCTACTTCATTTAAGAAGATTGGACGATGTCATGTTTCCTTTATAGGATCAAGAAACCAATTTATAACTTTTCTGAAACATACATATTGTATTTGGTCAAATGTATACAATGAGTGTAATATAATCCCGATATTAATAATAGTAAATCTAATATAGTATATTTTTAATATTTTTATTTTATTATAACCTAATATATTCCCATTAATTCACTTCCCCTATAACAAATGAGATTAGTTATGCCTTCCTGACCACACAAACTATATGTTTAGGATATGAAATAAGTACTCAAGAAGAAAATCAGGCATAATAGAAAAAATTTACCATTAACATAATATTCATCAAATTAAAAAATAAAGTAAGTATTTCTAGAAATATAATTATATCAATAAATAGTACAAAATTAATTGATTGAATAACAATTTAATACATAAGATAACATAAAAAATTGAAATTAAAGCCAAAAAATATGATAAATATAAGTAAAATAAAAGAAAAAGAAAATAATGAAATAAAAAAATCTAAATAATATAAACGACCAAAACAACAAGTAAAATATCAATACTAAACAAAATAATTATGTACACAACTTACCAATCCATTAATAACTCTTAAAAGATCATTATGGCTATAGGCACATCATCTAAAATGTAATCATGAGTGAGGGGGGAGGGGTCTTACTACCAAGTCCATTTGGTATTAGTAAAAATATAAAATAAATGTATCATATAAATAATTTAAAACCTTTCCCATGAATAATGTAACACCCCAAGCTTCTACGGTACTCTTCTCTTTGAATAATGTGATAGCGTGTGTTGTACGCAACACCGAGTTCTAACACACCATAACCAATCAAAATAGCCATTATGAATAGTAATACCTACTTTTTGAAATTATATATATATTATATTTCAAAATGGACTTCATTTTTGGATTCCGAATATCGAATTTAGCCTAAGGTGAAATTTTGGTACATTTCGGATAACTTTCATATTTTGATGAATAGTGAAAATTACTAAATTTTAATTAAAAACAACTTTTTTAATAAAAAAAATTAATAGTGATAAATTATGAATTTGAGTGGTTTTAAAGTATATTTAGAATATATTTTTACCATTTAATATAATTTTGGTCATTGGACATAATTTTATAATTAAACCGAACATAAACAAGTGTCAATCTTTTGATAGTTATTATCTCTTAAAAACACGCTTTTTGTTTTGACAACGGGAATTAATTTTAAATTAATTTCTGCCACTTCTGTGTTTTGAATTTAGAAAAATGGATTCCATATTTGGAATCATGATGTTAAAATTGTGTAAATAGGTAACTTTTATTTTTAGACATTTTGAATAATTACTGCGGTAAATATTTTATTTACCATGGTTAAGGGTAAATCCGGTAAATAAGGGTTAAAAATAATATTATAATAATACTAAATTACCCTAAAACGTGTCCTAGCCTTATTGGTTGATACATGTTTGACCATAGTCATCTTTGGGTCGATTTTGGGACCCCATGGTGCCACTTGTAGGTGATAAGGACACTTTATTATAATTATGTTAAAATGAATACAAAAATGACACAAGCATATATCTTTTAGAAAAACAATATTTACTTGAAGTTATATATGTTGGATTTTAGATTATAAATATTAATTAGATAGATAAAAAGATTTACTACATAGTGATAGTTCATTTATAATTTATAGACATTAAATAATTTAATTTATTTATGACACAGTGATGATGAATTAATTACTATAATAGTGAAAAATTAAAATAATTGATATTATAAATACCCAAATAAATATAATATGAAACTTTTAATGAATTAAACTAATTATCTAGGATAATATGATATATTAGGATTGATTTAATTGACTTTTTTCGAAATAATCAATCTGTTATGAGTTTCAAAAAAATCAACTATTTAATAGTGTTAAAATTGACATAAAAGAGTTCTTAAAACAAATATTATATTATTAATTGATATTAAATTCCTAAAAATCTTAGGTTCGGCCAAGATACTTATATAATTATATTTTCATCATTAATGGACCACTTTGGGGTCTCTTGGATGTATATAGTAAGTTTATTAACCATATTATATAAAAATACAAAGAGACATTGTAAAAGTGAGACTAATTAACTTAGAGTTAATACTTAAAGATAAGGTTAATATAAGTACCCAAACCTGTCTAAATTCTATTGGTTGAGTGGTTTTAGACCCATACCCACCATAACCTTTGAATAATCAACTTTGGAGCCATTAGAAACCGAATATGAATTTATTATAAATTAATATTTCTAGCTTTTCCAAAGGTGCCCCTCACCTCTCTTATAAAAGGGCACTCCTCCTTCTCATTTCTTCACACCTTCAAAGCCTTTTGGTTCGGCTAAACTCTGCCCAAATACTCTCCCAACATCCCTCAATACAACATAGAGGCCTTATTTTGATCATAAATACAACCTAAGGAGCCCTTTTGATCAAATCAAAAGGAAGAACCCGAAGAAGAGGTAATGTTTTCACCACCCCTTTTCAAGTTCCTTTCTTCTTCCACTTCTTCTTTCTTTGTTCTTACCATTCTAAAATAATAAATCCAGTATCTCACATATACTGTGATGTTATTATAAATATGGTAGAACCATATTTAGTATTCTATCCACCCTTTGAATAACATGTCACCATACGTGCGTATGTACGGCTTACCTTCTCCACGTCGTGGTGTAATTGTTATTCAATATATTATTATTTGGATGAGTATAATAATGATGTGTAAATCATGTAAATAATAAATATAACATGTTAATGATTCTGTATATATGATATAACATCCGTTTATATATTATTTTAATGTCAAAAGAATGATATTGTCGCTCCTGCGTACGTACGGACTACCGTCTCCACGAACGCGATGAGATTCATTCTTCATCGTATCAATTCAAGTATAATTATCATTTTATGATTTAAAAATTATGTTTAAGGACTTGATATCATTTTGGATATGAATAAGATACAACAAACATGGCTTATGTAACAAAACATATAAAAGAAAATGAGTAAGTTAACACCCGAAACGACGATAATTCTAAGATATTATTAAAAAATCAATGTTAAAAGATCATATATGATATCATATTAATATATATGATTCTTTTATAATTTAATAACAATTATTTCACCATTATACAGGAGGTTAACCTACCCCAACCAAGTAAAAGTACAAGGTAATTGTTATTTCACAATCTCTTCATTATCCGAGGTTGTTTATACGTAATAATCTACTGGGATCTCTTTATCATCCACATCCATGTTTCTTCAAAATGTATTTCAAAAAGTTTTTATTATTTACAAGAATATGGGTTAAAGTCATTTATACCTTTTTTTACTTTTTATAAGTGGAATCTTTCCGTCGTTTTCAAAACAAGGTCCTTTTTATCCTTTTTGACAGAATTAAGGTAAGAATGTTTTTTTAACTTATACGGCGGGTGCGGTTATTTTCCGCCGTTATAAAATCTTCAAAGCTTTCCTTACAAGCTTATAAGAATATTTTCAAAGAAAATGTTTCCTTTTATAAATATATGAAAATCCAGTGCAAATGTATACATATTTAACACAAGCATAGAAATGTTTTCAGAAAACTCGACTCTCGAGTGTGGTAGACAGGAAGGGATTGGGCGTGGACCCATCATTGTAGAGACCCGAAGCTTGACGTACATGGACATTACATTACATTTGCGGAATACTTAGTACATAACAAAAACACACACTAAAGGATCGTAATAGTTTAGTGTCTTTGGAAACTCGGAACGTAATCTTCTAATCGTGGTGAAAGTTCTTCAATATATCCCATAAAGGTCATCCCTTTTTTTTACCTAAAACCTTTCTTTATATCCTAGGGAAAAGAAAACATAAAAGGGTGAGATCAAATGCTCAGTAAGGGTAAACAAAAGAAATATCAATCACATCATATATATAAGAACATAGCTTTTGGAAATCTTAACCTGCAAAAAAGCTCATAATATCATAACATGGGATAAATCATAGAAGTGAAATGTAATCCCAATAATCATAACCTAAAACATGAAACTTTGTGGCATATACACATAATCATAGAGAATCATTTCTTGTTAGTCAAGACTTAATGCCAAGACTATCTTAGTGGACAAAGTCCCTTTCTGAATCGAGTAACCCTCGTTTCAGTCCTGTTTCACCGAACCCGTATAACCTACCATTTCAGCCATGTCTATCTCATGAGATATAAAATCTTTACCCAATGCATTGGAGGGAGATATAGGTCCCACCCATCTTATAATGAATCCTTTCTTATGTGTGCCACATAATCATAAATCATACATCATCGAATAACCCATGTAATAAAAATGGGATTCTTAAACAACATGACATCATAAAACAATTCATATAAGATAAAGGAATTCATAAAAATATTTCCATCAAAACATAATCAAATCCATGTAATAATAGGGATAAAAACAGAACCCTTTTATTATCTTAGATGGAAAATAATTTTGATAAAATACTTGAACTTCATTCTTGAGGAAAATATCTTCAAAAACATTTTTCCTTTCATAACATGTCATAAAACTTTAAAATAAAAGAAATTGATTAAAAATAAACTTGAAAACTTTTAAAGGAAGCTTCTTGTAAATAATGTTTTAAAAATCCATTCATGCCGTATAAGTTAAAAAAACATTCTTCGTACTTTTGTCGAAAAAGTCAAAAAGTACCGCGTACGAAAAACGACAAAAGATTCCTTTCATACATATTACTAAAAACTCAACGAAGGGTAAAAATGGATTTAAACAATTGTAGGTGGATGGAAATAATATTACATATTGATGAAACATGGATGTGGATGATAAAATACACCCCAGTAAATACTTACGAATAAACAATCTCGGATAAAAATGAGATTGTGATATTTCCCTTACCTTAGGTCCGACTTGCTTTGTAAGTGTCCGAACCTCCTGTATAATGATTTAAATCATGTTATTGACTTATTACAGAATCATATTCATTTTTATGATATCATATATGGTTCACTTATGACATTATATTACCCGTTCTTTTGTAAATTCCATGTTAAAGAAGCGTTTTGGGTAAAATGGTTTTATTTATCGTAGGTGTTTTGACTTGTTGTTCTTGACATCATTATTACTTATATCATGATTTACTTACTTCCAGAATATAAAATATGATTTATATATCATATATATTCAGTATATATATATATAATCGGTAGATAAATAAAATGAATAACACCGTTCATGGAGACGGTAGTCCGTACGTACGCATGAACGCTGTTTTCCTTTCCTTATTGTCTTGAAATGGAAGTAAGTAGATGACATACATATGTATATATATACATAAATCCAGTAGCTTTATAATGTCATATATTTCATTATTATTTCTTATATATACTTTATAATCATTCTTAAATGGTTAACATGGAGAATGAATCTCATCGCGTCGTGGAGACGGTAGTCCTTACGTACGCACGAGCGATGATATCATTTCTATAAATTTTGAATTGAATTGGAGTGGATTATACAATATATCAGAATCAATATGATGTTTTAATAACTATGTATAGTTATTCTTTACACCATTATACCCATCCATGTAAGGTGGTGGTGGAAAATAGATTACACCACGGCGTGGAGACGGTATTCCGTACGTACGCACGCGCGGTGATTTCTTTTTTCGTAGGATGGATAGATGGTGAAATATGGTTGTTTCCTACTTATAATAACATATCATTATATTATTGATACTGATGTTATTACTTCATAATGAAACAACCTAAGAAGAAGATGTGGAAGAAGAAATAAAGATGAAAGAATTGGTAACGGTAATTACCTCTTCTTTGAAGCGCCTCTTTGAGACCTCCTCTTAGGGCACTAGAATTGGTCTTTGAGGAAGACCAGAACCTCTAGGATGTTTCTAGGGAAGTGGAGAAGATATTTTGGCAGGGGTTGGACGAGCTTGAGTGCTAAAATTGGTGTGAGGAGGAGGGGGAGGAGGTGTCCTTTTATAAGGGAGGAGAGGGTCACCTTAGGAATATCTCAAAATATTATTTTATATTAAAGTCAAAATCGGTTTATAATGGTTCCAAAGGGTATTATTTCGAAGCTAAAGTGGGGATGGGTAGAAATACTATCAACCAATAGAATTTAGACAAGTTTATGATATTATTTTAACCTTATCAATTAGATTTAACTCTAAGTTAAATAATTTAACTTTTAACATGTCTTTTTGTTTTCTTTCACTATATGGTTAATACACTTACTATAACATGCCAAACGAACCCCAAATTGTTTATTATTAATATATATATCCTTATCTAAGTCATTTGGCCGAACCTTAGATTTTTAGGAATAAAATAACAATTAATAATATAATATTTGATTTAAAAACTATTTTGTGTCAATTTTGACACTATTTGATATATGATTTTTGTGAGAGTCATAACAGAATTAAATGTTCGAAAAAAGTTAATTAAATCAACATTAATATATAATAGTAACCTAGAAAATTAGTGGAATTCATAAAAAGTCTCAAATTACATTTATTGTGGTGTTTATAACATCAATTATGTCAATATTTCATTAATAAGATAATTACTGCATCATCATTGGGTCATAAATAAATTAAATTATTTAAAGTATAAAAATTACAAATAAAATACCATTATGTATTAAATCTTTTTATCTTTCTAATTATTATTTATAATATAAAATCCAACATATATAACTCTATGTAACAATTGTTTTTCTAAAAGATATATGCTTGTATCATTTTTGTATTCATTTTAACTTAATTAAAATAAAGTGTCATTATCACTTACAAGTGGATCAATGGGGTCCCAAAATCGACCCAAAGATGCCCATGGTCGACCATGTATCAACAAATAGGGTTAAGACACGTTTTAGGGTAATTTAATATTATTATAATATAATTTTTAACCCTTATTTACCGGATTTACCCTTAACCATGGTAAATAAAATATTTACCGCAGTAATTATTCAAAATGTCTAAAAATAAAAGTTACCTATTTACACAATTTGAACATCCTGATTCCAAATATGGAATCCATTTTTCTAAATTCAAAACACTGAAGTGGCAGAAATTAATTTAAAATTAATTCCCGCTGTCAAAACAAAAAGCGTGTTTTTAAGAGATAATAACTATCAAAAGATTGACACTTGTTTATGTTCGGTTTAATTGTAAAATTGTGTCCAATGACCAACATTATATTAAGTGGTAAAAATATATTCTAAATATACTTTAAAACCATTCAATATTATAATTTATCCACATAAGATATTACGATGAAAAAAGTTGTTTTTAATTAAAATATAGCGTGTTTTTAGTATTCATTAAAATATGAAAGTTATCGGAAAATTATCAAAAATTTATCTAATGTAAATTTTTACATCCTGATTCAAAAGAAGAATATTATTTTGTCAAATTGAACATATAAACATGTCAAAAACTATATTTAAAGTGGGTGCGCCATCAAAAGGCGGTAAAACTGCATTTTTTAAAAAATACTTATTTTACCCGAAAAATTTATTTTGTTCTTATACCATGTTCTAGAAATGTGTAAGATGAATAATAATGTTATAAAATTCAAAATATAGTTAATACTATTCATAAAGGCTAGTTCATTACAATATTATAATAATATAACATTGTATATTAAAACCCGGTATTGCGTACAACACACGCTATCGAGGAAGGTCGCGATTGCGTGTAATGCAAGCCAAGTCAGGGTTGCGTGTTGTGAAAGAATCCTTCATTGTTTCGTATAACAGAATCCAACCATATTTCATTTATACATTTAATATATATATATATATATACTCAATGTTGCGTAGAATAACTATTATCAAAATTGTGTGTAACACGATCCAAGAATAGTGTTGCGTATACTGCAAGCTAATACGGTGTTGCGTATAGCGCAAGGTAATCTTGGTGTAGAATACAACACAAGACATTAATGAAATTAAAAGAATATTTTTCATAAAATCTCGGGGTGTTACATTCTACCCCCCTTAAAATGAATTTCGCCCTCGAAATTCGTCGAGATTATAAATGGTTTACTATTCGAAAGTTTCTTTGATAGAAACCCACATCCTAAAGAAAAATACCAAAACTTATCTTTAAAAACAAAAGTATGAAACGTAACGGTTACCCAAATAAACTAATCACTGGGTTTCCACATAGGTGAAAATATGGATATGGAAGAGAAATCTAACAATCATGTTCTGATGGAGAGTGGTAGAGAACATGGCTATGGAAAAGCTAGCAATCACAAAGCCATAAATTTGTGACGATCTAAGGTACCATCCGATTCATCAGATATAAGATCACTAGGACAACATTTTTGGTTTTCAATATCATTTCCCTAAAGTTGAAAATTTTGAATTAGAAGAAATACTTACTTGATTTTGGTATAATCTCACTGTTGTTCGTGAATTGAACAATTTACACTTCTTCCCTTAAAGAAATGAAGTTGAATTTGTTATTCGTGATGTGTTAGCAGATCATGTGATAGAATGACAGGTCATTCCCTCTGTCTCAAACAAAAGGTTAGCAAAACATATATACATAAGTCGATCTATAGTGAGATTAATCATATATGGTTCCTAAAATGGACTTATACTTCATATATCATACTGCTTAATATAATAAAACTAGTTTCTACTAAACAGGGACTTCCTGTAGGTCAGTGGTAGGCGATAAAGGCCAGTCGCACTTCGGTTGTGGGTTCGATTCATACATCCTTGTCCGAAGCGATGGGCTGTCGCCTATCCTGCAGGTTGTCCTTTTTCTAAAACTATATTACTATATCATCCCATCAATAATATCGAGAAAACTTCTATCCTTAAACAATACTAACTTATGTCCAACAAAATCCATTCATATCTTTAGGATTATCCATAATACTGCAGTCCACTCTCATAACATAGTGAAAACGATTACCAGAGATTTAACACGATCGTCGATCCCCATAAGATATGTCTTGTTGGTCACATTCTAAACATTCAAAGTCCTTAATCATGTATTCGCTTGAATACCTTATTGAAAACATGATTGCAGTTTAAAGTTAACACTTTCCACATACCAAAATCCTCAAAATTCTATATACTCAAACCATGATATCACTTAGTCCTTATATCAATCATGAGCTCATGAATACTGTTAAACATTTCATTTTCTTGTTTCCCTTCATTATGCACATATAATCTTATTTCCAAAAATATCTCAATCACTTTGAATACCACATTAAACCAATACATAAATATTCCAATACTTCATGATAAAACGATTTTGGAATCCCATTACATAAACGCTTAATCATTCCACCACATCGTTATCATATTCAACATCGCCAATAGTGATCGCATGTGACTTCCCTTTGTCCTTTGTCTTTAGTGGTTGCTCATGTTGATCATCACTAACCCTTGGATTAGGGCAATTATTAGCATAATGCCCCATTTCCTTGCACTTGAAGCATTGAAGTGTTGGTGGTGCATTCTCTGCAGTGTTTGCTTTATTCACATCATTAGAAACCCTTTTTCCATTACTTCGACACTCACCTGCTCGATGACCTTGTTTTCCACACTTAAAACATTTTCTAGTCCCTTTAAGACAATCTCCACCATGCTTATTTCCACACTTTGTGCATAAGGAAAAATTCATCTTCTTTTCACCATTATTCTGAGATTTCTCCTTGAACTCCATCTTTCGTTTCTTGTCAAAACCATGAGATGGATATGTAACACCAACTTCCATTTCTACCTTGATAGCACAACGCACAATTTCTTCATAGCTACTGAAGTCTCTTATAGCTAATGCCCTTCGAAGACTTGGTTTTAAGCCACTGAAAAATCGATCAACTTTACTTTCAGGTTGGATGATAATACCAGAAGGATACCTTGAAAGTCTTGTAAAATTTGCTTCATAGGTACCAACAGATTCATCGTCCCTTTGCTTCAGTTCAAGAAACTCTTTCTCCATCTTTGTTCGAATAATACGAGGGAAGTACTTACTGAAAAACAAGTTCTTGAACTCGTCCCATTCCATGGACTCAATTTCATCTCTTGGCCTCGTATTCTTGATAAGATTCCACCATTGATCAGCTTCACCTTCCAAACGATATACTGCTAAGATGACTTTATCATGTTCAGAACATTGAAGAACTGAAAATATCTTTTCAGTAGTACTGATCCATTGTTCACCCACAAGTGGATCAGAAGACCCACTGAAAGAAGGTGGACGTTGCCTCATGAAGGACTCAATAGAATATTGTTCCCTTTTCTGCTCATTTGGAAGTCCAGAATGATTCATAGCTTGTGTAAGTATAGCAATAAGATTTTTCACTCCATCTCCCATAACATTTGTTTGTTCAGGAGGAAAATCATTGCATTGTCCATTGCATTGATCAACACGGTTCCTTCGGGTTCCAGCCATTGTCTAAAACCCAAAAAGAATAGTGTGAGAGGCAAAAATCATGCTAGAGAAAACAACATAGTAAAGGGGAAGTATCCTCAATATCTAACTTCTTAAGTTAAATTCTATGATCGTTACCGTAGTTCTAGGACTGTATCTTATACGTATACTTATCCTTAGGGACATCCCTAGACATACCTTATAAATATCTCTAGGGATCTCACTAAAGGTCTCGCATCCTAGTTTCTAAAGGTTGAATAAACCTTTCCTCTGATACCAACTGTAGAGACCCGAAGCTTGACGTACATGGACATTACATTACATTTGCGGAATACTTAGTACATAACAAAAACACACACTAAAGGATCGTAATAGTTTAGTGTCTTTGGAAACTCGGAACGTAATCTTCTAATCGTGGTGAAAGTTCTTCAATATCTCCCATAAAGGTCATCCCTTTTTTTTATACCTAAAACCTTTCTTTATATCCTGGGGAAAAGAAAACATAAAAGGGTGAGCTCAAATGCTCAGTAAGGGTAAACAAAAGAAATATCAATCACATCATATATATAAGAACATAGCTTTTGGAAATCTTAACCTGCAAAAAAGATCATAATATCATAACATGTGATAAATCATAGAAGTGAAATGTAATCCCAATAATCATAACATAAAACATGAAACTTTGTGGCATACACACATAATCATAGAGAATCATTTCTTTTTAGTCAAGACTCAATGCCAAGACTATCTTAGTGGACAAAGTCCCTTTCTGAATCGAGTAACCATCGTTTCAGTCCTGTTTCACTGAACCGGTATAACCTACCATTTCAGCCATGTCTATCTCATGAGATATAAAATCTTTACCCAATTCATTGGAGGGAGATATAGGTCCCACCCATCTTATAATGAATCCTTTCTTATGTGTGCCACATAATCATAAATCATACATCATCGCATAAACCATGTAATAAAAATGGGATTCTTAAAAAACATGACATCATAAAACAATTCATATAAGATAAAGGAATTCATAAAAATATTTCCATCAAAACATAATCAAATACATGTAATAATAGGGATAAAAACAGAACCCTTTTATTATCTTAGATGGAAAATAATTTTGATAAAATACTTGAACTTCATTCTTGAGGAAAATATCTTCAAAAACATTTTTCCTTTCATAACATGTCATAAAACTTTAAAATAAAAGAAGTTGATTAAAAATAAACTTGAAAACTTTTAAAGGAAGCTTCTTGGAAATAATGTTTTAAAAATCCATTCATGCCGTATAAGTTAAAAAAACATTCTTCGTACTTTTGTCGGAAAAGTCAAAAAGTACCTCGTACGAAAAACGACAAAAGATTCCTTTCATACATATTACTAAAAACTCACCGAAGGGTAAAAATGGATTTAAACAATTGTAGGTGGATGGAAATAATATTACATATTGATAAAACATGGATGTGGATGATAAAATACACCCCAGTAAATACTTACGAATAAACAATCTCGGATAAAAATGAGATTGTGATATTTCCCTTACCTTAGGTCCGACTTGCTTTGTAAGTGTCCGAACCTCCTGTATAATGATTTAAATCATGTTATTGACTTATTACAGAATCATATTCATTGTTATGATATCATATACGGTTCACTTATGACATTATATTACCCGTTCTTTTGTAAATTCCATGTTAAAAAAGCGTTTTGGGTAAAATCGTTTTATTTATCGTAGGTGTTTTGACTTGTTGTTCTTGACATCATTATTACTTATATCATTATTTACTTACTTCCAGAATATAAAATATGATTTATATATCATATATATTCAGTATATATATATATAATAGGTAGATAAATAAAATGAAAAACACCGTTCATGGAGACGGTAGTCCGTACGTACGCATGAACGCTGTTTTCCTTTCCTTATTGTCTTGAAATGGAAGTAAGTAGATGAAATACATATGTATATATATACATAAATCCAGTAGCTTTATAATGTCATATATTTCATTATTATTTCTTATATATACTTTATAATCATTCTTAAATGGTTAACATGGAGAATGAATCTCATCGCGTCGTGGAGACGGTAGTCCTTACGTACGCACGAGCGATGATATCATTTCTATAAATTTTGAATTGAATTGGAGTGGATTATACAATATATCAGAATCAATATGATGTTTTAATAACTATGTATAGTTATTCTATACACCATTATACCCATCCATGTAAGGTGGTGGTGGAAAATAGATTACACCACGTTGTGGAGACGGTATTCCGTACGTACGCACGCGCGGTGATTTCTTTTTACGTAGGATGGATAGATGGTGAAATAGGGTTGTTTCATACTTATAATAACATATCAGTATATGAGTGATACTGATGTTATTACTTCATAATGAAACAACCTAAGAAGAAGAAGTGGAAGAAGAAATAAAGATGAAAGAATTGGTAACGGTAATTACCTCTTCTTTGAAGCGCCTCTTTGAGACCTCCTCTTAGGGCACTAGAATTGGTCTTTGAGGAAGACCAGAACCTCTAGGATGTTTCTAGGGAAGTGGAGAATATATTTTTGTAGGGTTTGGCCGAGCTTGAGTGCTCAAATTGGTGTGAGGAGGAGGGGGAGGATGTGTCCTTTTATAAGGGAGGAGAGGGGCACCTTAGGAATATCTCAAAATATTATTTTATATTAAAGTCAAAATCGGTTTATAATGGTTCCAAAGGGTCTTATTTCGAAGCTAAAGTGGGGATGGGTCGAAATCCTATCAACCAATAGAATTTATACAAGTTTAGGATATTATTTTAACCTTATCAATTAGATTTAACTCTAAGTTAAATAATTTAACTTTTACCATGTCTTTTTGTTTTCTTTCACTATATGGTTAATACACTTACTATAACATGCCAAACGAACCCCAAATTGTTTATTATTAATATATATATCCTTATCTATGTCATTGGGCCGAACCATAGATTTTTAGGAATAAAATAACAATTAATAATATAATATTTGATTTAAAAACTATTTTGTGTCAATTTTGACACTATTTGATATATGATTTTTGTGAGAGTCATAACAGAATTAAATGTTCGAACAAAGTTAATTAAATCAACATTAATATATCATAGTAACCTAGAAAATTAGTTTAATTCATAAAAAGTCTCAAATTACATTTATTTTGGTGTTTATAACATCAATTATGTCAATATTTCATTAATAATATAATTACGGCATCATCATTGTGTCATAAATAAATTAATTTATTTAAATTATAAAAATTACAAATAAAATACCATTATGTAGGAAAGCTTTTTATCTTTCTAATGAATATTTATAATCTAAAATCCAACATATATAACCCTATGTAACAATTGTTTTGCTAAAAGATATATGCTTGTATCATTTTTGTATTCATTTTAACTTAATTAAAATAAAGTGTCATTATCACTTACAAGTGGATCAATGGGGTCCCAAAATCGACCCAAAGATGCCCATGGTCGACCATGTATCAACCAATAGGGTTAAGACACGTTTTAGGGTAATTTAATATTATTATAATATTATTTTTTAACCCTTATTTACCGGATTTACCCTTAACCATGGTAAATAAAATATTTACCGCAGTAATTATTCAAAATGTCTAAAAATAAAAGTTACCTATTTACACAATTTGAACATCCTGATTCCAAATATGGAATCCATTTTTCTAAATTCAAAACACAGAAGTGGCAGAAATTATTTTAAAATTAATTCCCGCTGTCAAAACAAAAAGCGTGTTTTTAAGAGATAATAACTATCAAAAGATTGACACTTGTTTATGTTCGGTTTAATTGTAAAATTGTGTCCAATGACCAACATTATATTAAGTGGTAAAAATATATTCTAAATATACTTTAAAACCATTCAATATTATAATTTAACCACATAAGATATTACGATGAAAAAAGTTGTTTTTAATTAAAATATAGCGTGTTTTTAGTATTCATTAAAATATGAAAGTTATCGGAAAAGTATCAAAAATTTATCTAATGTAAATTTTTACATCCTGATTCAAAAGAAGAATATTATTTTGTCAAATTGAACATATAAACATGTCAAAAACTATATTTAAAGTGGGTGCGCCATCAAAAGGCGGTAAAACTGCATTTTTTGAAAAATACTTATTTTACCCGAAAAATTTATTTTGTTCTTATACCATGTTCCAGAAATGTGTAAGATAAATAATAATGTTATAAAATTCAAAATTTAGTTAATACTATTCATAACGGCTAGTTCATGACAATATTATAATAATATAACATTGTTTATTAAAACCCGGTATTGCGTACAACACACGCTATCAAGGAAGGTCGTGATTGCGTGTAATGCAAGCCAAGTCAGGGTTGCGTGTTGTGAAAGAATCCTTCATTGTTTCGTATAACATAATCCAACCATATTTCATTTATACATTTAATATATATATATATATACTCAATGTTGCGTAGAATAACTATTATCAAAATTGTGTGTAACACGATCCAAGAATAGTGTTGCGTATACTGCAAGCTAATACGGTGTTGCGTATAGCGCAAGGTAATCTTGGTGTAGAATACAACACAAGACATTTATGAAATTAAAAGAATATTTTTCATAAAATCTCGGGGTGTTACAATCATGGCCTGTAATTAGTCGAGCAGTCTCAGAATTAGTTATTTTGATTTCAGAAGCTTGCCTAATGTTTTTAGAAAAACACTGGAGTTTATTTGAGAAATTTCAAACGTAATTATCTTCTAAAAAATTGCATAGGTAGGTCTCATGAGACAAACTAGTGTCTTGGCACAAGGCCTTGACAAAATCTTATTTGTAGTCTTGGCACGAGGCCTTGGCTATGTGGTTATGATAGTCTGACATTATGCATTCCATCATTATAAAAGTGGTTATTGATTTTGCATGTGATTATTCGATTAGTAGAATAACCATGTGAATAAGTAAATGGCATTATTTCATTTTATTTATGCCATACTATGTTGAAAGTTCAAGTTTGAAAGGCTTTTGTTTTAGTTATACATTGCCTTAAATGTTTATTCTTATTTATGAAAGTTTCCGCTATATTGTTATCCTTACTGGGCATTTGAGATCACCCCTTTTCTATGTTTTATTTTTCCCAGGAAGTGAAGAAGTAAATTATGAATGACCTGTAGGGATATTATGTGGGGATATGAGTGTGGATTATGGAGACAATATGTTGTTGTAGTAGTTTTTCATTTTATGATGTAATGTAAGACTTATGAATATATCTAGTGTTTCCAAGGATACTAAACAAATCGGTCTTTCGAGATTTGATCTTTCTTGTGATCATGCCAATGTTATGTAATAATGCACCGACTCTGGGCAACTAGGGTCGGGGCGTTACAGTTGGTATTAGAGGAAGTTTAGTACAATCCTTGGAAGCTAGATTTAGATAAACTGTGATTAGAGCACGTAGAGCTAAGATGAACATTGAGGATTAGTATAGAAGAACTTCCTAGAATTTTGGTATTATAGAGATTTTGTGAGTTTTCCGAGCAATATATCCCTTTCTGGATACGAGCAGGTAGAGGCGGCTCTGGCACAGATGTACCTAGGGGTAAAACCCGAAAACACCGCTTTGAGCTAGACTCGAACGGGAACTGGTGCACGACAACGGGCCTTGCTGCACTCTTGGTTACGACACTCCCAGGGGATAGGCTTAGGATAACTCTCATTTTCTTTACAAATCATTTTTGAGGGATTATGAGTATATACTTCCTCAAGGAAAACATTCTTATGATTATGGATTATATCCATAAATAGTTCAATTTATGTTAAGTGTTTTATAAGTATGGGATTATGTATTTTGATTCATAAACTGATCTAGTTTATGCCATTGTATATAAATGGCGCCTAGTGGAAAAATGGAAACTGTATCAATGCACGCACTCCATGTAGGGATTTCCCTCCTGCTCAAGATAATTATAGTGGAGCTGTTGATGCAACTGGTGCCGATCAGCTAATCACCATACTGGGACAACTTACTCAGGTTATGAATAATAACCTTACCCGTATGGAGCACCCTTATCTGTAGCGTGGAGGATCAATGTTAGATCGATCCATGAGGCAACAACCACCAACATTCAATGGGAGTACAAATCTCTTATTAGCTGAGCAATGGATATTTTCCCTAGAGAAAATATTTCAGGCTTTGGGGAGCAGTGAAAGGGAAAAAGTTATCATGGCAGTTTACCGCCTCACTGGAGATGCTGATCAATGGTGGTCATTGATTCAAAATACGAAGGAAGATGATGAAGTATCAAATATGGAATGGAGGGAGTTCAAAGATCTGTTTTTAGAAAAATACTTTCCTCGCGACCATCGAGAAGATTTGGAAAGGAAATTTCTAAGTCTGAGACAGAAGGAGGATGAGAATGTCACAAAGTATGAGGCTAACTTTACAAGGTTAGCAAGGTATGCTGGTGATTATATATGTAACCAAAGAAGTAAGATTGATCGTTTCTTTGATGGGTTAAAACCATTTCTCCTTCGAGCATTAGTCTCACAATCCTTTTCGTCATACGAAGACATTGTCTCATGTGCTATCAAGACCGAAAAGGAATTCTCTAAGTCTTATGACATTAAAGAAAAGAAAGAGAAGAAGAGACATGCTGATCAATTTGGGAATGGAAATAAAGGGAAGAAGGGAAAGGTTGAATATCCATCTTGTGGTAAATGTAGGAAGAAACACCCTGGTACTTGCTTGAAGGGAATGGGAGTCTATTACAAGTGTGGTGAAAAAGGCCACCAAGCTCGTGATTGCAAGGGGAATAAGGAAGCTACCAACGTTCAGTGCTATAATTGCAGGGAGATGGGGCATTATGAAAATGCATGTCCTAAGCGTCAGGAGAACTTACCTCAGAAAAGGCCAAGGGATCAAGGCCAGGCTTATGCTATCACTACTACTGAGGTAGAAGCTCCGAAAGACGTGGTGGCAGGTAATTTAATGGTTTCCTCAATTTTAGCAAATGCATTATTTGATTCTGGATCATCACATTGTTTCACATATTCCCATTTTTCTAAGAAAATTAGATATTTACAATTTGATTTAATAAGGGAGATTTCAGTTAAAACCCCTAAGGGAAGTATCATTGCAACAAAGTTTTGTGAATCAGTCCCCATTAGAGCACATAAATGTTCTTTATCTGCTGATCTCATCCTCATACCTATGATTGAGTTTGATATAATCCTCGGTATGGACTGGCTTTCAGACTATGATGCGAAGATTTATTGTAAGAAGAAAGAGGTTACGATTCATGATGATAATGATAAGGAACACCTTATCTTTAGAGCAGAATCGTCACCACCTAATTCTTTTTTAGATCCACCCTCAATAGCTCAACTAAATTCAATTATTGGGGAGGAAGAGAATGAAATAACTGCGGGTGAGGAAAGGAATGTTCAAATAGAGGATGTACCTATTGTGAAAGAATTTGTAGATCTATTTCCGGAAGATTTACCTGGACATCCTCTAGAACGAGAAGTTGAGTTTCCCATTGATTTAATTCCTGGATCAAGGCCTATATCGATGACCCCTTATAGAATGGCCACTGTATAGTTAGTCAATCTAAAGAAACAACTAGAGGAGTTGAGTAATAAAGGATTTATTCTCCCTAGTGTTTCTCCATGGGGAGCCCCTGTTCTTTTTGTTAAAAAGAAAGATGGATCTATTAGGTTATGTATCGACTACATGGAGATCAATGCTATAACGATAAAGAACAAGTATCCCCTACCTCTTATTGATGATTTATATGACCAACTACATGGAGCTCAATACTTTTCAAAGATTGACCTTCGATCTGGATACCATCAGTTGTGTGTAAAGAAGGAAGACATTCCGAAGACAGTATTTCGAACCAGGTACGGGCACTACAAGTTTACTGTAATGCCTTTTGGATTGACTAATGCACCCTCTATATTCATGGATCTGATGAATAGAGTTTTCAAGGAGTATCTCGATGAATTTGTGAGGGTATTTATTGATTATATCTTTGTATACTCCAAAACCTACGAAGATCATGAAAATCACTTGCGCATTATCTTGAAGACTCCGAGGAGGCATGAATTATATGGGAAGTTTAGCAAGTGTGAATTCTGGCTTCAGGGGATTTCTTTTCTTGGCCATATTTTCTCTAAAGATGGAATCTCTATTGATCCTTCTATGACCAAGGCAATCCAAGAATGGCCAGAACCTACGAGTATAACTGAGGTACGCAGTTTTATTGGTTTGGCAGGTTATTATAGACGTTTCGTCCAGAATTTTGCCCGATTGGCTAACCAATTAACGAAGCTCACATGTAAAGGGGTTAAATTTGTTTGGACAAAAGAGTGTGAAGAATTTTTCGAAGAACTGAAGAAAAGATTAGTCAATGCTCCTATATTGACTCTACCATCGGGGAATGATGGGTTCGTTATTTATAGTGATGCATCGAAAAATGTACTTGGTTGTGTCCTTATGCAGAATGATAGAGTTATTGCCTATGCATCACGACAGTTGAAAATTCATGAACATAACTATCCTACTCATGATATTGAGTTAGCAGCTGTGATCTTTTCTTTGAAAATATGGAGGCACTACCTCTATGGTGAAAAATGTGAGATTTATACTGATCAGAAGAGTTTGAAGTATATTTTCTCACAAAAAGAACTCAACATGAGGAAAAGGAGATGGCTTGAATTACTCAAGGATTATAATTGCACGATACACTACCACCCGGGGAAAGCAAACAAGGTGGCAGATGCATTGAGTAGAAAAGACCATGGAGTTTTGAACAATATGAGAATTGAAAGGGATCCAATTTTCATGGATCTAGTGAAGATGGACATGGGAATAACCAGGGAAGGCGAAACATCATTTCTTTTTCAAATGGTTGCCAAACCATCTTTAATAGAAATGATTAAGATTACTCAGACTGATGATGAAGAATTTCAAAAGAAGATTAAAGCTGTGAATGATGGGAGATTAAGAGACTTTGTGTATGAAGATGGATTTTTGTAATTTGGGAAGAGAATTTGTGTTCCCGATATACCTGATCTAAAAAGGGAATTGCTGGATGATGCTCATAGTTCCAATTTCTCTATACACCCTGGGAGAACCAAAATGTATAGGGATTTGAAGGAACGTTTTTGGTGGGACAACATGAAGAGGCAGATTGCTGATTTTGTGTCAAGATGTATGGTTTTTCAACAAGTGAAAGCTGGAAGGCAACAGCCTGGAGGAGTCATGCAACCTCTTCCCACACCGGAGTGGAAATGGGACAATATTACGATGGACTTTGTCATGGGGCTACCAAAGACTCCTAGAAGGAACGATGAAATATGGGTTATTGTTGATCGTCTTACCAAGTCAGCACATTTTCTTGCTATAAGAGAAGATCTACCCCTGGAACATCTAGCAAGACTATATATTAATGAAGTTGTGAGACTTCACGGAGTACCCCTATCGATTGTTTCTGATCGTGATCCCCGTTTTACTTCAAGATTTTGGAAAAGTCTTCAGAAATCCTTGGATACTGAACTTCATTTGAGCACTGCTTACCATCCTCAGACAGACGGACAATCAGAACGAACTATTCAAACCTTAGAAGACATGTTGAGATCTTTCTCACTTGACTTTCAGGGTATGTGGGATCAATATTTACCTCTGGTATAATTTTCCTATAACAATAGCTTCCATTCGAGTATTCAGATGGCAACATATGAAGTGTTATACGGAAAGAGATGTCGTACACCAACCTGTTGGGATGATGTTGGTGAAAGAAAACATGTAGGCCTAGAACTGGTGGAGGAAACGGTGGAAAAGGTGAAGGTAATCCAAAATCACATCAAAGCATCTCAAAGTAGGCAGAAGAGCTATGCCGATAATCGAAGGAAGGATTTGGAATTTCAAGTCAGTGATCATGTTTTCCTGAAGGTATCTCCATGGAAGGGAGTCATACGTTTTGGTAAGAAAGGTAAATTGAGTCCCAGGTACATCGGACCTTTCGAAATTCTCGAACGAATTGGGCCTGTAGCTTACCGATTGGCAATGCCGCCAAGTCTCTCCAAAGTTCACGATGTGTTCCACGTATCTCTGTTGAGGAAATACATGCCTGACCCAACGCATGTACTCACCTATGAAGAATTAGAACTGGAACCCGATCTGTCTTATTGCGAAGAGCCCGTCAATATTCTTGATACGAGAGAACAAGTGCTGAGAAACCGGACGACGCGTCTGGTAAAAGTTTTGTGGAGAAACCATAAGATGGAGGAGGCAACGTGGGAACCCGCAGAACTCATGATGAAGAACCACCCGAGTCTTTTCATGTGATAAGTATTCTAGAAATTTCGAGGATGAAATTTTTTGAAGGAGGGGAGAATGTAACACCCCAAGCTTCTACGGTACGCTTCTCTTCGAATAATGTGGTAGCGTGTGTTTTACGCAACACCGAGTTCTAACACACCATAACCAATCAAACTAGTCGTTATGAATAGTAATACATACTTTTTGAAATTATATATATTTTATATTTCAAAATGGACTTCATTTTTGGATTCGGAATATTGAATTTAGCCTAAGGTGAAATTTTGGTACATTTCGGATAACTTTCATATTTTGATGAATAGTGAAAATTACTAAATTTTAATTAAAAACAACTTTTTTAATCAAAATAATTAATAGTGATAAATTATGAATTTGAGTGGTTTTAAAGTAAATTTAGAATATATTTTTACCATTTAATATAATTTTGGTCATTGGACATAATTTTACAATTAAACCGAACATAAACAAGTGTCAATCTTTTGATAGTTATTATCTCTTAAAAACACGCTTTTTGTTTTGACAGCAGGAATTAATTTTAAATTAATTTCTGCCACTTATGTGTTTTGAATTTAGAAAAATGGATTCCATATTTGGAATCAGGATGTTAAAATTGTGTAAATAGGTAACTTTTATTTTTAGACATTTTGAATAATTACTGCGGTAAATATTTTATTTACCATGGTTAAGGGTAAATCCGGTAAATAAAGGTTAAAAAATAATATTATAATAATACTAAATTACCCTATAATGTGTCCTAGACTTATTGGTTGATACATGTTCGACCATAGGCATCTTTGGGTCGATTTTGGGACCCCATGGTGCCACTTGTAGGTGATAAGGACACTTTATTTTAATTAAGTTAAAATGAATACAAAAAATGACACAAGAATATATCTTTTAGCAAAACAATATTTACATAAGGTTATATATGTTGGATTTTAGATTATAAATATTAATTAGAAAGATAAAAAGATTTCCTACATAGTTATAGTTCATTTATAATTTTTAGACATTAAATAATTTAATTTATTTATGACACAGTGATGATGAAATAATTACTATAATAGTGAAAAATTAAAATAATTGATATTATAAATACCCAAATAAATATAATATGAACTTTTAATGAATTAAACTAATTATCTAGGATAAGATGATATATTATGATTGATTTAATTGACTTTTTTCGAAGTAATCAATCTGTTATGAGTTTCAAAAAAATCAACTATTGAATAGTGTCAAAATTGACATAAAAGAGTTCTTAAAACAAATATTATATTATTAATTGATATTAAATTCCTAAAAAATATAAGGATCGGCCAAGAGACTTATATCATGATAGTTTCATCATTAATGGACCACTTGGGGGTCTCTTGGATGTATATAGTATGTTTATTAACCATATTATATAAAAATACAAAGAGACATTGTAAAAGTGAAACTAATTAACTTAGAGTTAATACTTAAAGATAAGGTTAAAATAAGTACCCAAACCTGTCTAAATTCTATTGGTTGAGTGGTTTTCGACCTATCCCCACCTTAAACTTTGAATAATAAACTTTGGAGCCATTAGAAACAGAATATGAATTTATTATAAATTAATATTTCTAGCTTTTCCAAAGGTGCCCCTCACCCCTCTTATTAAAGGGAACTCCTCCTTATCATTTCTTCACACCTTCAAAGCCTTTTGGTTCGGCCAAACTCATCTCAAATACTCTGCCAACATCCCTCACTACAACTTAAGGGCCTTAGTTTGATCATAAAGCCAACCTAAGGAGCCCTTTTGATCAAATCAAAAGGAAGAACCCGGAGAAGAGGTAATGTTTTCACCACCCCTTTTCAAGTTTCTTTCTTCTTCCACTTCTTCTTTCTTGGTTCTTACCATTATAAAATAATAACTCCAGTATCTCACATATACTGTGATGTTATTATAAATATGGTACAACCATATTCAGTATTCTATCCACCCTTTGAATAACATGTCACCATACGTGCGTACGTACGGCTTACCGTCTCCACGTCGTGGTGTAATTGTTATTCAATATATTATTATTTGGATGGGTATAATAATGATGTGTAACTCATGTAAATAATAAATATAACATGTTAATGATTCTATATATATGATATACCATCCGTTTATATATTATTTTAATGTAAAAAGAATGATATTGTCGCTCGTGCGTACGTACGGACTACCATCTCCACGAACGCGATGAGATTCATTCTCCATCGTATCCATTCAAGTATAATTATCATTTTATGATTTAAAAATTATGTTTAAGGACTTGATATCATTCTGGATATGAATAAGATACAACAAACATGGCTTATGTAACAAAACATATAAAAGAAAATGAGTAAGTTAACACCCGAAACGATGATAATTCTAAGATATTATTAACAAATCAATGTTAAAAGATCATATATGATATCATATTAATATATATGATTCTTGTATAATTTAATAACAATTATTTCACCATTATACAGGAGGATAACCTACCCCAACCAAGGAAAAGTACAAGGTAAGGGTTATTTCACAATCTCTTCATTATCCGAGTTTGATTATACGTAATAATCTAATGGGATCTCTTTATCATCCACATCCATGTTTCTTCAAAATGTATTTCAAAACATTTTTATTATTTACAAGAATATGGGTTAAAGTCATTTATACCCTTTTTTACTTTTTATAAGAGGAATCTTTCCGTCGTTCTCAAAACAAGGTCCTTTTTAACCTTTTCGACAGAATTAAGGTAAGAATGTTTTTTTTAACTTATACGGCAGGTGTGGTTATTTTCCGCCGTTATAAAATCTTCAAAGCTTTCCTTACAAGCTTATAAGAATATTTTCAAAGAAAATTTTTTATTTTATAAATATATGAAAATCCAGTGAAAATGTATACATATTTAACGCGAGCATAAATTTTTTTTCAGAAAACCCGACTCTCGAGTGTGGTAGACAAGAAGGGATTGGGCGTGGACCCATCATGGCCTGTAATTAGTCGAGCAGTATCAGAATTAGTTATTTTGTTTTCAGAAGCTTGCCTAATGTTTTTAGAAAAACACTGGAGTATATTTGAGCAATTTCAAACGTAATTATCTTCTAAAAAATTGCATCGGTAGGTCTCATGAGACAAACTAGTGTCTTCGCACAAGGCCTTGACAAAATCTTATTTGTAGTCTTGGCACGCGGCCTTGGCTATGTGGTTATGATAGTCTGGAATTATGCATTCCATCATTATGAAAGTGGTTATTGATTTTGCATGTGATTATTCGATTAGTAGAATAACCATGTGAATAAGTAAATGGCATTATTTCATTTTATTTATGCCATACTAAGTAGAAAGTTCAAGTTTGAAAGGCTTTTGTTTTAGTTATACATTGCCTTAAATGTTTATTCTTATTTATGAAAGTTTCCGCTATATTGTTATCCTTACTGGGCATTTGAGCTCACCCCTTTTCTATGTTTTATTTTTTCCAGGAAGTGAAGAAGTAAATTATGAATGACCTGCAGGGATATTATGTGGGGATATGAGTGTGGATTATGGAGACAATATGTTGTTGTAGTAGTTTTTCATTTTATGATGTAATGTAAGACTTATGAATATATCTAGTGCTTCCAAGGCTACTAAACCAATCAGTCTTTCGAGATTTGATCTTTCTTGTGATCATGCCAATGTTATGTAATAATGCACCGACTCTGGGCAACTAGGGTCGGGGCGTTACAAATAAATTTTAATACTTTGCATAATACATTGATATATAATACCATTTCAATCAATAGAATATATATTCATCATTATAAGTAATTATAACCATAAATAATAAATTTTAGTATTTATATATCACAAAATTCTAAAAAATGTTTCCAAATAGTTGATACCACATTTAATTATATATTACATTTCATAATAAATATAGGATCACAAAACATTGTGACACCAACCCATGCGAAAATACATTGTATGGATCATATATAAATTTAATTAAAATAATAATGAGTATATATTGTTTTCCACTAATTCTTAGAGGATCACACAACTTTTGGAATGTGTGTAAGTGTATCGATATTAGTCAACCCTCATGTATAATTAATTTCCTCACCTACTTCCCTTTGAGTATAAATATACTTACAACCTAACTCTATTCACACACATCAAGGAATCTCTTCTTGATATTGGATTTAGATTCAGAAAAATTCTATAAATATTTCCATATATAAGAATATAATTAATAAATAATGACTTAATAATAAAACACCATTAATAATTTAATAAATTATATCTCTAGGTCATTTATCAATCTATATCTCATTTTTTTTCTTTTTTATTTCGAAACAAACATTTCACGGAAGACAATACCATCAAAATACATATCATAAAAGAAATATCATTATTTCAGTGAAGAATTATAAGAATATATTTATTCACTATGTAGACAAATGAATAAAAAATTCTCTTAGGTTTTAGTATATTACTCCATATTCTTAAACTTATTTTTTCTTCAATTTAATAGTACTTATAAATATCCTATTTGTTTTTTAGTCAACCAATGCCCTCAACTCCTACAAAATTTTCTTTTCTTTTAAATATTAGATAGACTAATATAATGTTATCCAAAATGGATATAAAAATACTATAAAAGGTTAATATAACTATTTGTTATAATTGTTATGAAATAATTTTTACATTATTTATACCCAATCATTATAAAAATCTCTCTAAAGTCATGATAAAAATTATTATTTATTATGATATAAACATAATATAAAAACAAATTTGATTAAATATGGTTATATATTATTAAAAACTATATTATTGAGTCCAATATTATATAAACAATATATTTTTTCTTTATCATCATGTTCGTCCATTTAAAAATGTTTTATGTTCTTTAGTATATTTGTGTCTACTAAATTCCTAATATGATACATGGTTTTATAAAATATTCAAAATCACATGTAGATAACTTCACTAAATAATGATAAGACTTAAATTATAATAATAATAGTAAAATTTAATGAGACATATTATTGAAATGAGCTAAATGAACATTATTTGATCTAATGAACTTAAAAAAATTAGGTTTTGGGCCACAATGTAATGTGTGCCAAACCTGAAACATAATGTTTTGTTAAAGAACCATGTGGTCTCCTTTAATTGAAATTTCCTGGTAATAAAATTTGTGTATTAATTTGTTATTAAAATTATCATCAATATATATGAATTTATATATGTATTAAATAATACTAAAAGAAATGATTGCAAAATTTATTAACAAAATATACCCCTATGGTGGAAAAATGTAGATTTTGTTCCTGATCTATTTTGAATCAATAAATTATAAATTGAAATATTAAATTAAAGAAATGTAGGGATTCATTATATATATTCCCATTGATATTTAAATGATATTTTCTAAAATATCATAACAAAACTTCTAGTGGCAACCATTAATGCCTGAATAAATATTCTTTAGATCAAAATTTATCTTTAGATTCAATTCAATGAGATTTTAATCATTACTAAGAGTGTGTTTATAATTTAATGTGTATATATTAGATAATTATACCTTCCTACGAAACAAAAATTCAATATTGATAACATTAAAACGTTTATACACTAAAAAACATATATTATCTAGTAGTTTATTACTGAAAGTTGATTTGTGGAACTATGTAGATTATCTTGCTGAATAAAAATCAATGAATTATGAAAAAATAGAAAATATTATTTTTAAACACCTAAAAGTGTTATATATTCTTATATATCATTGAATTGAGATATCATAGGTAATGAACCATAAATATGATTATTAAAAAAGTAATATTGTAAATATACATCATTAAAATATGCAAGAATATTAGTAGAATTTCATTATACAATTCATTAAATATTTATTCAATAAATTTTTATATAGATGTAAAAATATTGATTAATTATTGGTAATTAAAAGTATTTAATATGATATCATCTTGGAACCAATAAAAAATAACTAAACTAAACAATTTTTATTATACTTTTGAGATATATTAAAAAGTTGTGAACTAGAATGAGTGAAAAGTATATGAAATTTATAATTTACCTATGATTTAGAAATAAATATATCCAAATAAAATTCCAAATATATTTCTGTAATAACTTACACAAATATTATTAATTTTATCTAATTTTTTAATAATTAAATGATATTTTCTTTTTTTTCTTGTAGAATATTATCTTAACCAAGTGCATTTCATTTTTAGTCACTGATAACATTATAAAACTATGATATTAACTCCCATTTATATTATCATTAATCATCTGTTATGAAACAATAGCTTCATATTATATAAATACAATTTATATATTGTTTATGGATGAATAAACATATTTATTAGGTTAAAATTTTTATTAAAATAAATTATATGTATTCACATAGTTAATGTGATTTGGAACATTTTTATAAACTATCCTATAATAATATATGTTTATAATAACTATTAAATCTCGTTAAAATTTAGGGAACAAAAATATTACATAAACATTAATATTTTTAACATTCCAAAACATATAGATTTTATATTGTTATTTGGAATGAAAAATTATTATTTTAAATTTATGAAATAACATTAAATCCAATGGCCTTATATAATTAGATATTGTAATAATATTTATCTAATCCTATGAATCAGCTTACATTTCTATTATAAATCACTTTGATCCTGATTATCTATAAAAAATATAAATTTTGGAAAAAAATATACGAGTACGTATAAATTGTAAATTAAATGATATAACACATTTTATTGGTAAAATTTGGAGATATAAATAAATCTAATATGGTTGATTATAAATAAAATACTGAATTAGAGAACACCTTGTTAACATACAGTTGTGATCACAAAATCAATGTACACAACACATGAATAAATAATTTACAGAGATCATTTAAAACCACAGAGTCATAGTCCCAAAACATAACACCTAATAATATTATAAATATTATCATAGTATATCATAATCATATGATAATTAACATATCAATAAAATTATAATCCATGAAATTTGAATGACGTCCCATGTTCCTTACATAGTAATGTTAGTAGATAAAAGATATTACCAATAGTATGGAAATGTTATATAATTCTACACCCAATCAAATAAACACACACAATTTTTTTCGACATATACAAATTAAATAAATTATTAACTATCAAATTTGTATCGAGATTGTCGTATGTAAATTATATGGGTAATATAATAATATTAAAATCATATAAATGCCATCCATTGATATAATGTAGATGATTATAAAATTTTAACTCAAAATTAAAATATAAAATATATATTTATATAAGGTGGTACACTAAATATAATTAAAATGTATAAAAAAATTATTCAATGTACGAAACTGAATTATAACAATGTAATGATGGAATTTAGTTAATTTTTTTGACTTTTATAGAAAAAAAATATTTTTATTAGGAGATTATAAATTTTATTTTTAGAAAATAAAATAAATGTTAAATAATGTATAAAATAATATTCAAAAAGGAATCTATAAAACAAAAATAGAATAATTTTTTGAGAGATAACCAAATTAAGAAATATAATTAAATGAAGAGAATGATTCCTTTTCCTTGTTTGTATGTATGATAAAATCAATAGATAAACAGATAAAATAACTATATACATAAATGGAATTATATCCATGAAATTAAATATATATATATATATATATATTTTTTTTTTAAATGACCATGATTGTTTAATAGATAGGTAAAATTAAAATGGTGTATATAAATGGATCCCAACAGATATGTGTTGAAACCAGGTGATAGTCAATAAACTCTAGTTATAAGAGAGTGTAGTTGAGGACATTTGATTTTTGATAGGATTATCTTGTGATATAAATTTTCATGTGGGATATTGTTAGTTTTTATTATGATATTGTTTTGTAGTTTATGTGTTAGAATTTTCGAAAAAGAATTGTAGAAGATTTTAATTAAAACAATATGGATGTATCTCCACCATCACCATGATAGTCTATAACTACAATAATAAAAATTTATAGGTTTTGTTATATGGATGGAACATTATTACATGAACATTAATTTTATTGTAAAACTGGATTCTGGATGATGGAGTGCAGAAGTGGAAACTTATTATGAAAAATCATTGTACTGTAAATGATAAAGGTTGTGTTTCAGAAGAATACAAGTAATATTTTAAAAGTGTTAGTGAATATATATCCTTAAATATTTATTAGGTGGATTATTTTATCTGGTAGTTCTCATTGATAACCCTGACCAAGTCACGAGATATCAATTTTGATCATAAGATTATGATACATGAATGATCAATTTAATTATATATTGAAACACCATACATTAAGAGATATATCAACATGTTAAATCTACATATTAGGAGTGTCAATGTATATGGTTCTAATAAAAAGTTAATCTAGAGATTTTAGGGAATATTTATACCTAATTAAATACATTCACGATGAACATTATTATCGATAGTTATATGAATTTGATGGATTATGGTACAGTTAATTCCATTTTTGGGTAGGTTTATGAGAGGAGTCCATTATAGCTTATAATGGGGTTGATTTTTTAGGTATGATTCCTTTTTAAACAAGGTTTTCTAAATTTTTTTTTGAATGAATTAAATTTTTAGTTTTCCATCTTGGAAGCAATAACAGACTAAACTATTTCCATCATACGATATTTTTTTCATTTTGTCATTTTTTGTTATTCCCCTAAAGGTATTATCAATGTTTTTGTTATGGAATAGAATTATTCAAAATATTAAATGTGATTAATATTTTTATGTGTATGGTCTATTATTGTAAAAATTCAAGAAACATAGTATACAATGGTGTCATGTAATTTTAATAATTTTCATTCCCTTGTTATATATTAATTACTATAGATGCTGTCTCCCAATATTACTTGTTCTATATTATTGAAGTGGTAAGGGAATCATGGTCCTCAGATGAAATATAATTTCCCCAATCACATATAATGAGAGATTGTCTTCATAAAATTAATAATAGTGTTAAATCAGTTCTAGTGAACGTTTTTCAAGTGGTGTTGGTATTTGTAGAAAGATTTATGGGTAATTATGGACAATGTTTTAATAATTCTCAAAAATTGAAATATGTGAGATTTTTATAGTGACGTGTCTATTTTGGTAAATATAAAACTTCTCCCTCATAGTGTGATTAGAGATTTATCTTTCAATTATTGTAGTTTTTAAATATTAATTTGGAGACTATTGAAAACAATTATAAAATATATCCCATTTTTCATTATGATTTTTTTAGATTCAGTAGAAGTTCACTGTTTTTGAGGTATAGAATTGAAAAATGAAAAGGTATATATTGACATTTGATTATAAATGGTTTCAAAAGAAAATGGATGATGATCGTAGTTCTCTCAGATAATTTAAATTTTCTATTAATTAGATACATTTATAATAAATGTGTTTTAGGAAAGGAATCCCATTGAAAGAAAGAATGGGAGTTTTTTTGGAAGATCATTTCCCTAAATGTGGTCACATAACCAATAACTATAAGGTTACTAGTCAAAAGAATTTCTTGTTAGATGGATTTATAGATAAATCATTTTACACTTTGATATTATAGAATAAATGCTGAACAAGGATTTATGAGATTATAAGGTATGTCTGGGATGATATATTCTTTAATGGTCCAAAAATAAAATTATCGATGAAAATATGATGCTTTCATATATTGTGTTTCCAGCCTCATTATGTTCATCAATTTATATATATAAATTTAATTATTTCATTTTTCATTGTATTAGATGGGCTTCCCATTTTCCCACTAGATCATAGGTCTTGATAAAGACATTCTTGGATAGGTTCTAGAAACTATCATTGGGGGAACCCTATAGGGGGGAATGTGTAGGAGAAATATTAATATTACTATGGTTTCGAAACATGTATTTTATCACATATTGACCATTATATGAACATAGATTTTTCAAGGAAAATTTTTATATATTTATAAATAATAGATTAAAAATTAATTTATACGTATGTTCTAATGTATTATGGTATATACTATGAAATATGAGTGAGTTTCATCATTGAATTATTTGAAATGTTGTCTTCACCGATGATACAGAAAACACAAAATGAAAATTTGGTTATTTCAATCTTAAATAATGATATAATACACCTAATACCATATTTTATAATGAATCTATGATATCTATGGATTTATCTACATCAAAAGTTTTTTATGTTTCATAATGTTTGTTAGTTTAAGAACTAAAATATATAAAAGACCTGTTATTAGATTAAGAGGATGTTTAGAGGTAGTTCTTGTTTGGAATGTTTCGTAGGATTAGATTCCCTTTATTTATAATAAATAATACATCAAACAACTTATATTTCTTTCACCGAACATATGTTTCATATTCCATGAAGATTGAAAGGATAATAAGATAGATACATTGATATTTCTTGTTCCATATCACCTCTCATAACATATAGTTAGAGGTTGTGGGAAAAAATATGTGACATAATTTTTTTTCCTGTAGAAACCAATACAATATAATATTAATTATGATAAAAGGAAAATGATGTGTTTCCACTAGAAATTAATCGATAAATACCCCCTTATGTCAAGTAGAAGTTAGTATTAGGAGTGAAGGATGATGGTTCACATATGCATAGTGTGCTATATGATTTTTAGAGTATCATTCCATTGATGTACTGTGGGGAGATAAATCTGAGGTAGTTGAGAATTGGCTTGAGTCTTTAATCCAATTATTTAATATTTATTGTCTTTGACTGATTATATTGTTATGTTTCCAGTTTTCAATTTCCATTGTGCAGTAGGGTGTATGGTTGTATGGTGACAAAAACCCATGTTGAGAGGATGTTATCAGGGTCAGAATATCAACAACTTTTTATTCATGAGTACCACCTTTAATTATTGGGCTCCATCATGAGACATTAGTTTTTTGTGATACATTAGTGTAATGTGTAATTTTCTGGGTATGATTTTAGGTTTTATGACCTCATGTGTTACTCTCTTAATATGGTGTGAGATGGATTATTACAGGAAAGGATGTTTAAGAAGGGTATCTATATAGAAATTTATTCCATCATAGTCTCCATCCACATAAATACAAATTCTGGATTATTATATTGCATGTGTAATAAAGATCTTTCTTTAGGAAGGACTCTTCATAGATAGGGTCTTTAGTGGTCATCATGGGGCAGGGTTGTTCATATTAGATAGTAGACAACACTCTTCCCAGTCTAGGTGTAATAGACCATTCCACTATAGTGGGGATACACGTGGATATGAAGTTAAAATTATGTTTAGAGGATCATTTCATCCATGATGGTGGTTTTTATATTCCTATGATAGGTGAGGTGACATGGAACATGGTTTCGTGACCTGCCATGCGGAGGAGGGAAGACATACAACAAAAGGACTGTCGTAGTAGAGGAAGAACAATGGTCGAGGGTCCTATATGAATGGCTACATATTCCCAAATGTATTATATTAAAGAAGAGTTATGGTGGATCTCTAAAGCGAAGATATTCTATTGGAGAGAGCTATTATGTGGTACATCCACTAGTACCACTAGGTGTCTCACACTATGCTCAAAGAGATGGTGGTAGGGGAAAACAAAAATGAATGCTATAAAGATATATGACAAAACTACACATGAGAGGATTTGAAATATGATATATGTATTGTGAACAATCTCTACATTATTAGTAGAAGTAGGCATGATTCATTACTTCATCACCTTTATCCATGTTGTGAGATTTTTAGTTTCTATTTGAGACAGTATCCTAGAAGCTATGACTTAAGCTTCTTATAGGTAATGATTGTTTGATTTCTCTTATCCACCGATAGTGCAAGTTGGAACATTGTTTAGAGAGTCCCTTAGGGGAACTCTTATCTGTTACAATGAAACATTATGATGTTATATTTGGTATGGATTGTGTTACCGCGGTTTGGAATCAGATTAAACACAATTGTGTTTGATTTCTATGGATATATGAGAATATAGATTCCATTAACGGAAAGAGAGATCTCATGGATCTGAGAGTTAGCATCGAGGGAATGAATTATCAACCAAATAGCCATAGTTGGAATGATTATTACTGGGTACAATGGGATCATTATGATTTTATATTCCATAAGAAGTGGAGGATTTTATGGACTTGCTCCATGACGGCATTCTAAGACTACATTTACCATGGGAGATTGACTTCTGCATTGACATGAACCCCAATACAACACAAATATTTTATACAAAATATCATTTAGATCCTTCTGAGCTCTTTGGGATAAGGATAAAATTTGAGGACATTTGAGAAAATGGTATCATAAGACCCAAGGTATACCCCAAGAATTATAGTGACCATACTTTTCTTACATTAATTTTACACAAATTTAATAATAAAAAACAAAACAAAATTATGCAACGATTATCCAAAGGTATATTGGAAAAAATCATACAATACTTATTATTTACTATTTAATTCCTTAACATTTATATAATTCCTTCATTTATAGCATCTTATATCCCTTGTGTAATCATTATTACATGTATCTTCATGAGGATATACAACTAAATGGGTGAGATAAAATAACATTAATGGGAAAGATAAGAACATGAAAAAACACAACATTGGGTGGGCATAATTATAACATAATTGATATAATAGCATGGATTGTTGAAATTTATAAAAACAAAACATCATGTCTTAGTGGTTAACTACCACACATATTTATGAAAAAATATTGCATCATGTCTGCAAAAAATTTCAATTTAACTCATGATATTCATTACATCTCCAAATTAATCAGAGATAAATATAATTCTAGGCACACTAGTCATATTCAAACATTCATATGGTGCTATATAATTCAGGGTGCACCCGTCACATCATAACATTTACATTATCATGCATACCACCTAAAAAATATGTCAAAATTGAACATAAAATAACCCATGGAATGAAATGGGTTTCATATCATAAGAAATAAATTGACAAAAATTATATTCTCAAAATAATTTGGGAATATCAATCTTTACATAAAACCATTAACATATATTGAAGCATGAAACAATCTTTGAGAAGTAAAAAGAGAGTTTTTATTTGAAAGAAGAGTTCTTTTTGAAAACAATGGATATTTCAAAAAATAAATTTGAGTACAATTATATCCTACAAAATATAATATAATGACGAATACAAAATTTTAATTCATATAAATTCTTTAAATGGGTGAAGAGGGAAAACCAAAGAAAGAGAGTCTTGATTGCGAACATCCACTAACCCTGTGTCTGAACTCATTATTCACAATATTGTACTGTATAATGACAATAGATTCATTAATTAAGAATGATGTATCCTTTAATGCATTAATTTTATTCATTATGGTTTCATTGAGTTCTTTTATCGGCCTTTTTATAATTTATTGAGTTTCAATTCATTGTTGGGTAGTGTTCTTTTTCTTAGCTTTCATGAACTATTCACTTGTACAAATGAATGGAAGATCATCTAGATCATAGATAAAAATCCACAATTGATATTACATGTTATTAATGTTTTTTAAAGAGATTAAACTATATGTTCATGAATTATTTTATATACAATGGAGATGAATTATTTGTTAAAATTTAACAAAGATAATTTTTGTACAATTTAACCAATTTTGGATCAAAACAAACATGTTTGGTTTTATAATTTTTAATTATGAATAACTATTTTTTCATAAACAATAGAGTGTTAAAAAATAAATATTAAAATATTATTTCAATAATTTAATTGTCTTATTGTCATCAATGATGTTGTTGTAGGAAAATCGATATGCATCTTCCATGATATAGGTTAATTAACACATAACGAGCTATGATTCTGTTTTTATAAACAAAGAGAGAGAAAAAGAATTATAATTAAAAATATTCCATTAAAATGGTATCATAATAGTATATCCGGCATAATAGAGTGATCATAACATTTGGATCAGTGAATTTGAGTATAAGAGAATAAATGAAATGAAATTTGTAATGAAATTTTATGAAAATATAGAGAGAAATTATGTCTAGAGTATATCATCATTGAGAGCATCATTATGGGAGAGGATTTGGAATTTTTATGATACCAATTGTTTATGGAGGTGGTGGAGGATCTTGTGAAGTGATTTGAGCAGATTTTGGAGTATGCACAGTGCTTGATAGGTGTTGTATTTATAGTGTTGAAGAGGAGGGTTTTCATAATATTATATTAATTAATATATTATTTTTGCAAAAGAAAAAAATGAGTTTTATTATAACTTAAAATAGTAATAAGTTCATGATTGTTTGAACCAATGTACATTTTCATCATCCATGACTGAATCATGATGCATAAATTCATTTATTTTCCATATTTTGTAATTTATCGAATTTCACTATTCACAAAATTAACATATTTCAAAAAATACAGAAATTAAGCTGAACCATTTATCAATGTGTAGAATCCAAAAATAAACACCATTATTCAAAAACATTTTTCTAAATATTAACAATTTAATTTTTAATTTAAATAAAAATTGTAACTCCCAGGGACTTTATGAGAAATATTTTTTTTATTTCGCATGTTATACGCAATGGAATCTTTTACTGCACACAACACTAGCTTGGCTTACGTTACATGCAATCACGACCTTCCTCGATAGCGTGTGTAGTACACAATAACGAGTTTCACTAAACAACGATATATTATTATAATATTATAAACTAGCCGTTATAAATAGTGTTAACTGAATTTTGAATTTTATAACATTATAATTTATCTTAAACATTTTCTAGAATGAGGTATGAAAACAAAACTAGTTTTTCGGATAAAAGAAGCATTTTTCAAAAAATGCAGTTTTACCGCCTGTTGATGGAGAACCCATTTTAAATCTATTTTTTGACATGTTTATAAGTTCAATTTGAAAAAATTAAATTCTTCTTTGGAATCATGAAATAAAATTTCACTTTGGATAAATTTTTCATATTATTCTGTTAACATTCATATTTTGATGAATAGTAAAAACACGCTATATTTTAATTAAAAACAACTTTTTAATCGCAATAATTTATATCGTCAAATTATAATATTTGATTTGTTTTAATGTATAAATAGAATATATTTTTACAATTTAATATAATGTATTTCAGTAGAATTAATTTTAAATTGAATTCTAGGTAAAAACATTTCAATATTTGGCAATGTTTTATCTTTTAAAACCCGTTTCTAAACAAAGGGATTAGTTTTAAATTAAATATTTTCACCTATATGTTTTTATTTTTGAAAAAATGATTCCATATTTAGAATTAGTGGGTCCAAATTATGTTAATAGGTTACTTTTATTTTTTTTATATTATGAATAGTAACTACGATAATGTTTATTTACTGCGGTTAAAGGTAAATAGGGTAATTCCAGGTTAAAAGAATATTATAATAATTCAAAATTACCTTGACACTTTCCATAACCTTATTTTATGATTAGTTTCCGACCATGGACATCCTTGGGTTGATTTTGGGACCCCATTGAGCCACTTTGTAGTGATAATGACAATTTGGATTAATTAATTTAATGTAAAAACAAAATTGACATTAACAAAAATCTTTAAGTAATTAATTTTTATAAGGGGTTATATAAATTATATTATCGACTATAAACATTCATTGGAAATATAAAATGATTTCCTACATGATGATAATTTTTTTATAATTTTTAGATATCAAATAAATTAAATTATTAATGACACAATAATGATGCAATATTTACCTCATTAATAAATGATTTAAATGAATAAGATTATAATGATTAAAATATTTTCCCAAGCATGTCCAATTCTGATTGGATGATTTTATTTAGACCATGAGTCATCTTATCATCATCATTAAAGATTTATGGATCTTTTGAAACCAAAGATTAGTTTATAATAAAATAATATTTTCACACTTTCCAAAGGTTCCCCTCTCCTCCCTTATAAAAGGGCACCTCCTACCTCTCCTCCTCACACCACTTTGAGCCTTCCATCTCAGCCAATACCTGACAATATATATTCTCCATGTCCCTAGAAACATCCTAGAGGTCCTGGTCTACTTAAAAGACCAACCTTAGTGGCCTAAGAGGAGGTTCCAAAGAGGCGTGTCGAAGAAGAGGTAATATATGTTACCAATTCTATCATATTTATTTCTTCTTCTACATATTATTCTTTAGTTGTTTCATTATGAAGTAATAACATCAGTATCACTCATATAATTATATTTTATTATAAATATAAAATAACCCCATTTCACCATCAATCCACCCTATGGAAAATGAAAGCATCGTGCGTGCGTACGTACGGAATACCGTCTCCACGCCGTGGTTTAATCTGTTTTCCATGACCACCATACATGGATGGGTATAATGGTGTAAAGAATAACTATATATGATTATTGTAAAGTGATATTTATTCTAAAATAGTATACATACACTTTGATACAATTCCACGATCATGGGAACAATATAATCGCTTCTGCGTACGTACGACCTACTGTCTCCACGATGTTATGCGACTCGTTATACATGATCTTCATTGCATAATGATTATATAAATGAATTTAATGAATAAATATTATATATATTACACTAATACCATTCTGGAAATGATTTATCAATAACCTAAAAAATAATAAGAATTTATTCGACAAAACACACATAAGAACATAAAGAAATAAACACCCGAATAACAAGTAGTAATGAAATATTACTAATAAGATGCTAAGAATATGACCATATATGATATCATAACAATTAGTATGACTCTGGAATAAGTCTATGACATTATTTAAATCATTATACAGGAGGTTCAGATACATACAAAGCATACTGGACCTAAGGTAAGGGAAAATATCATAATCTCATTTTTATCCTAGATTGATTATACTTCAGAAATTATTGGGGAATAATTATCATACACATTAATGTTTCCTCAATATGTAATTTTATTTCTATCCTCCTACGGTTTTTTAAATCCAATTTTACCCTTTGGTGAGTTTTTAGTAAAATATATGAAAGGAAACTTTTGTGGTTTTTAGTACGAGGTGATTTTTTACTCTTCCGGCCAAAGTACGAGAATAATGTTTTTTAACTTATACGGCATGAATGGATTTTAAGAACATTATTTCCCAGAATATTCCTTTACAAGTTTTCAAGTTTATTTTTCATCAACTTATTTTAGTTTAAAAATTTTAGGACATGTTAATAAAGGAATAAAATTTTTGAAGTAGTAAGGATATTTTCCCCAAGAATGGAGTTCAAGTGTTTTATCAAAATTATTTTCCATCTAATATAAAATAGGGTTCTGTTTTTATCCATATTTTTTTACATTTATTTGATTATGTTATGATGGAATTATTTTTTTGACGTCCTTTTATCTTATATGGATTATGTTATGATGGTACGATGTTTAAGAATCCCATTTTTATTACATGAGTTATGCTATGATGTATGATTTATGATTTTGTGGCACATATAAGAATGGTTTCATTATGAGATGGGTGGGACCTATATCTACCTCTAATGCATTGGGTAAAGATTTATATCTCATGAGATAGACATGGCTGGAACGAAAATTTAAATCGGTTCAGTGATACAGGACTGGAACGAGGAGTGAACTCTGTTCAGTAATGGAGTTTACCCTCTATGATGGTCTTGGAAATGTGCCTTGACTAATATGAAATGATTTTCTATGATTCTTTGTGTATGCCACAATGTTTCATGTGTTATATTATGATTATTTGGCATTAATTTTAATTACTATGATTTATCCCATGACATGATTTTATGATCTCTTTTGTAGGTTAACATTTTCAAAAATTTTTGTTCTTATGAATATGATATGATTGATATTCCTTTTGTTTACCCTTACTGAGCATTTGAGCTCACCCTTTTGTATTTTTTCTTTTCCCCGGGTCTGAATGAAGAGTATTTAGTATAATATGACCAAAGAGACTCTAGATACGATGAAATAAATGGGAGACAATGTAGATGATTTATGAACCAGTTGTTTATGTTTCTCAGTTTCTAAAGACACTATACCTATACTGTCCATTCATGGTTTTGTTATATTTTGTAATAAGTGTACATCAATTTTGAAGTATTAACAATGTATGTATATTACGGTTCTTTATAGTTGGTATCAGAGGAATGGTATAGTCAACCATTGGAAAAAAAGGATGTGAAAGCCCTAGTAAGAACCCTAAGGATATGTCTAAGCATAGACCACAATATTACTGTTTTAGAAATGGCCATGAACAACCTATGATAAGACCTTAAGTGTGAAATTTTATTCTTGATTATGTGGTTTTCCTATTATAATTAGTGTTTCTCACACTATTCTTCTTTGTTTTAGTCAATGGCTGGATCCCGAAAGAACCGTGTTAATGCGTAATTCGACGGGAATTACAATGATTGTCCACCTAAGTAACCAAACGTTATTGTAGCTGGAATGAAAAATCTTTTAGCCATGCTCACACAACATTATCAAGCTATGAACCATGCAAGACTTCCAAACGAGAAAAAGAAGGAGCAACATTCTGTTGAATCATTCATGAGGCAGCGTCCACCTTCATTCAGTGAGTCTTCTAATCCATTAGTGGATGAACAATGGATTAGTGCCACTGAAATGATATTTTCAGTTCGTCAATGTTCTGAACATGATAAAGTCATCTTAACAGTATATATTTTGGAAGGTGAAGCTTATCAATGGTGGAATATTATTAAGAATATGAGGAAAAGGGATGAAATTGAGTCCATGGAATGGGATGAGTTCAAGAACATATTTTTCAATAAGTACTTCCCTCGTATTCTTCGAACAAAGATGGAGAAGGAGTTTCATGAACTAAATCAAAAGGATGGTGAATCTGTTGGTATCTACAAAGAAAATTTTACAAGCCTAGCAATGTAAAATTTTGGGATTATTATCCAACCTGATAGTAAGATCGAACGACTCTTTAGTTTCTTAAAACCAAGTCTTCGAAGGGCATTAACCATAAGGGACTTCAATAACTACGAGGAAATTTTTTGATGTGCTCTCAAAGCTAAGATGGATATTGGAGTAACCCATCAGTCATATGGGTTTGATAAGAAGAGGAAAATGGAAGTCAAAGGGAAATCTAAAGACCATACTGAAAAGAAGATGAGTTTTCCTTTATGCTAAAATTGTGGAAAGAAACATAGAGAGAATTGACTTAAAGGGACCTGAAAATGGTTTAAGTGTGGAAAATAAGGACATCGGGCAATTGAATGTCGAAATAATGGGTAGAAGATGTCTAATGATGCGAATAAAGAAAGGGATTCACAGAATGCACCTCCAACACTTCAATGTTTCAAGTACAAGTAAATGGGGCATTATGCTAATTAATGCCCTAATCCATGGGTTGTTGATGACGATCGATGTCAATAAACACTTAAGTCTAAAGAAAAAGGAATGTCACATGCAATTACTATCGACGATGTGGAGTATGATAAGGAAGTGGTGAAAGGTATACTTACCATCCACTCTAAATTAGAAAATGTTTTATTTGATTCTGGATCATTCCACTCATTTAAATATGATGAATTTTCTAAGGGTATCGCCATATTATCTCAACAATTAGATGTTGAGTTAGATGTGACAAATCCTAATGGCACAATGGTCACATCAAAAGTTTACAATTATTCTCCGATTGACGTTTGTGGGAAAGTGCTTCCTGCAAATCTTGTAATCCTTCCTATAGTGGAATTTGATGTGATTCTGGGCATGGATTGGCATTCTTTATATGGATCTCATATCGATTTCCAATAAAGGTAAGTCAAATTTCATATTCCTGATCAATATATGATCACCTATCGATGCAAGGATGAATATAACCTTCCAATGGAAATTTATTCCATCTTATGGGTCTTGATTCCAGTAAAGGAAGGTTATTTATCTCAAATGGTTAGAGAGAAACTCACAATTAAAAAGATGCCCATTGTACAGATATTTGATGATGTCTTTCCAGAGGAACTGCCATGTCTTCCACCAAATCATGATGTTGAGCTTTCAGTAGTACTCATACCGGGTGTTGTGCCCATTTCAAAGACACCTTATAGAATGGACCGAATTGAGTTGCAGGAATTGAAGAAGAAACTCCAAGAGAATCTTTATAAAGGATTCATATGCCCTAGTGTGTCACATTGGGGAGCACCTGTTCTATTTGTTAAGAATAAAGATGGATCAATGTGACTCTACATTGATTATCGAGAACTTAACAAGATCATTATCAATAACAAAAATCCTCTCCCAAGAATTGATGACTTATTTGATCAACTATATGGATCTCAATACTTTTCCAAGATTGATCTTCATCCTGGGTATCATCAATTAAGTGTCAAAAGGGAGGATATACCAAATATGGTGTTTCGTACAAGGTATGGACACTATGAATTTATAATGATGACATCCGGCCTAACTAATGCCCCTGATATCTTCATGGATCTAATGAATAGATTTTTTAGAGACTATCTTGATCTGTTTGTGGTAGTCTTTATAGACAATATTCTAGTCTAATCAAAGAGAAAGGATGAACTTGAAGATCACTTGAGAATTTTATAGAAGACCCTGAGAAAGGGGAAGCTTTATGAAAAATTTACCAAGTGTGAATTTTGGCTTCCAAAAGTTTCATTTTTGGGTCACATAATCTCAAAAGAGGGGATATCTATGGATCCAGCAAAAATAAAGCTTTTTGAAAGATGGTCGAGACAAACAAAAATAACTGAGATCCAATGTTTTCTTGGTTTGGCTAGATATTATCGACGTTTTGGGAATGATTTTTCACGATTATCTAATCCACTCACTAGGTTGACTCGAAAAGGAGTTATGTTCGTGTGGATGGAGGAGTGTGAAAAGAATATCAAGGAGTTGAAAAGGAGGTTATCCAGTGCACCAGTGCTCACACTGCCTTGTAGTGGAGAATGGTTTTTGATCTATAGTGATGCATCCAAGAAGGGATTGGGGTGTGTTCTCATGAAAAATGATATGGGGATAGCTTATGCCTCATGATAGTTTATCATCCATGAGAAAAATTACCCAACTCTTGATTTGGAGTTAGATATGAGAATATTTGCATTAATTATTTGGAGGCATTATCTTTATTGTGAATGGTGTGATATTTATACTGATCATAGAAGTTTAAAATATATTTTCACACAAAAGGAGCAGAATATGCACCAATGAAGATGGTTGGAGCTGATTAAGGATTATGAATGCTCAATTAATTATCACCCTGGGAAAGGAAACAAGGTGGAAGATGCGTTAAGTCGACAAGACCATGATAGCTTATCCATGATAAGGATCTCAAAAGATCCAATATTTATGGGTTTACAAAGGAAGGATCTTGGAATTATAATGGAAGGGGAACAATCTTATCTTTCTCAAATGAATTTTCAACCATCTATACATGTGATGATTAAAGAGGCACAAAAAGAAGATTTTGAGTTACAATAGAAGGGGAGAGATGTTCCTGAATTCAACCTTGATTGTGATGGGATAATAAGGTTCAGGAATCGGTTTTGTTTTCCTCCCATCCCAGAATTTAAGAAGAATCTACTGGATGAAGATCATAGTTCTTCATTCTCTATTCATCATCGAAGCACGAAGATGTACAGGGACCTGAAAGAGTACTTCTGGTGGGATGACATAAAAAGAGATGATGCTGAATATGTCTCTCGATGCTTGGTTTGTCAGCAAGTTAAAGCTGAGAGATAGAAGTCTAAAGGGATGTTACAACCATTACCCATACCATAATGGAAATGAGAAAACATCACTATGGACATTGTCACTGGGCTTCCTAAAGTATCCAAAGGCAATAATGCTATCTGGGTTATATTTTATTGTCTTATGAAGTTGGCACACTACATAGCTATAAGGGAATATTTCTCTCTAGATCATCTTGCCAGAATATATGTAAATGAAGTGGTAAGATTTCATGGAGTACCAATTTCTATTATATCTGATCGGTATCTGATGTTTACCTCAATGTTCTAGCGAATTCTTTAGAATACTCTAGTTAAAGAGTTGAGTTTTAGCACTTCTTATCATCCTCAAACTGACAGTCAGTCTGAGAGAACAATTCAAACTCTAGAACACATTTTAAGAGCTTGCTCTATGGATTTCAAATGTGGTTCGGATCAACACCTACCTTTGGTGGAATTTTCCTATAATAATAGCTTTCACTACAGTATTCAGATGGCTCCTTATAAAACATTCTATGGAAAGAAATGCTGAACTCGAACTTGATGGGATGAAGTTGGGGAATGAAAGCTATTAGGACATGATCTTGTTGATGAGATGGCAGAAAATGTTAGATCTATTCAACAACACAAAAGAGAAGTTCAGATTCGACAGAAAAGTTATGCCGACAACTGATGAAAAGACCTAAATTTTGAAGTGGGTGACAAAGTTTTCATACAAATATCTCCATGGAAGAGAGTAATGTGATTTGGGAAGAATGGAAAGTTAAGCCCTAGGTATATCGGTCCTTTCAAAATACAGGATCGTGTTGGGAAGGTAGCTTACCGATTGGCACTTCCACCGAATCTATCTCAAGTTCATGATGTGTTCCATGTATCTCTCCTGAGAAAGTACATACCTGGTCCTTCACATGTACTAAGCTCATAAGTTGTACCGTAGGAGCAAGATCATTCGTATGATGAATAGCTGATAGAGATTCTGGATCGTAGAGAAAAATTTCTATGAAGCAAGACCACTCACCTGGTTAATGTTTTATGGAGGAACCACTAATTAGAAGAAGCTACATAGAAACTTGAGGATATGATAAGGGAGAGGTATCCTCATTTGTTTTTTACGAAGTGATGAATTTTGAGGGAGAAATTCTTTTTAATGGGCGTAGAATATAACACCTGGAGATTTTATGAGAAATATTCTTCTTATTTCTTATGTTATACGCAAAGGAATCTTTCACTACACACAACACTAGCTTGGCTTGTGTTGCACGCAATCACGACCTTCCTCGATAGCGTGTGTAGTACGCAATACCGAGTTTCACTAAACAACGATATATTACTATAATATTATAAACTAGACGTTATGAATAGTATTGACTGAATTTTTAATTTTATAACATTATAATTCATCTTAAACATTACCTAGAATGAGGAATGAAAACAAAATCAGTTTTTTAGATAAAAGAATTATTTTTCAAAAAATTCAGTTTTACCGCCTATTGATGGCGCAACCATTTGAAATCTAGTTTTGGACATGTTTATAAGTACAATTTGACAAAATAAAATTCTTCTTTGTAATCAGGAAATAAAATGTTACTTTGGATAAATTTTTCATATTATTCTCGTAACTTTCATATTTTGATGAATAGTAAAAGCATGATATATATTAATTAAAAACATCTTTTTCATCGCAATAATTTATATGGTAAAATTATAATATTTAATGGTTTTAAAGTATAAATAGAATATGTTTTTCCCTTTTAATATTATGTATTTCAGTAGAATTAATTTTACATTGAATTCATAGTTAAAAACATTTCAATCTTTGGCAATGTTTTAACTTTTAAGACCCATTTTCTTAACAATGGGATTAATTTTAAATTAATTACTACAACTTATGTGTTTTGAATTTTGAAAAATGGATTCCATATTTGGAATCAGTTGGAACAAATTATGTTAATAGGTAATGTTTATTTTTTTTGATATTATGAATAGTAACTATGATAATTTTTTTAACTGTGGTTAAAGGTAAATATTGTAATTCAAGGTTAAAAAAATATTATAATAAATCAAAATTACCTAGAAACTTGTCTTAACCTTATTGGATAAGTAGTGGCCGACCATGGGCATCCTTGGGTCGATTTTGGGACCCCATTGAGCCACCTTGTAATGATAATGACAATTTGGATTAATTAATTTAATGTAAAGACAAAATTGACATTAACAAAAATCTATTAGTAATTAATTTTTATAAGGGGTTATATAAATTATATTTTAGACTATAAATATTCATTGGAAATATAAAAATATTTTTTAAATGAGGATATTTTTTTTATAATTTTTAGACATCAAATAAATTAAATTATTTATGACACAATAATGATGCAGTATTTACCTCATTAATAAATGATTTAAATAAATAAGATTATAACGAATAAAATATTTTCCAAAACATGTCCAATTATGATTGGATTATTTTATTTCTACCATGATTCATCTTATCTTCATCTTTAATGATTTTTGGACCTTTTGAAAACGAAGATAATTTTATAATAAAATAATATTTTCACACTTTCCAAAGGTTCCCCTCTCCTCCTTTATAAAATGGCACCTCATCCCTCTCCTCCTCACACCACTTTGATCCCTTAAGATCGGAAATCCCCTGAAAATATATATTATCCACTTCCCTAGAAACATCCTAGAGGTCCTGGTCTATTTCAAAGACCAATCTTAGTGCCCTAAGAGGAGGTTTCAAAGAGGCGTGTCGAAGAAGAGGTAATATCTGTTACCTATTCTTTCAAATTTATTTCTTCTTATACAACATATTATTTAGTTGTTTTATTATGAAGTAATAAAATTAGTATCACTCATATAATTTTATGTTATTAAAAATATGAAACAACCCTATTTCACCTTTTATCCATCGTACGGAAAACGAAATCACCGTGCGTGCGTACGTACGGAATACCGTCTCCACGCCATGGTGTAAACTGTTTTCCACCACCACCTTAATTGCATGGGTATAATGGTGTAAAGAATAAATATATATTACTATTGTAAAGTTATATTCATTCTCAAATAGTATACATACACTTCAATACAATTCCAAGATCATTGGAATGATATCATTGCTCATGCGTACGTACGGCCTACCGTCTCCACGATGTGATGCAACTCATTCTGCATGATCTTCATTGAAAAATGATTATATAAATGAATTGAATGAATAAATATGATATCTATTACACTAATACCATTCTAGAAATGAGGTATCTATAACCTAAAAAGAAGAATAATAATTTATTTGAAAAGACACACATAAGAACATAAAGCAATAAACACACGAATAACAAGTAGAAATGAAATATTACTAATAAGAAGCTAATAATATGACCATATTTGATATCATAACAATGAGTATGATTCATGAATAAGTCAATGAAATTATTTAAATCATTATACAGATGTTTCGGGCACGTACAAAGAATATCGGATCTAAGGTAAGAGAAAATCTCGCAATCTCATTTTAATCCAAGATTGTTTATACATCAGAATTTACTGGGGAATATTTATCATCCACATCATTGTTTCGTCAATATGTAATATTATTTATATCCTCCTACAGTTGTTTAAAATCAATTTTACCCTTCGTTGAGTTTTTAGTAAATGATATGAAAGGAAACTTTTGTCGTTTTTAGTACGAGGTACTTTTTGAATTTTCCGGCCAAAGTACGAGAAGAATGTTTTTTTAACTTATACGGAATGAATGGATTTTTAGAACATCATTTCCAAGAATATTCCTCTACAAGTTTTCAAGTTTATTTTTAATCAAATTTTTTTAGTTTAAAAATTGTAGGACTTGTAAAGAAAGGAAAAAAGTTTTTGATGTAGAAAGGATATTTTCCTCAAGAATGGAGTTCAAGTGTTTTATCAAAGTCAATTTCCATCTAAGATAAAATAGGTTTCTGTTTCTATCCCTATATTTTTACATTGATTTGATTATGCTATGATGGAATTATTTTTATTAAGTCCTTTTATCTTATATGGATTATGTTATGATGGCATGATGTTTAAGAATCCCATTTTTATTACATGAGTTATGCTATGATGTATGATTTATGATTTTGTGGCACACATAAGAATTGTTCATTATGATATGGGTGGGACCTATATCTCCCTACAATTCATTGGGTAATGATTTATATCTCATGAGATAAACATGGCTGTAGTGGAATGTTAAACCGGTTTAGTGATACAGGACTCGAACAAGGAGTGAACTCGGTTCAGTAATGGACTTTTCCCTCTATGATGGTCTTCGCATCGAGCCTTGACTAATATGAAATTATTTTCTATGATTATGTGTGTATGACACAAAGTATCATGTTTTATGTTTTGATTATTTGGGATTAATTTTCATTACTATGATTTATCCCATGACATGATATTATGATCTCTTTAGCAGGTTATGATTTTCAAATTGTTTTGTTCCTATGAATATGATATGATTAATATTTCTTTTGTTTACCCTTACTGAGAATTTGAGCTCACCCTTTTGTATGTTTTATTTTTCCCAGTTCTAAATGAAGAGTATTAAGTATAATATTCCAAAAGGGACACTATATATGATGAAATTAATGGGAGACAACATAGATGATTTATGAACCAGTTGTTTATGATTCCCAGTTTCTGAAGACACAATACATATACGATCCTTTCATGGTTTTTTTATATGTTGTAATAAGTGTAATTCAATTTTGAGGTATTAACAATGTATGTAAAGTAAGGGGTCGTCATAAAAACTTACTAGAAAATTACATTTTTTAAAATTAAAACTGGTTATATAATACTCTCCAAAATGAAATAACATCATATAAAATTATCATAAAACTAGAACACATAAAATTGTTAATTTATGCTAACATTTTAAGAAAAAAATTCAAAAAAATTAATTATTTCATTTAAATTAATTAATTAATTAAAATTACTTATTTATGATTTAAAAAATTACAATTACTTTTACTATGTTCATATTTTTTCTTATACGATTCCTAAATTTTATATATACATTCATATGTGAGGTTAATATTTATTTGGATTATTTACTATTCATAAGGGTCATATTACTATTCACAAGGGTAGGATACTATTCATATGGTTGGATATTATTCTCTAAAAAATATTTTTTTGCTATCGGAATCCAAATATCTTACTGATTGCAACCATATATGTTTGGTTTTCAAAATTAGAAACACTAAATTTGAAAATTTATGTTTGAAGGACATATAATAGGTTATTTAAGCCTAATGTGGCATTTTCTTCCAAGCGTGATTTTATATATTTATTACATTACTACAATAAGGGGAAAATTGTATTGATAAAAGATTGTGTCATTACATTCTTCCCCTCTTTTGAAATTTTACACTCAAAATTTTGATATACACAGACTAGTGAAGGTACTTCTCCTTCATTGCATCAACTGGTTCCGAATATGCTTCTATATACATATGGTCCAACCAAAACACATTGAAAAGGTGGGTAATATTATTGCATAGAACCTTATCTCTCAGGTCCAAAATCATTTTTGGATTCTCTTAATAATCAAATTCATCTTTCAACCAAACAACCATTGAATTCACTACATGTGAGGTATTTGTTGTGTCTTACTAAGGAGTGATACAAGAAACACATCTTGAATATGAGCCATATTAAGTATAAGAGAAAGGTTCTAGGCCACGGTTCCCTTGTAGTCAATGATCTCAAAGTGGCCAACAGACCATGATCATAGATTCTTTTTATTTCCTTACTAAGTGACTCTCGTACATGGTGAAATTAGAAGGATGGATTTATCTCCAACATCAAACTCCTAGTCCTTCGACGGTTGTCATCATAGCTATTTTCGGACTCTAAGGATATTTGATATGTTTTTGGATGACATGAACCTTCTCTTTCATCCCATTCACATGATCTGGTCCAATTATCTTTATTTCTCCAACTTCATCCCATCAGGTTGGAGTTCTACATCACTCTCCAACCTGAGCTTCATATGGAGCCATCTAAATACTCGAGTGGTAGCTATTTTTGTGTGATTACTCAAAAACATTGAGATGATGATCCCATCCACCGTTTAATTCTAAATAGTAGGAACATATCATATAATTGAGAATCTGAATAGTCCTTTAATATTGGCCATCAATTTGGGGGTGATTGGCGATGCATGAATTTAATTCACTACTCAAAGCATGTTAGAGACTCCTCCAAAATTTATATGTGAACGTTGGATCATGATCAACAAAAATCGAAAGTGTAACCCCATGCATTCTCACCACTTCCATTACATATATCATTGAAATATTTTTATGTGATTGAACTTCTCGAATAGCGATAAAGTGGGTAGTCTTGGTGAGTTGGTCCACCATAACCCATATCATATTATTTCTTTTGGATGTCATTAGGAGACCCATGAAAAATTCCACAGTGAAATTCTCACATTTCCACATTGATATAGGAAATGGTGGAATCATCCCTTTGGATTTGGTCGATTTTCAATCACGTGCTGACTTATCAATCAACTTAAGATATATTTTGTAATCTCTTTCTTTATATAATCCCACCAGATGTGTTCATGGAGATCTCGTGACATCTTGGTGCCACCATGATGGATAAAGAAAGATTAACTATTCACATTTTCCAATAGCTCCTTATTTATCCTTGGTGATGAATGAAACAAATCCCCATTCCAAAACAAATCACACTAGAATAATTGATATGAAACTCTTACAGCTTCCCTTCCTTTACTGCATTCACATTATTTCGTAACTCTTGATCATCCATTAATGATTCCTTAATCTTATCTAGGATAGATGGTTGGGAAATAAATATTAAAATGTAGGATGTATTCTATGCCATTAGGATTTCAAAATCCATCCTTCACATATCCATGAATATATGTTCTTTATTAATCTGCATCATGGATAGAGTAGCTGGTTTTTTCTACATAGAGCATTAACTACCTTCTTTTCCTTTCAATGTTGATAGTGAAAAAAGAAATCAAATTCTTTTATTTTCTCTAACCATCCCTTTTAATTCAAGTTGAGATACTTTTGGCTGAATATATACATTAGACTCTTTTAATCGGTTTATATGTCACAGTTATCACCATAGAGGTAGTGCCACCATGAATTCATGAAACAATCATAGCTACTAGCTCCAAATCATGCGTTGGGTAGTTATTCTCTAGATCATAAATAGATGTGGAGCATAGGCAATCACATTAACATTTTTTATTAGTACACAACCCAATAAATTCTTTGAATCATCACTGTATATCACAAAATATTAACCACTATTTGGTAATGTGATTACATATACAATGATCATCCTTTTATTTAACTCCATGATGATTTCCTCACATTAATTAATCAACAAATACTTTACCCATTTCTTTGTTAAAATAGATAGTGTTCTTGAATATAATGGGAAATAATTTAAAATACATCGGTAGTAGCCTTCAAATCCATTAAACTATATCATTCTATGACACTAGAAGATCTAGGCCATTCCTCAATCATCAATGTTTCTGAAAGGTCCACAGAAATTCCCTCACTTGTGATGACATGTCTCTAGAACCTGAATTGCTTCATTCAAGTGTCACACATTCTGAACATGGAATACAACTTATCCATTGTCAATGTCTCCAACACAACTATTAGTTTTTCTAAATGTTCCACCTTTATCTTGGACTAGATTACAATATAATTGATAATGGCTTCAAAAAAATAGGTAATATCTAAAGACACTATTCATCAAATACATAATGATTTCATGGGGATTATAAATTCCGAAGGGCATCACAGGAAACTCACAGTGCCCATAACCTGTATGGAAAAAATATTTCTGAGTATCTTCCTTCATCACCTTTAGCTAATGATATCTTGAATGAATATCATCCTTTGATAAGTACAGTGGTCCTCATAACTGATCGAATATGTTGTCAATCCGTGGTATGGTATAATTGTTCATAATGGTGATCTTGTTGAGTTCTCAATAGTCGATACATATCTACATTGATCCATAATTCTTCTTCACAAATAGAACTAGCACATCCCAATGAGATGAATGTGGTTTAAGCACCCTTTTTAATAATGCTCTTGCAAATAGTTCTTTAACTCCTCTAGTTTGATAGGTTCCATCCCATAAGGACACATTGAGATAGGAGTGTCTTAGGTTATGAGTCCTATAAAGAACTCTACCTCATAACCTGGGGGATGTACATGTAACTTTTCGAGAAATACATCACCGTATTTCTTCGTGATTGTAATTTCATCTATGTTGAAAGTTTCCATTGATTCATCCTTTTGAGAGAGGTATTCTTCTTCACATAAATTAAACAACCACATGATTGAATGATTTTAAAAAGAATAATAATGATCCTTCTTGAATTTTTATTAATACAAGGGATGGTTCGGAATATGATACGATTTTCACTTTTTCTGATACTTGATATGTTCTCTATATAACAAGATCCAATATATTCCAATTATAGTATCAAATTCCACCGTGGAAATTATTATGAAATTCATTGGAATAATCATTTCACATACGCCAATAAGAGAAGTTTCCAACACTTGGGTATCAATTATTTCAGCAATTTGGGTTTTTAAAGATAGTTCTACATCAAGGATTTGGGGCTCATAATCTATTGTTCTAGAAACATGAAACCTATAATAGAATGAGTAGATCTATAATCAAATATAAATTTTTATATTATTATGTTAATAATAAGAGTAGCTTGTATAAACTAATATTATTTTACAAAATAATTAGTAGTGATGGAGTAAAACATCCCATGTTCTTCTGGCTTTGGTGGATTCTAACTCTGATTACCCTTGAGTACTCGAGGGTTAGTGCACTAGCTTTCATAGTGACCTTAGTCCCTACAGTTTTAGCATTTGACCCTAGTTGGTTCCCACTTTACTTCTACCACATTCTCCTACCTTCAGATATCATTTCAACATTCAAGAAACTGGTGGCCTTATCTACCCCACATTAAATAATTCCTCATCCCATTGAGGAAATTATTACGAAGATTCATCCCACATATTTGGAATTTGGGTTCTTGAGTTTGCATCCATACATTATCATTAAATTCCCTATCTTGATACTCTACCATTAATTTCTTAAAATAATATCCATGAGACCATTCTCCAAAATCCATCTCAAAATTGAGAGTTCAATGAAAAAATCTTCATATCTCTAAATTTATCTAATTGTAAGATCCTTTCAAATGTGTTTTTAACCCAATAAATAATATATCAATTTTTCAATCATTGTTGATATGAAAAACTGGATTATATCTTGCAATTTTTTTGAAATTCGCTATATAGGCCATGACTAATTCTCTTTCATTAATTTTAATAATAATGAATTCTATCTTCATATTTGAATGATGATTTTTTAGGATACATATTTTATAAATAATTATCTTAATGTATACCCCTTCAATATCATCAATTGTGTCATCCAACATGGAGTTCTTAGTCAAAGACAACCATTGATCAACATCACCATCTTGACCATAAACTAATAGAGTTTTTTTCTCCATCATAGAATAGAGAATAATAGTAAAGATCATCTACATGTCATTTACCCACTGTTCCTCAACAAGTGGATTAGAAGATTCACTCAATGTCGGTGGTCATTACCACATAAAACACTCAATATCTAGATTATCCATATTATGTGAAGGATGTTGTTCCACATTATTATGGTTAATGGTCAATAACTTAGACACGTGGTTCATCATGGCCATGATTTTTTGAACCCCACCTCCCAAATCATTGGGGTTTTAATTTGGGAAACAATTACATAAGCCCTTTCATGGGTTGTTATCCTGGATTCTAATAGTTCCCATCATTTTCTAAAATAGAATAGGTTATAACAATACATAAGTCAATGGATAATGATTAAATAACTTGTTAATTTTTGTAATTAAATGTAAAATAATTTCTTATAGGATCCCTATGTTTTAAAAAAGCTTTTGTTGTGAATATTTCAACATATTCTCATACTAGAGGTTTTCTTTAGGGTTCAGTAATCCTAATCACCAAATTTTCTAATACTTTCCTCTGATACCAACTATAGAGACCCACATTTTCATACAGTAAATTTACATAATTTTAATGATGAAAAACAGAAAAACCAAACATAAGGAGGATATGAAGGTTTAGTGTCTTGGTTATACTAGGAAAATTCATAACATTTACTTCATAAAACATAAACAGTTATTTAATTTCTTTTTCTCTAGCATCTTATCGGACAATGTTTACCCAATATTACATGTAGTAACGTGATGATATATATAAAAATGGTTGAGATAAAATCATAATAAGAAGAAATATAAGAACATTAAACAATGTAACATGGGGTGAGAAAAATCATAACATCATTTATATAATTCTATGTAATGTTGCAATTCATATCAATGAAACATCATGTCTTAGTTGTTGGAAACCCTACATAGTTTTCAAAAAATATTGCATCGTATTTAAAAACAATTTCACTTTAACCCATTAGATTAATCACCTGAACCAATGAATTAAGGATCTATATAATTCTGATCACAACAATCACATTCAAACATTCATATTTCTCTAAATAATTTTGGTCACAACCATTACATCATGACATTTACATTATCATGCATGCCACATTGATTATATGTCAAAATTGAACATAAAATAATCCATGAAATAATATGGGGTTCAAATCATAGATCATACATTAATTATATTTTTTCCAAAAAATAATATGGAATATCATTCTTCAACTAGAACCATTATCCTTGAGTGAAGATCAAAACAATCATCGAGAAATAAAAATAGTATGTTTATTTGAATGAAGAGTTATTTTGGAAAACAATACATTTTTTTTAAATATATTTGAGATCATTTAAATAATTTAAGTAGAAAAATAATTATGAATAAATTATTTTTACGGCATATCCCTAGTGAAAAAGGGTTTAAGAGGCAAATCCCAATGAAAGAGAGTTGGGTTTGAGAATTTCACCTTACACTATGTCTGAATGATTTTTTACTCTAATGTCATGTATAAAGACATTAGATTAATTAAATAACAATTTAATTTCTTTTAATAAATTAATTTGATTTATTATGGTTAAATATAGATCTTTTATGGGGATTAGTATGAGTTGTAGAGTATAAATTTATTTTTTTGGAGTGGTCTTTTTCATAGATTTCTTGAATGATTCACTTGTACACATGAATGGAAGTTTATGTAGATCATAGATAAACATCCAGAATTTCAATTAAATGTAATAAATTATATTTCATGAGTTTAAATGATATTTTAAGGAATTATTTTATATACCTTGTTGATGAATTATTAGTTACTATTTAATGATGATCGTTTTAGGTTAATTTTGGGGGTTTTGGACCACAATGAACAATTTTTGTATTATTAGTTAGTATTATGTGAATTTTTTTCTAGAACATAAAAGGGGTTAAATAATAATAATTAATATGGGTTTTCAACCATTTAATGGTATCATTTATATCATTGAAGGAGTTTTAGGATAATTTGAATGTGTCACCCCTAATGTATGTAAATTAACATGTGATGGGAAACAAATTAATTTTTATAGAAAAAGACAGGGAGTGAAGAGTATAACGAATAATATTCCATTAAATTGATATTTTAATATTATATCAATCATAATATAGTTATCATGAAATTTTTATAGGATATTTTTAGGATAAGAGATGAATAAAAATGAAATTTGATAAGAAATTGAATGAAAGTACAGTGAGAAATTAGCTTATGAATATATCTTATTTGAGAGCCACTTTAGGGGAGTCATTTTCCACTTTTTATAAGACCAAGGTCTGAAGAATTTGGAGGAAGATATTGGGAAGATATTTGAGAATATTTTTGTGGAGTAAAAAGGCCTGAGTGGTGTGAGGAAATGAGGTTGTGAGGGGTGGTGTTTATAATGGAGGAGAGGAATGATTTATTAATGTTATATTCATTTAATTGTTAAATCTCAATAAGACTATAAATAGAGAGTATTATTATTTTTAAAATTAGTAATAATTTAATTTGAGTTTGAACCAATTACCATTTACATCATCCCTAAATCAAGCACTATGTGGAAATTCATTTATTTTTCCTAATTTGTAAATTATTGAATTTTAATATTCAGAAAAAATTAATGTATTTTAGAAAAGACCCAAAAATTACCCCTAACCATTTTTAAATCTATATAATCTTAAAATTAAATACATTTTAAAAAATAGTTGCTTAAATAATAAAAATTTCATTTTTAATTGAAATCATATTATACATTAAAAATATACACTCTAAAAATAAAAATATTTTATTAATGCTTTCAAAAATAGCATAAAATCTTATATAATAATAATAACTCCAGAAGAAATAAAATTTTGAATTTATGAAAACATTTTAGGAAAATAAATTTTCTTTTAAAATAATTTTTATAGTTATATTTTTCTGACCTACACAAATATGAAAAAAAAAATTATGTTTATATTGTCACTTATATGATGCCTAAATTTTATTTATACATTCATATGAGAGGTTATTATTCATTTGGATGATTTAATATTTATAAGGGTCGTATTACAATTCTTAACGGCAGGTTACTATTTTCAAGGCTAGATTACTATTTACTAAAACCATATGTTTGTCTTATCAGACTCTAAACATCTTACAGATCACAACCACATATATCAAATTTTCAATATTCCAAACACACAAGTGTAAAATTTATGTTTAAAGGTCACATTGTAGTTCATTTAAGTATGATGTTGACTTGTTTTTCCAAATGAAATTTTATATTAGTATGAAATTAATACAAAAAGGGATAAAATCCATTGATAAATGTTTGGGACATTTTAAGTAGCTCAATTATTATTCAGGAAAAAGGAGGATGTGATAATTAAGCATAATATTGGTTATCATCACTGAAAATAATAAAAATTAAATTAAAAATACCCATTTCCAAGGATTGATGACCTCTATGACCAATTTAAAGGGGTTTTTTGGTTTTCGATGTTCGATCATTGGTCTTAATACTACCAGATAAGGTTTCCTGGGGTTCATATTCTTAAGATACCATTTTGATATCTCTATGGACACTCAATTTTAATGGTGTGTCATTTTAGTGAGATTAATTCACCGAAGATGTTTATATACCATATAGATTTTTTTTACCATACGTGGACAAATTTGTGGACATATTCATTGATGACATTCTCATTTAATCCATGTCAAATGAAGGGCATGTGGAGACCTTGAGGATGTTCCAATATATTATATGTGAGCTACAAATTTATAGAAAGATATCAAAGTTCCTATTTTAGATTAATGAGTATTCATTTTTGTGAAGTGTAATATTTGTACTTGGTTAACCTGTGAGACCAATGAATATTTACACATTGATTTCTCAAGTGCCGCATTAGGCATGTCCATGGTGGATAGTTTATTTGGATTAGCGGGGCTACTACATGAGTTTTTTAGAATACCATTTAAATTTTTTATCCCCTTTGAACAACATAATTTGTATATTTATTCAATTTATCTATATATTCCAATGTGAGGGATCCTTCATGTATATAAGGCTAAAAAAGAACAATGAACATATTCAGAGAATATTAGTGGATGGTTTATAGTAAAATGTGTTTTGCAATGCCTCTCTAGACGATCTCGGTTTCATGTTGATGAAAAAGGTAGGCTTCTACTCTGTATGGGTTGTGGATGTTGATATCTCATGAGATTAAATACAATACTCATGACCTATAATGGGAAACAATAGTCCTCTCAATGAATATGTTGTGATACAATCATCGAGATGAGTGGTTTTTTATATAGTTAGACCATCATAATATAAATTACACCATTAAATAGAGATATATAAACCTGATATGTTGGAACAGGTTGGATATCCATTAGGAATATGACTATGAGATATTATATACCTCTGTGAAGGGAAACATTATTGAAAATTCCCTCCACCAGATGTCATATACCCTCATAGTGGAGGATTCCACTAAGGTGTTTTCATAATTATAGTCAATACTTGTAGCGGATGTGGGTACGGTTCCAATCCATATAAATGTATAGATAATTTAATAATAAATAAGAAAAAAGTTTTTAACAAATATATTTTATTCTAAATTTTATTGATGCATATTTTATATGTTATATTTTTTAAAATTATACGTATCGTTTTCTAGACTAGACACTGATAATGTATTTGATTCTGAGGCCTAGTGTGCACAAATGAAATTTTTGAAATATATTAAATATATTAAATAACAGGCTAGTGTAGTTTACCTAAAAAATGGAATAAATAATGAATGGGGGTATAAATATAACATCATAGGGAATTATTGAGTTAATAAGGTAGGATTTACCCTTGGTATGACATAATCTTAGTAGACATTTATCATTTAATAAAAAGTCATCATGGGCATGAAATTAAAAACAAGTTATTTTATTTAATTTTTTTATTTCACATAATAATTGACACTCAATTATATATAAATTAATGAGACCTTCTTTATGGTTTTCCACTCTAACCCTAGATATCTTGATGAACTTTGGGTATTATTTTTTGTGAACTATGAAGAATTGAGACCAGATCAAGGATCGTTGTGCCAACAGATATTTTAGATCTCCTCAAGGATAGAATATCAAGAACCATTATTCATCACTGATAGATCAAAACTATTGGTAAGATGCTGATTTTTTTTCCATTTCATTCATTAATCATGGACAGATACAAATAATTTTGATGAATATAATTCATACTCACTACATTGATAGATTTTAAATGATGTATTATTATTAGGTATTTATATTTTACCATATGTTTTTTAGTTTCTATTAAAAGAAATTGATGATGAACGAAAGAGATTGAGGTTCACAACTAATGTTTGATTGCTTAGGGATTTCTTCTCCTTATTATTTTCAAGTTCTTCGTAGACAATTTCATTATCAAGTATTTTGAAAAATATCCATTATCCCATAATTACATGACTATTATTTATCCCAAAAGATATATTCAATGGGTGTGATTTGTGAAAATTAATTTAATTATGGTGTGATTTGTGGTATTTTTTCAAACTAATTTAGATGATGTGGCTATAGTTGGCATGGGTAGATTTTTTGACCTTATTCAAAACCTGTAATTCCATGCTCCAGTGACTATAAGCTTGGTAGATGCATGATCAACATGTTTTGATAATGGAATTATCATCGATAATGTGCAAGATGATGTAGAGGAGATCCTGATGGATATGTAAAATCCTGATACATAGGACATGGATTTCGGGGTTACATGCCTTATGGGACTCCCATGCCGGGACGCAAGGGTTCCATTAATAGTTAAATATAAAATCCCATGGGACATGGTCACACACCATGAGACCAATTTGTTATGGATCGACGTGTACATTAGAAGGAACACGTACAAATTCAGAATTTCATAAGAATGATAATGTGGTGTAGTAAGGTAGAGACATGATAATGAGTACATGGTCTAGTAAAACAGCATAGCCTGAGAAACACAGATGACCAGATCATGAACGAAGGAATATAGAGTCCTCTAAACTTCTTGTGTTTCACTCACACACCATGTAAGTTAGGTTTTACATGTCATGTGATGTATAATTGCCTGAGAATATCTAAGTTGAACAAGGAACATATTATACTATACTAAAACACCATGTACTCCATAATAGACAACATGGACCTCTTCACCTATTTAATAAAAAATGGTATAATTGATTTCCCCTGCATTCATTTACACAAAGGTAAAGTGAAGTACTATTTACAAATCATTGTATTGTGATCCCCTCTAGAAGATAATAATAATCCAGTGCATGCAATGTCCCTCTTTGAGGCTGGAGTGTGATCGTCTATCATCATTAAAACCTATGTGGTTTTTTTTGGAATCTGTGTGACCTCCAAGAGCTATGAATTGATCCTCTATTAAGAAGGATGTATTAGTAGGGTTAATGGTATTACAAGAATATAGTCCCCAACATAGCAGGATGACATTGAATGGATTCATATTGGCCCCTAATAGTTCAAGGTATGACCCCCATAGCAGTATCCAGGTATTTTGAGAACATTGAGATTTCATGTATGAATCCCAATGATCATGAACTCTTTATTGAGTTTCTATAGTTACAATAAAGATCATAGATTTTATTATCCCAGAATGAAAATTTCATTGATTAGAATCATATAACTGGATGTTTGTTTTGACAGCATGGTAGCACGATGTCCTTCATTAGTATATCTATGTTTTTTTGCTATACATTGATTTCAATATTTCTATTGAATTTAATATTCTTGATTCATAGTGTTTGATGTTTTCAGAGATTCCTACTGGGTAATGTTATACTCACCCAAACATTGGATCTTCCCACAAAAGTTGTTTCTTATGTAGTTTATGACCCTTTTTATGGTTTCCCCAAAGGACATTGAATAGGTGGATGGTTTCATTAGCTTGAAAGGCCAATGATTTTTTTAGAGTTTACATGTAATCATATTCCTATCGCTCATATAAGGTTGGAGTCATAAATTTTTTTGGTTTGTCTTGTATATGACCAATTTTCCCACTTCATTACATTATAGTCATGCACTATTTGTGTGATTATAGATCATTTCATGTGTTGGTTTTATAAGTTTTACATTTTGTCATTTAATGTTTTTGGAGATGTGTGTGTGTGTAGTTACATTGGGGTAATGATACACATTTGTGGGATATTCATACTCAATTATGGTCACCAGCCCCTTGAATTTTTGGAGTGATCTTGGTGTAGTCATGGGTTAGACCCCAATGGATAGGGACATGATACAATAGTTTTAGTGGGAGTTTATACAGTAGTAATATAGTTTGTGATATTTGGTTTGGTAAAATGTTTTTACTATTTTGAGTTTTTTTATTATAAAGGAATTATAGTGTTTTTTACAGTGACCAACGTATCCATACACCAAGACCTTGATCACATTCATTTAGAGTGGGTACAAGTTAAAGTTTTTTAGGAATAATTTGGAATATGAATCATATATTAATTGGTTTTATTTTCTATTTCTTATTGAGTCCTAACCCAATAAATACTCTTTTGAAAATGGTAAAAAAAATTACTTCATGATGCCTATATAAAGATAGATATCTAGGGTTCTAGTATGTGATTATGTGGATGATTCGCAATGTGAAGAGGCTTTAGAAAGGGTCATGTACCAGAGATAGAACCTATGAGGGGTTTACCATCTATACAGCCACTATTTGAGTAGAATATTGTGCTATCAATGATAGTAGTGGATTCCAATAGGCCAAGTGAACTAAACATGTTTCTAAGGAAGAGATCTTTTATGTTTTGAGGAAATCCAAACACCCATGTGGCTAAGGACTAGATAAAATAATAACTCGAGTTTTTCCTCCATATGAGGATTCCTACATATCATATGGCAGTCCTCACTATGATAATTATTCTGGGATATTTTTTTATTAGGGAATAATATTGATTGAATCACATGAAACGATAAATCTATCATTGTAAAACATTGATAATCACATTTGGGAAGATTTAAATCTAGTCATGTTGTGATAAATGCACATAGATGAGGTTATTTATGTACATTAGGGTAGCTGGAGGATGGTGTAGTATTCATTGAGGTTTACCAATCTCATGTGTTACTTAAATAATATAGTTCGAAATATTTTTTAGGGAATAGATTTTCGACCAAGGTTTAACCTAGTAATCAGGAATTCAGTGATAAAAAGTTTCATTCCCACCTATACTGGGGTGCTTGGGATGTTCTTGGTGGTGGTGAGCATCCCGGAATAGAAGGCACTGACTATGGGTGCTGGAAATCACAACCCAAAAGTTAATTCCACAAATGAAGTTAACTGATGGTAGAAATTGGAATCTAAGATTGGAATACACATTAGGAGATAATACTAGGACACGTGTCCAGTGGTGCATGGATATTAGAATAGCATGATTCAATCAAGTGATAGGTGGTGTTTTGTTGAAAATATTGGGGACATTGGTCTCAGGAATGGTTGACTCTCCATACAGCTAATCGAGAGATGGTAAAGGGACCAAAAATGTTGTAATATAGTTAAGAGAAGGTTGGTTAATAGGGAAGAGGATGTGGCATAATGGAATGCATAGAATGAAGAGTTTTTTGGAGGATTTAATAATTACCACCACTACGCCCTAGTGGTCTATGAAAGGGTTAAAGAGATGGTTGTCAAATTCAAGTTCATATGTAGGTTGTGGAGGCATATGAACCAAATGCTACATGGTTGATATGTTGTATGATACATGTATTGTTTCATTTTGATGGAGTATTTGATTAACATAGGTGTGATTCAGTATGCCCATTTTAATACAATGGTATGAGACATGGAGATTTCGGTTGTTCATTTTTCTAAACCCATGCGGTTAGAGACTCCAAAAATCAGTGACTCAATGATTGTGCACATGGGATGAAAGTGTGATCTAATGCATGGAAGAGATAATTTTGTATTAGATAACATTGTATCAATGATTCTTCCATACAATTTCATAATAGTTATTAACTGGACATCCACAACTCATTACCATATAGACTATTTAAGGTAGAGGATGCATTGGGTCTACAGTGATGGATTGATGCTCCCATTTTTAGGTGAAAATAAAAAATAAATAGAGATATATGGGATCAGACATAGGATAGTGAGAATGTTTACTCTCTCATTGTCTATAATGAATCTTGTACTAAGGAATATTATGGGATACAAGTCACAGATGTTAATGGAAGAGTATGAGAATTTCATTCCTAAAGACATACCTCGTTTACCTCGTGAAAAAAAAAATAATTCAATATTTTATTACACATATGGATGAACCCAATATATAAACCATCAAATCAGATAGACCCATTAGAGATTCATGAAATGAGGGTACATTTATAGCTCTGCTAAAAGAAGGAATTTTTTTTACCCATTGTTTTCACCTAGGATAGCCCCTGCTATTGTTCTATAGAAAAGAATATGTGAGATTGAGGTTTTGTGTGGCATACCCAAAATTGATCCAGGAGACCACGATGAATATGTATCCCCTAATGAGGATACAAATCAAATTCTATTAGTTTATATTGGCATATTGGTTCTTGAAAATTGAACTCATATTAGGCTATGACTAACTGCGAGTACGCGACAATGATACATCGAAAATATCATTTATATTTTTCTACGGTCACTATTAGAGTTTATGAATACTATTAAAAATGATGAAAACCCATTATTATTCTTGGGAATCATTATATAGATTTTGTAGCCAGTCAATGAAGGGGCTATGAATCACTCCATTTCTGAACAATCTACTATACTTGTAGTTGTCTCCATGGCCGGTTCTTCATTCACTTCTGATATGGCCAACTCAGATCACGTTGCTCTAGATGTGATACAGTCTCTAAATGATCAGTTACCTGTTCATGGAACTAAGGAAGAACACCCACTGGACAAGTCTGAAATTATGATTCCTTCGGTGTCTACCCTAAATCCTAATTCTAATCTTAAAGTAGATGACATACAAAACTCTGAAAACCAGGAGATCAAACAAAACCCTTCATCCTCCCTAATGGTCACAATATCTCAAGGGGTGAAAGGATCTGGCAAGTCGTAAAATAAGATGGGTACTAAATCAAAACCCAATTAGTAATGACTTTACTATATTGGAACTATCAAGTTGTGGCTAATCAAGACACCTCCATCACTCTTAGGAGGTTTTTAAACACTCACAAACCTCTTCTTTTTGCTATTTATGAACCTAAAGTCACTTTAAAAATGAACTTATTGCATTTTGGCTCTCTCAATTACAATTTCCTAGGGTCTTACAAAAGAGACTCTCACTCTGATTCTATGTGGATTTCTTTTCATACCTCTTTGAAAAATTTCAACATTTTTAGAATATATGATCAGCATCTTACCTGTGAATTTTTGTGGAATGATCACCATACTTTTTTTACGTTGGTTTATGGCAAGAATAGATATCAATATAGAAGAGTATTATGGAATTATCTTCTTGATTTGGATAAATGAATTCAATTTCCTTAGGTGGTCATGGGATACTTCAATGCCATCTTCAGCCCATGTGAAAAGATTTGACCCTCTCACCATTATATATCCTCTAGGGAGTTTAGAACTGCTATTGAAGACTGCAATCTTTTTGAAATCACTCTTTCTGGTGCTAAATTTACTTGGTACAGAAAACACCAAAATAAAAAGGTTTCTAGAAAACTTGATAGGGCCTTTATAAACATGAAGGCTATTGATAACTGGGATAATATTTCTAGTGTTACTCTCCCTAGGCTCAACTCTGACCATCATCCCATCCTTGTTAGCCTTCTTATAAATGATAAAAAAATCTGTCCTACCTTTTAAATTTAATAGTGCTTGGTCTTCTAATCCTGACTGTGATGCCTTCATTTATAAAATTCGGATTCTATGAAACATCAACAGGACTCTTTTGCTGTAAAGACCCGTAAAATTCAAGGAAATTTTTTTCTTAATTTTCTTTAGAATTTTACAAGAGCGCGGTTTCAGACGGCACCTGATTCCGAGGCCCGGAGTGCCCGGAATTAATTTCCGAAGTTTGGCTCGGGTACGTTCAGTGAACGAACGAGCGAGAATTCCTAACTTTTGATCCGGTGCTCGGAATTGAAATCCGAGGGCACCGATGAACTCGCAGCGCCGATATTCGTTTAAAGAGACCCTTTCGGGAGTTGCGTTTGTTGCAAGACGAAAGTTAGTTTTTGGGAGAATTATAAAAAGTTGAATAAAAAAATGTGGATTCTTTTTATTTCACTTTTGTAGGTTAACTCCTCTCAAAAGGAGTTGGGGGTGGGACCCACACCCACTTAACCTACTTTGAGAGGATTAAGTGTGGTGGGACCCACACGAACCTAAACCTCTCAACTTCCCCCTTAAACTCCCCTCTCTCCCTCTTAATTGTTTGTAAACTTAACATCAAATTAATTACACATGACATGTTAATTAATTAAGTGTTATGTTTGAATTTTGAAGTTTTGAATTCCTAGGCTTGGTAAATAAAATAAGGAGAGACCTTATTTTATTTTGTTAGCCAACTTGTGTGGTTTTCATTTGAGAGCTCCTCCTCCATCTTATTCATCTTGACGAAGAACGTTCAACTTGACGAAGAACGCTCAAACTCCGACGAAGAACGACGCCTCTCTTCTTCGTCCTCGGTGTCAACAAGAGGGAACGCCGCATCCTCCTCGGGCCTTCTTCGTCGGCAAACGAAGATCCGCCAACAACGTGTCGCATCGGACGTAACACTTCGTCAACGGATTTGACGAACGTCGACCGTGACACCCGACCTCCGCGACGCCGTCTTCCGCGGAGCGTAGCCGAACCTTTGAATCTTAAACCCGAGGTAGGGGATGTTATTTATTGATTAATTTATTCCATTCTTGAATCATGGATTTCAGCATGACTAAACGTGAGGCTTTTGGATTTTCTTTAGTTATGTTATTATTTAACGTGAGGGGGGTCGGACCGCATGAACACGGCCGAACCCCCCCCCCCCCCCTTAGTTCTCGTTTTATTCATGCGGGTGGAAGCAAGAGGCGTGGTGCCGTCGCACCACGCGGATGAACAAGCTTATAATTTTCCGCAACACCGTCGCGCTTCGCCGAGGAGAGATTTCAAGAACGCGACGCCGTCGCGCCGCGTTGGGAGGATTCAGGGCACGGCGAAAGGGGCGCGGTGCCGTCGCACCGCGCCGGACGACGAACACCGCGGCCGGTTCCGGGCCGCGGTGAGACGAGGAGACCGCGGCCGGTTCCGGGCCGCGGCGGAAGGAAAGACCGGCGGCCGTGCCGCCGGCGTCGGAAGTCGAGGGCGGGACCGGAAATTCCGGTCCCGTTGGTAAAAACCGGCCGGCCAGCGGGCCGGCCGGATGTCTTAAAAACCGGGGGATTAAACCCCCGGCCGGTCCTTCAAGACCCCCCTCTTAATGAGGGGGGCGGTTCATTAAAGGAGGGGGGGGCAAAGCCCCCCCCGGTTTTTGTCCAGCCGGCCCCCACTTGCGGGGGCCGTTTTTATTGCAAGGCACGACTTTTAAGCCGTGCCGCTTGTGAAACGCGGGGCTTAGCCCCGCGTGCCTCCCGCCGCCGCCACGCGGCCCGCCGCCGCCGCCCCGCGGCCCGCCGCCGCCACGCGGCCCGCCGCCGCCGCCACGCGGCCCGCCGCCGCGCCGCCGCCCGCCGTCGCGCCGCCGCCCGCCGCCGCCGTCCGCCGCCGCCGTCCGCCGCCGCCGGCCGCCGCGCCGTCCAGAGTGGGGGGGGTCGGGCCGGGTCGGCCCGGACCCGGACCCCCCGTTTCGGACCAGATTCGGTTCTTGGCTCATAACTTGAGCCTCGGACCTCCGAATGACGAACCGTCTACGGCAACGCGATCCTTGGATCGAGACGGTCGTTTCGGTATATCGCACTCAAGGTTTCGGGTTACTTTGAGTTCGGCCGGGTTGGTTCGTTCACGAAACCAACCGGGCCTTCGGAGCGGAAACACTCATATCTTGAGCTACGGATGTCCGATTGACGTGCCGTCAGTCGCGTAATGTTCCTCTTAGTGAGACGGATCTTTTGGCATACTCCGCCCGAGGTTTGGACGCAGGTGGAGTACGGTCGGGTTGGTTTTGCCTTAAAAACCAACCGGGCCCCGGAGACGAAAATGCCAATAACTCTCAGACCGGGCGTCCGATCGACGCGCCGTCTGTTGCGTTGAGTTCCTTTTGACGATACGGAACTTTTGGATACATCAACTTCGGTCTTCGTGACAGTTGATGTATCAACCTCTCGGCTCGTGGAGCGGACCCTCCGTACGAGCTTGCTGTGTGCGGGAACCCTAGTGCTGGTTGCGACTGTTCTACTGCTACGACTGCTACTGTGACTGCGACGACGACAGTACAGAGATCCTGTGTGGATTTGACGACGACAGTACAGAGATCCTGTGTGGATTTGACGACGACAGTACAGAGATCCTGTGTGGATTTGACGAGAACAGTACAGAGATCCTGTGTGGATTTGACGACGACAGTACAGAGATCCTGTGTGGATTTGACGACGACGACTACAGCACTCAGCGATCCTACGTGGATCAGTGCTACAGGTTCTGTGTGAGCCCGATCCTGTGTGGGTCCTTGCGCTCAGCGGTTCTGTGTGAGCCAGCGCCTACAGGTTCTGTGTGAGCCTGATCCTGTGTGGGTCTTCTGCGGGGGTTAGTTACCTATCGATCCTTCGTGGGTCCGACGACTTAGATGGATCAGTGATCATCTTTATCGTCCTTGAAGAAGTATACCTGTGTGAGCTGAATCCTGTTGTTTTCCTGTGTGGATTGTGTTGTGCAATCCTGTGTGGATTATATTTTGCTTTCCTATGTGGAATACGTATACTTTCCTGCGTGGACTGAGTTGTACTTGGGCTCGGAGGTTGGAGTGTATTTTAATTGATGACTTAGGTATATGTATGGGCATATACCTAAGCTGTGTCAGTTGTTACTTCGTGTTTGTACTTTTCTTCGTGGTTTATCCTTTGTGGATTTGAGAGACCTTCAGGGGTCTCGGGGTCCCTACTGAGTAGCTTATACTCACCCCTGCACGGGCTTCGCCCGCACTACGTTGTGTTGGTTGCAGACGACGGACAGCGTTGACCTTAGCTGAGGCTTGCACAGCGGGACGGTACCCGGAGGTGGACCACTGGGCGGGACGTGCACGGAGCAGACGGCGGGACCCGTGGAGCAGAGGAGCTATCTGTACCCACCCTTCAGGTGGGATTTCCAGTGGACAGCTCGGAGTAGCGGCCTTTACTTTACAGTTGCTGTTTTTCCCTTTTCGAGTTGTACTTTACTTTCAGTTTTGGGTTTGTATACTGGCCCATTTACCTTTCCGCACTTTCAGTCGTACTCTGCTTGCTTAGTGTTTACCTTCCGCTTGTTTACTCTGTGGTGTTTGTTTACTTTTCAAAGGCAATGCCTTCCCTTTTTACCGGGATTTACGCCTTGGTGCTAGTCGCCAGCCCCTGGCCTATGGAAGGCGGGCTTGGGGTAGTCACGGCTCGGACCCCGAGGGCGGGTCGTGACAAATTGGTATCAGAGGAGTTCGGTTCTACCGCGAACTCTGATCTTTTCTATGTGAAGCAATAATGTTTAGCGTATTGAGTGTGGTTATCAGTCCAGGGAGTCCAGTGTTGGTGCGGCGGCCGACGTATCCGTACACCAGGACCCTGACTTCTGATTTCCGACTTAATGCATGAAAACATTGATTGCGTGTGTGTTTCAAGTTTTCTTTGTGATTACTTGTGTCAGCTCACCGGGTATACTGATCTGCTTTATGAAAGTCTCAAGTTTTCCTTGTGATTACTTGTGCCAGCTCACCAGGTATACTGTTCTAACCGTGGCGCACCTGTTTCCTTTTCAGGATGGCCCCACGACGGCAGCCAGCTAGGGTTCCGAGAGTCGAGCGAGACGACAGCCCACCGAGCGACGAGGCTTCGGTGCAGGGCCCTTTGTCAGCAGTGGCACCGGCGGTAGCTTTACCCGCCGATCCCCCGATGCTTCCAGCAGCAGCCGCTGACGATGCACGTCGCCTCAGCGCACTGCATGAGTTTCAGCGCCAGCGACCGCCCAGGTTTCGCGGGGAGACGGATCCCCAGGCAGCAGAGGACTGGCTGGAGGCAGTGGTTCGAGTGTTTAGGCTAGTGAGGACACCAGCAGACCTCATGGTGATCCTCGCTGCGAGCCTACTACACGCAGCAGCAGGACGATGGTGGAGCTTGATGCTCCAGGTGCACGATGAGGCATCTCTTCTTTGGACGGACTTTGAGAGCATCTTCCGCTCGGAGTTCGTCCCAGCCACCCTTCGTGCGGTGCGTATCCAGGAGCTTCTACAGCTGCGGCAGGGCAGCATGACGGTCGCTCAGTACTCGGCGAGATTTACCGATCTCTCACGCTACTCGACCGACATGGTACGGGACCCATTCTTCCGGGCCCGGACCTTCGAGCAGGGTTTGAGACACGAGATCAGGGCATCGCTGATCTCCCTCAGCATACCGACTCAGACAGGAGTACTGGAGCGGGCCCTTCTGATCGAGAGCTTTCTTGCTGAGTCTACACCAGCACAGAGACCCACCGCAGGACGGCACGTGGCAGAGTCATCTGCAGCTGGCAGTCGACGAATGACTCAGGGGTCCAGACAGACCAGACCTCAGGGCACTGGCTCAGCAGTGCAGGGCACACAACGTGAAGCCAGTCTTTCGAGTGGAAGACAGTGTTATGCATGCGGCGGGCGAGGCCACATGGCTCGTGACTGCCCGACCCGCCATGCGGAGGAGCAGCAGACGGTTGAGGAACCACCTAGGCAGAGGCAGAGGTTCGACCGTGGCGGTCTGCAGGAAGGAGGCGGACGAGGCAGAGGAGCTGGCCGAGCAGCAGGTGGTGGACGACGCTTTGAGGCTCTACCACCACCCCCACCAGGAGGTCCACCCCGACCGCAGGGGAGAGCTCAGCTTCAGGCAGCCGAGGCCTTCGATCATGGAGCTCTGGGAGCCGACGGACAGGAGCAGAACTAGTGGTTACATCCTTTGTACTTCTGGTTCCTTGTTGCTTTTGTGTAGCGTCTTGTATTACGAGCTGCAATAATAAAAGACGCATACCTTGTGATTTTTTCGTTCCTGTCCTCTATCGTAATGTTACTAAGAGGTTTCAGTTTTGGCTGTTGACTTGACCCTCACTTGTGAGACATCTACTGGAGGAGGTCCAGTTACCACACACTGATGCCGACAGTGTGACGCAACCCTTGGAGGCGAGAGTAACGGTTGAATCTCTTAGTAGTAGCGTCGAGGCCTTACGACGTCATCCTTAGTATGGATTAGTATCATCCATGTTAGGATTGACTGTTTTAGGCAAAGAATGTGGTTCATCCAGGGGATGAGACCAGATTTCTCTTTTCGGCAAAAGAGAAATCTTGCAGCTCTGGTGGGACCGGAGATGGTCCGGGCCACGTCAGAGGAGGTCCATGTCATCCAGGAGCGGGTCCTACATGGGCGATCGATTCCTCTTGTGCGCAACAGATGGCGGCACGGGAATCTCCAGGAGAGCACATGGGAGCGGGAGGCTCAGATGCGTGCTCAGTACTCTCTTTTGGTTTCCCTAGTTTTTGATGTAGCTTTACGAGGACGTAAAGCCCTGAGGTGGGAGTAATGTAAAGACCCGTAAAATTCAAGGAAATTTTTTTCTTAATTTTCTTTAGAATTTTACAAGAGCGCGGTTTCAGACGGCACCTGATTCCGAGGCCCGGAGTGCCCGGAATTAATTTCCGAAGTTTGGCTCGGGTACGTTCAGTGAACGAACGAGCGAGAATTCCTAACTTTTGATCCGGTGCTCGGAATTGAAATCCGAGGGCACCGATGAACTCGCAGCGCCGATATTCGTTTAAAGAGACCCTTTCGGGAGTTGCGTTTGTTGCGAGACGAAAGTTAGTTTTTGGGAGAATTATAAAAAGTTGAATAAAAAAATGTGGATTCTTTTTATTTCACTTTTGTAGGTTAACTCCTCTCAAAAGGAGTTGGGGGTGGGACCCACACCCACTTAACCTACTTTGAGAGGATTAAGTGTGGTGGGACCCACACGAACCTAAACCTCTCAACTTCCCCCTTAAACTCCCCTCTCTCCCTCTTAATTGTTTGTAAACTTAACATCAAATTAATTACACATGACATGTTAATTAATTAAGTGTTATGTTTGAATTTTGAAGTTTTGAATTCCTAGGCTTGGTAAATAAAATAAGGAGAGACCTTATTTTATTTTGTTATCCAACTTGTGTGGTTTTCATTTGAGAGCTCCTCCTCCATCTTCTTCATCTTGACGAAGAACGTTCAACTTGACGAAGAACGCTCAAACTCCGACGAAGAACGACGCCTCTCTTCTTCGTCCTCGGTGTCAACAAGAGGGAACGCCGAATCCTCCTCGGGCCTTCTTCGTCGGCAAACGAAGATCCGCCAACAACGTGTCGCATCGGACGTAACACTTCGTCAACGGATTTGACGAACGTCGACCGCGACACCCGACCTCCGCGACGCCGTCTTCCGCGGAGCGTAGCCGAGCCTTTGAATCTTAAACCCGAGGTAGGGGATGTTATTTATTGATTAATTTATTCCATTCTTGAATCATGGATTTTAGCATGACTAAACGTGAGGCTTTTGGATTTTCTTTAGTTATGTTATTATTTAACGTGAGGGGGGTCGGACCGCATGAACACGGCCGAACCCCCCCCCCCCCCTCCTTAGTTCTCGTTTTATTCATGCGGGTGAAGCAAGAGGCGTGGTGCCGTCGCACCACGCGGATGAACAAGCTTATAATTTTCCGCAACACCGTCGCGCTTCGCCGAGGAGAGATTTCAAGAACGCGACGCCGTCGCGCCGTGTTGGGAGGATTCAGGGCACGACGAAAGGGGCGCGGTGCCGTCGCACCGCGCCGGACGACGAACACCGCGGCCGGTTCCGGGCCGCGGTGAGACGAGGAGACCGCGGCCGGTTCCGGGCCGCGGCGGAAGGAAAGACCGGCGGCCGTGCCGCCGGCGTCGGAAGTCGAGGGCGGGACCGGAAATTCCGGTCCCGTTGGTAAAAACCGGCCGGCCAGCGGGCCGGCCGGATGTCTTAAAAACCGGGGGATTAAACCCCCGGCCGGTCCTTCAAGACCCCCCTCTTAATGAGGGGGGGCGGTTCATTAAAGGAGGGGGGGGGGCAAAGCCCCCCCCGGTTTTTGTCCAGCCGGCCCCCACTTGCGGGGGCCGTTTTTATTGCAAGGCACGGATTTTAAGCCGTGCCGCTTGTGAAACGCGGGGCTTAGCCCCGCGTGCCTCCCGCCGCCGCCAAGCGGCCCGCCGCCGCCACGCGGCCCGCCGCCGCCGCCCCGCGGCCCGCCGCCGCGCCGCCGCCCGCCGCCGCGCCGCCGCCCGCTGCCGCCGTCCGCCGCCGCCGTCCGCCGCCGCCGGCCGCCGCGCCGTCCAGAGGGGGGGGGGGGTCAGGCCGGGTCGGCCCGGACCCGGACCCCCCGTTTCGGACCAGATTCGGTTCTTGGCTCATAACTTGAGCCTCGGACCTCCGAATGACGAACCGTCTGCGGCAACGCGATCCTTGGATCGAGACGGTCGTTTCGGTATATCGCACTCAAGGTTTCGGGTTACTTTGAGTTCGGCCGGGTTGGTTCGTTCACGAAACCAACCGGGCCTTCGGAGCGGAAACACTCATATCTTGAGCTACGGATGTCCGATTGACGTGCCGTCAGTCGCGTAATGTTCCTCTTAGTGAGACGGATCTTTTGGCATACTCCGCCCGAGGTTTGGACGCAGGTGGAGTACGGTCGGGTTGGTTTTGCCTTAAAAACCAACCGGGCCCCGGAGACGAAAATGCCAATAACTCTCAGACCGGGCGTCCGATCGACGCGCCGTCTGTTGCGTTGAGTTCCTTTTGACGATACGGAACTTTTGGATACATCATCTTCGGTCTTCGTGACAATTGATGTATCAACCTCTCGGCTCGTGGAGCGGACCCTCCGTACGAGCTTGCTGTGTGCGGGAACCCTAGTGCTGGTTGCGACTGTTCTACTGCTACGACTGCTACTGTGACTGCGACGACGACAGTACAGAGATCCTGTGTGGATTTGACGACGACAGTACAGAGATCCTGTGTGGATTTGACGACGACAGTACAGAGATCCTGTGTGGATTTGACGAGGACAGTACAGAGATCCTGTGTGGATTTGACGACGACAGTACAGAGATCCTGTGTGGATTTGACGACGACGACTACAGCACTCAGCGATCCTACGTGGATCAGTGCTACAGGTTCTGTGTGAGCCCGATCCTGTGTGGGTCCTTGCGCTCAGCGGTTCTGTGTGAGCCAGCGCCTACAGGTTCTGTGTGAGCCCGATCCTGTGTGGGTCTTCTGCGGGGGTTAGTTACCTATCGATCCTTCGTGGGTCCGACGACTTAGATGGATCAGTGATCATCTTTATCGTCCTTGAAGAAGTATACCTGTGTGAGCTGAATCCTGTTGTTTTCCTGTGTGGATTGTGTTGTGCAATCCTGTGTGGATTATATTTTGCTTTCCTATGTGGAATACGTATACTTTCCTGCGTGGACTGAATTGTACTTGGGCTCGGAGGTTGGAGTGTATTTTAATTGATGACTTAGGTATATGTATGGGCATATACCTAAGCTGTGTCAGTTGTTACTTCGTGTTTGTACTTTTCTTCGTGGTTTATCCTTTGTGGATTTGAGAGACCTTCAGGGGTCTTGGGGTCCCTACTGAGTAGCTTATACTCACCCCTGCACGGGCTTCGCCCGCACTACGTTGTGTTGGTTGCAGACGACGGACAGCGTTGACCTTAGCTGAGGCTTGCACAGCGGGACGGTACCCGGAGGTGGACCACTGGGCGGGACGTGCACGGAGCAGACGGCGGGACCCGTGGAGCAGAGGAGCTATCTGTACCCACCCTTCAGGTGGGATTTCCAGTGGACAGCTCGGAGTAGCGGCCTTTACTTTACAGTTGCTGTTTTTCCCTTTTCGAGTTGTACTTTACTTTCAGTTTTGGGTTTGTATACTGGCCCATTTACCTTTCCGCACTTTCAGTCGTACTCTGCTTGCTTAGTGTTTACCTTCCGCTTGTTTACTCTGTGGTGTGTGTTTACTTTTCAAAGGCAATGCCTTCCCTTTTTACCGGGATTTATGCCTTGGTGCTAGTCGCCAGCCCCTGGCCTATGGAAGGCGGGCTTGGGGTAGTCACGGCTCGGACCCCGAGGGCGGGTCGTGACATTTGCCATTATGCACAAATTGAAAACTCTCAAACAGTCCCTCAAAGGTTGGTGCAAATCTTCAAATTCTCAAATGGATCTGGATATCTCTTTACATGACAAGGAACTTAGTCAGTTCCAAACTCAAAACACCAACTCTGATTTCAACCGTGATCCTCAATTGGAAGTTAATATCTCCATCAAACTTAATTCCTTGCTTACATTCAGAGATAATATTCGCAAACATATGTTCTAGAATAAATGTCTTACATATGGAGATCGTAATACCAAATTCTACAATTTCATCCAATGAATTAGAAAGACCAATCCTCCTCTTTCCAAACATTATAATAATGGAGTGATAATTGACTTTGAAGAGGGCATCACGGATCATGTTATCTCGTAATATTATAACATTTGTAATGGTCCAGGTTTAAACACTAAGCTTAAACCTGATATAATTCCTTTAATGGTGGATGAAAGGAACAATGAATTGCCTCTGAGCACTCCCGTTGATCATGAAATTAAAGACACTGTCTTTGGTCTTAATCCGGACAGTGATCCTGGTCTGGATGGGTTCAATAATGGTTTTTTCCAAATTCATTGGGACATAATTTACAAGGATGTTTTTAACCTTGTTAAGAGCTTTTTCACTCGTGGCTTCCTCCCTCATGGAATCAATGCTCAATTCTTAACCCTAATACCTAAGGTTGAGAATGAATCTGAGATCCATCAATTTAGACCGATTTCTCTTATTAAAATTATTTTTAAAATCATAACCAAAATCTTTGCAAATAGACTTGATCCTATTTGCAAAAGAATTTTTTCTTGGAATCAGTTTGGATTTATTAAAGGAAGTTCCATTCAAGATTGTATTTGTCTTGCCTCTGAATTCTTTAACAGTTTAAATAAAAAATAGAGGGGGATTAGTGGCGATCAAACTGGATATCAAAAAAGCTTTTGACACCATTGATTGGAAGTTCATCTTTAAAGTTCTAAAAAGCTTTTGTTTTCAAGAACTTTTTATTGGAAGGATTAGGCATTTATTTCATTCATCTTATATCTCTATCCTTATTGATGGCTCTCCTAGAGGTCTTTTTAATTGTTCTAAGGGTGTCAGACAGGGTGACCCTCTTTCTGCTATTCTTTTTGTTATTTCTAAGGATTATCTTAGTAGACTCTTTAGTAATCTGGTTGATCAGAGTAATCTTAAACCTATACAAGTTGCTGGAAATCTTAATGCCCCTACTCATCTTTTATATGCGGATGACATTATCCAATTTTTTAAAGAAGATCAAAAGAATATTCATATTCTTAAGAAATCTATTTCTCATTATTAGGAGGTTTCTGGTCAAGCGATCTCTTGGAATAGATCTTTCATTTTCTTTGGTAAGAATTTTCCTATTGGAAGGAAAACTGTCATCACCTATTATTTGGGTATTAAAGAGGGTCTCTTTCCTTTCACTTATCTGGGAGTTCCAATTTTTTGGGGGAGACCCAAATCCAGCTATTTTTCTAATATTATTGATCAGATTATAAACCAACTTTCCAATTGGAAATGGAAATCTCTCTCCATGGCTGGGAGAATTTGCTTGGTCAAATTAACCATTGGCTCTAAAATGGTCTACTCCCTCATGATTTATAAATGGCATGTTGGTATTTTCAAGAAAATTAATACATATATTAAAAATTTTCATTTGGACTGGAAGTATTCTTGAAAAGAAGCTTGTCACTATAACTTGGAATTCTTGTTGTAGACCCTTTGATAAAGGTGGGATTGGCATAAAAAATTTAATGCTATTCAATGACGCTCTCCAAGGCCGCCTCAACTGGAATATTATTAATCCCTCTTTTAAAGCTACTAATCTTTTGTATCATAGATTTATTTCTATGCTTTTAAAAGGGAATTTTACTTTCATTAACTCTTCGATCATGCCATCTATCAGGGACTCATATCATAAGATCAGGGGGAAATCTAGATGGATGGAAGGTACTGATTCTTCTATTAACATCTAGTGTGGAAAATGGTATGATAACCCCTTGATAGCACTGTTACATACTAGTCACATTCATGAGGACACTAATCAATCTATAAAAGATGTTCTTAAATTTCATTGCCATGATCTCCCTGAGAATATTATGAAAATCAATGATAATCATTATTTTTTCCCTGATGGAGACTTCCTTGTCTGGGAACCTACCCCAAATGGCATTCTTGACTCTAAAAACTTTTATAAGATGAATTTTTCTCATATTGAATCAAATTATCTTTGGGTGAGCATTTTTAATAAACCCTTGATTAAACACTCTAGGATCACTCTCATTTGGTGTATTTCCCATAATAGATTGCCTACAGATACTGTTTTTCATGTTTTTGGCATCAAACATTGTTCTAAATTTCACATGTGTAACTAACACAGGGAGGATGCAGATCATCTTTTCCTATCTTGTGCGACAGCCTCTGCCTTATGGAATTTTGTTTTTGATTTATTCAACTACAGATGGTCTTTTACTGATTCTATTTTTGTGTTTCTTAAAAACTGCACTAAATCTGAACATTCTTTGCAGACCAAAAACATCTTACTGGAGGTAGTGGCAGAACTCAACCATGAGATTTGGTATGTTAGAAATGACCTTATTCATAATAATCACACTTTTAGTATCAATGCAGGAAAATCTCGGATTCTTGTCGCGATTCAGGAAGCTACTTTCATTCAAAAATACTTCTTTAACAACTAGGTTGGGGACTTTGAGATCCTTCGCCGCCTCCAAGTTCCTGGCATTTACCCAAATCCCAAATGCACCTTCGATGTTATCTGGCAGGAACCAATGCCAGGATGGATCAAAGTCAATGTTGATGGTGCTTCAATAGGAAATCCAGGCCCTGCCAGTTGCAGAGCTATTTTCAGAGATTTTGCTGGTCAGTGTCAGGGCTATATCTACGTCGGATGTGGTCACTCATCATCGCTGGAGGCGGAACTGTTGGGTGTCATCCATGATGTGGACTTTTCTCTTCAAAGAGGTTGGAGGAAGTTAAGGATTTAGAGTGATTCAACCACTATCATTCATGCCAACTGGAATGGCAGCATTCATCTGGCCTGGAAGCATACTACTCGTTGGATGAACTGCCTTAACTCACTTCATGGGATTGATTTTATAGCTACTCATACTTAACATGAAGCGAATTCCGTTGTTGATTCCCTTGCCAACAAAGGAGTTCACCAGTGTATGACTTGGATGAACTCCCTGCCTGCTGATTTATTTGAGCTTTTTGTTAGAGATTGTAAAAAAATCCCATATTTCAGACTCTTGTAACTTTCTTGATTTTCAATAAATTGTGCTTTGGTCTTTGACCAAAGAATTACCTTTAAAAAAAATGTGGGATGTAATATTACTATCATATGTTTATAAAATATTTATCTTCAATGATATAACCCTCCAAATTGTTGACCCAGATGGGGAATCTGTTCATGTTGGAAGAACATTTTGATCACTACATTTAGGTTCGGAGACTTAGGTCGATTTCTGCTCCCATATTGAGATTTCTAAAGGAGTTTGTAGAGTATATAGTTTTTTGTGATGCATCATAGACTGTATATGGTTGTTTTATGATGTTTATTTCATCAGTGATTTCCTATTGTCTATTTTAGTTCATACCACATGTGCAGAAATACTCATCACATGATCTTTATATTACAGCAATAGATTTTCATGGAAGATGTGGAGATGGTACATGATGGTTCAGTGATTAATCATTTACTTAAACCATAAGTGTATAAAGTATATATTTTCATAGAGGGATCTCAAATTGATACATAAGTGATATCTAATGTTCCTCTAGGACTATGAATTCGATATTTTCTATACTCAGGGAAAGGGGAACATGGTGGAAGATGATATAAGTAGGAGATATTTTTCTTAGTTATTGGATGAGGTGTCAGAGGAGTTAGCCTCATTAATGTATTCCATTATAGAAAAGGATGTTTCTTCATATATCAAATCAATATCAATTACCCCACAACATTTACAATTTTTCAAGGATACCCACTATGAAGATGTTGACAGTGATACTTTACATACTCTTATATCCACAGTATGTGCTTGAGAGGGATGTTCTATCGATGGGGATTATGTTATCATTTTCAAAGGAAAAAGATTGTACCTTTGACATTGTAGAGAAGTTGAGGTTTGGTTTTAATACATCCCAATTGGAGCTACTTATAGTTTTATTAAATATGTACTAGGAACACTGATGTCAGTTTTTGGGGAAATGAAAGAATAATGGAGTTATAGAGAATGTATCTCAATGGCTTACTTGTCGGGATGTGAAGGCTGAGCATTGGGTTCAATCAGTTGTAGCTAAACACCATGATATTTTATATTGGAAGTGTGATGATATATTCATGGACATTTTGATATAGTTACAACATATGTCTATTGGATAGGATTCCATCCTATTGATCAAAGACTTAATCAACATGATTGGATACTTCCTAGAAAATATAAGATAGGGTCTATTAGATAGACTGTGATGCCTCTAAATATGGAAGATAGTGCGAATCTATGAAATTCCTTCTCTAATAGTTTAATATAATGGAACTAACTTCAAAACATGATTATAGAGAGGATTTAAGGATTACATAATGACCTAGTAAATCGTGAGAACAACATTTCACACCCACACTGATGGATAGACATGGATGACCATTAAGGTCTTGTAAGAAATGTTGTGGGAATGGATGATGGACTTTGGTCGTAGTTTTGATGATTATCTAAACATGGAAGAGTTTTTATACAAAAAAATATTTCATTTTACTAATGGTATGGAACAAGTAAAATAATTGCCTAATAATATTGTTTAGGTCACCAATTTTTTTCGACAAATCAAGGCTAGTTAGAACTCATGGGCTCAAAGTAGGATCGAGCTACTACAAATAATGTGGATATCATCTAGGAGAAGATGAAAATTGCATAGAGCCACCATATGTCTAATGAATTATAACGATAGAGACCTCTGGTGATTGAGGAGGGATATCTTGTGTTCATTAGAGTGTCACTATGATGTGGATTTTAGGGATTTGTTCGGGTAAACAAGTTGTTTGTGGGATTCAATGTTGTTTTCTAGACACAGTGTAGAGTTCGAGAGGTGGAGGGAAAAAATTCTCTACCACCACAGTTGGACCAAGTACATGTATTCCTACATAAGTCACAGCTATGGTGGAACATACTTGATTTAGGGAATGTTATTGAATCTGTAGAGATAGACATGGTGGATGGAGTTACCTTTTTTATGTACCTGGATGATATCGAGGATCGATGGGGGAGGATCTATCATGGGATATTGATTCCCCTAGTACACTTAAATCTTCAAAAGAGGTATACCTAGATGTATTCATAATAACCCCATATTTTCTAGTATATTTTATTCCTTTATCTAGATTATAAGTACTATGGTGAAGAGAAATTAATGAATCAGATTTTTTAAATATTATTTTTGGATATATATGGACTATTTTTGAGAACAAGCACTTATATGGCATGTAATTATGAGGCCCTAGTTTCTCGAAATAAATATTTGAAATATATTAAATATATATAATAATATGTGCAGAATTATTTTTAGAAATATTGTGATAACTCTTGAATAGGGTATTAGATAATAAATTTTAGTACACCATTATGTTCCAACAAGTGTTTTACCCTAGGCTTGACAAAATCATAGTCGATGTTTGGATTATATGAAATAGTCATCATGGGTACATAATTAATAAAATAAATAATTAAGATTGGTTTAATTCATTTAATTTAATATATAGTTTATCTCCCATATATATATATATGGTTATGAGACCTTCCTCTTGGTTAACCTCTCAATCCATGGAGATCTAGATTTTCATTGGAGACCATTCTTGGTGAAGGATGCTTAATCAGAACCATTTAGAGGATCATTGCACCAATATAGATCATTGATCTCATCAATGTTGTAAACAGAGAACATTTTTTATCAATTATATATCTAAACAATGCAAATATGTTGATTTGTTTTTTTAATCACATTCTTTAATCATATATAATTGTAGTCCAATTTCATAAAAAAAGTTAGACGAATCATCGATATATTTGTATTGATGGAATATTGTTTATTGGACATCATTTAATATGTGATTTTTATTTTTCTATAAAATTTAATTAGTGTTAAATGAATAATGGTTGATGTTCATTCATTATAATTGACGGCTTATGGATTTTCTTCCCCCAGTCTCCACACATTTTTGAAGGAAATATATTTGGAAGGTCTTTTGATGAATACATGGTATCATATCATTTTGTGATCATTATTTTGTGCAATAAGTTGATAGTTAGAGTATGTTTTACGAATTAGAGTCCAATTATTGTGTGATGATGGATGTGGAATATCCATGGTAGATCATAATCAATTTTTGGTATTCATTCAGACCAGTTTCGAGTAGGGGGCTATGGCCAGTGTGGGCTAATGCTCACTGAGCATATTTGAAGCACAAAATCCTTATATTTGGAAAATGATGTCATGGAAGACACTAAATCTATAGGTTCTAATAATGGATATGGTTCCAACAATTTACAAGATGAGACGCGAGATATCCCAACAAATTTGGAAAATCCCAATACACAAGGTGTGCATTTTGTGGATACATGATGTGTGGTATCCCCTAGATGTAGTGATATGATTTTAGTAGGAATTAAATATTAAATGATGTGTGAAATGTGAACACACCATGTGACCAATATATTATGAATAAAATTATACCTCAAAAGTCACAATGACATAGATAGGAGTACACCATTATGGGCATGCCATGTACTCAGATATATACATGACTAGGTATACACGGGATGGTATATGGGCACGTCCAGTGATACATGACCATAGCTAGACAACATAGAATGGGTTTTAAGATACCTCAATACACAATGTTTTATATTCACAAGCCATGTATGTTGATGATTACATTCCATGTGAGATAGAACCACACTGGAAGATCTCAGTTGATAAGGCATTCCACATACTCTACCTACATGCCATATACTCCCTTAAAGATTTCTTCGAGTTATTCATCTCCTAATTTTACAAAAATGTTGGTTGAGTGGGTTTCCATTTAGTCCTTCCAATCATGGGTAAATTTATTTTTTTACAAAATATGATTGTGATTCGATCTAGATGGTCTTAGATATAATCAGATGTGTCACTCGAGGAGACTAGAGTGTGATCAATTATCATATTTTTACCCAAGATGGGGCTTTTAGAATATGTATGGACTTTCTAAGTAGTGATTTATGAATTCATTTAATTTTCCTTATATTTTATATTTTATTATCATTCGAAAATAGTCCCCTACATAGTTGTTTAATCTAGATTGGGTTCATGGTTCTCCCAATAGTTTTGGGCAAGACCTTATTTCAGAATATTCTGCTCCTCTAAGACTAGTGAGCTATATTGGGTTTGGCCCAATGATCAATACCTATTTATTTTGAGTCACTGGAAATAAAATGGATCATGGAATGGATTATCCAATAATGATCATTTCTTCAAGGATAAATATTTGGCTAGTAGTTGGTTGTGACTTACTGGTGGAGATGTGTCCTACATGAGTATATATACTCTCTGTTTGTTATAAATTGATTATTATATCTTCTATTTAACCAAATATACATTATTAATAGTGTTTAGTTTTTTCAGGGTTTCATAATGGGTATTATTAAACACACCCCTATATGGGAACTACATTCACGTGTTGAGTCCTATATAAAAGTTGACATGTTTCATAGTGTCCCGATATGATACAGAGAAGGTGGAGTGTAGTTTGAGCTAGAAAGGCCGAGGTGAATTCTGAGAGTTTTTAATTGATCATAGTAGTTTCCCTTGGAGAAGGTTGTATTCTTCACTATTTTTGTTTGTACATGTATTTGGCCACTTTTACACATTAATTACTATACTGATTTACTTTTGTTGTGGGATTATAGAAGTATGCATGTTTTAGTTTAACTAGTTTTACATTTTTAGTAATGTATGGATTTATTGATTTGTGAATTTGTGCATATAAATTATTAAATTAAACTATTTTGTATTATATTCCTAAATATTACTGGTGTCCAACCCCTAGCCAGTAGTAGGTAGGCTTCTGATATCATGGGTCTTACCCGATATGGTCATGTCTTGACATATATAACAATATAATTATTTCAAAAAATATATTCTTTTTGATGGATAGTATTGTAAATAATTATGAAAAATTTAGTATTTTTTATAAAATTAATATATTTGTTTAAAAAAATTACAATATAAATTACTATGAAAAATATATTTTTCGGAAATGCTCAATTTTTTAGAAAATAGTAAAAATTATTGATTTTTCAACCAATATAATTTATTTTAATTAAAAAGAGTAATATAGAAGTTAAAATATATTTTCAATTTGGAATTATGGTTTAATATTAATGATTTAATTTACTATAATGTAGATAATATCATTAAAAAATAAATTTTTATGATTTTGATATAACATTATATTCAAGATTAAGAACATAGTTATCTCGAAACTTTTTGTAAAATAAAACATTTATCAATATTAGATTATAAAAATAATCCCTTGTAATTTTTAAAAAAAAATTAATTCATAAACAAAAACATATATATATATATATATATGAATTTGAGTTAATATTTTGAATTATTCTATTTCTAATGATAATATAATCTCATCTATTCATAAAAAAGGTATTTATTGAAAAATTGTATTCAACATGTTTTTATTGGATTATTATTAAATTGATGTCTTCCACTTCTATGAATTGAATTTTATGAAATTGATTCTATATTTTGGTTCATCATAATTAATGTTTCTTTATTGTGGTAAACTTATATACTGTCATAATGAATAGTGAAAATTGTAAAAAAAACTTGTTACTATAGTGAAAAACTAAAATAGTAAATGTTTTTAGCCAAACGGGTATATGAAATAAAATATTGAAAAAAAATATTTTGGAATGATATATGTTTTTCTGACCATATCACCCATATAATATATTATTTTTCAATTTTTATTCACTTTTTAGGAGGATAACTTCCCAATAATGACATTTTTTGGTAATTTAAAAAATGTCACTTTTCTTCAGTTATAAAAAGGATCCCCATCATCTTAATTATTTTCAAATATCATGAAATTTGGACTGAAAACCATCTAAAATGAATAAAAAATATCTTTATCTACATTCTATACCGTTATATCTACCCAAGGGACAAAACTTTGGGTCCATAATAATATACTTTAAGGAGGTCATTCTAATAGAAGCTAATCAACTTCCCTAATATACTTGTTTTGAATTCTTATTTTTCAACCTTATACTAGTCATAAATGTTACAATATAATTAAACCAGTACATTCTATATACTGAGATTTTATTATGTTGATTTTAGGATATTTATCCTTCTCATCTTCCATCAAATTGGAAACAAAACAATCATTCATGTCTACTAAGGAATACCACCACATAAACTGATGAAATTCATTTTCCATAAGTGCCTAAAAATTCAATTCATGATTAAGGATTTAATGATTATATATTTTGTTTGAGAAATATTTTAAATTATTTAATATTATCATATTATATATTATCATAGCTTTCCATCCATTCAGAAATTATACCATCATTGTTAGGTGCAACGGAAAACCACCTTTTGAAGTGATGTGATTCGTTTTTGTTGTCGCATAACTCGGATGGTATATGAAACTATATTTAAAGAAAATTCATTATATATATGATAAAAGTTTCATTATATAATGTTAAAACAGTTGTTAACTCCTTTTCATCATAATTATTGAGAAATTGAGTCCTTACTCATGCCTACATATGCCATACCATCTTCTTCAATGTATTATAGTTCATTTTCCATAACCATTTAACATTATTGGTTTTAAAATAAAAAATTATGTAAAAAATTATAATTATATATTTATTATTATTTTAGAATTGATTAACCAATTTACCAATTGGTATATAGTCAATATACCAATACCATATTAAAATTTTGAATAGAGTATCCACAAAACACCTAAGGTGGAAATAACACAATACGTAATTATATATTCCATTAAGATAAATTAATAAGTTGTTTATGTATATGGTATTAAACCATAAAATTATATTACGGAAAAATAATTAATAATTATTATTTATATATATTATAATTTACAAACACAAAAATTCTGTACATGAGGTAATGAATTTCTCATCTCACGTTTACTTCTATGAGACATATTCCATATCCACTATTTATTTCCTATGAGTGGTTTATATATTTATCCATTTAATGTTAGACCTATAGTATATTTGACATCATGGTATTTTATATTTCATTTTAGGTATCTTATTTAATGGGTTTTATGAATCAAAAGTTAACTATGTGGTAAGAGTTTATTTGAGAATCTCATCTTTATTCCTGATTGTTTTTTCATAGGCATCACTTGGAAGAATTTAATTAAATATATATCATAAAAAATATATTTTATTTTTATCTTTTTATTCATGAAAAATTAATTTAATATTACAATTTTCTCCCTTTTAAATGTAAAAATTCTGTGAATATGTTTTTTGAAATAGATGAATTTATTTATCTATTGTTTTAAAATAATTTTACTCCAAAATGAAGGTTTTTAGAATAAATTTTTATGAATTCATTTAAAATTCTCCAAATTAATTTTTAGAGATATTTTTATCCATGTATTGCTTTTTAAAAAATTTGTTTAAATGAATCATCTTTTTTTCCCAAAAAATTTACTTTTCTGCCAAATTATAATTTTGTGAATAGTTTTTTTTAAATACGACATGTAAAGAATTAACTACCAACATGACCACACAATTATTTGAATCTTAATTTATATGTTTACATTGATATTTTCAAAAAAACTTCTTTCTATAATTTTATGGAAATTTTTATATTTTTATGAACCTATTTAAATGTAAATTTGAATTTTTCTTAGGAAGGATTCTATGTATTATTTTAAACAAATATAATCAGGGATGAAAGCCATTGATTTTATAGACTACATTAATATTATGTATATATATTTTTATCTTATATATATACCAGGCCTATTCTCCATTGATTTTTTGGGTTAATACACTCCTTATGTAAATTTAAAAATTGGAATAATTACGATATTTCCTTTGATTATTATATGGGATATGATTAGGAATCCCATTTTCTCTCTATGGGTATTTCTTGTGTTTATTCATTATGATTACTTTAAATTTTATGAAACACCTAATCATGAAAAATATTTGAATGGTGAACTCATATATCCTCTAAATTAATTTTGGAAAATCATTTGTTTCATGAGTTGTTATGAATATGAATATGGAGAAAACCAAATCTTTTATTACAATTTTTCAAAGATGTGATAGTTTCTATGTAATTTAACTCAAATAATGTTTATTTATGTTATAAGTTTCTTTCAAATTTCTTATCCTCGCATGATCTTATGATATAATGTTATTTATATTATTCTACCAAGTAATTAATCTTCATCCTAATAATTTCTGATATCATGTTATACCTTTGATTCACATATTATTTTTCACTATCACGGATCTTCATTCAAAAGGTTTTTTAGCTCATCCAATTTTTTAAGTATTACAAAGGTTTTTGCATGCATTTTTACGAACTAAAATTGATTTAGGATCACATTACGTAGAATAAATGTAATATGTTTAATTTTAGTATCTCATTGATGTATTTTGAACCCATTCACCCATGGACACTAGGACTAACAATCATTTGGTTGCAATTATGGAGTTTTTATTCTAAATATCATGGAATAATATGTGTAAAATACTTTTTTCACAATATATATTACCAGAGTAAGGTCTAGTAATTTTTTATTATTAGGAAAAGATTAATATAGTGACAACCCTATGGTTATTTAAATGTAAATGTCTATGTTTAATAAAATAATGGTATTTTGGTGATATATAAGGAGTGATGTTTCCAAGAAATCACAACCCTTTATATATATACTAAAACTAGATGTATCTATTGAAACATTCTATCTTGGGTTAATAAATATGAAAATGCCATATTTTTATAGAATCGATCATCACCCAGTGCATGCGAATATGCTATTCTATACACTTAGTTTGAAACTTCTAGGGGATATGAGTTTGAAATTCACAAAACCATTATGAAATATTATGAATTTATTGAAAAAAAATAGTTTACAAAACCACCTAGGAAATTTTATCATGGATAACCTACATGAAACCTAGATACCCATAAAATATGATATTCATATCATTTATATTAAATTTCTTAAAGGTATTTATGTTTTCAATTTTTATTTTAATAAATTCTCATCATGATTCTTTTATTATTTTAACTAAAAGATGGAAAATTGAAGAAAGAATGATAAAAACCAATGTTATGGGAAAATTAATGATTTCCCTAATGATATGTCTATCCTAATAGAAATAGATGTTATAAATATTATGATCCTTCAAAATTATAAATCAGATATTATGTTTAGAAATTTGAACATTTTCAAATCTCTAAACACATAGTTGAAGAGAAGGAACATTTTACATGTGGTCTCAATTATTAAAGATATCAAGGAATAGAAGATTCAATTTCAAATATTTTGAAAATGTGGGAAGAGGAACCATGGAACATACATTATATGAAATGGAATATTATTTTTCTGTTGGAATTAAGGGCATAAAGAAGATAATTGTTGAAGAAAAATAATAAATATAGTTAAAAAGATATATGGAAATAAAATGTGACCTAGGGACCCAATAACTAATAAATGTCAAAGAATTGGGTAACATGGTCATTTGATTAGTCAAATGACGAATCCATGGATGAATATTTATGTACTTATGTGTTAGTAATCTTGGTATTGGAAACAGTTATGTTTTTAATTGATTTAACTCATTAATCTTATCATTGAAGTATATTTATAATTTTTAGATATAATATAAGAATAATGATACTTCTAAAGATTTATCTACAATTGGGTTTCATTAAATATTCAAAATAATAATTTGGATGGTTCTAATGAATTAGAATGGGAATCTAAAGGTAATATGATATATTATAGGGAAACATGATTATGGAAAAGATAATATTTGACATGTTGTTGATATTGACATAAATATTTTTAAATATAAATATTTTAATTAGTGGATGAAATAAATTATATATAAGAAATTGGTCATTGAAAATTAATTTAATGATTAATGATATTTTTAGGATGTTTGTCATAATTTTGGGGAACGTGATGGGAATTATATTAATATAGTTAGAAAGAGGAAACCCCAATGTAGAGAAGACAACTCAACATAACTCTTAAGGTTTTCGAGTTTGAACCCACAACTAAACGGGGATAATGGTGGAAAACCTACCAATGGAAAATATAAAAGTTAATTGTAGTTCATAAAGAATAAATATTTAAAAATATATATTCATTCATTAGGGTAAGAGATGATTTTGAAATTAATCAAATCAAATTAAAAGGCCGATATTGTACATTTTAAATATAAAGATATAATATAAGTGTATTCCCATATTTCATGGTGTAGATTGTAAAATAATTCACCATATCTCGGAAAATTATATTGAAAATAGTGATATATTATTATAGTCTTTTCTGTGACTGGATATTCTTTTCACACATAATGTATTTTGGTTTTTGTGGTCATTACCATTCTCATGATAACTAAAATTATTATAAATAAGGTTATTTTCCACCACCTATTTTTATTTGGGCAAAAACTTTATATTCCAGGTCCATAAATTCATATTACCACTATTGTGGTCCTACATGAAAACCAAATTTTGTGTTATTCAAATGACTATGTTACTTTTATATCTATATTATTAGTTAAATCTTTTATTTAGCCTTTGTAGAATGTGATAGTTCCATAATGTTATTTTACAATTTCAAACCACTGATTACTAAGTTGATGTTAATATTTTGGGGTTGAAATTTATTTTGTTGTGTGGAGGAGAAAATGTAACACTAAATACATTAAAAATATATATTTTATGTAACAGAAAATTAAATACTATAATTTATTTGACATTCCTTTTGATGTTTCCATATATTTGAGGTAAGTGTTAGGACTCAAAATGAAAGATAGAATTTTATATCGAGATGATGTAAATTATGTGTAGGTGCTTTTTTAATAAAAGGAGACTTGATAAAAATTTGTTAGTGTATTTGTTGGTTCTCTAAGATTTTAGAGATCTTCCTTTGTGGTTTGATGGTTTCGTCGGAAAACTATTATTTTCGCATGATTCAGGAGAATTACATTCCATCTAACGGGATTACATTCCATCGAATATATGCCTAGATGAATATGTTATTATGGTACGTATCATGAAATAATTACACATAGTTTATTTGGTTCACATCACTTTTTGTCTAGAACCATGTTTTTCTAAATATGTGACGTGTTTTTCCGTGTTTTTAGCCTTCATAGATTACAAGATGAGTAATTGAATTAAATTTCATATAAATATCATGAGTTTTTTTTATGGTGCCTCATTGATGTTTCTTATTTAATTAATTCATAGGATATTAGCTCCCATCCCATAGAATTTCAAGGGATATTTTGGAGACTGTAGAACTATCTGAATCATTTCATTCAATGATTGGTCATCATTATAGTTGTAGTGAGTTTATTAAGGTTTGTAATAAATTCTATTTCATCATTGAATTTGAATGTGGTATCACTGTTTTATTCTGTTATTGTATCTATTGGATTGTGAGGTGGAATCCTCTTGATTCATTGTAGATCTTGTGTGTGATCTTTATCTGGAGGATAACATTATTGTTAGTTATAGTGTGGCATGTTATTTTCTTCAAATATGGGTTTTTTCATTTTTATTTACCCATAATTTTTCTATGATGAATAGATTCTAGGATATCTGGATAGAATCAAGGGCATCCATCATTGTTCTTTAGTTCTTCCATGTTTGAGGATACATTTTTGATTTTGTACGACCCGAGTTTGAGGTTTGTGGTTAATTCTCAATACATTAATGGGTGAAATGGATATATCATGATTTAATAATTATTTTACAAATTAAATTTAATGTTTTATTTGTGGATTATTTTTTGATGAAATTATTTTATGATAAAATACGGGGTCTCATAAATTTTAGTTAATAGGAAGGTATTTTCCAATCACTGGGAAATAGATTTGTGAAATGGTTTTTGAATAATGTTTTGATACAATAGTTTAGAAAATATATATTTTATTTAGAATTGGGCACTTAATTGGATGGTGTAATAATGGGCCTTAAAAATTTGGGGGGTAGGGTCACTCATGGGGTGTTCAAATTCTCAATGAAATTTTGTTATAGTTACTTGATAGACATATCGGGGGTTAAGTTGGGGTGGTTTATATATGATATATAGATATAATTCATGTATCTAGATACATTATGAGTATATTTCTTCATGTCAATGTACAAGTTTCCTACTTTTTCTAACCTTTGGTGATCTTTTTTGTGATGTGATCAGTTATTTTGGATTTTACTATTTTATATCGTATGACCGTGGTTTGATATTGTCATACTACACCTTTGAAAATAATTTTATATTGTTTATTCATGATATTGGATCTTTGGGATGATGTTAGAGTTGAGTCACATTATTAATTTTGGAGTTTTTAATTTTTTCGAAAGTATTTGTTGTTGAGAAATGGAGATTTTTGGGCTAGATAAAAAGTGGCCATGGTTGGCCCAAGGTTAGGGGAAACCATGTTCCTTCACCTAGAAAACCATGTGGATAGTGTTTTGTTTTCTATGGAATAGTACACAAGCTACACATATTTTTGCAAACTGAGGGAAAACATTGAGATAGATACTATAACATAAGAAGTGGTTTTTTGCATGGATGCCAAACTATGTTGAGAAAGCATGTGGGTGCCTCCCTTATCTAGTAGGGGTCACATGGTTAGCATACAATATGGAAAATAGTGTGGAGAAACTATGAATACTACCCATATCATTAAAAGTGTGAAATCCCATTACCCTAGTTTTTTAACCCCAATTTCATATTTTCTTCTCTTGTTTATCCTAGACACACCAGGGGATGCTCCAAGATCATCCAATATATGCCTTCTCCTATTTGATACCACATGATGATTCCAAGGTATGTTTCATTGGATTTTTAGTTGGACTCTTCCTATCCTCTCACTTCTCTCTTGTGTTCTTGGTTTTTTTTGGTGAGTTTCATTCTTGTATGTACCCTAAGGATTATGATTGATTTTTTGTTTGATTTCATTGATTTTAGGGTGTGTAGATTTAATCTCAATATTTTTTATTCCATCTCCTGATGATTAATTTATTTTTCACATCATCAAGGAAGACTTGTATATCTATTTTCATTCTTAAAGGTCATATTGAATCTTGAACATTCCTTGAATGATTTTAAAATGTTGTAATATATAATGTTATGTGATAGTATAAATTTATTAGGTGAATTTATTATTGAATATTGATGTGGATTTTTAAGTGTTTATTTAACCCTACCTATATTTATATTCACACAAGGTGATTGATAAAATGTCATTTAATCCATTAATGTGATATTATGTGCTTTGTCATGGTGTTCTGCATTGGTTATTTTTTTGAAATGTTGTGGTGTTGTGAATTTGGTGTTAAATGTGAAAATTAGTGATTTTATGGTGTAATGCATATTATTGGTTCATTGTGTTGGTTTAAAATCATGTGATGTTTAATTAAAAATCTGTTTTCAGTGTATTTTGAGGTAAACATGTGTTTCCAGGTAGTCTTCTAAATGTAATTAATTTTATTTCATGTTTAAATATTCTTTGTGACTTGTATATGTGTTTTACACCATGTGTGGAATGTGAGAAAAGTGTTCTCAAAGTTATATGAAGTCTCAATCATGATGAATGATGATTTTACAAAAGAAATGGCTTTTTTGAAATATGAAACTCTTTGGTGTGCACCTCAAATGTGTTTGTAAATTGTAATGGTGTTATGTAGATTGATTTTAAAAGTATTTGGTGTGACTGTGTGAATTTGAAAAGGGTATTTTTCCCTAGGAAGGGTTGAATTTCATAATCTATTTTCTGAATAGTTTATTGAGGTCTGTTTATAATTAAGAGATGTGTATTGTTTCTAAATATTATTTAATGTCCCATTTGAAAACATGTATATCATATGTTTTTAGTTTTCTTTTAAAATTGGGTTGGAATTGGAATTTGATATTTAAAAGGTCATCCCAAATAGAACATGATATATTATTAGAGTTTTACATTAAAAATAATATGATTTGAAATCACATTTGGACCTTTGTGTTCCCATAGAAAATGTTGATTAAATTTGATGTGATTTGAAGGCCCTATTTTTAACACCCAAAGAATTCATGATATGATTTATTTTAAATAATTTAACACTTTGTGTTGCACGCAATAATGTGTTTGAGCGCACCACGATCTATCAAACTAGTTGTTTAAAAATAAGTTATAAATACTATTTACCACATTATGAAATTTATTTTTAAAAATAAAAATCATTTTTGATTTTGGAATATCAAAATTAGGATAGGGTGAAATTTTTGTCATTTTTAGAAATGTTACAATTTTAAATGAATAGTGAAAAATACTCCATTGCTATTTAAAAACGTACATTTCTATTTAAATAAATATTAGACATTAGATCTATTTTTATGTCACAATAGATACATATTACATATATTAGTCCAATAAAGATCATTGATATCATTTATATACTATAATTATATATAAAAATTTATTGAATTATTGAATGTCTCTTTTTTCCGCCATCTAAGCACATCTGCAGAATAAGAATAAAATGTTGTTTTACTACTATTATAAATTTAATTTCGAACAAATATCACAAATGGATGTCATTAGTATGAGAAATTTGGTTTAATGGGGTCAAATTTTCTTTGGGGAATAATAACAATTGAATTTTATTTATGGTGATTAAAGGTAAATTGGGTAATTGAGTGTATAAATAATATTACAGTAATATAAAATTACCCTAAATCATGTCATATTTTACTTATATAAGGTTATTTAGAACTAAATATACCTTCTGTAAAAAATATGATCCTTTGTATGCCACTTGTGTTAGATTATTACATTTATTCTATTTTTTATAAAGAACAGATAAAAATATCAAATTAAAATTTCCATAACAATGAAATTTTTCATATGAAGTAATATAAGTGATCCAGTCAACTATAAATAGAATTTATAAATATAAAAATTTTATCTACATAATGGAAATTTATTTTTAATAATATTGAACAAATAAATAAAAAATGTTTAACAATAATGATATAGAAAATTGAATTATGATTAGAAGAATCAATTAAAAGATTTTGATAACGTTAAAATAATATTATTTGAACATCATTATGTGATAATTGATTTTTTTTGTATATAATTAAAATGTTATGGATGATTTAATGATGTTTTTATGGAATTATATTGTTATGTCTTTAAAAAATCATTTATTAGGTAGTGATAAAATTCACATAAATGAGATTTTAAAATAAAAATACTTTGTTAAATTATTTAATATTCATAAATATAGAGGGTTAGTCTACTTAAAATGGATAGTGTTAAATATATCATAAATAATCATATTTGGGTTCTTATTTCATCTGACAGCAACTATATCAACAGCATAGTACAAAAAGATAAGTAGAAACATTATTAGTCACTGAAAGTGGCTAATATTCATTGTTAAGATCTTAATATTAATGTGTTTAAAAGTTCATAAACATCAATTTTAGTCCAATTCAGAAATTCAACTTCATTTTACAACGTTGTGAAATTCATGCTTAAAGTGTCAATTTGGGCCCACTCAATAATTTTCTTGTGGAAATTACAATATTCATCTTTTTAATTTGATATTTTTGTATATGATTCATCACATTTTTTGGAACATTTTTTTTTGTTCTTATGGATGAATCACAAGTGAAGATGGGGATTTTTCCACCTGAAGGAAGAAACTTGCTGGAAAAAGCATAATGGGAATAAGGCCCATCAAGCAAATGTGGGGCATAGAAACCAAGCCCAATGAAGCTAAAATTTATATAGTAGAAAAATAAAAATATGAGGATCATTTTATTAAACATTGGACGGAGCTAATTCTAATTTTTTCATGATGATAAAGGGATCTGAAGTTGAGATTTAAATGGTGGACCTGATATTAATGCACATTTATCCATCCCACCATTTCGACCATAACATCCAAACGGATGAGAAAAATTTCTTGAAATTTTTACAGATCATAGAGGATAGATGGAAGAAGATATTTTTCTTCTACAACCCCTCCGGATTCGTCATTCGTCAATTACAAATTCACACGTCAATATGGTGGACGAATCTGGACAGTTTTCTGGGTCAAATTCGAAAAATCAATTTCCTTTTGATTATTCACCCTCCTTTTGACTCTATTAATTGTTGAGGGGTGAATTAATTGTTGGTGGATGGACCTAAGGCTTCTAATATTACTATATAAGGAGATTGTGGTGAATAGAATAGGGGTGGATATTTTTCATATCATCTTTTGTTGCTTGTTTCATTGTAAGGTTATGCTTCCAAATTTCCTTTGTAATGTTTTCCATTTCCATGTAAGTTTCTTTTTTTGTATCTTTATGTTCTTAATAAACTTCTTTATCTTATATATTTTCCATTTCATTTATTAAAACATTATTATCACAAAGCACAGTGATATCTCTGTGTTGTTGTGAATTAGTTCACACATAGGTGTGAATTTCATTCACACACATGGAGGAGTGCTCGTTATTTCCGCGGTTTTAATTTATTCAATCCAATTCATCTTAGCCATATTCCACCCACCATTTAGAGTATACCATCAATGGAGGGATAACCCTTTAATGGGATGATCTTCGTAGGATGCAGAGGCTGGATTGAATGTTATTTTATGAACGAATTTTTCTTAATTGGATAATTAATTTAAGACATCCATTCTTCATTAATTTCTACTATTCATCTTTACTTTGTTTGAGCAAACTAAATTCAATTACTAAATGACCATATAGCTCGGAGAGATCATGAATTTGGTTCTCTAAGTGTATAGGGGATTAGTAATTGTGTGTAGTAAGCACCAAACCAGAAAATGATGAAGGTAGTGTAATTTTTGAAGAATGGATTCATCAAGAATTAAAAAAACCAAAATTGCCTAAAGAAGTAAAATTCATTCAATACACCCCGAGCATAATCCTAAGATAAACCCATTTTATTTGAATTGAATTCACATAGGTTTCTTAAAGTTCTTTAAACCATCCAAAATCAAAACCAAAGTTGGCTACTTCATAGCCCATCCTTCACCAAATCATAGCGTCTCAACGTTACTTCTTCAGTCTCTGTGGATTCGACCCCTACATGTACTACATCGACCACTTTTACTAGTAGGGTAAATTTGGGCGCAACAAAATTTTGGCATTGTTTCTGGGGACCAAGTAAGTTCCTTAGACCAAAAACCTTCTTTTCTTACCCCAATTCTTCTATTCTCATCCCAATTCTCTTATCTTTTCCCTTTCTCGATTTTTTTTCATTTGGCGCATGTCCGCCTACACCCGCGATAACTCAAATAGATTAGTTAGGGTGGATACTCCTAGTGCTGGGCAGTCAGGCACTAAAATAGGTATATTTACTTTATATCCAAATCTTCATAATACTCCAAACTCAGCCGTTGAGTTCGATACAATGGGGATTCTCCCACAAATCCAAATCATAAACCGGGGAGGGATCCAAAATAACGGGCAATACCCTAACTTGGAAATTGTTGCAGACCCGACCATGAATGACTACCTCGCACCAACCTGGACCAATGCACCCTCATGCATTAGGCATGATAACATAGGATATGCCCAATATGTTTTCAAACACCATGTCCTGAACCACCTTCCATCCTTTCATGGGATGGAGTCTGAGATGCCTTACCTTCATGTTAAAGAATTTAATGACATTATCAAAACCATGTTCCCACCAAATCAAATTGAATCTGGTAAAATGTGAGTTTTTTCTTTTTCTCTTATGGACCGAGAAAATAATTGGTTAAACAATTTGAGACCAGCATCTATTTACTCTTGGGACCAACTTCAACGAGAATTTTATAAAAAATACTTCCCCCATCACAAAACAATTTCACTTAATAAGAGAATACAAAACATTTTTGAAAGAGAGGGCGAAACATTCTATGAAACATGGGAAAGGTTCAAGGACACATTAAACATGTTACCGCACCATGGTTTCTTAATCCCAGAACAAGTGATGATTTTCTATGAACGGTTGGGTCCCGGAAAAAACAATTCATTGATATGATGTGTAATGGAACCATCAAAAAAAATCCCCAAATGATGCTTACGAGTATCTATAAAATCATGCTGAACAAAACCAAACATGGGGAACATCACCATACATTGAGAAGCCACCCAAATCTGGTGGAATGTACAGTCATGGAGAAGATGAAAACCTTAGAGCAAAACTTTCTCCTCTCATGAGGAATGTTGAGGAGATTGATCTTAGGAAGGTCCACAAAACACAAACTTTTGAGCTTGTTTGTACAATTTGTGACAAGAATGACCACAATACTGATAATTTCCCAACCATTCCTTCCATCAAGGATGTTATTTTAGGAGGACCACCAGAAGAAGTTAATGAAATGAACTTTCAAAATCCACAATTCACGAACACCTTCAATCAAGGTATAATGACCATCCAGGATTTCGTTGGAAGGACAATCAACAACCAACACAACAACAATGTATCAACCCATACCCTCAACAAAACTTTCAACCTCATAATCAGTTCCAACCACAACTGGTCCCATTCCAACATCCTCATGTCCAACAACTTATCCAACAACCCATTCAACAACCTATCCAACAACCAATGTATCCTCCTGGGATAACCACACAAGCTCAAGCACCAACCCAAAATTTTCCAAAAAACATACTAGAATAACTGTGAAAACAAATGGACAAAATGAACTCATAATTCTCATCCATTAAACAAGAAATTCAAACCATAAAAACTAGAAAGGCACCCATGCCCACACAGGCCATTCCACAACAAATATCAAGGGGAGAGACAAGTTTCACTCAAACATCTCACAAACACCTAAAGGTTGTAACAGTTTTAAGAAGTGGGAAATAAATTGAAAAACCTGAAAAAATAAGTCAGAAACCATGTGAACCTACAAACTCTAATGAAAATTCTAATGAAACACAAGCTCAAACTGAAGAAACTGATAACAATGTGAAAGAAACAACACTTCAACAAACAACTCAACAACCTGCACCATTTCCTCAACGCATGAGGGGAAAACCAAGCCTGAATTGAGTGACACATTGACGGAAATCTTCTCAAAAGTCAAGTTGAACATTCCCCTTCTCGATGCATCCAAACCATACCTTCCTACTCAAAGTACCTTAAGGACATGTGCACTTTTAAAAGAAATTTTTCACATAAAAACCAAGTCCTTTTGGCTTCTAATGTGATTACCACCATTCTAGGGACCATTCCTCCTAAGTTGAAAGACTCAGGATGCCCTTACATAAATGTTGAACTAGGAGAGAACAAAGTTGTCAAAGCCTTGTGTGATCTCGGTGCCAGTGTGAACCTCATTCTTTATTCCATGTATTGTCAGGTAGGGCTCGAAGAACTCCAACCCACATCTGTTACTCTTCAACTTTCTGATCGTAGTGTTTGAGTTCCCATGGGGATCTTAAAAGATGTTTTGGTGAAAGTTTAAAATTTCATTTTCCCAGCTGAATTCATTGTTCTGGACAATCACCCAAGCTTAGGTCCTAGGGACCCAACCTCAATCATCCTTTTTCATCCCTTCCTTGCAAAAATCAACTCTGTTATCCGAATTTGAAATGGGATCATGACCATCACCTTTGGAAACATGAGTCTAGACTTGAACATCTACAATGAAAACTCTCATATTTGGGATGATGAAGAGATCCATGAGGTTAATTGTATTAGTAGTGTTGATAATGAACTCAATGAACATCAATGAATTACCGAAGGATGGTTAAGTCAAGAAGAGATTGATTTTATTTATTCACATTAGGGAAATTTGTCTCCTTAGATTGAATCTCTTTCAAATAGCTCTATTGATGAATTTATAGAATCACCAAACAATGATACCATGGTTGAAATTAATAACATTGAGTCCATATCCATTCATGACACTACTCTAGCAAATTTAGTGGATGAAAATTTTGTTCACAAGGAACCAATTTTTTTCAAGAAATCTGAACAAAGAAACTAAGTTCAATACAAAGTCTCATACTTTCGTGGAAAGTCGTGACTAATATGTTCTTGGATTTAAAGTCTTACCTTCATCACTAAAGTATGCGGTCTTAGTGGACAATCAATCCTTTCCTGTTGTCATTTCTTCCTCTATTGAAGCCAATCATGAGAGGATGCTTCTAGATGTCCTTAGGAGACACAAGAAAGCCGTTGGATGTACCCTATCTGATATTCCTAGGATTAGCCCACTTATCGGGACTCATAGAATTATTCTTGAATCCGAGTCAAAGCCATGTCATCAACCTCAGAGGCGACTCAATCCTAATCTCATGGAAGTAGTGAGAAAAGAACTTTTGAAATTGTTAAAAGATGGTATCATCTATCCTATAGCTGAGAGTGAGTGGGTTAGCCCAATCCATGTGGTTCCAAAGAAGGCTGGAATCACAGTAATAACCAACAAGGATGGAGAGATGCTTCCAACAAGGGTCAGTAGTGGATGGAGAGTTTGTATTGACTATATGAAGCTCAACTCTTGTACCAAGAAAGGCCATTTCTCCTTACCCTTTATTGATCAATTCCTCGAGCGAGTGGCAGGTCATCAATTCTATTGCTTCCTAGATGGATTCTCAGGGTATAATCAAATCGAAGTCTCCTTAGAGGATCAAGTTAAAACAACCTTCAGTTGTCCATTTGGCACTTTTGCTTTCAATCGCATGCCCTTTGGATTATGTAATGCCCCTGGTACCTTCCAGCAGTGCATGATGGGAATATTCTAGGATATAGTGGGTGATTTTTTAGAGGTCTTCATGGATGACTTCTCCATCTTTGGGGATACTTTTGAGGGATTCCTTATAAATGTTGAAAAGGTTTTGTCAAGGTGCGAGGATAAAAATATCATACTGAATTGGGAAAAATGCCATTTCATGGTAAGGGAAGGACTTGTTCTAGGTCATCTGGTATCTCGTAGAGGGATTGAAGTTGATAAAGCTAAGGTTGAAATCATTAGTCACCATCCCTCTCCTAAAACTGTTAAGGAAGTGACGTCCTTCTTAGGACATACTGGTTTTTATATAAGGTTCATTAGGAATTTCAACTCTATTTCTCGACCACTTTGTGCTATATTGGTAAATGATTCTCCATTTTTATGGATAGAAAGCTGTGAGGAATCATTCTCTACACTCAAGTCAACTCTTATATCTCCACCTATCATGCAATCTTCAAATTGGAAACTTCCTTTCGAGCTCATGTGTGATGCATGTGACTTCACTGTAGGAGAAGTCTCAGGACAACGGTGTGAGAAAACTCCATGTGTCATTGCTTATGCAAGAATATCTTTAAATGATGCACAATTAAACTAAACCACAACTGAGAAAGAGTTTCTTGTTGTTGTCTTTGCCTTAGATAAATTCAGGTCTTATCTCTTAGGATCACCCATCATTGTCTTTACTGACCATTCAGTCCTAAAATACCTTTTCCAAAAACAAGATGCCAAGGCTAGATTGATTAGGTGGGTCCTTCTTCTTCAAGAGTTCAATTTATCCATTAAGGATAAAAATGGTGTTGAAAATATTGTAGCTGATCACCTCTTTAGGATGGAATTCAAAGACAACTCACACCACCTCTCTGTGTCTGATTCATTTCCCGATGAGCACCTCTATCCAGTGAATGATTGCCCTTGGTATGCTGACATAGAAAACCATTTGATGATGGGTGAAATTCCAAAATTCCTGGGGACCCAAGCTAAGAGGAAATTCCTTTCTAATGTCAAACACTATGTGTTTGATGATCCTTACCTCTTCAAGTTCTGTCCTGATCAAATCATTAGGATATGTATTCCTGAGTCTGAGCAAGAGTCCATTCTAAAATTTTGTCATTGAGAGGCATGTGGAGGCCACATTTCTACAAAGAAAACCACTACAAAGGTCCTCCAAAGTGGTTTCTACTGGCCGAACCTCACTAAGGATTACATCCAATTCTGCAAAATTTATCCTCAGTGTCAGCAATTAAGATCCATTACCAAATGGAATCAAATGCCCCTCACTCCCATTCTGGTCATTGAAATCTTTGATTGTTGGGGAATTGATTTCATGGGAACCTTTCCAAACTCGAAGGGATACCTCTACATCCTCTTAGCTATTGATTATGTCTCAAAATGGGTTGAATCCATTCCCACCAAGTCCAATGACCACCATGTTGTGATCCAATTTCCGAAAGAGCATATATTTTCTCGATTTGGAATTCCCAGGGCTATAATCAGTGATCGTGGAACCCATTTCTGCAACCGACCATTCACTTAAATCTTTTCTAAATATGGTATTACTCATAAAGATTCCACTACATACCATCCTCAAACCAACGGTCAAGCTGAGTTGGGAAATAGAGAAATTAAGCAAATTCTTAAAAAAACTTTCAATCCCTCTAGGAAAGATTGGTCCGAGAAACACATAGATGCCCTTTGGGCATATCGAACTTCTTTCAAAACTATCCTAGGCATGTCACCATATAGATTGGTTTATGGAAAATCATGTCATTTACTTGTTGAAATTGAGCATAAGGCCTTTTGGGAAATAAAAAAATGAACTTTGACATTTCATTGGCAAAAACAAAACGGAGATTAGATCTTAATGAACTTGAGGAACTTATGATGGGGGCTTATGAAAATTCAAGGATCAATAAATCTAAAGTTCAAGCCTACGAATATAGGAATCTCAAAGTAAAACATTTTGAACTGGGAAAATTTGTGCTCTTGTATAGTTCAAAACATCATCTACACCCAGGAAAGCTAAGGTCCAGATGGTATGGTCCATACCTAGGGCATCATGTGTACCCTCATGGGGCAAAAGAGATTCAAGATCCCACAAGGGGTCTTGTCTTCAAAGTCCATGGACATAGGTTAAAACCATTCATTGAATCGTTCAATAAACAAGAAACCAAGGAGGAGTTAACCGATCCAACTTATGAACCAAAGAAAAATGGATAGATTTAGGGTAAAAGTCTGGCTAACGACGTTAAACAAAAGCGTTGCACGGGAGGCAACCCGTGGTTTTCATGTTTCCAATCACTGTGAATCATCTATTATTTCCTTCTACTTCATTTTGTCACTTTTTATTATATAGACTATTGACCTGATCTTCTTTTATGAGTATAGATGGGTATGAAAGGGGAGCACCATATTCATCCGTGTCACGCGGTGTGATCCCTGAGTAATACCTTGCCCAGAAAATATAAATAATACAATGTATCATTAGTTTGATTTAAAAAACATGGAAAACCATAAAAATGATGGTACTTGGAATTAAATAAATCATTGTGTTGTCTGTTTTGTCTTCTTTGTCCTTATTTTATTCGGTGATACTTGTTCAATCAAGGAGGTTCCTACAACCCCCAAGAGATCAAATGAGTAATCTGGAGCATCATGAACTTCAACTTAAAAAACCAGGTGAATTTGTTCCATGTTTATCATTCTCAATATCATCTTTTAACTCCTATCCTACCCCATTCTAACTTTTCTTTTCTTTGAACACTTGGTAAAATGTTATTCTAAGTTGGGGGGATATAAAAAATGATTTTTTTGTGAATAAAAACATGCATGAAAAGAAAAATTCCATTAACCATAAACATGATAACACACATTGCAAACTCTAAAATTGGATATCAAATAAATTTTTCATGCCTTGATTCTAATTTTAATGCAAGTTTATGTTCATGAGCATAGTTTTTGGAAAGTGTGGTTGTCTGATGTGATTTTTCAATGTTTACATTTTCATCCTTTTAATAAAAATGCCACAATCCACATCTACTAGATCCTGGGTGAAAATTTGAGTTCTTAGGCCCCTTTCATTATATCATAGGGTTCCGGGGTCACTTTTAGTTTAATTTGAGTATCCAAAAAAACAAAAACAAAAACAAAAAAAATTGACCACATAGAGTAATGTTTTGTCCAAATTCGTGGCATCTGGCACTTGGGGATAGTGACTCCATAGTTTTCTTGCCCAGAGTTAGGATTTATATCTCTATTGTAGAGCAGGAAATTGACAATATGTGTGGCGTCCGGCACATGGGGATCATGACTCCATAGTTGTCTTCCCCAAAGTTAGTCTTTTAATATCTATTGTGGATAAAAAAATCATCAAAATAAAAATAAAAAAAAGGATACTCATATTAAGGTTTAATGTGATTCCCACCTAATGCTTCCATTTTTCCCCTTGAACAATAAAATGGGCCCCATATCTTTTGTTATGCACAACACTTTATCATGCTTAATTAAAATTTAATGAAATGTGGTGATGAATTAGAACAAAAGAATGGTCTTGGGATTGGGATATGCTTATAAACCTAGCTTTTTTTAAATGATTTTGATGGTTTCCATAATTTTTTTTGTTATGAAGTCTTTGGATGAGCAATGTGTATTTAATTGTTTTTGGAAAAGGGGATTTGAATTTCATATTTGTAATATATTTTGCTCGGGACTAGAAAAACTCAAGTTGGGGGTGTGATTAGTCACTGAAAGTGGATAATATTCATTGTTAATATCTTAATATTAATGTGTTTAAAAGTTCATAAACATCAATTTTAGTCCAATTCAGAAATTGAACTTCATTTCCAATCATTGTGCAATTCATGCTTAAAGTGTCAATTTGGGCCCACTCAATAATTTTATTGTGGAAATTATAATATTCATCATTTTAATTTGCTATTTTTTATATGATTCATCACTTTATTTGGAACATTTTTTCTTTTAGGTCTTATGGATAAATCACAAGTGAAGATGGAGATTTTTGAACCTGAAGGCAGAAACTTGCAGGAAAAAACATAATGGGCCTAAGGACCATCAAACAAATGTGGGAAAAAAAACAAGACCAATGAAGCTCAAATTTATACAGTATAAAGATAAAAATATGAGGATCATCTTATTCAACTGTGGACGGAGCTAATTCTAATTTTTTCATGATGATAAAGAGATCTGGAGTTGAGATTTAAATGGTGGACACGACAATAATGCACAGAAATCCATCCCACCATTTCCACCATAAAATCCAAACGGCTAAGCCAAATTTCCTGACATATTTACAGAACATAGAGGACAGATGGATGATGATATTTGTCTTCTACAACCCCTCCGGATTCGGAATTATTCAATTACAAATTCACACATCAATATGGTGAACGAATCCGGACAGTTTTCTGGGTCAAATTCGAAACATCAATTTCCTTTTGATTATTCACCCTCCTTTTTACTCTATTAATTGTTGGGGATGAATTAATTGTTGGAGGATAGACCTAAGGCTCCTAATATTCCTATATAAGGAGATAGTGGTGAAAGGAATAGGGGTGGATATTTTTCTTATCATCTTTTATTGCTTGTTTCATTGTAAGGTTATGCTTCCAAATTTCCTTTGTAATGTTTTCCATTTCCATGTATGTTTTTTTTGTATATTTATGTTCTTAATAAACTTCTTTCTATTATATATTTTCCATTTCATTTATTAAAACATTATTATCACAAAGCACGGTGATATCTCAGTGTTGTTGTGAATTAGTTCACACATATGTGTGAATTTCATTCACAAACACGCAGGAGTGCTCGTTATTTCCGCGGTTTTAATTTCTTCAATCCAATTCTTGTTAGTCATCTTCCACCCACCATTGAGAGTATACCATAAATGGAGGGCTAACCCTTTAATGGGATGATCTTAGTAGGATGAAAAGGCTGGATTGAATGTTATTTTATGAACGAATTGTTGTTAATTGGATAATTAATTTAAGACATCCATTCTTCAGATATTTGTACTATTCATCTTTACTGTGTTTGAGGAAACTAAATTCAATTACTAAATTACCATATACCTCAGAGAGATCATGAATTTTGATATGTAAGTGTATAGGGGATTAGTAATTGTGTGTAGTAAGCACCAAACCAGAAAATGATGAAGGTAGTGTTATTTTTGAAGAATGGATTCATCAAGATTTAATAAAACCAAAATTGTCTAAAGAAGTAAAATTCATTCAATCCACCCTGAGCATGATCATAAGATCAACCCATTTTATTTGAATTGAATTCACTTAGGTTTCTCAGGGTTCTTTAAACCATCCAAAATAAAAACCAAAGTTGGCTACTTCATAGGCCATTCTTCACCAAATCATAGCGTCTCAAGGTTACTTCTTCGGTCTCTGTGGATTCGACCCCTACATGTACTACATTGACCGCTTTTACCAGTAGGGTAAATTTTGGTGAAACCAACACTGTAAGAGTTAAACTATCTAACTGAGTGTTAAATACAGAATATAAGGTTAATATTGTGACCTAAAATTGCATACATATAATTGTTTGAGAGTATTTCTTCCCATAATAATATTATACATGAAATTAATAACATTATTTATATTCAAAATCGAAACCTAATATATATTAAATTAATATTTTTGGAGTTTACAAAAATAACCCATGCCCTCTCTTATAAAAGGGCATATCTCATCCTATATTATTCAAACCATAAAATACCTTTCTAACAGACAATACATTACCATTAATCCTTCCCACTTCCCTATGATCATCCTAGACTACATTCATTGTGATGAAATTCATTCTATGGAGTCCTTTTTTTCAAATAAAAAAGAGATTCCTCATGAAGAGGTAATTGTTTTGTCAACTCTTTAATGTTGTTTTTTACATCTACTTCCCCTTACTATGATGTTTTCAATCCAAATTAATAACTAATATATAATATATATGATTATATTTTATTATGATTATGTTGAAACCATATTCCTAATTGTATCCATCATATGAATAGAAATATATCCATGCATGCATATATATGGCTTACCATCTCCGCGATGTGGGGTAACTTGATATTCATGACAACATTAATTGGATTTGTATAATGAAGAAAATAATGATTATAGATAATGATTATGAAAAAAAATGATTATGTATAATTAATATAACATCCAATTCTATATCATTTACCAATTAAGGGAATTATACCATCAATTGTGCGCACTTACGACTTACCGTATCCATGAAGCAACAAGATTCATCATAAAAATTAACCATTCAAGAATGATTATAAAATATATAATATGAATAAATAAAAAATTTATGAACTTTATATTATTTTTTATACGAATCAGATATTTAATATCCAAAAGAAACCTGACTTAAACACCAAAAAATTGATCGGAAAACGAACCAGTTAACACCCTAATCAATGGTAACACTAAAATTTTATTAACAAAATGATATTAGAGGATTGTATATGATATCATGAATATGTATATAGTCATTTATAATTTAATGACATGATTTAACAGTTATACAAGAGGTTAACACACCTTATACAAAAGTAATGTACATGGAAAGGGTTAATTTCTCAATCTCATTATTCTCCGAGGTTGTTTATACCTCAAAACCTATCAGGAAAATCAACATCCATTTCTATGTTTCTTAAATAATCATTTCAATAAGATATCTATGATTGTTTAAAGTGATTTTTAGACATATTTCAATATTTATAAAACTATTTTAAGTGAATGATTAAATCTTTTACCAAATTATGTACTTTTGGTCCTTTTAAAAAAATTAATGAAATAATGTTTTTTAACAGATATATTGTGTGCATCTATTTCTGATATCATGAAACATTAAAATTTTTAAGCTTCTCTTAGATGCATAAAAGGTTATTTTTAATATAAATTTTTCTTTAATAATTGTGTGACTTGTTAACGATTTCAACGTAAAAATGGGATATTTTTGTCAATGAATTTTAATGATGTTATTATACTAATTTCATCTATGTCACCATTATTTATTGGATATTATAATTAATACAACTGGAATTATTATAAAACTATACTTCATGTATTCTTGAATTTGTTATGATATTTTTTAAAATGGATGTACAATTTTGGTACCATCCCTATTTTAGGTTAATATATTAACAATTTTCATGATAGTTTTAATATGAATGTTTATATAGGTTGTGTTTATCCTTTTTCATATGAGGAATGCATTGGGAATTACAAGTGATGTGTTGGGGAATGCTTCATGAACACGCAATGGGTTTGGGATAGGTTAATGAAATCCCATCGATGCACCATAAGATTCCATGAGACAAACTAATGTTGGGTTTTTACTGACGTTTGACCCATATCAAAATGGTCATAGCATGAGGCGTTGACAATATTGATATGATGTCAAACATTATAAATTCCCTCATTATAAGATTAGTTATGATTATACATGTTAATATTTGACTTTTAGAATATCCAAGTTAATATTGAAATGGAATTATTTGATTAATTATTGTGATATTATGACCAAAATTTTATTTAAAAGGTTTGTGTTTAAATTTTATACCCTAACTCACAAGTTTATTTTTTTTATGATAGCTTAGCTATATTTTTTATCCTTACTATTCATCTGGGCTCACCCATTTATTATGTTTTATTATCCTTAGGATGAGATTATGTATATTTTTACTGACCTAGATGGATATTCTGAGAGATATCAGTATTTTAAAATGAGATACTATTTTTTCATTCATTACAAAATTGATAACAAACTTATGGTTGTATCTAGTTTTCCAAGGCTATAAAACTAATTGGTCCTTTGGGATTTGATTTGACATGATCATGCTAATGTGATAGTATAATTCTCCAACATTAGACATGTGGGACACGGAATTGTAGTTAGTATTGGGAATACTTATTAGAAAGTTTTGAAACATTATTAATATTTAATTTGATTTGGGGTCATTAACATAAGAAATAAATAGAGTATATATATAAAAGATGATCCAAAATGTTTGGTAATGTATATATTATGCATGAATTACAAGAGATATATCCATGTATAGATACTACAAGTAGATGTTTTTTTGGAACTGGTGTACCTAAGAGTAAAAAATCATACACGATGTTTCAGGCCTGACTTTGGGTAACAAGGTATTGTACAATGGGATTTACTGTACCTTTTTTCTAACACTAATGAGTGATATGATTAGTGTAATTCACAATTTCATTTCGAACTACTATTATGGATATAGAAATAAATATATCCCTAAAGAAACTGTGTTTATGGTTTTGAGATAAGATATGCAAAAAAATTTAATTTATGTTATGTATTTCGAAATTATGAATTATGATTCATTGACTAATTTAATGAATGTTGTTGTATATAAATGGTGTCTTGTGTTTGAAAAAGAAACCATATCAACACACAAAATCCATATAGGGATTTCCATCCAAAGAAAGATAATTACAATGGATCTGGTGGTACAACTAGTGTAGAACAACTTATAACCTTAATGGGAAATCATATATAGGTCAGGAAAAATAACCATATCTGTGTGGAGTATCCTGATACACAAAGTGGGAAAACAATGTTTGACTAATTCATGAGATAAAAAAATCCAACATTCAATGTGACTACAAAACCATTTGTAGCTAATAAATTGAAATGTTCCATAGAGAAAAGATTTCATGATTTGGTAAGTATCAGAAGGGAAAAAGTTTTTCTGGTATTTGTTTCGTCATTCTGGAGATACGGATCAATGGAGGTAATTAATTGAAAACGTGAAAGTGTTTTAAGAAGTAGAAAAATTTTAATGAAAGGAGTTTAAAGATATATTGTTAGAAAAATAAATTCCTTTTGCAAAATTAGTCGATATTGAAGGAAAATATCATAGTCTGAGGAAAAATGAAGATGCGAATGTTGAAAATTAATAAGCAAACACCATAGGTTTTTCAAAACATTCAATAGAAAACATATTTAACTCTAGAAGAATGATTGATCGATTATTTGATAGGTTAAATCCATTCCATTGAGGGGGAATATTCTCATAATTGTTCACATTATATGAATATATAGTCTCATGTGATATCAATATCGAAAAAGAGTTCTCTATGTCTTATTAATTTAATGGAATTATAGAGAATAAGAGGACAAATAAAACACTAGAAAAGGAAGTAAGGGGATGAAGGAAAAAACTGACATTCCACCCTATAGTAATTTGGGAAGAAACACCTTCGTACTTGCCTAAATAGAATGATAGATTATAACATGTGCGGAGAAAAATTCTACCATGATCATGATTTAAAGGGAAATAAAGAAGATATCAATTTTCCATGAAACAATTGTAATGAAATTATACATTTTGGAAATTATTTTCCTAAGTGTTATTAAAATTTTAAATAGAAAAGAATAACACTTCAAGGCCACGATTATCTGATAAAATACAATAGATGTGGAAGTTCCCAATGATATGGTCGAACGTACGTTAATTATCTCCATAGATTTATCTAAATTTTTATTTTATTGTTTACCATAACATTAATTTGTAGCTTCCTAACTTGCATTAAAAAATAGATATTTCCAGTTCACCATGATATGGGGGTTATTATTAGAAACTCATACAAAACTCCTTATCTCCAAAAATATGGTTTGTGAAGTTTCTCTTATAGAGTATAAACACGCAATAATTTCTTATTTTATTATCATACACAAGGATGATTTTGATATAATCCTTAGTATGTATTGGAATTCAAAATATGATCCTAAATTTTCTTTCAAAAAATGATGTTATGATCTATGTGAAAGGAGGAGAATACATTATCTTTAAATAAGAAACATCATCACATGATTATTATCAAAATATAGCCCCAATAGCTTTACTAAAAGAGAATCTTTGGGAGGAATAAAAAATAACATCTTGGTATGACGATGGAAATATTCAAATCATGGATATACATATTAGAATGGAATATATTGATGTTTTTCTTGAGGATTTCCATGTACAACACTCAGGTAATTATTCTTTTTTTTTCTATTGATTATATTCCTGATACACAGAAAATATTAAAGGATCCCAATAGAATGTATATAGTGGAATTTTTGGAGTTGAAGAAACAATATAAAGGGTTGGGTAAAAAGGTATTTTTTCTCCATAGAGTTTCTCAATAAGGATCCCCTATTCACATTGTTATAAAGAAAGATGAATCCATTAGACTCTGTGATGATTTTAGATAAATCAATGATATTGTAATAAATATCAAATATCTTATACCATGTATCAATGATTAATTTGATCAAAATAAAGGATCTATATTATTATTTCAGATTGATATTTATTTTGTATATCATCAATTATGATGGAATAAGGAAGACATTATGATGACAAATTTTTTGAAAACTTATGGTCATTTGGAATTTACAATATTTCCAATTTTATTGACTAATGAACCATAAATTTGTATGGATCTCATGAACAATGTTTTCATTGAATATCATGATGATTTTGGTTTGGTATTCGTTGATTATTTTATGTTATATACTAAAATCTATGAGGACCATAATAATCAGTTGTGGATAATTATTAAGACTCTAATATGAGAAAAATTTAATAGTAAACTTATAATGTGTGTATTCTATTTTAGGAAATTTATTTTCATGGACATTTTGTCTCTAAAGATTGAATCACTATTTATCTAGCAAACACAATGGAATTCCTAGAATGGCCAGCATCGACGAGCAGAACAGGGGTAGGCAATTTTATAAGTTTAGAAGGTGTCTATGGACATATCGTCCATAATTTCATATGATTAGGTAACCACTTATCCAGGATCACATGTAAAGTGTAAAATTAATTTTAAAAAAATTGTGTCCTGAATGTTTTGGAATTATTGAAGTGAATATTAGTCTATGATCTTATCATGACAATACAGACATCAAATTATGGGTTTGTGATTTAAAGTTATGTATCATGGAAATAACAAGGTTTTTTTTGTCACACCCCGACCATGGACACTAGTTATATTTTTTCTTTTATTGGTCTCACGTCTTTTATATGATTTTTAGTTTTTTTTTTAGTCTGGGTTTGAAATTTTTGAAGAGTTTCTATTTTCGGTGGGTCTCGGGCCAGTGTGCAGTCACCACACTACTAGCGGTCACCGTGCATTCAGTCCGAGTGGGTGCGTGGTCATCGAACCACTAGAAGCGATCATGTGTTCGGACCCGGTGGTTACGCGGTCCCTCAACCGTTTCGATAAATAATAAAATTAGAAGAATAAATTAAATGGGAAAAAATAATAAATAAATACATAAAGTAAGTTTTTGTTAAAATGAATTTTATAAAATGTTTAATAATAATAATAACACTAATTAATAATAATAATAATAATATAATTATTATTTTTATTATAGGTTAATAGAAAAAAAGGTAACCCTAATTTACCCGATGCCCCCCTTTCCCCATTTACTGGTCACGAGCCGCACCCCCCCCCCCTTCCTCATTGCTCTCTCGTCCGCCGCGTGACAGCCCTCTCCCCGGTTTCTTCTCCCTTGCGCGGACATCGCTTCCCCCAGCCCATCGCTCCCCTTTACCCTTCTCTTCTCCGCGTCGCTAGCCCCCTCCTGGCATGCCCTCGCCCTCCCTGTTCGGCATGCGTGATGTCGCCACCTCTCATCCCATGAGGTCTCCTTTCTCTCCGGATGCCCCCCCCACCGCCTCATCTGGCTAACTCTCCTCCTCTACCACCCCCTTTCTCCTATCCAGCTGGCACAAGGACACCCGGCCCCCTGCTTGCCTAGCTGACATAAGAACCCCCTTCCCCCTCTTTTTTTTCTTCCCTCGGCACAACCCACCAGTGAAAGCTTTTTATACCCCTTCTCGATGTGATTCCAAAAAACCCAACCCCCTTCACGGTGCAGTTCCGGCAAACCCTGCACTTGTCATTCGACGATCTTCAATCGAAAACCCGAATTTCATGGCACAACGCCTCAGCATGCTCCGATGTGGATGTGAATTCCCTCTCTAGGTTTGTGAAGGGTGTTTCGAGTCATGTCAGACCCTATTTCGATCACTACCGCCGAAGGATAAGTGATTAAAATCATTTCGGATCTTCTGTTGTTGTTCACAGGGCACGTTTTCCCTCACTGCATGTTTTGGTTCACCGCCACTATCCAAGGTAAGAGTTATTTTTATCAAGCACATTTTTATTTTTATAATTTTTAATCTGCTTTGAATTCCTTGTATTTTATTTGTAGTACGGATTATTATTTTGGTTTCCAATCTTGCTTTATTAAGTTCTCATGATCACTACTCCTGTCTTAGGTGAAGTCCTTAAGCCCGTGAATTATTGAACACTTTTGGGTTGTGTTTATATCTTTGAGTCCTTGGTTTTTACTGATAGGTACATCGATCTTTGTCACTTTATGTTGGGTGTCAAAAATTTTTGCAGGGAGTAGAGATCATTTCTGAGTGCGCACACATATTTTCCCAGGTATGAATATATATATATATATATATATATATAAGCCTTCTGAGTGTGTGTTCCATCATGGTGCGGGGAACACATGCATCAGTTTGAAGATGTGTATATATATATATGGAAGTGTGTGCACACATGTAAGCGAAGTGTTTCTTGAGTTATAATGTTTCCACTGGACTTCCTTGACATAGGAAAATCCATGCATTTACATTCCATTTCGTGACCTTGAGGCTTGATGTTTTTGTTATATTATTATCTTGCTATAAATCTTCATGGTACCTCTTTAATGCTTCTTGTGATATTCAAAAATTATTAGGTGTTTTTAAAGATAGGGTTTACATGTATCGTGGTTTAGGGCTTCTATATGATGCCTTTGGTGTTAGTAAATTTCCACTTGTTCCTTTGGGTGAAATTGGATTTCTGGGTGGGTTTTTTCCCATAAAAATGTTTTGTTAAATTGGCCTGAAATATTTTTTGGATTTCTTATATGAAATGTGGTATTTACCCTAGTTTTGGTTTGGTGTTAGTCTAAAAAAAGGATTTTGGTTTATGAACTTGTGTGGTATTGAGTGATATGAGTGTTTTTGGGTTGAAAGCAAAGGGTGTATTTACAAAATTTGGTTTCAAAATTTTTGGTTTGTTTTGAAGTGTTCCTCTTGGATTGCCCCGGTTAGCCCTGGAAACATGCTAGTGTGAGTTTTTGGAAAATGAAAGGGCGTTTTTGTAAATCTTGTGGTGTGTGTGGGGGAAAGTGGATGACAAAGACCATTTGGCACTTTGTTTGGTGATTTTGTATTAACCTGACTTGAAGTAAAATTGGGAAGGTTTTTGTTAAATGTTTTATTTAAGGGTCTATTTGGCCATGTTGGTATAAAGATAGTATTTTTGGTTTTTTTGGAAAGGGTATATAAATTTTTTGATAAAAGGATGAGCGTTGTGAATCTAAAGGCCCATTTGGCATTTTAGATTGGATGTTTACAAAAGGTTTGATATGTTTGAATTGTATGAGGCCCGTTTGGCATCTTTGAAACTGTGTGTTTGGAAAACCCCTCTTCAGTTAGGCCCCTTGCCTCCTCTTTAGATCATGTGATAGGAGGGTCCCTAGTATGGGCCTCCATTTTATAATATTTATTTTATGTAATGGGACTAAACTTGAGGTGGTCAGGGTGGTGATGGATTGTGTTGTGTACTTGATTATATATATACGACTTGTTATTTGAATGTGTGGCACACCTCTTTATGAACATAGCTCTGAAACTTATCATAAAAATGGGGTTTACTAAGAAATATTGCTACACTATTTTAGATTGCACACTGGCTAGTGGACCCATAGCATGGTAATACCATGTTATTACTACTTTGGGGATTGGGCCCCTCGGTTAGGCTGGGTAGGGATATACCGAGTGTTTGGGCGTTATGACGTCATTAAGTAAGGGCATGCCTTCAGGAAGAGTCACATGTATGATATGATCTGGTCTTCCTCCAAGTTACTAGGATTTCTGTGATCCATTAATATGAGCATTATTAGTACCACTGCCCCTGCTGTGTGTGGAATAATTCACTTGAACTTGGTTTCAGTGTTTATTTGACAAGTTTTGTGTATATGGTTGGTTTTAAAAATGAACTTCAAAGGATCTATTTTGGAATGGTTTGCATGAACCCCCACCGCCTTTTTTCTTTTCCTAGTTTTTGAATTATAATAGTAATGGATTTTAGTTTTTTAGTTTTCAAAATGAAGTGTATTGAGAAAACCTTATTTTTATAACTATAGTTCAAACTAGTTTTATTGGGTTGTTTTGGAATTTGGAAATGCATGGATTCTGTGGTTCACTTTTTGCATTCCTACTGAGCATTTTAATGCTCACTCCTATCTTACCTTTTTAGATGCAGGTTCAGCTGTTTGGTTCGGGTTCTTGTTTCGTCTACCCGTGCAATGCAAACTATTCGTTTTTGGTCGTGACCAAGATGTCACATTGAGGTATGTGCAGTCTTGTTTTCTTTCCACTGCTAGTTTTCTTTCTCTTTGTTTAGTTTTTATTATTATATTTGTCTACCTTTTATGGGCCAAATCATTCCCACCTATTTAGTTTTGATGCCCGACACTGGGTGCCAGCCCGTGGGGATCAGGAACACCCCTCGGGCCATGCCGTGTGCTGGCTCCGGTGACCGGTTTAGGGTTGTCCCAGGTTGGTTCCTGAAAAAATGGTATCAGAGGTAGGTGATTTTGTATTTGGGGTGTCTGGTAGAAGGAAATTAGGACTGTCGTGGCTCATGAGGTAGGATACAGGTTGGTGCCTGATCACCACCGCTCGGGACGAGACCTGAGTTACTAGGGGTAGTCCAGGATTTTAGTTTTTTTTCTTTGGTTGTTTTAGATTGAGGGATGACAATGAGAGAGATTCAGTTCACATTGGGGCCTCACATGAGGTGGGGAGCCATGTGGTGTCCATGTTCTGGTTTAAGGTCCTCTTAGTGTTATTCCTTACATGGGGAAGGGATCACCACCGTGCCATCGGGTTAGGCACATACACGAGTTTCTCTTTTCGATGGTTTATAGTTGGTTTTGTTTCGTATTGAACTTGGTCGATGAGAGTGTTTGTTGAGAATGAAAGTGATTTCTAAATGAAAAAAGGGGTTTCTTCCAATTTTTTTTTTTTGAAATTAGTAAAGTGGGTTTTTAAAGAGATAGTGTATTGGTTTGAAAAAACTTGGTACGTGTTTTGATTTGGTAAGGGAAATAAGTAATTGAACTTTAGAACTCCTTATGGAGGGTCACACATGCATGGGTGTGTACAAAAAGTTTGTGGGGGAACTTTTATGCAAATGTTATGAGTGATATTGAATGAATGCACATGTTTCGGTTCATAAGGATCCATATGTGGGTTTTAAATTTTTTAATGAAATGATTGTTTTGGAAAAAATGATTTTTTTCATTTGTTTGTGTATGATTGGATTATGGGCCTGTTTTTCCTTGGCTTGTGTTGTTTCATTGATTTATTTTTGGCTTGCTGACTGGTTTTGATGGTTCTTTTCATGTTATTATGATTATGCCGCCCAAGAAGCCTCCAAATGTTGTTAATGTGGTATGCCCAGTTCCCAGTTCTTTTTGTGTGTAGCCTGCATATCGAGGTAATCAAAATCTTTTAGAGGTAGTTGTATAGTTGCGAAGCATAGTGAGTCTCTGGGTTGTTCGGAACTCCCTAGGTAGTTAAGGTTTGTACCATCCTAGATTTAGTTGAGGGTCCATCATTAGACTAGTAAAGGTGGGATCTCTCATTGTCGTTAGAGTCTATGTGTAGTTGGTGGGGGTCGTCTCTTGTGAAGGTTTCCCATCTGGAAAGGACCTTCGTCTGTACCAACCCAATGTTTGTTGGACCATTCTCTCGCATGCCACTAGTGTGGTAATTTCAAGCATTCTAAGTCACCTTGTCACATCCCTCCGATGTTTTGCTAGTGTGTGAATATTCGGGCCTCCAGGAAGAGATATGTAAGAATCGTTGTTCTGGAGGAAGGAGTTTGGGACTGAGGGATGGAAACTCTTGACTGTGAGGTAGGAGATTATTCATCCATTAGGGCCCCAACCATAGGTCTCATGTTGAAGCTCGCGCATGGTCAGGATTTTCCAAACCTTTGAATTTTAAAAGGTTTGGTTGAGTAAATAAAATAAGCTCTTAGCTTATTTTATTTGGTTAGAATTCTCTAGCCTCATGAGAGATTTGAAGCTTTCTCCTTCTTCTTCTTCTTCTTCTTTACGCTTGACGAATAACGCGAAGAACCTTCGAGCTCCGACGAAGAACGCCGCTCCTCTCTTCTTCGTAGCCGGTTGTCTCCGAAGATCGACGACGCCTTCCGTGTCAACGAAAGGGAACGCCGCTTCCTCCTCGGACTCCCTTCGTCGGCTTACGAGGACTTGCCAACGACGTACCTCTTCGGATGTACCTCTTCATCATCGGATTTGACAAACGTTTACCGCGACGCCCGACCTCCGCGACGTTGTCTTCCGCGGGTCGTTGACGATCTTCGATCTTGAAACCAAGGTAGGGGTTTGTTGTGGTTTATTTCTTTACTCTCGTTCATGGTTCTAGAATGATAATCTTGTCATTAAATATTTAAGATTTATCATCTAATGAGAGGGGGGTCGGACCGCACATACATGGCCGAATTCCCCCTCCTTTGTTCTTGGTTATTTATATAATCTTGTGGATGAATGAGAAGGCGTGGTGCCGTCGCACCACGCGGGAATCGCCCAGCTTATTTACGCGACGCTGTCGCGCCGCGCCACAGGAAGTTTATCATGAACGCGACGCCGTCGTGCCGCTTCGAAGGGAATCAAAGGCGCCGCGGCCGGAGCGGGGCTGCGGCGGAGGGGCGCGGTGTCGTCGAACCGCGCCGGACGACGAACACCGCGGCCGGTTCCGGGCCGCGGCGAGACGGGAAGACCGGCGGCTCGCCGGGCCGCCGGTGTCGGAAGCCGGAAGGGGACCGGCTTTGCCGTTCCGTTGAAGAAGACCCAGCCGGAAAGGTGGGCCGGCCGGACGGGAGAAAGACCGGGGGAATTAAATTCCCCCGACCAGGTCAAATGCCCCCCCATTTATGAGGGGGGCCGTTTCTTTAAGGGGGGCAGGCGGCCCCCCGGTTTTCCTCAAAGCAGGCCCCCACGAGGGGGGAGGGTTTCTCCAAAAAGGCACGGCTTTTAGCCGCGCCGCCAGCTGGAAGCGGGGGCCATGCCCCCCGCGCGTGGCACCCAGCGGCGCCGGACCACCGCCGGCCGGGCCGGGTCGGCCTGGACCCGGACCCCCCGTTTTCGAGATGATTTCGGTATTTTGGCCATAACATGAGCTACGGACCTCCGATCGACGAACCGTCTATGGCAATGTGATCCTTGGATTGAGACGGTCGATTCGGTATATCGCACTCAAAGTTTCGGAATACTTTGAGTTCAGTCGGGTTGGTTCGTACACGAAACCAACCGGGCCCTCGGAGCGGAAACGCTCTTATCTTGAGCTACGGACGTCTGATTGACGTGTAGTCAGCTTTGTTGTGTTCCTCTTAGAGAGACGGATCTTTTGGCATACTCCACCTGAGGTTTGGACGCAGGTGGAGTACAGTCGGGTTGGTTTTGCCGTAGAAACCAACCGGGCCCCTAGGACGAAAAAGCCAATAACTCTCAGACCGGGCGTCCGATCGACGCGTCGTCTGTTGAGTTGAGTTCCTGTTGACGATACGGAACTTTTGGATACATCAACTCTGGACCTTGTGATAGTTGATGTATCAGCCTCTCGGCTCGTGGAGCGGACCCTCCTGAACGAGCTTGCTGTGTGCGGGATCCTTAGTGCTGGCTGCGACTGTGACTGCTACTGTGACTGCTACTGCTGCTGTGACTTCGATGACGACAGTACAGAGATCCTGTGTGGATTCGACGACGAATACAACACTCAGCGATCCTACGTGGATCAGTGCTACAGGTTCTGTGTGGGCTCGATCCTGTGTGGGTCTGATCCTGTGTGGGTGCTTGCGCGCAGCGGTCCTGTGTGAACCAGCGCCTACAGGTCCTGTGTGGGCCCGATCCTGTGTGGGTCTTTGCGGGGGTTAGTTACCTATCGATCCTTCGTGGGTCTGATGACTTAGATGGATCAGAGATCATCTTTATCGTCCTTTGAAGAAGTATACCTGTGTGAGCTAAATCCTATTGCTTTCCTGTGTGGATTGTGTTGTACTATCCTGTGTGGATTTCGTTTTGCTTTCTTGTGTGGAATACGTTTACTTTCCTATGTTAACTGAGTTGTACTTGGGCTCGGAGGTTGGAGCGTATTGGAATTGATGACTTAGGTATATGTATGGGCATATACCTAAGCAGTGTCGGTTGTTACTTCGTGATTGTAGCTTTCTTTGTGGTTTATCCTTTGTGGATTTTGAGAGACCATCAGGGGTCTCGGGGTCCCTACTGAGTAGCTTATACTCACCCCTGCACGGGCTATGCCCGCACTACGTTGTGTTGGTTGCAGACGACGGACATCGTTGATCTTGGCTGAGGCTTGCAGAGCAGGACGGTACCTGGAGGTGGACCACTGGGCGAGACGTAATAGGAGCGGACGGTGGGACCTGTGGAGCAGTGGAGCTATCTGTACCCATCCTTCAGGTGGGATCTCCAGTGGACAGCTCGGTGTAGCGGCGTTTACTTACAGTTGTTGTTTTCCCTTTTGTGTTGTACTTTACTTTCAGTTTGGGTTTGTATACTGGCCCATTTACTTTTCCGCACTTTCAGTTGTACTCTGTTTTTACTTAGTGTTTACTTTCCGCTTGCTTACTCAATATTGGGATAGAAATATCTAACATTTCCTTGTTCTATTCTCATCACTGTCATAATCTCATCCTTGTTGTGGTGGTGTGATGAGTGTGTTCTCCCACAATCCATGCAGTCTTATCTGCTCTCACTATGATTTTTAAATTGTTAAGTCTCTTTAAATGGTGTGGCCCTTAAATTAATGGACCTATTCTGATTTTGTGTTGGTCTCAGTTATGGTTGTTAGGGGGAAGTTCATTTCATGAAACTTATTGGAGGTGTTCAGTTAATTCTTCATCCTTATGTTGCTGGGTTGTTTTGTAGAAAGTTTCTTGTCAAAGGCTCAGCTGTGTTATTTGGTCAGTGTTGGGAAAATGAACTAGTTTTGCCTAGTAGTTCCCACGTTTCCCCCCCTCGAGGGGTAGTTTGTTCGAGTTTCGAGGGATTCCACATTAGTGAATTCATGTGGTTGAGATAAACCTCCCATGTTCTCCCCTCATCTTCGGGAAATGATTGTTCATGAGTTGTCTGGGTGTGAAATGTGTTGGTAATGGTCACCCCTAGCCTCTTGGTTTCTTCTGGTTTGATTTGGTCATTGACTCAAGTTGTGTCAACTGTTGTCCTGGTGACTTTCTAGGGGAAAACGTTTTTGTGGTGTGGAGAATTGTCACACCCAAACCACATAAACTAGTTATTTTATTATTTTATTGGTCTCGTGTTGTTTGGATGAGGTTTATTTGTCTTTGAGTATGGGTTTGACATTTTTGAAGCATTGATGTTTTTGGTGGGTCTCGGGAAAGTGCGCAGTCATCGCACTACTAGCGGTCACCGAGTATTCGATCCGGGTGGGTGCGCGGACACCGCACCACTAGTAGCGATCGTGCATTTGGACATGCTGGTTGCGCGGTCACACAACTTTTTAGATAAATAATAAAATTAGAAGAATAAATGAAATGGGAAAAAATAATAAATAAATACATAATGTAGTTTAAAGTTAAAAATAAAATTATAAAATGTTTAATAATAATAATATCAATAATTTAAAATATTTTTGTTATTATTATTCTAATAATTATTATTATTATAGGTTAATAGAAAAAAGGGTAACTATAGTCTGCCCAGCCCCCCCCCCCCCCCCTTCCCCCATTGCTGGCCGCGGGCTGCACCCCCCACCCCTTCCCCGTCACTCTCTCGTCCGTCTCGCGACAACCCCCTCCCCGGTTTCTCCTCCCTTGCGCGGACGGCGCTTCCCCCAGCCCATCGATCCCCTTTACCATTCTCTTCTCTACATCACAAGCCCCCTCCTGGTAGGCCCTTGCCCTCCCTATTCGACCTGTGTGATGCTACCACCTCCCCTTCCCGGAGGCCTCCTTCCTCTCTAGATCACCTTACGCCTCCTCATCCGTCTTGCTCTCCTGCTCCAACACCCCTTTCCCCTGTCCATCCCGTGCAAGGCCACCCCCCCCTTCTATCTATCTGACACAATAACCCCCTTCCCCCTCTTTTTTTCTTCCCTTGGCGTGACCCACTGGCAACAGCTTGCTTTCCCCCTTCCCAGTACGATTCCGGCAAACCCATCCACCTTCCCGGTGCACTTCTGGCGAACCCTGCCCCTACTGTTTGAATATCATCCATCGAAAACCCGAATATTATGGTGAAGTGCCTCCACGCGCTCTGACGTGGCCACGAATTCCCTCATTGGGTTTACAAAGAGTTTTTCGGGTAATGTCGTACCCCATTTCATTCAACGTCACCGATGGAGAAGTGATTCAAATCACTTCGGATCGTCCGCTGTTGTTCGCAAGGTGCATTTGGCCTCGCCGCAGGTTTTGGTTCTCAGCCAACATCCAAGGTAAGAGTTTTGTTATCTCATTCACATTCATTTTTATTTTCATTATTTTGCATTGAATTCATTATATTTTATTTGTAGTATGGATAATTATTTTGGTGTGCAATCTTTCTTTGTCGTGTTCTCATGATCACCGCTATTGTCCGAGGTGATGTCCTTAATCCCTTCTTTTATTGCAAACTTTTGTGTCGTGTTTATATCTTTGAGTCCTTTATTTTTACTGAGAGATGCATTGATCTGTGCTGCCTTATGTTGGGTGTCAAAAATTATTGCAGGGAGTCGAGATCGTTTCTGAGTGCGCACACATATTTTTCCAGGTATGAATATATATATATACACACCTTCTGAATGTGTGTTCCCTCACAGTGCGGGAAACATGGACATCAATTTAAAGATGTAAATATATATATGGATGTGCGTGCGCTCGTACAAGAGAGGTGTTTCTTGAGTTAGAATGTTTCGACTGGACTTCCTTGATGTAGGAAAATCCTTGAATTTACTTTCCATTTCTTGTCCTTGATGCTTGAGGATTTCATTATATTATTATCTTGCTATGAATATTCATGATACCTATTTAAATATTCATGTGTTGTTTAAAAATTATTTGGTGTTGTTTAAGATAGGGTTTACATGAATCATGATTTAGGCCTTGTATATGATGCCTTTGGTGTTTGTAAGTTTCCAATTGTTCTTTGTGGTGAAATTGGATGTTTGGGTGGGGTTTTCCCATAAAAATGTTTTTTTAAATTGGTCTAAAATATGTTTTGGATTTCATATATGAAATGTGGTGTTTTCCCTCATTGTGGTTTGGTGTTTGTCTAAAAATAGGCCTTTAGTTTTTGAACATGTGTGGTATTGAGTGATATGGGTGTTTGTGGGTTGAAAGCAAAGGGTCTATTTACAAAATCTGGTTTCATAATTTTTGGTTGGTTTTGAGGTGTTCCTCTTGGTTTGGCCCGATTGGCCCTAGAAACATGCTAGTGTGAGTTGTTGGAAAATGAAAGGGGGTGTTTGTAAATCATGGGGTGTGTTTGGGTGAAATTGTAAGACAAAGTAAATTTGGCACTTTCTTAGGTGATGTCGTTTTAAAAATACTTAACATAAAATTGGGAAGATTTTTGGTAAATGTTTTTTTAAGGGGACATTTGACCACGTTTGTATAAAAATAGTATTCGTAGTTGTTTTGGAATTGGTAAATAAATGTTCTGATAAAGGGATGATTGTTTTGAAGTTAAAGGCTCATTTGACATTTTAGATTGGTTGCTTGCAAAAGGTTTGATATGTGTGAATTGTATCTGGCATGTTTGGCATCATTGAAACCATGTGTTTGGAAACCCCCACTTCGGTTACGCCCCATGACTTTTCATTCGATAACGTGACATGAGGGTCCTTGGTATGGGCCTCCTTTTGAGAATATTTATTTTAAGGCATGGGACTAACCGTGAGGTGGTTAGGGTGGTGTCGGATTGTGTTGCGTGCTTGATTATATATATATACGAACTATTATTTGAATTCGTGGCACACCTCTTTGTGAACATAGCACAGAAACATAGAATAAAAAGGGGGTTTATTTAGAATTATTGATGCACTAGTTTAGATTATGCACTGGGAAGTGGGCCCATATGAGGGGAATACTGTTTTGTTGATGCAATGGGTATTGGGCCCCTCAGTTTGGCCATGTAGGGCTATACCGAGCATTTTGGCGTTATGATGTCATCGAGTTAGGGCATGCCTTCAGGATGAGTCACATGTATGGTACATTCTGTTCTTCCTCTGAGTTCCTAGGTTTTATGTGATCCTTTGATATGAGGACTATAAGTACTATTTCCCCAGCTGTGTGTGGAATCATACCCTTGATCATGGTTTCAGTGTTTCATGGAAAATTTTTGTGTATATGGTTGGTTTTAAAAATGAACTCCAAAGTAAATATACTGGAATGGTTTGCGTGAACCCCTATTTTGTTTTATTTTCCTTATTTTTGAATTATACGGTCAATGGATTTATGATTGTCAGTTTTCAAAATGCAGTGTAATATAAAAACCATATTTTTATAACTGTAGTTCAAACATGCATTATTGGGGTTTTTTTAAATTTGAAAAAGCATGGATTTTATGGTTCACTTTTGGCATTCCAACTGATCATTTTAATTCTCATTCCTATCTTACCTTTTCAAATGTATGTTCATATATTTTGTTCTACTTCTTGTTTCGTCTACCCGTACGATGCATATTGTTAGTTGATGGAGGTGACCAACAGGTCACATGGTGGTATGTGCAGTCTTATTTTATTTCCACTTCTAGTTTTATTTATCTTTGTTTAGTCTTTATTATTTTATTTTTCTTTATTTTATGGGCCAAATCGATCTGACCTGTTTTGTTTTGATGCTCGACACTAGTTGCTAGCCCGTGGGAATCGGGAACGCCCCTCGGGCCATGTTGTGGGCAGGCTCGTGTGACCGGTTTAGGGTCAGCCTGAGTTGGTGTGTGACATATTTCATTATACAGAATGATAGGTTTATTTCATATGCATCATGGTAATTAAAACACATGGAAAAGACTATGAGAATTGTGATCTTGAGTTAGTGACAGTAATCATTTCTCTTTAGATATAGATACACATTCTCTACGGTGAATGCAATGAGATATATATTGATCACAGGATTTTGAAATATATTTCTTAGAGAAATAACTCAACATGATACTAAGGATATGTATTTATCTACTCATGGATTGTGGTTTCAAAATACACTACCAGTCATAGATGAAATATATTGTGGAAAATTTATTGAGTAGGTCAGAATATAGAGTTACGAACAAAATGAGAGTTCAAAGAGATCTAATGTTCATGGATATAGTAAAAATTAATATGGGATTACCAAGGAAGGTGAAATATTACTAATTTTTTAAAATTGTTTCATATCAATGTTTACTGGAAAAGATAAAATGTTCTTAGTTTGATGATGAGGCTCTTCAAAATAATATTTAATATTTAAATCATGGGATATTGATTGACTTTGTATATCACAATGATATGTTGAATTTTGGGAAGTGGATTTGTGTATAACTTGTACCAAAGAAAAAAATGGAATTGTTGGATAATATTTAAATATCCAATTTCTTTATACACCCTAGTAAAACTAGGATATATCTATATATGAGGGAAAAACTTTGGTTGGGCAACATGAAATGGGATATCACTAAATATGTTTCAAGATGTTTTTTCTATCAATATGTGATGGATGGAAGACCACAAAGTAGAGGAATCATGCAACCTACTTTTATAGCCATGTTGAAAGTGGATGATATTATGATGGACTTAGTCATTATGATAAAATAAAATCCAGGAATAAATGATTTGATATGAGTTATCATTGTTCTTATTACCAAATCCTCACATTTTATTTTTATAAGAGAAAATCTACCACTCAAATGTTTAAAATTATTATTTATTAATGAATTTGTAATAATTCATGGTGTACCCATATAGATTATTTCTAATCATGACCATATTTTACATATAATTTCTGAAAAAGAAATCAGAAGGCCCCATATACTGAGCTTAATTTGAGAAATCCCTACCAACATGAATCTAATTGACAACCATAATAGATTATTCAAACTGTTGAAGACATATTGAAATCTTTTTCACATGACATTAAAGGCTTGTGGGATCAGTATTTATCTCTATTAGAATTTCACTATATCAATAACATCAATTAATTTATTCAAATCGAACCATATGAAGAGTTATATGGAATGAGATGTTGTGAACCTACTTGGTGGGTTGATGTTGGTGAATGAAAACTCATTGGCTGAGAACATGATGAATAAATAATAAAAATGGTAATGATTATTCAAACCCATATCAATGCAGCAAAATATAAGAAAAAGTGATATTTAAATGATCAAAGGAATGATTTGAATTTTAATATAGGAGATTATATATTCTTCTATGTATTTCAATAGTCTGGTGATATCTGATTCTATTAGAATGTAAAATTATGTCCCATGGATATCAGACCATTTGAAATTTAGGAAAGAATTGGATTTATGTCTTACCATTTGGAAATACTGTTACGTCTTTTGAATGTTAATTGTGTGTTCCATGTATTACTATCAAGGAAATGCACACTAAACCCAACACATATACCCACATATGATTAAACAGAACTAGAACATGATATATCATATTGTGAACTGCTTATCATTATTCTTGATACCATAGAATAAGTGTTGAGGAATCATATGATCCGATTGATAAGGATGTTTTGATAAAGAATAAAATGGAAGAGGAGATGTGGGAACCTAAATACCATATGATGAAGAACAACCCAAATTGTTTTATGAAGTGATAATATAGTAATTTCAAGGACAAAATTATTGGATGGAGGTAAAATGTAATAGCCCAATCTTCTATGGTACTCTAATTTTTTAAATAATTAATTAGTTTTTTTGTAAGAAATACCGAGTTCAAGCGCACCATGATCTATCAAACTAGACATTTAAAAAGTAGTTATAAGTAGTACTATCCACAATATGAAATTTATTTTTCAAAATATGCATAATTTCTTAATTCTTAATATTAAAATTATCTTACAATGTCATATTAGAAATTTTTTGATACATTTAAATTTTGATGAATAGTGAAAAATACTAAATTATTGTTTAAAAACCAACATTTTCATGTAATTAATTATTATAAGTTAAATTTAATATAATGAAAATGTAGATACATAATACAAATATTATTTTAATTCATTTCATTGGAACCATTTGTATTATAGAATTAGATATAAAAATTAAATGATTTTTTGAACGTCTCTTTTACCCACCTACTAAACACAAATATGGGATTAGCATGAAGTAAAATTTTACCAATCATGTGAATTTAATTTAGATTAATAGACATACATGGTTGTAATAATTAAATATAAATAAATTTATAGGATCAAAATAATTTTTTAGGTTAATATTAACTTTTGATTTTCTTTACAATAACTAAATGAAAATAAGGTAATTAATGGTAAAAATAATATTATAAAAATATATAATTTTCAAAAAATTTCTCCTAATTTAATTGGATAAGTGTGTTTCAGTCAAAATAATCTTTTTTAAAAAATTTCATCATTTTGAAGCCATTTGTTTTAGATTAGGACACTTATTGTATATTATTTAAAGAAGAGTTAAAAATGTCACATTCAAATTTTAATAACTATATCATTTTTAATATGATGATATATATGTGATATAGTTAACTCTAAATATTATTTATAAATATAAAATCTTTATCTACATAATGGTGTTTATTTAAAATATTTGGAAATACATAATTAAATAAAATGGTGAAAATGATTATCCGGAAACTGAATTATTAAAGGTAGAATCAATTCAATGATATTAATTATATTAAAATAAATATAACATAACTATTTGGTTCAATGATCTAATTTTTGGATGAATTATAGAGGTTATGGATTACATAATGAATTTTGTTTCGAATGAATCATGTTATTATAACTTTAAAAAAACCATGTATTAAAATATGTCAAAACTGATATAAATGAGATTTCAATACGAATTCAATTTTATTAAATGATACATAATTCGTAAAAATATATGGTTCGTCAAAATAAGTTTCATACTATTAATTATGTCTTAGGAGATCTATTTGTGGTTCATTGGGATGTATAGAGTAACTATATATACCCTATAGTATCAGAATGTATGTACACATGGTTAGAGTTAAAATTTTTAACTAAATGTTAATAAAACAATAAGGTTAATATTTTGACCTAAACATCTCAGAAAACAAAGGTAAAGAGGAGTTTGAATCATCCTCATCAGATAAAACCAATAACTCACTTTGTACCTACTTGAAATTGAAAATACATTTATATTAAAGATATTATTTATTTGTTTCCAAAAGTGCCCCTCCACCCTCTTATAAAATGGCGCCTTATTATCACTATTACTCACACCTATAAATTACATTAGCTTAATAAAAAATTTCCCATTTTCCCTAAAATATTTCCTCAGTTCACCTTAGACTTCATAATTTTGTATGAATTCCAACCTATGGATTCCATATATGAAAATCAAAATGAGATGTCTGAAAAAGATGTAATTTTTTTCTAAAATCTTTCACTATTATATTCTTCATCATATTATCTTCCTATTTTGTTTTAATACTAAATTAATAACTCTAGATTAATATATATACTTATATTTTAATATTCTAAGGGACAACCATGTTCCGACTTTTATCCATCCTAGAATAACAATATCATCATAGGTGTGTATGCACAGCTTACAATCTCTACACCATGGTGTAATTTGTTATTGATCACTACATTACTTGTATAGGTATAATTATGAATATAATTGATATAAATAATGATTATAAAATTATAATTATTCTCTATAACTTACATACCATCATATTCTATTTAATTTTTCCATTAGGTTAATGATATCGTCTCTCGGATATAAGTGCAGGATATCATCTCCAAGACGGGATGAGATTAATTCTCAACATTAACAATTGAAAAATTATTATAAAATTTATAATAATATTATATTTAATATTTATAAATATAATTTAATTTTTATATTGATTAAATATATAATATGCATAATAAATAATACTTACAAAACTAAACATGCATAGGAAAATGAAGCATTTAACACTGAAAAAAATGGTAATACAAAAATGATATTAAAAAAATGATATAAGAGGATAATATATTATATAATAAATATGGATATGATTATGTTATAATTTTAAAACATTCATCAACCATTATACATGAGTTTAATGCACCCTCGACTAAATAAAATTACAAGGTAAGGGTTAATTTCTCAATCTTATTATTATCGAAGGTTGTTTATACATAAGAATATATATATACACATTTATCCTCCTCATCCATGTTTCTTAATAATTTATTTCAAAAAATTATTATTATGTATTTATAATCATTTTATCCAATTATTCATTTTTATTAAATGTGTTTATAGTAATCATTTTATCTTTTTTCGAACGAGGTAGTTTATGACCTTTTCAAAAAATTAAAGAAGGAATGTTTTTTTCAATTATATGGTGAAAAATATGTTTATTTTGTCATGATTTATTCACTTTATATATCTTAATTTTAAATATTACAATGATATTTTTAAAATAAATTTTTTCACTTATAATTTTAGGACATTTTTTATGGTTTCAATGTAAAAAAGGTAAATTTCAATCAATGAATTTTAATTATTTTATTTTATTATTTTCATCTATTTTAACATCATCTGTTGGATTTTATAATTAATTGAGGTTGATTTATTATTTTAATAACTTCCATATTATATTGAAGGGTTTATGATTTCCTTGACTGCGGATGTTCTGTGTTGAAATCATTCATGTATTAGGGTTAATGTATTATCATTTCATATGCTAGTTTTAACAAGAATGTTAATATTGGTTATGTTTTTACATTTTCATATGATGAATGAATTTGAATATGTATGTGATCGTTTGGGGACAACTTAATGAAATCCATAATGGTTGGGGACTAGTTAATGAATTCCACTCTATGTATCAATAGTTCTCTTGCAAAAAAACTGTTTTGGGTTTTGACTAACATCTTATCCACTTATATGTAGTCTTGGGATGACGCCTTTATGATAGTGTTCAAATGTGTGACAAAATTTTTCCCCCATTATGAAATAAGTTATTAATATTACATGTAATTATTAAACTATTATATTATCCACATGAAGGATTAAATGGAAATAATTTATTAATTATTACCATATTATGCACAATATTATTTTTAAAATTATTGTTTTTTATTTTTATAAAATTCTACAAATTATTATACTTATTTATGATGGGTTTCTCTATATCCTATATCATTACTGGGCATATGAGATCACACTTTTCTTATGATTCATTCTTCCCCAGGATGTGAATAATGTATATCTTGACTGACTATCTCGGACAGTCAAACGGATAAGAGAGTTTTGAAAAGACATTATATGATATTATTCATTTCATGATGTAATATAAAATAAATGTTTGTATAATGTTTTTTTAGTTTTACTAAACATATCAATCCGTTGGGATTTATTTTCTTGTGATAAAGAAAATATGTTAGAATAAATTATCGGCTTCAGGCCTATGGTGACAAGGCTTTACATTATTGGAATGTTGTGTTTTTTGAATGCTTTGGTAGTGTGTGGCCTAGTTATTATTTTAAAATAAATGGGAACGTGATTTATGATTTTAAAAATATTAATGATCCGATTAAAACTTTTTAAATATCTATATTTTATGTGTTTTCATTATCATTGTCATATGTTGGAGGCCAATAGAACATTGGGATGGGTCCCCTCTACTACCTCGTCTGTGGAAATGATACTGAAATTGAGTCTAGTAGACCATGGGAAGCCTTCAAATCAAGTGTCTCATGCATGAGAATACTGTAGTTTATGGTTTCTATACCATGTTTTTTCATGTTTTATTTTTACTATTATTGGATTCATGGGAGTCATCAAGAGGGTTGAGTAATAAATATTTCATGACCCCAATTAGATGGTGTTGTTCCCCCTTGACATGATGGGGCTATATCAGACGTTCCACTAAATTTTCCTTGTTCATAGAGGATAGATGGTTATTGACTTTCAAGCAACACCATATGATGATAGGTGTGTAAAAACTAAATAAATACAAGTACATACTATAGAGATGATAATAAAATTCTCAAGATCTTCTATAATGTAGATCATATTTTTTTCTACTCCATGTTAAATATTAGCATTTTTTGTCTTTCCTTATTTTTTGGTTTTAAATAAATTCTACATAGTCACCCAATTTTTTTATATCTAGTTTGTTTTTCTGCGTGGTTTTTGGTTCATAGATGCGTTATGATGAGTTAACCCATTTTTTAAACGAAAAAATGCATGCATTTAAAAAAACAAATTTTGTGAAAAGTAATGTATACTTGATTAAAATGAGTCAAAAGTATATTTTTAAATATATTTTAATATAATGTTTATGGATAGTTCAGATAATTAAAATTCTTGGATTTATTGGTAATGACCAACTAGGCTATTAATTCTTAGACCCTACATGTGCAATATGATTTCGATAGAGCTGTGATGTTTTACTCGTAAATGTTTCTTGTTCTATTTCACTTGGTGTTGGTCAATTTTTTGGATGATGGTGACCAATTGGTTACAATGAGGTCATGTTCCCATGGTCATGTTCTATATTTGTATACAGTTTTTTGTCTCACAGTGTTATATCTTGATTATATTTTTATTTACTGATATTCAGTTATTTTTTGTTATGCATCATGCTTAGTTTATTTTTTCCTATTTTTTAGGGAAAAATCACTACCAATTTGGTTTCTTTGATGATCAACACTAGTTCCCATATTGTGGTGATAGGAAAAAACCCTTTGTTCCAAGTCTCGGACTCGCTTAGGTGTCAGTATTGATTTAATAATAGCTTGGCTGATGACATAATTGAATTAGAGACAGGACCTCGTTGTTTGGGGTATCAGGTTTCTATGATATTAGGAATGTTAGGACTCAAGCGGTTGGTTCTAGAAGGATGTCACAAAATCATTCCTGTTCTGATTCTCTAATTTATAATGTAAGCTTAAGATTTTTTTGTTTTTTTGGTTCTGGTTTGTGTGTATAAGGACTAACAATGGAAGTTAACCCATGTGGAATCCATGTGTTTAGTTCATGGTCCAGTTAATGGGTTTTTTATTCGTTGTGCATGGCCCACTAATCATATAATCAGATTTTGAATGACCACTAGTTCGTCATTCATGAATTTGGATGCATGTATGGTGTTGGTTTTTTTTATTGGTTTGTATGGGTTTCCAAAGTAAAAAATGGCCGTTAGATTAGTAAAACGGGTTTTTTTAATGAAAATGTATTTTTAAGGTGTTTTTAGATTGAATAGATAAATATTATTTTTTAGAAATGAGAAAGTGATTCAGACATTTTAAATGTTTTGGAAAATGTGCAGTAAACTTTTATTGAGAATTTGGAAAATTCATGGGTTTGAAGAAACATTCATAAGTTTGAACTATTTTATTACATATAGACATTCACATATTTCTGATTATGTATAATTAGTTGATGGTTTCATGTGTCCCTAGATGATAATACTAGATATGGGATATGAATATATGTCAATGTTTATAGTATTCTGTGGGTAAGTATTTAAAATCCAAGTTTGGTCTTTGTTTTTTTTCATTTTTATTGAAATGTAAAATGATCATAAAGTTTTTATTACAATAAAAAGTGGTTTTTTATTTTATAAATAAAGGATTTTAGTATTAGTTATGTGGATTTGGGAGAATGGTATTTTTTAAATTGAAGTGATATGGTGTTTTTTGAAAATGCAAATTTGTTTGTTTGTAATGTTTGTCTTTTGAGCCGTTAGTTTTTTCTTGGGATATTATTTTGGATTATGTTTTTTATTAATGTTGATATTGATTATGTGTTTCAAATCTATTTTGAATAATATTGCTAAAATGTCCAAAAATTTCTATTAGTTCTTGTCCAATTTTTGAATTTTCTCAATTGCTGCCTATATTTCATGGTAATCAAGGTTTGTTATAGGAAATGGAATGGCTTGAGGAAGGTGACTGCATCATCAGAGCATTTGTAACTACCAAATCTATGAGAGTGAATTCTCTTTTGGGGTTGTTTTAGGTTCTATATATTAATCATTAGAAGGTGATTTATCAATCATCAATGCATATTGGGATAATACAGGTGGGTTTTAAGACCAATTTTATCTACTTTTTCATCCCAAATTAGGTGAAGATGTGGAAGTTGGAGAGCTCTTGAGTGATTATCTAGGACAACAGATAGTTAATACTTTTTTTAAATTTTAAAGGATCCTTATAATTTCTCATTACATATATAATTATTGGATATGTGGAAATTCTCTCCCAGAATTTGGGTTCTTAGTCCAGAGATCAAGGATCGATTTCTGTCATCCATTGAATTTTAGTTTGAGATGTTAGTGGAGAATTTGTTATTAGCTAAATTGGTTCTCTTAGTGTAGTCTATGGTGGCTGATGAACAAGTTTCTATTAGTTCTCAAGAAGGATCCCCTTCTATCGAGATGTGAATTCAAGAGAAAAATTTCCATAAAATTATCCCATGTTAGTCTCTGATTCTGTTTTGGTGAACCACTCACTCTTGTTCCTCCATTATGGACAATTAGGGCATTTGAAGGCATCATGCATTAATTATCTAATGTTGTGTCATCTTTATGGCCATTTGTGTAATTTGATGATTCTTTGTAAAAATTATTTCATAAATAAGGATCCATGATCAGATGATGTCACCTTCTAAATGTGGGAAAATACATTCCTTAGGTTTCATGTCTACATCCATAGGTCCTAGGTTGAAGCTTTTAATGATATGAGGAACAACCGCTGTTGCGATAAACCTTAGATGGGATTTTCTCTCCAATATTGCAGTGGAGATGGTTTATTTTTTTCATTGATATTGTATATTGTATATTATTTATTGAATCTTAGTGGCTTCATTATTTTGTAATTTGAATAATTTTTCCTCTTAAATGCATTTCCTAATGATTATTGTTCACCTTTGGATGTGCTTATCCCTTATGAGGGTTGGTTTCAATTTTCATTTGGGAACGCATTGCAGATGGACATATATGGATAATTTAACAAGTTGTGTAAATTGAAACTATTTGTTTTGGGTGAATTGATTGGATTTTCCCCATGATATGGGGGTTTTTGGTTCATGTTTGGATTTCCCAGTTGTAGTGGGTGTGTTTTTTATTTGGTTTGAAGAAGTTTGTATGTATTCATGTTGAGTTTACTAGGTTAGTGTTTCCATGTTTGGATTTATAATGAAGTGATGTAATTTGGGTTATTTTGATGGGGATATCATTCCTTCATTATTTAATTGTTTTTTGTGGTGTGGTTTCCTCCAAAAAAATGGTTGTCTTTGACTTCGGAAGTGAAAGGTCACCCTAAAGTCCATGGTTTTGTTTGGATCTATTAGAAATTGGGATTGCGTTTTATTTACTAACAAGTTGGGTGAATTTATCGGGGAGGAATATGTTTCTGGTGGGAATAATTGTGGTCCACAAAACTATAATGGTTTATTATTTTTATTTTTTCTGATATTGGATCCTTCAGTTGAGGTTCCAGTTAAGTACTGATTTAAATTTTTGAGTTCTATAATTAGTTGGGTGAGTTTTTTATTTTAAATTGTCATTTTTGTTTTGATAGAAGGTGTCACATGGTTTGACAATTGTTAGAAGAAATCATTCTCCCTTTCTAAAGAAAACCACACAACATGTGTTGTCACGACCCGACCCTACCCGGGCTCGAGCCGCAACTATCCCAAGCCCACCTCCATAGGCCAGGGGCTGGCGACTAGCGCCGAAGGCACAACAACTCGGGGAGGCCTTTGCCTAATCACCTATACACACACACGCAGCAAACTAAATGCAACAGTGTAGAGTAAAAGTAAAGACAATCAAAGAAAAGGAAAGGGAAACTTCTATGTAAATACCACAAATGTACATCGACCTCTAAACAATACAAGTAACGTTCTTAAAAGGAAAAAGGGGCAAAACACGCGCCCAATAAGAAAAGTTCCACAACTCGGAAACATGTAAACAAAACACATAGCTGACGGGTCTCCCACTTGAAACCCGGCTACGACCACCGCACATAGTCCAAGCTTCCGAACTCCTATGCTCCACTGAAGTCACGACCAACCTGTCTGTCGTCTGCAAGGGCACATCAAGTGTGGGCAAAGCCCAAGCAGGGGTGAGTATGAACATACTCAGTAGGATACCACTATGGCTTTAGGAAGCAACAAAGGAGGTACCGAAGGGTGAGAATTAGAGCAAATAGGGAAAAGTAAAGGAGCACAATAGATAGGAAAGTAAGGAGTAAAGTAAAGAGTCCAGTTCAACCCAACAAGAGGAAAGTTATTAGACTCATCCCAATACAAAGAGCTGGAAACAGTGAGAAGATGAACTTCTCGTTGAGTCTTCGCTACCTATATCATTAGAGTAGACTCGTCCAACCATGAGAAACTAGACACATAAATCACGTGGCATACCCCACGCGTCTTCGCCTCTCCCGGTAGGAGAGTAACCAAACCCAAGAAGTGGGTACTAGAATAAGGTATATACAAGTCCATATGCTCAAACAAGAAGCCCGAACAAGATTGTAAGGGGATCTCCATCCCATAGCTCAGCCCAAGAAAAGAGTCACCAACAGTCCCAGAAGTAAACCATCATCGATGGCCAGCATCCCGCACATCTATCCTGAACCGCAAGCCAAGGGGATAAATCACCGCACCTTGAAACTATCCTCTTTGGGCGGCACTGACTCGCCCACATAGTTTTAGATCGCGTCACAAGAACGGGTCTCGGTGGGGAAAGTGCCCCTCGAACTTGAGAGTTCTAGTGAAAGTCAAACCACACCTCGTCACTGCCCTGTAGTCGAGATGTCTCCTCAAAGTCAAGCTGTCACAACACTGACCCGTATAACCAAGGGTCCTGCTCTGGTAATCACGGAAGTAAGCCACAGACTACCCTAGCTGAGAGGACTGAGTCTGGAATGCCAACAGGTGTCCCACTGCCCAGCCCTGCTGGAGGGTAATCCATAATACATCATCTGGTGACCCACTGCCCAGCCCCGCTGGAGGGTAGACCATAATTATATACTGGGTGACCCACTGACCAGCCCTGCTCGAGGGTAAACCATAAGACGTCATCAGGCGACCCACTGCCCAGCCCTGCTGGAGGGTAGACCATAATACAACATCAGGTGACCCAATACCTAGCCCCGCTGGAGGGTAGACCTAGAATAATTCGATAGGAAACCCACTACCCAGTCGTGTTGGAGGGTAGACCTGGAAGTAGACATCGGGTGACCCACTGCATAGCCCTGCTGGAGGGTAGACCCTAAGATGTCGTCGGGTGACCCACTGCCCAGCCCCGCTAGAGGGTAGACCCTAACAGTGTCGGGTGACCCACTGCCCAGTCTCTGCTGAAGGGTAGACCCTAAAAGAGTTGGGTGTCCCACTGCCCAGTCTCTACTGGAGGGTAAACCCTAAAATTCAGTGAGCATCCCACTGCCTAGCCCCGCTGGAGGGTAAAACCAAAGAAGTCGATTAGTAACCCACTGCCCAACCTCGCTGGAGGGTAAAAATCATAACTGCACTGGCCATCTCTACCGGAGGGTACACCACTGGCCAACCGGACACGGAATTGGTATCACGCAACCACCCAACTCCAGAAAAACTCACCCAAAAGAGATTCAACGCCTCCTCCATCACGGGGTGCCACTAGCACCGCTACTGGCGGATCTACCGAGAATGAAACCAGGGAGAGACCACTCAACCCTGCTGGTCAACAAACGAGCACAGAGCCAGGGGAAAAACTCCACCCTGCTGGTCAAACAAACACATATAGGGATCCTCTACGTCGCGAGAGGTCAAAGTACGAAAAGTAGAACACGGCACGCACATGGGTCCCACACGACGTGTGGCCCCAAGTCAACCCCCACTGAGCGCAAAAACATACTCAGGTACAAGAAACCACATGTACCACCAAGCGCTCCCGTATAATCCTAGAGTATACCTCGTTCTAGCCCATAGGCTATCGTGCACACTGCACCCAGCGTCAACGCGAAAGCATGATGTAACAACTCCACCTCAAAGGCCCTGGCACGGCCAACCACATCTCGTGAATCATTTATATCACTCTCCCAAGAGTGCGCGATCACACACCAAGGGTCCGCTACAAACAAGGTAAGACGAACCACCACTAGAGAACAATCCATTTCCAAAAGATCGTGCAAGAGGCTCCGCACAACCAAACGGATCGCACCGTTGCGATCCTCTCGAAAAAGTACACGAAATGGACTATTCACTTGTCCAAAACGGTCGCCCGGTGATAATGCTGGAAATCACCGTCAACTCCCGAAACGACCCTCGCGAGGCCCGCACCATCGTGCGTAATTAGAGAGGGAAGACTGTGCCAACACGATTCCCTCGTAAAAACACCCAACATCGACTGCTCGCACGCCCCCAACGGACATCCGAGGAAAAAGTCGCTAAAATCTACACGCAGCTCAAAAGACGGGTCGTGGGGCCCGAGCCTCAACCTCAGCCTCAACGCTCGGAACCACCATGGAAACCTCCACCTGGACGCCAGAGTTCCAACGCCACTGATGGAGCTTAAAACGGACATCGTACACGTTCGTGCCGTCCGAAACAAAAGTCTCATGGAATACGCTCGTCCACTAAAGTACACGTCGCGCCTCCGCGACCCCTTGTTTCGGGAATTAAAAATTCCTGAAATGAGCTCTAAACATTCCCCATGACGCAAGGTCCACGCTACCACTTACAGCATGGAAGACAAGCACTCGTAGCGAATGTTACGGGCGTCATAAAACTAAGGGGCAAGCCCCTTGGGCTGGACCGGCCTCGACCGGCCGGTCCGCCCGGCATGGGCCGGCTCGCGCCGGCCCGCTCGGTTCGGAGCGCCGGCCCGATGATCTGCCACTCGGCCGACCATGGACCCTCAGTCAACGCGGACCGGCCCTCATGGCCGGTCGTCTTCTGCGCAACGACCCACGAGTCACGAGTCCTGTCTCCTCCGCGGGGTCGCACCGCGACCCCAACTCTCCTCCCTCTTCGCGCTACACCGGCGCCGCCCGACCGGGATCACGCCTCGCCGCCGTCCGGGCCAGCCGCCAACCAGAGCTGCTCCGCCTGGCCACCAAACCACTGTGATGCCCCACGGCCGCCTCCTTGGACCGAAGCCGCGCCTCCGCACCTCCTACCGCCGGAGCTCCCAAACCGGCCGGAAAACCTCCAAAACCCCACAAACTTCAGCGATCGATTGCGAATGCCTCCGAACTCCGATTTCAATTACGAAACAACTGTCAGAAAGAGAAAAATGCGCACTACATGACCATGGAATTTTTTCGAAGATTAAACGATGAGCCTATGCTAAAACTGGGGTTCAAAGGGGGGTTTTGGATTTAAAACTCAAACTACACCACCTACCTCTTGGGACTAAGCCCGTCGCTTCGCCGTCAAACCGCCGGGGTGGTCGCGCCTCACCGAAGCTGCCTCGCCGGAGCAGCCTCACCGGAGGTGAAGGGGAGGGGAGGGTTTGAGGATGATGATGAAGAAGAGGAAGAAGAAGAAGAGGGGTGGGGGTGTTTAAGTACAAATCACTTAAACGCCCGCCCGACAATCCCGAACCCGAACTCCCGACGGGGTCGGGATTTAGCCTCCCCTAGGCTAAGAACCACGCTCTGAGTGCAACGACGGTATAGGAATTTTATTTCGAGACCCCGTTCAAAAGTTACTAAACTTAGCGCCCGAGGCCGCCAAATTACGAAAATGCCCCTGGAGCCATTTTTCACAAAAGACCCGCTCCCGTGAAACTTATACCCCTCCTATGGTAAACGGCACACTCCGAACTCAACGGTGCCCTTAGTTTTCCAATCTGAGCCACTGTTTAAATGATACTAGCATTTCTCCATTAAATGAACTAACAAATTTATTTAATCTGTTTAACATTCCAGAAGAGGGTGAGGGGTCCAAACATCCCGCGACGACAAGTTTTAAATCGTTCCTAGGGAAAAGACCTCATTCCAGGCCCATCCGTACACTCAGATATTTGATCCTGAACTCTGTTTAGGAGTTATCCCATTTATTTAACATTTCCAGTGTGAACGCACTGAAAGTTTAATTCCGGCCACTTCGGGGATTGGAATCGCACGCCGTCTGAAGGCACTGCTCTGGAATATTATCAAGAATATTCCAAAGTCTTTCACAGAAAAAACCGGGTTCTTAAATCATTCCCTCCTTCATGATTTTCGTCCCCGAAAAGCAAAACTAGGGAGCAACACATGGTACTAGGCCCACACTTGGCTTTCCCATACCCAGAAGAACCCACGCACAGCTCTGTGCCCCCGCACACAGACCAAAGGATTGATCTGTTCATGCGAGGTCGGCCCATGCCGATGTCGTGCACCCACTCCAGAATTTAGGGTTAGGGAAAGGCGGTAGGGAACCTCGCCATCCCTTTGAATTGTCTCAAACGGCCCGCAGGCTCTCGGGGGTATCTCACCTCCACGACCGAACCCTTACGTCGCACGCTGCGACTGGAATCAACGCCCGCACCTGGAACAAGGCCTGGTGATTACCTCCTTCCGAATATCCATATGGTGAAACACCCAAGGATATCTGATCACACAAGATTTCACAACCGAGGCTCTCTTACACGCTCATTGAGCGATGGAGTCGACACCATCAACTAAAGGAAAAGGTCCCCCGCCTTTTTCCATACCAACATAGGGTTACACCCGACGCCCTGCGTCACCCTGGTAACACCTCAAACAAGGAGCAGGGAGAAAAGCCTTTCACACGCAGAGCCTAACAATTCTACTGCAAGAAGTAGAAGAGTCGCAAGGGGTACCTCTAACCATCCCATGCTCTGCAGAATCGTAGACATCCAAAGCTCACGGCTGTCCGTGGTCACAACTGTTAGCTCCCAGAGCCTGACATGGACCGCCTAGTGGTGATGGGGAGATCTCGTAAAGTCATCCCCTACTACCAGCTCCTCCCACTCCTCTGCTATCACCACCTCCCTAGGTACTACTCCGATCACGGCGCTGCCTCTGCCGTGGTGGTGTGCCTACTGCCTGCCTGAAGCTCTCAGCAACTCGGGTCGGGCAGTCTCGTGCCAAGTGACCTCGCCCGTCAAAAGCATAGCACCGACTCTCTCTGGGCGGCACTAGTTCCCTCCGTCTCCACTGTGGTGTACGACCGCGCCCCTAAGTCCGGTTGTCAGAAAGCCACCTGCGTCGAGGTTCTGCTTGCCGACGCCCAGTGCCACTACCAACCGCAAAACATGAGAGGAAGCTCTCTGTAAACAACGCCTGCTCTGGCACACCGACATACGTTGAAATGCCCAAGGGTAATATGACAGCACAAATCTCTCGGCGGAGACCCTCCTCAAACATCCACGCTCGGATGTCTTCGTCACAGGCCAAGTCCGGGTAAAAGCGTGCACGGTCTGCAAAACTAGCTGCGTACTCGGCCACCGTCATCCCTCCCTTCTGAAACTACAGGAGCTCCTGAATCTGAACGAAGCACAAGTAGGAGGGGAAAAACTCCTCACAGAACAACAACCGAAAGTCACCCCACGAAAGCGACGTCTTGCCAAGAAACTGAGTCACCAGACTCCACCAATGCCAAGCTGACCCAAGAAAAAGGCTGACTGCCAAAGCCACTCTCTGGTCTATCGGCGTCTGCACAAGCTTGAAAAGGAGAACCACTGCCTCGATCCAAACCTCTGCTGCCTGAGGGTCTGGCTCACCACTGAACCTCAGCGGTCCCTACCTCTGTAAATCACGGAGCACACTCAACCTTCGCTCAAGCTCAGCCTGCTCTGCTGAAATTACCTGTTGCTCAATAGGTGCGGGTGCTGCTACCAGCCCACCCGGAGAATGTGCTCGCATGATGGGTCCTGGACTGTGGCCTCGTAGCTCACTGGTTCGTCGTCATGAACCAAAGCTGTTATCCTGGCTGGCTGTCCTTGCGGAGACATCCTGAATATTATCAAGGAGTGTCTCGGTCAGATGAGCATATATGTATATACCAACAACAACAACGATGGGGAGCTGACTCAAGAAGGACAGTCAAGACTCGGTCATATGTGATGCACAAACAAATTTCCCTACAACAAGTGTCTCAGCAAGTCGAGTCGCACCATCACTAGACTCCTGGGCCTGAGAGCCGCTCTCGAGACATGTTAACATTGTTTCCCTATATCCCAACCAATTCCTCTTTTATAGATTTCCGCACAACGTCCCAAGGAACAAACCACCTCTGATACCACTTTTTCACGACCCGACCCTACCCGGGCTCGAGCTGCAACTACCCCAAGCCCGCCTCCATAGGCCAGGGGCTAGCGACTAGCGCCGAAGGCACAACAACTAGGGGAGGCCTTTTCTTAAGCACCTGTACACACACATGTAGCAAACTCAATGCAACAGTGCATAGTAAATGTAAATACAAGCAAAGAAAATGAAAGGGAAACTGCTATGTAAATACCACCAATGTGAATCGTCCTCTAAACAGTACAAGTAAAGTGCTTAAAAGGAAAAAGGGGCAAAACACGCGCCCAACCAGAAAAGTGCCACAACCTGGGAAAAGGTAAACAAAACAAATAGATGACGGGTCTCCCACCTGGAACCCGACTACAACCACCGCACACGGTCCAAGCTCCCGAACTCTTGTGCTCCACAGAAGTCACGACCAGACTGTCTATCATCTGCAAGGTCACACCAAGTGCGGGAAAAGCCCAAGAAAGGGTGAGTATAAAAATACTCATTAGGATACCCCGAAGTCTCGAGGGAGAAAAAAAGGAGGTACCGAAGGGTGAGCAGTAGAGAAAATAGGGAAAAGTAAAGGTGTATAACAGAGAGTGAAGTAAAGAGTACATTAAGGGGTCCAGCTCAACCCAACAAGAGGAAAGAAGGTAGACTCGTCCAAACACAAGGATAAGGAAATGGTGAGAAGATGAACTTCTCGTCGAGTCTTCGCTACCTATAGCAGGTGAGTAGACTCGTCCAACCACGAGAAGATAGACAGGGAAAGCACGTGGAATACCCCACGCGTCTTCGCCTCTCCCGGAAATAGAGTAACAAAACCCAAGAAATGGGTACTAGAACAAGGTATATACAAGTCCATATAATCAAACAAGAAGCCCAAACAAGATCGTAAGGGGATCTCCATCCCGTAGCTCAGCCCAAGAAAAGAGTCGCCAACAGTCCCAGAAGTAAACCATAATCGATGTCGAGCATCCCGCACGTCTGCCCTGAACTGCAAGCCAAGGGGCTCAATCACCGCACCTTGAAGCTATCCGCTTTGGGCAGCACTGACTCGCCCGCACGGTTTTAGATCGCGTCACAAGAACGCGTCTCGGTGGGGAAAGTTCCCCTCGAACTTGATAGTTCTAGGGAAAGTCAAACCGCATCTCGTCACTGCCCTGCAGTCGAGAGGTCTCCTCAAAGTCAAGCCGTCACAACAATGACCCGTATAACCAGGGGTCCCACTCCAGTAATCACGGAGGAAAGCCACAGACTAGCCTAGCCAAGAGGACTGGGTCTGGAATGCCAACAGGTGTCCCACTGCCCAGCCCTGATAGAGGGTAATCCATAATACATCATCTGGCGACCCACTGCCTAGCCCCGTTGGAGGGTAGACCATAATAAGATACTGGGTGACCCACTGCCTAGCCCTGCTGGAGGGTAAACCATAAGACATCATTATGCGACCCACTGCCCAGCCCCGTTGGAGGGTAGACCATAACACATCATCAGGCGACCCACTACCCAGCCCCGTTGGAGGGTAGACCGGGAATAGGTCGACAGGCTACCCACTGCCCAGCCATGCTGGAGGGTAGACCTGGAACTAGATGACGGGTGACCCACTGCCCAGCCCCGCTGGAGGGTATACCCTAGGAGGTCATCAGGTGACCCACTCCCCAGCCCCGCTAGAGGGTAGACCCTAAAAGTGTCGGGTGACCCACTGCCCAGTCTCTGCTGGATGGTAGACCCTAAAAGAGTTGGGTGACCCACTGCACAGTCTCTACTAGAGGGTAAACCCTAAAATTCAGTGAGCAACCCAATGCCTGTCCCCACTGGAGGGTAAACCTGAAGAAGTCGATGAGTATCCCACTACCGAGCCTCGCTGGAGGGTAAAACTCATAACTACTCTGGCCATCTCTACCGGTGGGTACACCACTGGCCAACCGGACATGGAATGGGTATCGCACAACCACCCAACTCCAGAACAACTCTTCAAAAAGTGTTTCAGTGCCTGCTCCATCACAGGGTTCCACTAGCACCACTACTGGCCGATCTATCGAGAACGAAACACTACTGGAAAATGGACCTATCCCCACGGTTTTCCCCATAACCGTGGGGATAGACCCCCATATACCCACGGTTTTTGAAAACTGTGGTTATAGGTGAATTCTCAAGACCTATACCCACAGTTTTGGCAAACTGTGGGTATAGGGGGGTCTATCACCACGGTTTTGGAAAACCGTGGGGATAGGTCCTGAAAAGTCACCTATAACCATGGTTTCCCAAAACCATGGGTATAGGGGTACCTATCCCCACGGTTTCCCCCAAACCCGTGGGGATAGGTCTTGGATAAAATACCTATACCCACGGTTATAAAAAACCGTGGGTATAGGTTACTTTTGTGTGCGCGAGAAAAAACAATTTCCCACGGGAAAGAATTTTTTTTTGCAGGAACCCTATACCCACGGTTCTTCCATCTATACCAACAGTTTTTATAACTATATTTAACAATATATATATATATATATACATATATGTGATGTTAGGGTAGTGGTTATACACGGTGGTTGCAGCGTAAAGGTTGCGGGATCGAAACTCGGCACATGCATTATTTTAGGACCTATACCCACGGTTTTGAAACCGTGGGTAAAAGCTGTTGACACCATGGAAATTAGATATGTTTCGGTGACACGGTTGCAGGACACCTATACCCACGGTTTTGTAAAACCGTGGGTATAGGCTGGGGACCTATACCGACGCCGTTCCAACCCACGGTTCCCAAAACTATGGGTATAGGCTTTACCCATAGTTTTGGGGGCTATACCCACGGTTTTGAACGGTGGGTATAGGCTGTTTTTCCAGTAGTGAAACCAGGGGGAGACCACTCAACCCTCTTGGTCAACAAATGAGCACAGAGCCAGGGGAAAAACTCCAGCCTGCTGGTCAAACAAACACATAGAGGGACCCTCTACCTCGCGAGAGGTCAAAGTACGCAAAGAAGAACACATCACGCACATGGGGCCCACACGACGTGTGGCCCCAATTCAACCCCAACTGAGCGCAAAAACATACTCAGGTACAAGAAACCACATGTACCTCCAAGCGCTCCCGTATACTCCCAGAGTATACCTCGTTCTAGCCCAAAGGCTATCGTGCACACGGCACCCAGCATCAACGCGAAGGCATGACGTAACAACTCCACCTCAAAGGCCCATGCACGACCAACCACATCTCGTGAATCATTTATATCACTCTCCCAAGAGTACGCGATCACACGCCAAAGTTCCCATACAAACAAGGTAGTACGAACCACCACTAGAGCACCTTCACTTTCCACAAGATCGCGCAAGAGGCTTCGCACCACCAAACGGATCGTACCGTTGTGTTCCTCTCGAAAAATACACGAAATGGACTATTCACTTGTCCAAAACGGTCGCCCGGTGATAAAGCTGGAAATCACCGTCAACTCCCGAAACGGCCCTCGTAGGGCCCGCACCATCGTGCGGAATTAGAGAAAGAAGACTACGCCAGCGCGATGCCCTCAGAAAAACACCCAACATTGACTGCTCGCACGCCCCAAACGGACGTTCGAGGAAAAAGTCGCTAAAAGCTGCACGCATCTCAAAACACGGGCCGTGGGTCCCACGCCTCAACCTCGGCCTCAACGCCCGGAACCACCCTACAAACCTCCGCCTGGAAGCCAGATTTCCAATGCCACTGACGGCGCTTAGATGGACGTCGGACGCGTCCGCGCCGTCCGAAACAAAAGTCTCGGGGAATACGCTCGTCCACTTAAGGACACGTCTCGCCTCCGCGGCCCCTCGTTTCGCGAATTTTTAATTCCCAAAACGATCTCTAAACATTCCCCATGATGCAAGGTCCACACTGCCGCTTATGGCACGGAAAACAGACGCCCGTAGCGAATGTTACGAGCGTCAGAAAACTGAGGGGCAAGCCCCTTGGGCTGGACCCGCCTGGACCGGCCGGTCCGCCCGGCCTAGGCCGGCTCGTGCCGGGTCGTCTGCTATGCAACGACCCGCGAGTCGCGGGTCGTGTCTCCTCCGCGGGGTCGCGCCGCGACCCCGGCTCTCCTCCCTCTTCGCGCTATGCCGGCGCCGCCCGACCGGGATCCCGCCTCGCCGCCGTCCTTGCCAACCACCAACCGGAGCCGCTCCGCCTGGCCACCGAACCACTGGGACACCCCGCGGCCGCCTCCTCGGACCGAAGCCGCGCCGCCGCGCCGCCGCGCCTCCTACAGCTGTAGCTCCCAAACTGGTCGGAAAACCTCCAAAAACCCGCAAACTTCGGCGATCGATTGCGAACGCCTCCGAAATCCAATTTCAAATCCGAAACAAGCGTCGGAAAGAGAAAAATGTGTACTGCACGACCATGGAATTTGTTCGAAGATTAAACGACGAGACGATGCTAAAATTGGGGTTCAAATGGGTGTTCAAGATTTAAAACTCAAACAACACCACCTACCTCTTGGGATTAAGCCCGTCGCTTCGCTGTCAACCCTCCAGGGTGGTCTCGCCTCGCTGGAGCTACCTCGTCGGAGTTTAAGGGGAGGGGAGGGTTTGAGGAAGAATAAGAAGAAGAAGAAGAAGAGGGGTGGGGGTGTTTAAGTACAAATCACTTAAACGCCCGCCCGACAGCCCCGAACCCAAACTCCCGACGGGGTCGGGATTTAGCCTCCCCTAGGATAAGAACCATGCACTGAGCACAGCGACGGTCTCGGAATTTTATTTCGAGACCCCATTCAAAAGTTACTAAAATTAGCGCCCGAGGCCGCCAAATTACGAAAACGCCCCTGGAGCCATTTTTCATAATCGGCCCGCGCCCGTGAAACTTATACCCCTCCTAGGGTAAACAACACCCTCCGATCTCAACGGTGCCCTCGGTTTTCCAATCTGTACCACCGTTTAAATGATACTAGCCATTCTCCATTAAACGAATTAATTAATTAATTTAATCCGTTTAACGTTCCAGAAGCGGGCGAGGGGTCCAAACATCCCGTGCCGACAAGTTTTATGTCGTTCCTAGGGTAAACACCCCATTCCGAACCCATCCCTACACTCAGATATCTGATCCGGAACTCTGTTTAGGAGTTATCCCATTTATTTAGCATTTCCAGTGTGAACGCACTGAAAATTTAATTCCGGCCACTCAGGGGCTCGGAATCGCACGCCGTCTGAAGGCACTTCTCTGGAATATTATAAATAATATTCCAAAGTCTTTCACAATGAAAAACGGGTTCTTAAATGTGGTTTGTGTTAGGGGTATGGTTCATGACCTATAAATGGATAGGAAAACTCTTCAAAAATCATATTAGAGTTTTAGAAATTTGGGTAGTGACAATTGGAATGGTTGGTGGATGGTTTTGGAAATCATGTAGAAAACCATAGAGGGTTCCTCTCTCCTCTATTATGGAGTATACATTTGGAATACATTTTAGAAAATCACAAGGTCAACCCTTATGAGATACCAATATAATTAATTGTGTGAAATCCAGGGTTTTCCCCACTAGTTTATTAACCCCAATTTTTTATTCTCCCCCATGATCATAATATGATCAATAGGGGGATCTTCATTCTCCTCCTATATTTACATTCTTCAATTTTGGAATCCCTTTGAAGGTTACTAGTTATGTTTCATTTGGTTTTTGGTTGATTTCTACCTCTCCTCTCCCTTATCTCTTGAGTTCTTAGTTTTCAGATGATAGGTTTACTTGTTGGCCAAAACCTAAGGGTCAGGGCGGATGTGTGGTTCTATTAACATGATTTAATAATTTTTTAATAGTATCACGGGATGGATTTTTCTATGTCCCAATGTTTTATTGCATTCAATGGTCAGTGACGTAGTTTTTTCAATCCATTTACTTTCCAATACATTATGTTTTATGCTTCACCATTTTTTTAAATTCTTTTAAAATGTAACAATCTTGTTTGTGAGGTGATAGTATGAATTTATTCAGGGATTTCATGATTTATAATTGATTTGAAATGGGTTTTAAATCGGTTTTAAACTATGACTATATATAAATAAATTTTGTTTTTTTTTAAAAAAAACTTTTCTTCAATTAATGTTATATTGGGGCCTTTGGGGTGTTGTTTTCCTATGTTAATATTTTTGAAATATTATGGGTTTGTAACATGGTGTTACATTTGAAAATTGGTGTCTTTTATGTTGTAAAACATAGGTATTATTTGTTATGTTGTTTTAATAGAAGGATATGTTTATTGAATTATTCTCTTTAAAAGTGGATTAATGTACCCCTCTGTGGGGAGTTGGTTTTCTAAATTAAATTGATTAGGATTCAAGTATTTTTCATCGCACTCTTGTATAAATGATTTTTATACCTTGGGGAAAAGTGATAAATGTGTTTTCAAGGGGATTTTAAGGCATGAACCTCATTAATGTTGAATTTCTAGATGATAATGGTTTCATTTCATATGAACCCCTTTGTTGTGAACGTCTATTGTGTTTGTAAATTGTAAAGGTGTTTTTAAGTTGGTCTGATTTTATATCGTGTGTGTTAATTTGTAAATGGGATTTATACATTAAAATGGTTAGATTTTATAGTTTTTTCTCTTAATGGTTACTTGAACCCCCATTATAATTCTTTGTTATTAATTGGTCGAATTAGGAATTAATGAACCATTTGTAAACTTGTATATGATGTGTATTTTTATGTTTTTTATAAAATAGTGTTGTAATTGGATTTGGTTTTGGAAATGTTTTGCCCTGTTAGAATTGTAGAAATTTATGGAGTTTTACATTAAAATTTGTATGATGAGAAATAATATTTTTTTTCTTTTATTTATATTGGATATGTCAGTTTTAATGTGATGTTATTTTAAGGTCCTATTTTATTGATTTATGTTGAAATCTAGGGTAGTGTGAGGTACAATTGATATTTGAAAATGAATATAAAGTGTTTTTTAGCACCAATGAATTTGAAGACCGATTGGAACATTTGAATGAAATATATTTTCATTGGTGGGGTTATAATTCCAAACTTTTATTGGAGACCCATAGAACATGGGATGTGGTCCCCTCTAGCATCCCTTTAATGAGAACACTATTGGTATTAAGTCCACTAGACCATGGAATGTGTTCCCCTCTTGTGGCTTGTTCATGAGAATGTTGTGTGTAATGGTTACTATATATTATTTTTTCAATAATTATTATTACTACGAGATAATTATTGGGTTCCACATAGAGATTTTATTAATAGTTTTGTATCATCTCCTATTAGACAAGTTGGTACCCCATTGACATGATGGGGCTAGGTGGGACATGCCCCTAGATTGTATATTTTTGTGCAGCTAGTTCATTATTGACTATAGAGCTACACTATATACTATTTGGTGAGTACTTAATGAGTATTTATATGGATTCCTTCCAGGGATGCTCAATAAATTACCATGATTGACTATTTTGCATGTTCTATTTGATTTTTCTACTTCTTATATATGGTATTTTCTAGTATTTCTTGCCTGTATAGTTTCCTTTACATTATTAAATGATCCCTTTTTTGGTTATCTAGTTTGGTATTTTATTTTTGTATTGATTTTGAGAAGGGTTGGGGAGAGTGAATCTTTTTCTGAAAACCAAAAATGCTTGCATTTCATTAATTTTATTTGGAATGTTATGTTTTCTTGATAGTAATGATTTAAAATAAAATTTTATAAATTTATTTTAAACTTTATTTTTTGACCTATTTAGGAAAATAAAATGTATAGAATCTATGGGGATTACATACTGGTCTTTTATATATCACACCCACCTTTTTCCACCCATTTTCGGTAGAACGAGTTGTTTTACAGTTTTAGGTTTTTTATTTGGTTTCTCTTATAGTGGGTTGGTTTGCGGATTTTTGATACCAAGAGGGCACATGTATAATGCCCCAACCCTAGTTACCCATATTCGGTGCATTATTACATAACATTGGCATGATCACAAGAGGTCAAGTCTCTAATGTGTGATTATTTTTGTTGTCTTGGATGTACTAGATTCATACATAAGTTTTAAATTACATCATGAAATACAGATAAACCAAATTGTTTCCCCTTTGAACACATTCATATACATTGTCCTATGCCTATAGATTAATCATAATATACTTCTTCTATCCTAGGAAAAAAAAATAAGAATAAGGTGAGCTCTAATGCTCTGTGGGGATAATAAAAGCGCATAAACTATCATAAATAAGCATAAACATTTAAAGCAATGTATTACACTAAAAAATAATTATAAACAAAAAAATAAACATAATATAGTAAATATGAATCAAATAATTCCATTTACTTATTCACATGGATATTCTAATAGAATGATAACCACATGTAACATCAATAGTTAATTTCATAATGATGGAATGCATAAGGTTAGACATCATAACCACATATCCAAGGCTACATGCCATGTTTACAAATATGATTTTGAAAAGGCCTTTTTCTAAGACACTATTATGTCTCATGAGACTATGTGATTCATCGAGGAGCTATAGCGGGCTCCACCCGTCACTTACTAATTCTCATTCATTCCTCTTATGAAATGTTTGGAACAAAATCTAAACATTCATATTAAAACTAGCTAATGAAATGTCAATATTTTAACCAAAAACCATAAATGGTATAAAATAGAACATAAAATGTGAAACATAACTCATTAAATAAAAAATAGAAGATTTTATTATAATAAACAAACCACAACAAATAATAATGATTTATATTTACATAAATGAAAATAATCAGTAAGAATATTTGAGATAAATATCTCTTTATTCGTGAAAACATTTAAATTTATCACTATTTATCTTGAAGCCATGTACAAGATATTTTTGAATAAACATTTCCCATAATAATTTGATTCATTTAAAATTAATTTTAATTTTAAAACATTTATGTCCAATTGAATACATCTTGAAATCTAATTTTAAAACTTGGACATTAATGAGAATGATTTAGAATAGTAAATCTTAAAAAAATTTAAAATTATTTTTTGTGAGAGATCATAACCAAATGAGAGACACTTGAATACAAATAATTGAGTTAATAAAAACCTTATTATATAATGAGAATAAATAAATTCATAATATACTATGTCAAAGTACAGTATTTACTCCCTATAAAAGTGAATTGTCACATAACAACAAAGAAGTCTCATTGGAGTGTAAATTGAGATTTATTCCCATATAAATATCATATCCATAGGTTATGGAAAAATAACTGACATAATGATGTGTGAAAATATAAATACACTCAATATTATTGTAAATTAATTGTAAATAAATCAGAGTACATTCACACATATTCATGTAAAAACAACACCAATGACTTGGATGTTAAACTCAATAAATGTAAATTGACTTAAGATTACACCTATGTAGTTCATATCGATGTCTTTAGAATTTATCATTTGAGTTATTATGTTTATCAAAAGTATATCCACACAAATAGGAGTAGAAATTACAACACAAATAAATAAATTGTGATTTTACACTTATACTTGGAGTAAAATAATCAATGATGTTTGCATAAAACCCAATAAGTGGAAATTGAAATTAAAAATTCCCTTACCAATTTGGTAGCATATGAAACATATACCCCATGAAAGAGAGTTCACACAATGAAGTTTTAAATACTCCTAAATTATTTTACTTTACAAAAATAAGAAAATCATGGTATGTACATACAAGACACGAAAAGAAATAGTGGAACATATAACATGGATCTCACGGGAACAAAAAGTGAGATGGAAAACCATTACCTTGTACTTTTACTTTTTTGAGGGTAGTTTAACCTCCTTAATAATGGTGAAATAATTTTTAATAAATTATAAAAGAACCATAGACATAAATATTATATCATATATTTTATTCTAATATTTGTTTGTTAATGATATTACATAAGTTTCATTGTTTTGGGGGTTAACTGATTTGTTTTCCTTTATATGTTTTATTAAGTAAGTAATGTTTCTTATGGATATGATTTATTTTCATAATATATATAATGATATTAAGTTCGTAAAACTTATTTTGAATCATCAATAGGAAATAATTCTTGATTTGTTATTATGGGGGAATGAAATTTCATCGCGTCATGGAGACGGTAATCCGTACGTATGCACAAACTGTAATATCATTCTATTAGTGGAAAACCATATGTAATTGTATGGTATATTATATATAAAGAATATTAAACATGTAATATTTTCTATTTACATTAGTTATACTCTTTATTATACTATTCCAAATAATAATGTGTAGAAAAACAAATTACACCACAGTATGGAGACGGTAAGTTGTACGTATGTACGTATGGTGACTTTGTCATTCATGTGAGGGATATAATAATTAATATGGTTGTAAAATATTAATAAAAACATCAAAGTATGTATAATGTACTAAAGTTATTAATTTTTTATGGAACAAAAATGAAAGATGATGTGGAAGAATAAAATAACTTTGAAAGAGGTGATTAAATTATTACCTCTTCTTCGGGTTCTTTCTTTTGAATTGATCAAAAGAGCCCATTGGGTTGGATTTTTGATCAATTTAGATAATATGGATTCATGTGAGAGTATTTGGGAGGATACTTGAGTAGGGTTTGGCTGATCTAAATGGACTTTGAGGTGTAATTTTGAGATAATGAGAAGTACCCTTTTATAAGAGAGGTGAGGGTCACTTTAGTAAATTTTGACATGTTATTTTATTATAAAAAAAATCGGTTTATAATGGATCCAAATTGATTTATTTAGAGGATAATGTGTGAATGGGTAGAAATAATCTCAATCAATAGGTTTTAGACATGTTTACGTAACCATATAATCCTTATCTTTTATATTTAATTCCAAGTTAAATAATTTATCTTTTACCATGACTTCTATTATTTTTATATTACATGGTTAATAAACATAATAAAAAATGCCAAGAGAACCCCAATTAGTTAATTAATGACATATATATAATTATATAAGTCCTTTGGCTGTACCTTATAATTTGTTGAATATTATGTCATTTGATATTATAATATTTGTTTTTAAAACTCATTTATTTCAATTTTGACACTATTTAGTATTTGGTTTTTATGAATGTTAAAAAAACATGATTACATCAATAAATATTATAAATCAACCCTAACATGTCATATTAACATATAATATTGATGTAATGAATCAAAAGTCTCAATTTAAATTTATTTTGATTTTTATAATATCAATTATTTTAATCATTCATTAATAAGGTAATTACTACATCATCATTTTGTAATAAATAATTTTATTATTTAATGACCAAAAAATTATAAATAAAATACCATTATGTAGGAAATAATTCTAGATTTATAATGAATATTTAAAGTTGAATTTATCTTGTCTATAACCCTATATTAAAAATGGTTTAGTTAATAAACATTGAATATAAAAGTTTTAACTTTTTATTAAATAAAATAATAATAAATGTCATAATCTAATGAAAGTGGTTAAAAAGGATCATATTTTATAAATGAGGTTTATTTTTGTCGAAATAAAATTATCCTATAGAATTAGTACATGTGTTAGGATAATTATAATAATATTTTTACCATTACATACCGTATTTACTTGTAACCATGGTAAATAATATTCAAAAAGTATGATTCATCAAAAATATTTCCATCCTATTAAACCACAATTTATTTTTATATTTCAACCGTTTCTCTCGTATTTTGTAAATTTAGATGATATATGAAGTAAAATTATGTTTAATGCAAATTTGTAAATGTGCCTAGTAAGTGAGTAAAAGACGTTAAGAAGATCATTAAAATATAATCTTATTATAAAATGAATTCAAAAAATTAAATTGGCCTTATATAAGTTTTATTTATCTATATTGACTTTTAAAAAATTTAAATTAAAAATATTTATTTTAATAAAAATCATCTTTAAACAATAATAGAGTGTTTTTCAATATTTATAAAAAATTTATATTTTAAAAAAAACACCAAAAATTGTCCCATAGATTAATTTTTTATTCCAAATTAAATTTTTTTTTCTATTTTTCCAAATTCAAAAAATATATTTTGTATTAATTAATTTAAAAAATTATTCATGTTTTCAAAAAAAAGAAAGCGGGTTTTTGAGAAGTAAAAAACTATTAAAAGACTTATATTTGTTTATGCCCAATTTAAATGTAAAATTATTTCCAATGACCAAAATTGGATTAAATGATAAAAATATAATCTAATAATACTTCAAACCCATTAAAATTTATAATATAAGAATATGAATTATTTTGATTTAAAATTTTGTTTTCAATTAAAATTTAGTATTTTTCACTATTAATCAAAATATGGAAGTTATTAGAAAATCAACGAAATTTTATCCAAACTAAATTTTTATGTACCTATTATAAAGAATAATTTTATTCTGATATATGGAATATAGAAAAGTGTCAAATATAGGATTTAAAAAGGAATTTAAATTAAATGTTTGTAAAATTTCAATTTTTAAAAAATACATCTTTTATTTGAAAAATTGTATTTGGTCTTATATTATGTCAAAGAAACTCATAATATGAATGTTAAAATTATATTGAGTATATAAAATTCATAATTCAGTTAATACTATTCATAAATGTTTTTTAATGGCTAGTTTTCTAAGTCATGGTGTGCTCGCACTTGGTGTTGCATATAGCGCAAGCAATAAAATTAATTTAATGAAAATAACATATTATGGAATCATGGGATGTTACAGGCTTCCACCTTTTGAAAATTGCATCGTAAAATTTTTAAAATTGGGCTTGGGAACATCATTGAAAGTCCCACATGAGAGAAAAGAGTTAATTAAACTATCAATTTAAAAGATAGAAAGGGAAGCTCAAATGCCTCCCAAGATAACCCTTTCAAGGATTACATGTTGGAAAACATGGATATGGAAGATAAACTAATTGTTATGTTCTATTGAAGATTGATAGAAATAATGGTCAGAAGAATTTTAATAATAATAAAACCACAAGCTTTTGATGGGCTAAATGGCCATTAGTTTCCCAGTCGGAAAAGTAAATGGACAACGTTTTTTGTTTTAAGTCCCATTTCATAAAGTTGAGGAATTTATTTATGAGATTGACTGAGAACATAAATATATATACTTACTCTTTATGTATAATTTCATACTTTAAAATATATCCACTGCTAACTCATCTTTTCTCCAAACAATGAGTATCCCAGATGACTTGTTCACACCTAAAGCGATAGAATCAACTTCTAGAGAATCAAATAATCACCAAAGGATGAATTATATATTTCCCTTGTCCTTAGATATTAACAAAAACCAAATGGTTTGTACCATATTAAATGATCCCCAAAATGGATAATCCAATATAAAATGAAATACTAATATTAAATCCAAAAATTATTCAAATAATACCCAAAGATCAATAAAGACTATTCATTAAACAATTTTCTATAAAATCCTTCTATATATTCCTAACTATGATTGAAACCCAAAACATATAATAATTTAATCACATAGTATTTAATATTAAATCATAACATTTATCTTCAAACAACATCAAAATCTCTCAATGACTCATATAGAAGTGTAATTAACTAAATCACATATTCTTAATTAAATGTTAATCATTTCCATTAATAACCTAAATCCCTATAAAAACAATGATTCTTCTAAAATACAAAAATCTAACATTACTTATCAAATGGAATCCCATTTTATTCTATTTTTCTTAGGCATACAATGATTCCAACATTGCGAACATCTTCCAAAATAACATTTATCACTTAATCACCAAAACAGTTTTTCTATAATAAGGATACTCATTTGATAAAAAATAATTTCCCATATCAACTTATTACTGATCAATAAAACTATTTAAATAAAATTAATTTGTCACACAAACTAGGGACTTCACATAGTCAAGTGGTAGGTGATAAATCCCTGACACACTTTTCTTGTGGGATCAATTTATGCAACTCTGTCCGACATGAAGGGTTGTCAAACTGACTACATGTTTTCCTTTTCAAAACAATTATTTTATAACAATCTCAAAATGAGAAAAAATACTCAAAATAACTATAACATAATTTAACCACAAATGTAATCTCATAACTCGCATTTTCATCCTAAAAATAAATAATATTTAATTACCTCAGATTCAAGGATCATATAATCCCAAATGGTTCTTTATAACTATATCCACTAAAGACAAAATAAATCATCCTTTAATAGAATTTATAAATAACAATCTTTATGTTTACACATACATGGAAAAATTCTTCCAAAGTAATAACATCATCAAAGAGAATTAATACTTTTGAAAATTTCTCTGTCCATTTATTTCCATATAGGTTTTTCCTTGACCTAGTGGTTATCCTAAAGAATATGTCATTAACATTGGTAATTCCCAGGTCCCCAAAATTTATGACAAATGACTCTATATGGATTATTGTGATCATTTTAATTTTCTTTCATATTACTCTTCATTTTTTCTCGGCAATTAATTACATTTAATCCTTCATTACAACACATAAAGCATTCCATTGTTTTGTTGAGACACATTCCTGGATGTTTCCTTCCACTTGTTAGGAATAATGGAAATTGAGAATTCATTTCTCAATAGTCACCACTGTTGGAGCTCATATCATTCTCTCCCTTTCTCTTCATTGTTGATTTTGGGAGTTGGTTAACGTATACATTGTCGATCATATTTTTGGAAGCATGTTTAATCATGAACACAATATCTTATACCCTAATCAATGTTCCATTTATTTTCTCATTTCCACCATCATTCCAACCTTGTATATGATGTTCAATGTTAGTATGACTTCCTTGGAATCCAACTATTGACAAAAACCAAAAAGTATTGTGTGAGTAAAAATAGTCAAAAATTCATTTTTAAAATATCATGACAACTTATTTTCAAATATATATCACCTTAGGATTAAATAATTTTATTTATTCTCATATTATAATAAAATACTTTAAATTAGTTTGTAAATAAAATCTGAATTATCCTATGAATTTCCCATGTGAGTGTTGTAACCAAGATTGCATGAAGGCCCATTGTCATGCAATAGTTCCCATTCATGTCTAGCTCAATATTGTTGTTTTGGGTCTCACCACTAGGCACATATGTGCTAGAGACTCCTCTACATGATCTTATCCAAATAGAGATGAATTTCTTGTAAAACCCATATAATATTAGGATTTCCAAAATTTGTGGATGTTCTTCTATTCTAATCCTCTAATTCTATCTTAGGGTCTGGTTTTCTAATCAGAGTTTTTCTAAATCTATCTTCCAAGTATTGTACTAAACATCCTATAATACAAAAAATATCACCCTAAAACAAGTTAGCCAGAGTAATTTCATTATTACATAACATTGGTCTGATCACAAGAGATCAAGTCTTGAATGAATGACTAGTTTAGTAGCCTTGGAAGTACTAGATACAAATTTATGTTTTACATAACATCATGAAATAAAGAAAAACACCATTGGGTCCCCTTATAAAACACCAATATACTTTGACCTATCCCGGTAGGTTAATCATAATATACTTCTTTACATCCTAGGAAAAATAAAACATAATAAAGGAGTGAGATCTAATGCTCAGTTGGGATAACAATAAAAAGGAAACTATCATAAATAAGCCCAAACATTTAAGGCAATGTATAAGATTAAAACACAATACTTATAAACCTAAACGTCAGCATAATATAGAAAATATAAATCAAATAATTCCATATAATAATTAACATGGATAATATACTAGTCAAATTACCAAATGTATATCAATATCTAATTTCATTATGACGAAATTCATAATGCTGGAAATCATAGCTATATATTCAAGGTCTCGTTCGAAGGCTACAAATAATATTTTTTCATGGCCTTGTCCCAAGACACTAGTATGTCTCATGAAACCAACTGATGCATCGAGGAGCAATAGTGGCGCTCCACTTGTCACTAACATAGTCTAATTAATTCCTCATATTAAAAGGAAGGAACATAGCATAAACATTTGTATTAAAACTAGTATACAAAATTTCAATATTTTAACAAAAAATGATGAATGGTATAAAATAGAACATTTACAGTAGAAATTAATGCATTCAATACAATATAGATTAATTTTTTATAATAAATAAACCTCAATCCGGAATAATGGAGGAAATTGACATAGATGAAAATAATCAGAAAAACTATTTGAGATAAATATCACTTTTATCTCGAAAAAATTTAAAAGTCTCACTATTTATAAAGAGGTTGCTTAAAGGTTATTTTTTAATCAAGGTGTCCCATAAATATTTGATAATTTAAAAAATGATTTTAATTTTAAAACATTCATGTCCATATAAATAAATCCTTAAAATCATTTTTAAATCGTGGACATTAATGAGAATGATTTAGAAGAATATATCTTTAAATCATTTAAAATGATATTTTAGTTACAATTACAAACCAAATGAGAAACCCTTGAATGAAAATAATTGAGTTAATAAAAACATCATAATATTTTTATGATAAAGGGATTCATGATATACTATGTCAAAGAACAGTATATACACATATAAAAGTGAATTGGGGCATAACAAAAAATAAGTCTCAATGGAATGTAAATTGAGATGATATCCATTATAAAGACAGTATCACTAGGATAAAGATAAATAAATGAAATAATTAGTTGTGACAAGTATAAATACACTCAATATGATTGGATATTCAGTGTTAATCAGTTAGAGTACATTCACACATATTATTGAAAAAAACACCAATGACATGGATGTTTAACTCAATGAATGGGAATTGAGTTAATATTACTCTTATCAAGTTCATATCAATGACTTGAGAATTTTTCAATGGAGTGATCATTCATATCAAAAGTATATACTCAAAAAGTTTAGTCAAAATTACTACATAAATAAATAGATATTTATTTTACATAGAATCATGGAGAAAAACAGTCACTGATGTCTGTGTAAAATACAATGAGTGGAAACTGAAATTAGATTTTCCCATACCGATTTGGTAACATACGAAACATACAACCCATGAAAGAATTATAATGAAATGAAGTTTTAAATACCTATAAATTAAATTAAATTAAATATTGAATATAATCATAGGAAGTATATAAACCACACAAAAGAAAATATTGGTAAATATTGCATTAATCTCATTGGAATAATAAGTTAGACGAAAACCCCTTACCTTGTACTTTTCCTTAGTAGAGGTTAGGTTAACCTCCTGTATAACGGTAAAATAAATTTTATTAAATCTAAAATAACCACATACATAACTATTATGTAATATATGATCTTCTAATATTTCTTTGTTGTTGATATCATAGTATCATCATTATTTTGGGTGTTAACATATTTATTTTCCTTTATATGTTTTGTTACATAAGTCAGGTTTATTTGGGATATGGTGTATTTTATTCATATTCATAATGATATTATGTCCTTAAATTTTTTTTAATCATAAAATTAATATTATTCTTCATTTGTTATCATGGGGAAGGAAATCTCATTGCGTCGTGGAGACGGTAAGCCGTATGTACGAACAGAAAAAATATCAATATTTTAGTGGTTTAATAATATTTAATTGGATTGAATATTATATATAATGAGTAATTAACATGTTATATTTTTTATTCACATCACTTATACTTATTATTATACCCATCCAAAAAATGAAATATTGAATGAGAAACTACACCATGACGTGGAGATGGCAATCCTTAAGTATGCACATATAGTGTCATTGTAATTAAAAAGATGTATACAATAACTAATATGGTTGTACCATATTTATAATAACATCATATTATGTATAAGGTACTGGATTTATTATTTTTTTATGGAAACAACAATGAAAGAGGTTTGGGAATAAGAAAATAAATTTGAAAGAGGCGATGAAATTATTATCTCTTCATCAGGTTCTTCCTTTTGATTTGACCAAAGGCGCTTCATAGGGTGGAATTAAGATAAAAGTAAGCTATCTAGGATCAATTGAGTGTATATTAGAGCATATTTGAGTAGTTTTTGGCCGATACAAATGGCTTTGGATGTTTGATTTTGAGAGAATGAGATGTAGCCATTTTTAAGAGAGGTGAGGGTCACTTTAGGAAAACCTTGAAATATTATTTTTTTTATAAAATAATTTTCAGTTTATAAGGGATCAAAATGGATTTATTTCAAGGATAAGGTGGTTATGGGTATAAATACTCTCAACCATTGGTTTTAGACAAGTTCAGGTCACCATATTAACCTTATCATTATGATTTAATTCTTAGTTAAATAGTTTTACTTTTAACATGTCTTCTTGTATTTTTATATTAAATGGTTAATAAACATAAAATAAAATGACAAGGGAACCTAAATTGGTTCATTAATGAAATAACTATCATTATATAAGGCATTTGGACTAGACTTATATATTTATGAATATTATATCATTTAATTATAAACTATTGTTTTTAAATACTCATTTATGTCAATTGTGACACAATTTAATATTTGTTTTTTTAGTAAAAAATACTTGATTACATAGAAAAAAATTATTAAATAAACACTAAGATGTAATATTGACCTATAATATTAATGGAATGCATTAAATGTCACAATTTACATTCATTTTGATATTTATAATCTCAATTATTTTAATCATTCATTAATATGGTAATTACTGCATAATCATTTTTTGATAAATAAATTTTACTATTTAATGTATAAAAATTATAATTAAAAATCCATGATGTTGGAAACATCTTTATATTTCTAATGAATATTTAGAGAATAATTTATCTTATGTATAAACCTATATAAATTTTTTTTTGTTATTCAAAATTGAATTTAACACCATTAAGTCTTCTTTAAATAAAATAATAACAAATGTCCTTAGCTAATCAGAGTGGATCAAAAGGATCATATTTTATTCCTAAGGTTTATTATTATCGAAATTCATTTATTCAATATAAATAAAACATGTGATTAGGTAATTATAATACAATTTTTACCTTTAAATAACTTATTGACTATTAATTGTGGTAAACAAAATTCAAAAGTTACTGTTCACATAAAATTATTGTCATCATATTGATCCAAAATTTTCAAAATGATTTCAATAGTTTCTCTCATATTTTTGAAGTTCAGCTCACAGATGCAGTGAAATTATGTTTAATGAAAATATACAAATGTACATAGTATATGAGTAAAAGAGGGTAAAAAGTTCAATAAAATCTAAATTTATTATAAAATGACATTAATTAATTACGTTGGAATATTATATGTATTATGTATATATTTTTACATTAATGTATATTTAAAATAAAAAATCATTAAATAAAAAATCAGGTTTAAACAATAATGATGTCTTTTTAACTATTCATAAGTAATTAAATTTTTCTAGAAAATTACCAAAAATCCCCCCAATGATAATTTGGTTATTTTAAATTAAAAAATTATGTATATTTTACCAAATTCAAATAATAAAATTTGTATTAATTAAATTTAAAAACTATTCCCATTGTCAAAACTAGTGAGCGGGTTTTTTAGAAGGAAAAACTATCAAATTATTGAAATGTATTTATGCCCAATTTAAAAGTAAAATTAAATCTAGTCTCAAAAATAGGAAAAAATGGTAAAAATATAATCTAATTATACATCAAAACCATTTAAATTTTTAATTTAACAATATAAATTATTTGGATTTAAAAATTTCTCTTCGAAAAATTTCATTTTTTAAATAATACTTCATTTATCTGAAAAATTGAATTTGTTCTTATATTATGTATAAGAAAAAAATACATTGGATGTTGAAATTATATGAAGAATATGAAATTCCAAATGTAGATAATACTATTCAGAACTATTTTTTGAATCGCTATTTACGTAAGTCGTGGTGCGCTCAAATCAGTATTGTGTATATAAAAGCTATTGAGTTACTTTAAACGAAATAACATACTATGAAATTTTTGGGTGTTAAAACATGGAGATCATGTTATAATTTTCGTGTTTTTATTTTTTATTCAATTTTTTTTATTCAGTAGTTTTTGTATATGGATCTACTTTTTATTTATTGATATTTTGTGGTTGTTTATTATATGGTGTGCTCCTTTTGTTTATTTGTTTCTGGATTGCTTGAGGAAAAATTATTCCCATTCTGATTACATTAATTTGGAAAGTAGTTTCCATCTTTTGGGGATCAGGAATGCCGTTTGGGCCATGACACAGACCTAGTTGGGTGTTAAGATAGATGGAATCCTACATGTGGTGTTGACATATATTATAGGAGATAAATGATTTTTCTTGATATAATATGTATGCTTTGAGTTATGCATATAAAATTCTTTAAAATTGTTTTAACTAGATTATTTTTATAAATTTATAATAGGGGTCATTAACTTCTTTTCCATGCTTTTCATAAAAAATATAAAAATTATTTTTCATGCCTTTTTTCTCTATTCATCATTTCAAATAAATGATATACCAAAGATTTTAATCCATTGGTATATGATACACAACCATTGCTATAATATATACCAACACTTGTCCAAAATTTTTGTGTCTATGTTGTGGGGATTGACATATCCCAATGGTTATTCATAAATCGTTGGTGTATGTCATGTTACCACACAATACACCAACAGTTTTCTATAATTTTTTGTATAACATTTTACCAACGATATTACACTATTGCATTCAAACTCAGTTTATATATATACAAATAATTTTATATACTGTTGGTAAATACATTTACCAATGGTTTTAAGAAATTGTTGTTAACACTTTATTTAACTGGTCTATACCAATGGTTTTTGAACTGTTGTTTTAGACTTTTAAATTTTTTTGTTTAAACCATTGTTATAGATTGGATTTTCACATCTATACGAATGGGTTTGAAACTATGTTCATACAGTTTTTGTAGTTGTAGTTCCATTACCTGCCTCCACTACTACAATTAGAGAATTTGGAATTAATTCTACATAGAATTTAGAATTAACAAAACTATACAAAAATCATAATTAATTACCTCCAATAATAACAAACCTATAAAAATTTTATAATTCAGCATGAAGTACAAGCCTATGATAATAAAAAACCTATACATCCAATTAATTTTGTAATTAAATTAAATTTCAATACTCTATACATAATTTAAAATAACACAAATAAAGTCAAATTGGTTGGGGCGGTGTCCGAGATTGGGGAGTGTCCATGGGGTGGGAGTGTCCAGGGGTGGGGGTGTCCAGGGGTGGGGTGGTGTCTAGGGGGGTGGAGGTTGTCCAGGGAGTTGGGGGAGCTATCCAAGTGGGTAGGGGTGACCAGAGGGGCGGAGGTGTCTAGAGGGGTGGGGATGTCTAGGGAGTGGGGTGGTGTCCAAGGGTTGGAGGTTGTCCATGGGGGTGGGGGTGTTTAGGGGTGTGGGGGTAACCTAGTGGTGAGGTGATGTCCAGGGGGTTGTCGATGGGGTTGGTGGTTGCCCCAGGGGGTAGGGTTGTCTAGGGGGTGGGGTGTGTCTAGGGGTGGGTTGGTGTCAATGGGGTGGGTTGTGGGCTGTCAAGGGAGTTGGGGGTTGTCCAAGGTGGTAGGGGGTGTCCACGGGGGTGGGGTGTCCGGTCTGGGGGGTTTCGAAGGGGTGGAGGGATGTCTGTGGGGTTGGGGGTGTCCAGAGGTGGTGGAGTCTTATTGGTTGGGTGGTGTATTGTGGGTGGTTGGGGGGTTCTTGGGGAGTTTGGGTTGTTTAAGAGGGTAGGGGTGTTCTTGGAGTGTGGTGTCAAGGGGGAGGGGTGGTGTACTGGGGGTGGGGTATGTCTATGGGGTTGGGGTATGTCTAAGGGGGTAGGGGGTGTCCAGGGGTGGGGTGTCTATGGGGTGTGGGGATATCTAGGGGTGGGGGTTTTCCATGGGGGTGGGGGTCTCCCGGGGGTGGAGGTGTCCCGGGGGTTGGGGGCTATCATTGGAGGTGGTGGCTATCTACGAGGTTGGCGGGCTGTTAATGGACGTATGGGCTGTCTAGAGGTGGGGGTTTCTTGGGTGGGGGGGGGGGCTATCCAAGGGGGTAGGGTGTGTCTTGGGGGTGGGGGCTATTCATGGGGGTTAGTGTGTCCAAGGTGGGGTGGGTGTGTCCTGGGGTGGGGTGGTGTAAATGGGGGGGCTATCTATGGGGTGGAGGGTTCTCCAAGGGTGTAGGAAGTGTATAATGGGGATGGGGTGTAATGGGCGATGGTGGGTGTGTGTGTGGGGGGGGGGGGATAGTGGGTGTCTCGGGGGGTTGTCAATGTGGTGGGGGTTGTCAATGTGGTGGGGGTTGTCCATATGTGTGGGGGTGTCCAGGGGGGTTGGGGTGTCTAGGAAGTGTGGTGGTGTCTAGCAGTTGGGTGGTTGTCCAGGGGGTTGGGGGTCAATCCAAGTCGGTAGGGGGAGACCAGGGATGGGGGTGTCCAGGAGGGATGTCCATGGGGGAGTGGGGGTGTCCATGGGTTGTGGGTGTTCAGTGGTTGGTGTGGTGTCCATGGGGGGTGGGGCAGTCCTGGGGGTAGGGACTATGCATGGAAGTGGGGGAGTCTTGGGGGGTTGGGGTGTCCAGGGGGTGGGGGGGTGTCTAGGGATAAGGGGTAGTCCAACGAGTTTGGGGATGTCCATTAGGGTAGGGGTGTTCATGGGGTGGGGTGTCTTGGGTGGTGTACAGGGTGTTGGGGTTTTTATGGGGGTGGGGGTGTCCAGTGGGTGTGGGATATCCATTAGGGGGCGGGAAGGGGGTCTGTACATGGGTTTGGTGGTGTCCAATGGGATAGGGGGTTTCCAGAGGGTGGGGGTTGTCCAAGAGGGTATGGGTGTCCAGAGGGTGGGGGTGTCCAGGGGGTGAGAGTGTTCTTGGGGTGGGGGTGTCAAATGGGATGGGGCTGTCTAGGGTGGTAAGGGTGTCCTTGGGGTGTGGGGTGGGAGGTTGTCTAAGGGGTGATGTTATCTAGGGTAGGGGGGTTGTCCAGGGGAGTGGGTAGTCTTCGCGGGGGGGGGGGGGGGGATGTCCAATGGGTTGGGGTTGACCTAGAGGTGGGTGTGTCTAGGGGAGGGGGTATCCTGGTGAGGTGGTTGTTGTCTAGGGTGGTGGGGGTGTCCAGTGTGGTTGAGGGCGTTTATAACAGTGTGGTGGTGTCTGGAGGGGGGTGTCCATGGTTGTGGTGGTGTCTTGGGGTGGGGGTGTCTAGTGGTGGGAGGGGATATCTAGTGGGTGGGGGTGGCTGTCCAGTGGGTGGAAGTGTCTATGGGTTGGGGTGGTGTCTGGGGGGGAGGCTATCCATGGGGGTGGTGGATTTCGATGGGGTGGAGTGGGGTTCTGTCGAGTTGGGTGTTCATAGAGTTGGGGGTGGGGTGATGTCCATGGGTGGGTGTTGCCCATGGGGGTGGGTGGGGGTGTCTATGGGGGTGGTGGTTTTGGGGGTGGGGGGGATCTCCAAGTGGGTGGTGGTGTCCAGGGTGGTTGTCCAAGGGGGTGGCAGATGTCCAGGGGGTGTATAGGGTTGTTTTGGGGGGTGTCAAGGATGATGGGGGTGTCTAGGGTGTTGGAGTGGGGGTGTTCTGGGGGGGGGGGAATACCCATATAATACCTTGAAAATTACCTATACCCAATCCAACCAACATTACAATTCTAATAAATCTCACAAAAAACATCAAATTCATCCTCAATATCATTACACTTCCCATTATTCTTGATCTGAAACTCTAAATACAGAATCCAAATCCAATTTTACACTAAACTAAATTCCATTGAAACTACCATATCACCCAAAAAAAATAGGAAAAATCACCTAAAACACTACCCCACAATACCCAATAACATCACATGGACCATCCTTATATCAATTACCCACCTCGATACCATATGGCTAAACAATACCATTACAATCATTGAGTGGGGATACATATAACTACAAACTCCATTAGATCAAATGGTTCATGAACTCTAAACATATGGAGTGGATATGAAGAAATCAAATAAAGACGATTCACTAAATCATGAAACTAGAAGTTTAGAACCTAAAATACTTTTTACTAAAGATGGATCTATCTTGTTGAAGGAGTCTCGAAGCCTAGGGTAATGAGAATGTTTCAAGAGAGCTTAGGTTTAGGGATGCAATCTTGTGGTCGGGGGAGATAGATCTACTATGTATTTTGGGGAAACCATTCCCAACGGTTTTTTAAATCTGTTAAGAAATATATTCATTTCCAATGGTGCTAAAAATTGGTATAAATGAAAAAAATTAATAATCTACCAATAGATTGAGGGATATTTTGGTACATCTTCATTCTAAATCCAATATAACAAAATTTTCAACAAAACTGTTGGGAATGGTTGCTCTAAAAATAGTATTCCAAGAGATTCTTCAAACTGTTGGCATAAAATCATTGGTAAAATTATCATTTCCTCTTGAAAATGTTGATCATGTTTAGACTATTGTAAAATTAATTATTAGGGAACACTTGGGTGGGATCCTACTGATCCTGTTAGATCAATCCTTGGGATCCCCTATGGTGATTGGTATAGATTAGTATATTTTCTATATATATAATTTCATGTCACCATAGTGAGGAAACATGGTTTTTCGTCATCTGTGTTAGGTTGGCTAGATGTGAGATGTTTGGAGTCAACAAAAACAATCACATGGAGCATTCATTTTTATTTTATGGTAGTCCTTTGATTATTATACTTGAACTTTGGTCTGTTTTGGCTAATTTTTTTTATTTATACTTTCTTTGTTCAGTTCTAGAATATTTATCACTACCACTATTTATTAATTTATTTATATATTCCTTGAAATTTATTCTTGTTGGGGGAAATCATTCCCTATGGTTGTTTTTAAATTAATGAGTGGTGGATTACAAACTATGGGGATATGGAAATCCCTTCAAGAATGTGGATATTCATGTTGGCAACCAGTTTGAGAGGGTATCCAAGTATGTTTCATCATATTTTGGAATCGATATGGTCTTTCAAAAATATTTATTATTTTAGGAAGCTAATTATAAATAAGATAGGATTTTTGGTAATTGAGATATAGGATGCAGTGAGTGCTTGGGTAGATTATTTTGTGACACGACTCAAGTTACAATTGGATTTTGGGATGTGTGTCACTTGTTTTGTGATATTGATTTTAATCTCAAATTTTAATATATTTTTCTAGTTTGAACTGGATATATTCTATTTTATGCTCATTTCTTCTAGTTTTGTCTTTATTAGTATGCCTCTATGATGTGATCAACTTGTTTTTTATGAGGGTGAAAAAAAATATCATCAAGAGAATTTACTAATAGATAAGAATTTTTTTGAGCTTATTGTTAGTGCAGTATGTGTTATTGAATAGAATATTCCAAAATTCTAGAATGGTGTTGTTGAGATACAACTCGGTAATGGAAGAGGCATGGATTTATCATGACACTTATTTCACAAGAATCTAATATCATTTAATGGTATAAATTAACATCCTGATGTAGAGGGCTAGTTGTACTTGATAAATCATCTACTCAATATATTAGATACACCTCAGAGTGTCATGGTTAGGTTTGCGATGATCGTACAAGAGAGCCCAAGCTAGCTATGGTGGAATTCCATGATAAGATCCAATAGGTATTTGGGTTTGAACTAGAATGTATTCAAGACTCTATTATTATACTAGTTTTTCTACAGTCCATGATGATATAATATTATCTGCAGTTCTTAACCTTTTAGCACAAAAGTAATTTTGAGTAATACCCCATGCTTAGATGGTGCATTTTTTTAAAATAATTAAACAGCTTGTGTTGTCCACTACAACGAGTTCATGCACAGCATGACCTATCTGAGTATGTGTTTAAAAAGTAGTTATGAATAGTACTAACCAAATTTTTAAATTTTAAATAAATTATTTATCAAAATTTATTTCTTTTTTTAATTTGTAATATCAAAATTATCTTTGGGAGAAATTTTGTTAATTTGATGAAATGATTCAATTTTGGAAAAATTGTGAAAAATACTTAATTTTAATTCAAGTCCCTTTTCTTATAATTTATTAATATTGATAGATTGTATTCGTAATTTGTTTTAAAGTTTAATTGGATTAATATTTTGTCATTTAATCCAATGATGTTCATTTCAAATAATTACACTATTTAATTGTACATAAACACATGTCAATCTTAAGGAATATATTACGTCTAAGAAACACACTTTTTTGTTTTTGGAAATGGGAATTAATTTTAAATTAATTATTGAAACATCTTTTTTTTAATTTCAGCAAATAGATTCCATATTTTTAATCATAATCTCCAAATTATGTAAATAGAAACCTTTTATTCTGTAACATTATGAATAGTGACTTTAGTAATTATTTTTATTTACCATGGTATAAAGTGTAAATCAAGTAAATAAGGGTAATAAAATAATATTATAATAATATAAAACTACCCAAACACATGTCTTTATCCTATTGGATGAGATATGTATGACCAAAGTATTTTTTGGGTCGATTTGGGGACACCATGGAGCAGCATGGGTTTGAAAATGTCATTTTATAAGAATTAATTTAAAGTTAAGATAAATGTAACATAAACAAGTTTCTTTTACTAAATTTTTTTTATATGGGGTTATATAATTTATATATTCATATATAAATAGTAATTATAAAGATAATATTATTTCAACATCATGATATTTTATATTTAATTCATAGACATTAAATAAATCAATTTATTTTTGACACATTTATGATGTAGTGATTTTTTTATTAATGAAATATTCAATTAAATGATATTTTAAATATTAAAATAAATAAAATTTAAATTTTTTTATGCCATCCATGAATTTCATGAAAAATATTTACATATTATCTTTGATTTAATTCATTTTTTGAAGTAATAAAGTTTTTATTACTTTAACCAAAATCAATTCTTAAATCGTGTCAAAATTGGCCTACATGTGTTTTTAAAACAAATACTATTTTATTAAATGATATAATAGTCCTAAAAATATAAAATTTATCCAAATAACATATATAATGTTATATAATTTATTAATGATCCACTTATGGTTATATTGGAATTTTATAGTAAATATTGAAACTATGTATTATGAAAATGCAAGAACAAATGGTAAGAGTTTTTTTAAAGTAATTGTTAAAGGTAAAAGATAAGGAAATTTTTGTGCTCTAAATGTGTCTAAAATATATTGGTTGAGAATTTTTGGACCCAAAATAATCTTATCATTGAAATTAATTTTTTTGGGGCAACATCAATCTAGAAACCAATTTATAATAAAATATTTTTCCAATATCTTCCTAATGTGTATCTTCTCCCTCTTATATAAGGGAACCACCTCTAACAAAATTCGTAGACCTCCAAAGCCCTTTGGATAGGCCAAACCCTACTCAAATCTCCCCCGAACTACTTAAATTTATCTTACATGGAACTATATGGGATGAAACCAATATTAATGATTTTTTGGGAAAATAAAGTGGAGACACCCAAAGAGGAGGTAATCATTTTATCCCTTCTTTTAAAGTTCATTTATTCTTAAACATCGACATACTAAGTTGTTACCATACTAAAATAATAACTCTAGCATCAAATATATGAAGATTTATTTTTATTATTGTGGTAAAAACATATTCCTCTTTAACTCATTCTATGAAAAACAATTTCACTAGGCGTGTGTTCGTACGACTTACCGTCTCCAAGTCATGTTGTAAGCTATATTACATCTATTATTTATTTTGATGGGAATAATGATGAATAAAAATTTCGTAAATAATAAATTTAACATGATATTATTTCATTAAATTTCATATTCAGTCCAAATCCATACCATTAAACCATTAGGGAAATGATATCCTCGCTCGTGCATACATATGACTTACCGTATCCATGACACAATGAGACTTATCTTTCATGTTCACCAAACAACAATGTTTATAAAGACATATATTATGAATAATTTTTAATTATATTACATATTAATGAAACAGAAATAATATTTTTATTTGTGAAAATATATGTTATTCACTTACTTCCATTCAATATGATATGAAAATGAAAACAACATTCAGGCGAACGTAAGACCTACAGTCTCAATGAACTGTGTATTTCATGTAATATATCTATCTATTTTATATTTTTATATTAAGAATATATATGATATATAAATCATATTATACATTTTTGATGTTTGTAAAAAATGATCTATGTAATATGATCAAGAGTATCATATCAACAATTTTATGATAAAATGAAGCGATTATTACCTGAAATGATGCATTAACTTAGAATTGTTAATAAATAGGACATATAAAATAAAAAATGAATAATATATGATATCATAAATATTATTATGATTATAATATAGGTTAATAATACAGTCATTAAAGAGTTTTGAGAAAATACAGAGAATATCAGACTTAAGGTAAGGGATTTTATCTCAATTTCATTCTATTGAGGCATATTGTAATGTTATGCACCTAGTTCCTTTTATACTGTTTATATTATACATTTTGGCTTGTAATATAATTAATCTCATTAATTTCATGGTATTATATTATATCATTAATGGAAATTATTGATAGATCCATATTACTCTGTAAATATGCTTATTTGATAAGGAATATTAATTATTTTGATTATTCAATATGATAAATACATTTGAATGGAAATGATAGGTGGATCCCATAAATTATATTTATCTTCTATGCATCAACAGGTTCATATGAGACATATATGTTGGATAAATGGGTTTTTACCCTTATGTTTAAACTGTCCTGTAAATGGTTTTGATAGTAATAGGTTTTCATGTGCCAGAGACATGACATCCTTAAATAATGTATTTCCATCATTTTATTTCAGTTATTATCTATCAATGATATTTTGTATCGACGTATCTATGGAATTAGTTCATTATAAATTTATTGATTTATTACATATGTTTCAGTACATTACCTTCTATATTATTTGTGACATAACCTATTTTGTAAATTTAATGTGTTCTCAGATATTTACATTTCCATATAGATTGATTATTGTTTTTGTTGTACTTACCCTTACTGATCATTTGAGCTCACCCATGTAATGTTTCTCTCCTGAGGATATGAAGAATAGAACATTGATTAAACTTTTAGGGATGTATTTTATTTTAGTTACGGGGTAGCATGACTTATTTTGATTTCCCAATGTACTAAAGGTAGCATGTTTGAAATATGTATTTCCAAAACTGATAAACTGTATGGTCTTTAGAAAATTTATTCATTTTAATCATTACAATTTAAAGTAATAATACACCAAATTAAGGTTATCTATGATCGGGGTGTTACAGTTTGTATCAATGTAATTTAGAGACAACCATTGAAATTAGATTTAGAGAACAAAAATTACTGAACACAACCTAAATCAGAATATAGGAATACACTTATAGTAATTCACCCAATGTATTAAAAGATTATGGCTTAGGATTTGAAAGTCTATTTCACGATGAATGAATTTAATATATGTAAGGATGATGTAGAATCTATTATCTTTAGAGTGGAAACTTCATCACCCGACTCTTCTCAAAATTCACCCCAGTAGGTTTACTGAATTAGATTATTATAGAGGAAGATAAAAAAAGATATAGGGATATAGGAGGTAATATTAAAAATTAGGATGTACATATTGTAAATGAATACATTGATGTTTTTCCATATGATTCACACGGACACCCCTAGATCCGGATGTGTGGTTTTGTATTGTTTTAATCCTGGATATAAGGATGATATTGAAAAATCCATATAGAATGGCCACTATGAACCTAATGGAGATAAATAAACACGAATAGTTGGGACAAAAGAGATTTTTCGTCCCTAATTCTTCTCCTTGTGGAGACCCTGGTCGCTTTTTCAAGAATAAATATGGATCCATGAGGCTATGTATAGATTATAGGGAAATTAAGTTGATTACAGTAAAGAACAAGGATCTTCTACGTCTTATCGATGATTTATTTGATCAAATTCAAAGAGATCATTTATTTTTGATGATAGTTATTCGTTGTAAATATCATCAGTTATGAGTGAAGAAGGAAAAATTTCCAAAGACAACATTTTGATTAACGTATGGCCATTATGAATTTACAATAATGCCTTTTGGATTTACTAATGCACCCTCAGTTTTTATTGATCTCATAAATAGAGTATTCAAGGAATATCTTGGTGTTCTTGTTGTGGTATTCATTTAAGATATATTGATATATTATAAAATAATTATAGTCCTGAAATTTCACATTCTAATCCTTCTTGAGACTCTAAGTATAGAGGAAATATATGTTAAATTTATAAAGTGTAAATTCTGGCTTTATGAAATTTCATTCCTTGGCCACATAGTTCCCATGAATGTAATAACTGTTCACCCATAGAAGAAAAATACAATTAATGAATATATAGAACTGACAAGTATAACTGAGGTACATAGTTTTATTAGTTTAAAAGTTTTTTATTGACGTTTTTTCCATAATTTCTCCCAAATGCATAGCATATTAACCAAGCTCATGCGTAATAGGGTTAAATTCATTTGAACAAAAGTGTCTGATGAATGATTTGATTAATTGAATCTAATATTATTAAAATCCACTATCTTGACATTACTATCTTGGAAATATGGATTTTTTATTTAATGAGATGAATCAGATAATTTACATGGTTTTGTCCTTATAAAGAATGATTGGGTTATTACATATGCATCAAGGAAATTAAAAATGCAGGGAAAAAATTATCTAACAAAAGAAATTGAGTTAGCTATAGAAATATTTTCTATGAAGATATAGAGACATTGCAGTAAAAAATGTGAGATATATACTAATCATAAGAACATGAAATGTATTTTCTCACAGACATAACTCAACACGAGATAAAGGATATGGCATGAGCTACTCGTATATTATGACTTCATAATACACCTCCACCCAAGAAAGGAAAATAATGTTTTTTATTCCTTGAGTAGAATGGACCATGGAGTTCTAAAGAAGATGAATGTTCAAATTGATCCTTTGTTCATGGATCTATTGAAGATGGTTATGGTAATTTTCCTTAAGGGTGAAACATCATTACTTTTTCAAATAGTTTATAAACAATCTTTACTATAATTGATAAAAAGTTCTCAGACTAATGATGAGGTGTTAAAAAGAAAATAAATTCTTTGATGATTGGATAATGAATGTTTTCGTATTCAAATATGGAATTTTGAAATTTGGGAGTTGGATTTTTGATCCATCTATACCTAAGAAAAATAGGGAATTATTTGATGATTCACATAGATAAAATTTCTCTATACACCCTGGTGCCATTAAGATGTATCGAAATTTGAAATAATATATTTGTTGGGATAACAAGAAGAGGGAGATTTCTGAATATGTATTAAAATGTTTGGTTTGTCAGCAGGTGAAGGCCGAAAGACAACATTGAACTTGAGTCATGAAACCTCTTCTTATACATTTTTAGAAATGACATGATATTACGATTGAATTTTAATGGGGATACCAAAGGCTCCCAGAAGGAATGATGTGATATGGGTTATTGTTGATAGTCTTACCAATTCAACACATTTTCTTACTATAGGAGAAGAATTACCACTTGAACGTTTAAAAAAATATATTAATGAAATTTAAGACAACATGGTGTTCTCCAATCAATTGTTTCTGATCATGATCCTTATTTTATATCATGATTCTGTAAAAGTCATTAGAAGGCAGTTGATACCAAACTTTGTTTGAGAACTGCATACGGCCCTAAAACTGATGGATAAACAGAATAGACTATTCCAACATAATAAGGAATGTTGATATCTTTCAAACATTACATTGAATTTATGTGGGATAAATATATACCTATAGTATAATTTTTCTATCCTAATAGCTTTCATTAATGTATTAAGATGGCACAATATGAAGAATTATATGGAATGAGATATAGTACACCAATTTTTTGGGATGATTTTGGTGAAAGAATACTTATAGGTATAGAAATTGTTGAAGAAAGAATGGAGGAGTTAAAGATTATCCAAAATTAAATCAAAACAGATCAAATTAGGAAAAAGAGATATGTCGATTTCCAAATAAAGGATTTATAATTTCAAGTAGGAGATGATGTTTTCATGAAGGTATCTCCCTGGTAACGTGTTATATGTATTGTTAAAAAGGATAAATTAAATCTTATGTACATCAAAACTTTTGAAATTTTAGATGAAAAGGGATCTATAGCCTACTATATGATAATGCCTCCATGCATGTTGAAAGATCATGATATCTTCCACATATCACAGTTAAAGAAATACATTCCATACCCAATGCTTGTACTCACCTGTTAATAAAGGGAACTATTATATGTTCTGTCTTTTTGTGAATATCCTATCATGATTATTGATACTATAGAACAAGTGTTGTGAAATCAGACAACCCATATGGTAAATGTTCTTTGGAGGAACAATAAAATGGATGTGGCGATGTGGGAACCTGTAGAACATATAATGAAGAACCACCCAAATTATTTTTTATTGAGATATTTTAGAAATTTTGAGAATTTAATTTTTGGAAGGGGCAATAAAGTATCACCCCAATCTTCCACGATACGCTTCTTTTTAAAAAAGTCAATGGCTTGAATTGTACGCTAACCCAAGTTTAAGCACACCCCAACCTATCAAAGAATCTATTAAAAAAAACAGTTATGAATAGTACTAACCAAATTTTGAAAAATTATAAACTTTATTTTTCAAAATAGACATCATTTTTGATTTGGGGATATAAAAATTAGATTATCCTAAAATTTTGGGAAATTTTTAAAAAGATTCAATCTTTGATGAATGGTGAAAAATACTACATTTTAATTTAAAACTATCTTTTCATCTAAATTTTTAATATTGTTATATTTTCTTTTTAATTATTTTTAAAGTGTAGTTGGATTATTATATTATCATTTAATCCAATGATGGTAATTGGATTTAATTTTACCTTTGAATTTAACATAAACACATGTCACTATTTTTTATATATATTACTTATTAATAACTTTATCTTTTGTTTTAACAACAATAATTAATTTTAAATAAATTACTAAAACTTATATATATTGAATTTGGAAAATTTTATTCCATATTTTTAATTTGAAGGTAAATTTTTTGTAAATATGTGCCTTTTATTTTATAACATTATGAATAGTAATTTCAGTAATTATTTTTATTTACCATGGTAAAAATAGTAAATAAATAAAATAATGGAAATAAAATTTTATTATAAAATTATAAAACTCCCCTAACACCTGTAATAATGCAATTATATGTGATACATCTGACCATGGTCTTCTGTAGGTTAAATTTGGGACCTCATGGAGCCACATGGGTTTGAAAATGACATTTTATAATAATAAATTTAAAGTAACTATAAATGTAACCTAAATTTATTTCTTTTACTAAAACAGAATTTATATGGGTTTATATAATTGATAAACATGAATATAAATAGTTATTATAAATATAAAATTTTTTCCAACATCTTTATATTATATTTATAATTTTGATAAATTTAATAAATTTATTTATTTATGATATAATGTTGATGTTATGATTATCTTATTAATGAAAGATTCAATTAAAAGAAACTATTAATATTAAAATAATATTAATTTAAATATTCAGATGCCATAAAATAATTTTATGGATTATATTGACATATTATATTATATTTAAATCATTTGGTTCGAAGTAATCAAGTAGTTATGACTTTAACAAAAATCAATTCTTAAATAGTGTAAAAATTGACATAAATGAGTTTTTTAAATAAACACAATTTTATTAAATGATATAATAGTCTTAATAATATAAGAACCATCTGAATGAATTATATAATCTGAAAAAATATCATCAATGATCCAGCTATGGTTATATTGGCATGTTAATGTTAATATATTTTCCATATATTATGAAAATAAAAGAACACTATGTAAGAGTTATTTTTTAAAAGTAATGGTTAAAGCTAAATGATAAGGTTAATTATATGACAAAAACTTGTATAAACCAAATTAAATGAGAGTATTTTCTACCCAAAAGAATATAATATTTTAAATAATACGGTTTTTGGGAATTTGAAACCAAAAATAAATTTATACCAAAATATTATTTCAATACCTTCTTAATGTGCCCCTCCTCCCTCTTATAGAAGCGAACCACCTCTACCCATTTATGCACACCTCGAAAGCCCTTTAAATCAGTACAACCCAGACCAAATATCCTCCCATATTCTTTAAATTTATCCTAGAGGCCACGCTTGGGGAATAAAATCAACATAAGGAGTCCTTTTATGAAAATCAAAAGGAGACACATGATGAAGTGGTAATCATTTTATCCCTTATTTCAATGTCCATTTGAACATTCTAATTCTTATTTATAAGTTGTTACAATACTAAAATAGTAACTCCAGAAACTAATGTATGATGGTGTTTTTTTTATGATAATGGTATAAGCATATTCCTCATTTACCCATCCTATGATAAACAATGTCACCATGTCTGTTTACGTATGACTTACTGTCTCCACATTGTGGTGAAAAAAGTTTTTCATCTATACATTATTTAAATGGGTATAATAACAAATAATAATGAATTAAATAATAAATTTATCATGATATTGTTTTTTTAAATAAATATTAAATCCAAATCCATGACATTAAACCATTAATAAAATTATTTAGTCACTTGTGTGTATGTACAACTTACTGTCTCGATGATGCAACGAGACACATCATCCATGTTCACCATCCAACAATGATTATAGAGATATATATTTTGAATAATTATGGAATTTATAAAATAATAATGATACATGATTAATATATATATATATATATATATATATTTGTTTACATTTATCTTTTTCACATACTTCCATTCAATACGATAATAAATTTGATACTTTGTCCAAGCGTACGTACGACCTATCGTCTCCATGAACAGTGTATTCCATGTAATATATCTATCTATTATATATATTTATATGATAAATATATATGATATGTAAATCATATTATACATATTTTAACTATGTATATCATTATCTATGTAATATTATCAAGAAAAACAAGTTAAAACATGTCTGATAAAGCAATAATATTATTACCCAAAATGTGGCATTAACATGGAAATATTCATAAAAGGGTAATATAAATTCATAAAAGTATCATATATGATATAAAAAATATTTTTATAAATATATTATATGTTAATATTACCATAATTCAAGTCTTTTGGAAAAATATAGAGAGTATCCGGCTTAAGGTATGGGATTTCATCTCAATTTCATTTTATTGAGGGATATTGTGATGTTATGCACCAAGTTCCTTTTATATAGTGTATATTATAAATTTTGACTTGTAAAATCATAAATAACATTAATTTTTTTATTATATTATTTACTTCATTAAAATTATTGATAGATCCATATGACTCATTAAGTATGGTTATTTGATAAAGGATATTGATTATTTTGATTGTTATATATGAGAAAAACAGTGGAATGGTAATGAAGGGTGGATCTCAGTCGTTATATTTCTCCTAGATGCATCAAACGTTTCTAGTGAGATGAATAATTTGGCATTATGGGTTTCTACCCTTTATTTTAAAATTTTAGGGGAATGATATTTGTGGTAATAATTTTTCATGTTCCAAAGAGATGGAATCCTTAAATAATGTATTTCCCTCATTTAAAATATGTTACTATTTGTCAATGAGACTTTGTGTCAAAATATCAATGAAAGTAGTTCAATTTGTGTTTATTTATTTATGACAGATAATTTTATACATTAATTTCTATATTATTTATTCCATATGTATTTTTCTAAATTGAACGTGTTCTCAGATATTTACCTTCCAACATTGATTGATTATTTCTTCCATTATAATTATATATACCGAGCATTTTAGCTCACCCAAATTATTTTTCTCTCATAAGGTTAGGAATAAGATAACTTTTATTATGATTTCAATGATGAAATTTATTTTAGTTATTGTCTATCATGTTTTATTTTGTTTTCCCAATGTACCATAAGTAGAATATTTTTAATCTGGATTTCCAAGACTGCTAAACTATATGGTCCTTCAGGACATGATACTTTGAAATATTGCCAATGTAATGTAATAATGTACTAAATTCAGGTTATCTATAGTCGGGGAATTACAATTTTTTTCATCATACACTTATCTGTATGATGATATATTTTTTTCAACAAATTTAGTGGATACTGACATGCTGAAATATCATAAGTACCTATCGGGGTTGTGATTGGATAAAAAAATACTATTATATGTACATACTCATTAGACCTATTCAAAGATGGTAGACATAGAAATGATTAAATATATGTAATTGAAAAGCAAGGTTTGTTGTTATTCCCTTTATCAATCACATATTGGTAGATTTAGTGGCATGTATGGGAAAGAGTAGAAGTGGAAACATCATCAGAAGATTGGTGGGGGTGGTTCTTATCAAAAAGCCTCCCCGATACCTTATGGTATAACTAGTAGTTTTTCCTTGACTCTCTATAAATTCTAGACACACATGATGTTCTTATTTTTCACCTATGAAGATTTGTAATAGTTGTGAACATTATGTTAATATACAATGTTTCTATTAGGCTCTATCAACACCTTGATATGGTTAGGGACCATCATCTCCAAAGGCTACTGAAACACAATCATATTCTTAAAATATCATATAGATCTATCCATAGGCCCCAGGAGTGAAGTACCCTGATATAGAACAAAATTTTTTAGAGGACCTATATTTGGGTCCAATGATAGTGGGAGGAACCATATTTATTGAATAATTCCTATCAATTGATTTATTTGGTCATAGTTCTTACCAAAAATTTATAGGTAGTGGATTTATTGATATGAATAACCCATAATAGAGATCATATACATTTTTAAGCCGTTAGTGACACCTCATTGGAAGTGGAAAGAGTAGGGTTTTCAGTTTCTTTCATGTTCTTTATATATAGATTATGTACATTCAGTCTGGTATTTCATTATTCTTGATTTGGATTTCATAAAAATCCTAAAATTGAAAGATTTTATTATGAATCATATTGATTATATCGATTTCTATCATTATCATGTCTCATTTATTGTGTCCAATGACCGGTTTCATCCACATGTACCTTCCCTCAACGATGTTAAGAGTTTATTTTCTCTTATATAAATCGATCGGTATAAAATTTCTTCTATTATTGAACTATTCGTAGTTGTTTGATATTTTTCCAATGTTTTCCAAAATGATTTATCAATTATTACTATTGAGATGGAGGTAGATTCAATGATTGACCAGGTTCATTGTATGCAATCGATTTAGACACCGTCATTTCTTATGGAATGAGATTGGAATACATATATCAATATTTTGTTGGAAGACTTATGTGGGAAGGATTCTTTTGTCTGTAGTTTTTTGGATTCTTCATTCCAAGTGCTTTTTTATAATAAGGCAGATGGTCCACTATGATTATATGTGGATTATTAAAAGGTGAACTAGGTAACAGTTAATAATATGTAACATTTTACTTAGGTGTATTTTATTTAATTACTTATTGGGTATATTTGGTTTTTTTACGAATATTATTTAAACGTGTATTCATCAGGTCATATTTTTGGAGTCTGATATTCTAAAGAAATCCTTCAAGAGATAGTATGGAGATAAAAAATATAATATTATGTTATTATTTATGACTGAAAATCATTAAATTTTATTTATTTTATGAATAATAAATTCACATAGTATCTCTAAACTTTTTTCATAGTGTTCATGGATGATCTTTTGGATTATTCAATCTTTGAGAATGAGCATGATCACCAATTTATTTGAGTTATGGAAATCATGTGTGGTCATCATTTGTATAGAAATATTTTAAAATTTAATGTTTGGATTCAATTAGTGATCTTCATTGGGAATGTGTTTTGTAATCACGTATAATCAGTTGATCCTAAGAAGGTAATGGATTTTTCTCATTGGAATAGCCACAAAAGTTCTTCTAGAATAAATTCTTCCATGGTATTATTCGATATTACTAAATTTAATTATATGGTTTCACTACATTGGTATCACTATACACAAATCATACATGGAAAGGGGAGAAATTTATTTGGGATGAAATGTATCCATTTTCTTTTTGCATGCTAAATGAACATCGGACATCATCTCCTATTGTAATCTTATTTGCGACCGAAAAGGTGTTTGTGGGTTTCTGGTGATCTTTTATTGCTATTTTGGGTTTCATTATTTGGATGAATGGTCATGTGGTGGAATGCATCTTTTTTAAGTATAGAATGCATGAGTTGAATTTACATAATCACGATTTAGTTCATTCCATGATTTTTCATGAACACATGTATTGAGAAAACCATCTTTTTGTGGAGTGTTTCATAGTCATATATGACCATAATAGTAGCACTTATATCAATTATTATAACAAATTGAATCCAAAATATAGGTTATGGGTAGAATATCATCACATGTTTGACATCAACATCAGCTAAATCTCGATGAAGGGGAATGTCATTAAATGTGTTCTCATCATGAATATAAAACCATAGGATCGTTTTGAATTGAAGGAATAAAGGATCCTTTTGGATATTTTCTCTTAGTTAAACCAGGATACTCTGGAGGATATTTGAAGTATGTTTCGGACTAGTTTTTAGATGCCATCATCCCTCCATGAGGTAATTCGTTAGATTCTGCAATAGGATGATGAGTTAAAAAGAATTTGGGAAACCCATTATGATGAGAAGACTCTATTTGGTTGGTATCTCTCTTTAGATGGTATTCTCCATTTTGGGGATCAGTTATTAATCTCCTCATCTATAAGGAGCTATGTGTTTTTTGACTATTATAGTACTAAATGGATTCTTTATCAGGGTATTGTGAATATGTATAATGTCCTGATAGATGGATTGTATTGTCTAAGTATGAAAAATGTCATTGCTTATTATGTTCCCTACTGTTCAACCACATAATAGATGAAGGAAGATAATATGAAACATTCAGGTTTGTTCCATCCAATTCCCCTGATAGTGTGGAAATTTGAAAGTGTATATGCTGATTTTATTTTGATGGATTATAATAGAAATCCCAAGGGTATAATTATATATGTGTGTTTATTTATCAGTTTTCCAATCCATACCACTTTATTCTTATAATGCACACAACCAAAGTTCTAAAAATGTAATTTTTTATATATATGTGACTATGAGGTTACATGGGGTTACTTATTTCATCACTGAAGATATGTAGACTCAGTTTACTTCAATGTTGTGGAGGAATCTCTACGAGGTGTCATGGACTTAGGTTATTTTGAGAAATAATTATCATCCAAATACTAATGTGATGATATGGCATTCTATTCAAATCATTGAGGATAGTTTCCATCCATATGTCTTGGATTTTGTGGGGTCTTTGGATTTCCACCTAGGAATATCTAATGTTTTTTATCAAAATAGTTATCACTCATCAATTAAATTGTATCTTTTTAGGGATCAAGGTAGTCACCCATGTGGGTCACCTGTTTATTGGTAAGAAATGGTGAAATCATATTTGGTGGGAATAATTCTTGAATAAGATATTCAATTGAGGATTTAGGATATAAATCACTATCTTGTTTGAGATTATAGTCAATTGAAATAATATGAGAAATCATGGAATCATATTTTTTATTTTTCCATTAGGGCCTAGGTTTTCTTTAAATTTTATCCAGGGATGGGTCACATTACACTTTTAAAAGGTGTAATATTGGCTCTGAGATATGTTATAACATAAGGGGACACTCCACGTCTTGGATAGTTTTATTATCAATTGTATTATACAGTTTAGATTACTAGAAATGATGTTTTTTACATATGCCAACCCATGAAATACCATATTAATCACTCTCATGTTCTGATTTTTGAATAGAATGAGGCAGAGCCATATAATTCTATTGTAGATAATCTAGTAGATATCATAGAAATTATGTCAATGTCATCCAAGGGAATTCAATTCAATTTTTCAATGAGATATAGTGGCATCAATAATATTCTCAAGATATTTGGGATAATGAGTTGTTGAAGATGTAGAATTGTTTTTAACTCTTTTTTGGGAATCATTCTTCAACATGACATCCCATTGACAAAAATTCTTATAGTTTGTAGTTTGAAACAACCTTTTAACAACCCTTCAATTTACTAGACATTAATTCATGAATTATTACATATGACTACAGAAAATAAAACATTGAATGTTGATATGTCTAGTATATTTGGGAGTTGGGAAAATTACATAAAAAATTAATACATGCGATACAAAAACATTATTGAAAACTTCTTTTATATGCTCATATATTTCCATTATACATAAAACCACATTGGATGGCCTGTGGTCAAACATAAGAAAGGGGTCATCTATAAACCAAATAAGGGAATAAACATGGTATGACATGAATAATGTAAAACAAGATAGAAAATAGGCCTATCAATTAGGCATAATAATTTATAATATCACATACAAGTACAATGATGCATGATATAGATTGATAATCATAATGGAATCATGGAAATTTTTTAAACAATGTAAATCATTGCATCATAATCATTTGTTTTTGGCAACTGCTAAGACATCCAGATGGAAAATATCCTCTTCCATATTAGGTTCTCTCTTGGTTACTTTGCATGATATATCATTATACATAAACATCACCCAGTGAATTAGACCTAGATATTATTTAGGGATCACCGTTAACATTCATTTCATTCTCATTATCTATGTGTGCCACATAGATCATATAACATGGACTGATTTATAAAAAAATAATATTCCATGATCTAGTAGTCTTAATTACATTAATATTATAAACAAATAAAATAATTATATGGGAATGATGGAGAATAACCATGGAATAAAATGTGTATAGGTATTCAATGCACATTTTTTGGCATATAGAACATGTTGAAATATTTCCACCAAGACATGGGAATATAAATGTTCATGGAAGGACGTAATGAGATTGAAGTGGTATATCGTTATTTATTCATCAAAGGGGCACTAAGAGGAAATGATAGAACAAATAACGACATGTTTTTAATAAAGATTAATGGCATAAGAAAATAAATATGGTTGTATAATGAGGTAAATTAAAGTATCCCTAACACTAAGATGGTGATTCCAAATGCTTTGGTGGATCTCCATGATATATTTTGAGCACCTTGAGAGGTCTATAATGAGCGGATTTAAGTTTCAATATGTGTTAAAAGGTTTTTTAGTTAAGATATAAACGATCATGAATGGGTTAAAATGTGAAATTAGATGGGATTTATTTACCATTTCACAAACATAGGTGTTTAATAATATATAATAAAATTACAAAAAACAAAAACCACCCAATGGGTTTTCCCCTGGTTTCTGTAAAATAGTATAGGATTTTATTATTTTTTTAGAACAAGGGTTGTACATATTAAAATAATACCCTTTTTGATGTGGAAGGGGTTCATTAAAATAACGGTATGATTTTAAAAACATAAACAGTATTATATGTATGTATGATTCATAAAGGATTAATAAAATTAATAAAATAAAATTAATATTATATTAATTTAAATTTAAACATTTATTTTGGTAATTAATACCATTTAAGTTATTTATTACATCATTTTTTGCTCATTATGATATAATAATTGAGACTATATATTTACACCTTATTGAAATTTTACAGAAAATTCGACAGGAATAAAAAATTATTGAAATTGGACCCTCGGATAATTTTCACATTATTATTCAAAAAATTATATTTATTTTATAGATATAATTTTTTTAATATTTTACTTTTAACTATTTATATAATATTAGCTATTTATTGTGAAATTCAGCGTCTATTTCATTAATAATAGTTGTTGATTCCTTTTAAAAATTACATTTTACTTCCTCAAAATTATATGATAGTGTATATATTAAAATTGTTGTTTAAAATTTTATTTTATTGAAATATTATTTTATTACAATATTATTTATTTCAAATATATAATATTTCTTCTAAAAAACATATTAATTGAAATTGAATATTATTAAAAATGCAACATCATTTTTAACATATAAAAATCAAATTAATTTAAAATGTAACTATATTAAGATGAAAATATATTCATTATTATCATCAATAAAAATATTCATATTATTAGGTTATTAATAAAAATCCCTTCAATAAACCAAAAAATTACCTTCTGGTATGATTTTTGGTAGTGATGAATTCACAGGGTTGTTCAACATACGAGGTTTGGGCTGTGATTTAGATGATCCAAAAATTTTCTCATAAACGGTTTCTCTCATGATTATGTTGGTAGATATCAGGTTATTCTTATTTAAGGTAAAATCCAAGTGATCCTGTTTTCCATTAATCCTCTAATAAATGGTCTTCTTGGGGTTTCATCATATACATTTGGGAAGTACCTTTCTCTGTCTATGTCTATTTTAGTTATCAAAATTGTATATTTTTAAACATCATAAAATCAATTTTTAATGAATATATTATCAAAGGTAATGATACTTAATGATGATTTAAATTCATTCTAATATAATAAAACCAAATATGTTATTGTGTTTTCAATATACATAATATTTAATAATACATTAACTTAAATTTTAAGAGTAATTTTATTTATAAACATAGTGGTTGTTACAATCATATGCCATATTAAATTTTGTCATTTAAATTTTCATATCACACCTTAAAATATATGGGGCTAATTTTGTTTCATCACTTCATCAGTTACCATGACACTTATTCAATCTTGTGGTTTCTCCACATTACTTTTACCAAGTTCATTGTGTTATTACATAGAACATCATCTCAACAAACAAAAAATATTCACACTGCTCCACATATGAGAGATAATTATCTAATGGTACCACCACATGATTGAGTACTTGTGAGGGGTTAAATAAGAACTTCCTTAAGGATACAAAGAATATATAATGTATGTGATATTGGTCAAGATGGTCTTTAATTTAGTACACCACCAATCCAATATGATAATGTATCTCGAAGGGACCAATGTTTCTTGTACTGAGAATACCTTCTTTATAAATCCAATGATATTATTCCATGGAGATATTCCCTGGAATAACACATCTCTTACAACAAAATATAGTCCACATTGATGATTGATAGCATATTTATATTATTGAATCTGAATAGTCATGACATGTTTCTAAATGTTATTTATTTTTCCTCCATTTCCCCATCTGTTTCATGACCTAGATGTTTTCATTCCACAACATCATCTCAACATAATGTTATTTTCATATATTTACATAAATTGTTTTATAGGGACCCATTTTGATGCATGTGTAGAAACTGTTATTGAATGAAAACTCGACCAAAAGAAGATATTGACCCCATCCACCTTTGATGTCAATTCAATATGATCTCAACATGTACTTCACTGTTTGGATAGTTTACTTATATTTTCCATCATTTTGAGGTTGAAAATCCCTGATGAAGTTCAACATAGTATTTATAGAGTGTTGGAGACACTTCTATATCTTAGGGGTTAATATTGTTCCTTGATAAGATAAAATAGATGTTTTTTTCCATGAAACCTCACAACATATATAATTTATATCATTGAATGTTGATCAAGATACAAGTCCTCTTTAATTTTAATTATTTGAGTTGTATTTGTTAGGAAATCCACCAAACACATATTGCGTTATTTCTTCTTGATGTCTTTGGAAGGCCAATGAAAATTTCCATGGAGATGTTTATCTATTTACATATAGGTATAGTTAATTCTCTCATAATAACCTTGTATTTTTTTCCTCTCAAATTCACTTCTGAAATATTTGACATGTAGATTTATATTCCATGATCTTCTTCATCACATCGTCCAACCAATAGTGGTCTCTGATATCTCAATACATCTTTGTGCTCCCTTGATGGATGGAGAAGGTTGATCTATTTATGTCTTCCAAACACCTCTACTTTATAAAAATACTTTATGGTACAAAATTTAATGACCCAAATCTCACAACACCGTTATCGTTAACATTTAAATATGAGGATTTCCAATTTCATATTGATTCCAATTTCAATTGAATTCATGAATCAAATTATTGATCATCCATTATCATATCCCAAATGGATGGATGTTCAAACATTTTTTAAAGTGTTCATGACATTCATTCCATTATGATTCCAAGGTATATCATTTTAAAATCATATTATATTACATTCTTCTACATTTTAATCAATGATAAAATTTCTAGATACATTCTGCATAGATCATCTTCCACATTATGATCCTTCACTAAATGGTTGATGATTGAGAATCCTAAGTCCATAAACACCTCTAACCATATTCATTGAAACATATTCTTGTAATGACATGGACCTCTCTAGTCCACTACTTTGTGACAATTCGGTGTTAGAGGCGTTACGGGAGGTCGGGGAGACTTTTCCCCAACGCTATGCAAAAATCATCATTTTTGATGAACCGTTTCAACGGAAGACTATTGTGAACTGTAACATCATGTTACATTTTCAAGTACTTTTTATGTTTTTAACTACCATTGTTTTGGAGTAGTGACTTGGGGGTTCATTTGGGTGAATCATTAATGAAAACTAAAGGGTAGTAGCTTTCGCACAGACTGTACACGATTTGTATAAATCGTCTGTCCATATCATGCGTAGTTAGTGTTAGTGGTAGAGGATAATGCACGGTTAGCGCACGGTTTGTCTAACCATGCGGCCAAACCATGTGAGGAGTGTTTGACGAGATAGTAGCGATCGCACGGTTAGCGCACAGTTTGTCTAACCGTGCGAGAAAACCGTGCGGGCACTTAAATTAGATCCTAAAATTGTGGATCTCAACTGTTTTGTCTCTAACTTTCTCGTTTAAGCTCTTAAGAGTCTATAACTCAGGATTACCCTCCCTTGAAGGTAGGAGAACCTCTCCCAAGCATTTTGGAGGTGATCCATTGGATTCTATTTGGAAATCGAAGTTGTTTTCTTGTGGTATGTGATTGTTCTTCTTCGTTCTTCTTCTTTCATGATCGGTTTCTTTGATCAACTTGGATCTACTTCCCATCTTCTCTCAGTTTCTTAGACCTACATCCATTATGGGTAGATCTATGTGTGTCGATGCCAAATAAGATGATATTTTGTCTTGGTTGTGTTAGGAGACGACATCTAAGGGGGATTCATGGAGAATCAACCTAGCTTTCTAGTTGGTTCTTCGTTTGTTGGGGTTTTCTTCAAAAAACCATGAGGTAGGGGATTCGTTTCTTCTCTTTCATTTATGTGTAGCTATATTGATAGCATGTTTTATCCCACTGGATGAAAATTTAATTAACATAATAAATATTTTTAACCTGCTAAATAATTTGTTATCGATCGTATGATATTGCATCTTGTTTTGCTAGATAGTGTGATATATATGCTTTCTTTGATTAGCTATTTTTCTTGATGGAAATCAGTAAAGAACGTAAACCGAGATTAATTGGTAATTATTTGGCTAAAGATAAAGGGGCTTTGAAATGAATCTGGTTCTTGTTGTAATTTGATGTTAATCAAACAGGCGTAGTAAGCTTCTTTAATCATTTTTGATAACATACTAGTTAGGTTTCCGAATTTGAAACCAACAAATAATAAATCAGTTTTCGCAAGATGGATTATAGAACTGGTGGTTGTTAAAAGATAATTTCTTGAATGGTTCTCAGTTAACCTTTTGATTGTTAAAGGGCATTAGCCTAATTGTTTTGATGGTTGTTTTTCATCCGTCTTACGTTGAGAGGTAACTGTGGAGGGGTGTTGTGATATGTGGGAGCATATAGGCCTTTTTGGTTGTGGTAGCGGATGACCCCTAGAGTGGAATGATGCATCGGTTTATTCATGTGGGTGTCGGGGAGGACACCAGGGATGATGGAATGGGATTGATGTGATTGTTGGATACTTGCTGGTTCATTGGTTGTTTATCATCTTTACTTTTCCCCACTGCTCATGGCAGCTGGTCTTGCTTTCCCTTCTTCTGAAAGAGGCGATGAAACGCGGGGTATGCCACATTCTTTCCATGTTTATCTTCTCAAGGGAGAATGGGTCTATGCTCCTCCTATAGGCAGCAAAGACTCGACGGGTAGTACATCTACTCACCGTGTTGATCCCCATTATGTTATTAGTAAAGAATCATTTTCTAGAATGCCTAGGAATATGGGAATGTGTTTCGACAATGAATGTTTGATTAAATAGTGTTAACTCATGGTGTTAGAGTTGCTGGAACGTCATGATGAGGTTTTATTTTTTGAAGGGAAAATTGACTTTGGGTGAGATGCTAATGAAATTTAATGTGGAATTGTTCATGGTTAATTATTGTTTAAATAATTAACTAACATACAGTGGAACTGATAAAAAGGGAATGAAGTAATCTAATAAAGTTCTTTAAATGGTTGTGTGCTTCTAAGATACCTTGTAATAGATGTAGTATATCGGAGTCTGAGAGACATTAGCTGCAGTTGTCTCTAAGACTAGGTAAGTCCCAAAGTGTGGTTGTCAGATATAATATAGTCTGTACTTTTTGTTTTTCTATCTACTACTACACTCTTCCAGTAAGGGAAACTGACTCCCCGTCGATTCTGAGCCCTCGGAGAGGTTTTTCCCAAACATCCCGGTTGGAGGAAGAATGGTTGACTACCCCCTTTGGCCCCACTCTCTTCTCTTGGTAGATACTTTTGCTGGTAGGCACAACAGTTAGTTTTACCCTTATATGAGTGAAGAGGGATGTAATGGCTTATGGTTATTCACACATATATATTCTGGATATAGTATCCAATAGACTGCTCAAGGTGTAACATGTATAGGCTATGATGTCTTGAGGATCCATACTCGGTGTATGGGTTGTAATGTCTCGAGGTATAATACCAGACGTATGATACACGTTATGCGAGCTGTGGTGGTCCCCGAAACCTACCTGGTTACTTTTGGTTGTGAGGATGGTGTGGTGCGTCGCCCATGTATCTGCGGGAAAGCCTCTGTGTTAGAAAAGGTGCATATTGTGGTGTTTCTCCTAGGTGTCTGTGGGAAAGCCTTTTTGGATGGAGATGCTCATGATGTGTGACGTTGGGGAAATGAGGAAATCTTGTTAGGAATTAGTAGCGGGGTACCTTTATTATTCTTTATTATATTATATATTCTTTTAATCTTTTCTTGGTGAGAGTACCCATGGTGAGGTGGGGAATATAGTATACCTATTTAATTGACGAGTTAGTCTCACTTGTTGTTATATGGGATTTAGCATGATTTCTTTACTTTTTCTTCAGAGGATTCCGGGAAAATCCTGCGGAGTATACTGTTATACTCACCCTTTCTATATATAAATAGTTTTCAGTTCACTTGGAGCAAGTTGGATATCAGGCTATTTACTACTAGATTATAGTTTGAGGAGTTGTTCGGGCTTGTGGTTGCTGCTATTTTACTTTCTTTTGGGTATTAGCAAATTTTCCCTTCCAGTTGTTGTAATTTTTCATGACATTTCATATGTGTACTTGTGTTTTTTTTTATATTCATGTTTTGAGTTGGGGTTGGTTGGTGTTTGTCTTATCTCTCTCTTTCGCTTGTGTTCCCTTTTAGGGTAATGCCTCCCATTTGTGTGTTTATTATACCCTCGACACTAGTCGCCAACCTGGGACCTACTGGAGGTGGGACTCGGGGTTCATTATCTCCCTTTTCAGATTGCCGGACCCGGAGGGGTACACTTTATGGGAAGGGGGTCATGACAGAGTGGTATCAGAGGACTGGTTGAGGGATAGGAGGGAGTTTTGATTTTGGCAGATGTGAGGTTGCATGGGTTGGAAGGGAAACAGTGACATTCATTCTAATAAAGTGAGTTAAAAACTAGATATCCACTAAGAAATATGCATTTAGGTCCCCCTTTTAACTGATGTATGAACCTTTTAGTTTACAATGGCTACTAAACAAGGTGACACAAGTTGAAGGGTATAGACCGAGGAAAGGATCATGCATCATTCTTCTTTGTACCTAGGTTTGAATGGGTAGACCTTGGGATAGTATTACCTAAAATAAATGAAAGAAAATAATTAATTAATTAATGTGGAGTCTTCCATATTCTAGGTTTAATAGATCTAATGGTTTTTTATTTTATAGGTATGGCTCCAGCTTCACATCCTCGTCATGTTTGCACAGAAAATGCCTAGTAGGCTGTTCCAGTAGATTGGCTCAGGGTAGAGGTTGAAAATGATGACACATAAAGGACGTCACTTTGAGAGTTTTAGTTCCAGAGTCTACAAAAGTATGAGGGATCCATTTCAGAGGCAGTCATGGAAGACAGGTTAGAGGAGGTCGAGATTGACATCAGTTCGATTCGTGCTCAGAAAGAGCACTGGGTTTCCTTTTTTGTGACGATGCTGAGGGGAGCAGCAAGGAAGTGGTGGTTCTTGTACCTCGGGGATCGTGAGGAGTCAGCGATCTCAAGGTCGGAGATCCGAGACAGGTTTAGAGTCGAGTATCATTCTTCAACTGTGAAGGCGTCTAGTCGCCAGGAGCTTCTTACCTTTTGACACGGGAATTCCTATGTTTGAGAGATTGGAATCCTTTTCATGAACCTCTTACGATATTATTTGGACATGTTACTAGATGAGGAGGCCAGGGTGAGGCATTTTGAGGAGGCTTTGCGTCCAGAGATTTAGTGCCAGGTCACCCCATTTATGCTGAAGACATATCTTGAGGTGCTGGCAAGGGTAGAGTTTTTCAAAAGGACATTGTTTAGGACCAGATCATTATAAGAGGGGAATCATCTTGATTCCTCATGCAGTAGAGATGTGGTCTAGGGTTCCCTATTTTCAGGACAAAAGTGTTTTTGTTCTACTGGGGGTAGGCCCCCGCCCTTCACATCTCCTTTACCCAGAGGCAGCAACTCTCTGGACTATGCCTAGGGATCAGGCGCTTGTTTTTCTTGTGGTGGTTATGGCCGTCAGTAGCGGGAGTGCTCGACCTTTCAGAGAGGTCATTGTGCACTAGGTACTAAGCTCCTGGTTCCTCCGTTGAGGCAGTTCCAGTCGAGGAAACAGTAGCCAGTTGCACCAGCTTTAGATCAGTAGAGGGTAGACGGGGAAGGTAGAGGACATCCCCATGAAACTCCCTATCCCGAGAGAGCAGAGCGCGACCGTGGTGGTGGTCTTCATCTGGGTCAGATAGTAAATGGAAGAGGTTGTGGTCCACTTCATGCTCTAGAATTACCTGCTCCAGTCAAGCCAGACGTCATTCGAGGTACCCTTTTCTTGTTTTCTACCTTGATGAATGCCTTTTTCGATTCAAGTGGGACACACTCCTTCATATCAACCGCCCTTGTCCGTGCTTTAGGACTTGAGGTAGAGAGGCTTCCAGAGCCCTTGGCCTTGACTATGCCAATTGGATGTCGAGCTGACTTGTTTGAAGTATGTAAGGGATGTGAGCTTCTGTTGCAAAAACACCGCTCTTGGGGAGATTTCCTATGTTTACGAATACAACCATATGATTTCATCCTCAGCATGGATTGGTTATATTCAGTGAAGGCTATTGTGGATTGCTTCAATAAGAAAGTCATTTCCCATGGTTTTGGTAGAGATAATGTGGTGTTTGTTGGTGAGCGAGATCCTTGGATGGTTCCTAGGTGCATTTCGTCCTTATCGTCCATGATGGCTGAGATGATGTTGAGTTCTTCAAAGGTTCAGCTGTTGGTGTTTCCTAGGGTCAAAGAGGAGTACACTGATTTCTTTCCAGATGAGGTTGCAACATTTCCCCCTCGACGAGAGATCGATTTTTTGATCAAGATACAATAAGGAGTGTCTATTATCTCTATGTATCCATATAGGATGGCCCCTTCTGAGATACCGTAGCTACGTATACATATTGATGGTCTGTTAAAGTGCGGTTTTGTTTGGAAAAGTGTGTCACCATGGGGTGCACCAGTTTTGTTCGTGAATAAGGCTGACGACAGTTTGCGGTTGTGTGTCGATTATCGTCACTTAAACAAAGTGACAATAAATAATCACTATCCTCTTCCATGGATTGATGACTTATTTGATCAACTGAAAGGTGAAAGTTAGTTATCAAAGTTCAACTTGCAGTCGGGATATCATCAGATGCGTGTGAAGGATGATGATATGTCGAACACTGAATTCTGTTGCCGTCATGGGCATTATGAGTTTGTTGTAATTCCACTTGGTGTGACGAATTATCCAGTTGTATTCATGGGATTGCTAAATTTTGTTTTTTGAGAGTTCCTTGTCATGTTTGTGGTAGTTTTCACTGACGACATCCTTGTGTACTCCACGTTTGAAGAGGAGCATGCAGAGCATCTACAAGCCATTTTGGGAGTCCTTCATCAACATCAACTGTTTGGGAATTTTTCTAAGTGTGAGTTTTGGGATCGTGAAGTTCGTTTCTTGGGGCATGTTGTGTCCCAACAGGGAGTAGTCATGGATCCATCAAAGAATTATTTAGTTGTGTCTTAGGGATCCCCCAAGATAGTGTCAGAGGTGTGAAGATTCCTTGGTCTCACAGTCTACTACAAGAGGTTTGTAGCCAATTTCTCAAGATTTGAAACCCATCTAACATCTTTGGCCAGGAAGGATCAGGCATTCATATGGACTGATCAATGCCAGGTAGCTTTTTATTTTCTAAAGGAAAAGTTTGTAAGTGATCTAGTTGATTGTCTTCCAGCTGAGAGAGTTCAGTTTGATGTTTTCTGTGATGCTTCGCATCTAGGGCTAGGCTGTGTTCTCATGCAGCAGTGGTCAGTTGCTTCTTAGGGTTCTCGGTAGTTGCGTACCAATGAACGCAACTATGCCTCCCATGATCTTGAGTTGGAAGTTGTGGTATTTGTTTTGAAGATGTGGAGACATTACCTCATTGGTGAGCGCTTTGTGGTATCACCAATCATAAGATTTTGAGGTATGTTTTTTCCCAGCGTGACTTGAACTTAAAACAGCATCGGTGGATGGAGTTCTTACAGGAATACGACTTCAAAATATCATATACACCTGGAAAATGGAATGTTGCAGCTGATGCACTGAGCCGAAAGTCACATAGTGATGCTGTACATGAATCTTGTGATTCTTGGAGATTAATGGAAGAACTGTCAGTATTACTTCTTGTTATAGAAGAAGTTGGGAGTAGAGGTTTTCTTTTTCAGATTAATGTATAGTCATACCTGATGCGGAAGTTGGAAGAGTCTCCATTGGGAGATCTAGAGGTGGAGGTTTGGAATGATCGTGTTGTTTGTAGTGAGGCCCATGATGGTTGGTCCGAGGATGAACAACACCAAGTGTTGTATCATGGAAGTCTTTTTATTCCCTTGACGTTGCAATATACTGTTCTCAAATATTTCCATAGTTCACCTTTAGCAGTTCATCTTGGCATGAAAAAGATGTATTGATCCTTGAGGAGCCAGTTTTGGTGGCCTAGTATAAAGCGTGCAGTTGCAGAATTTGTGTCTCGATGGATGGTCTCCCAGAAGGTGAAGTCCAAACACTGTGTTCTTGGGGGCCTTCTCCAGCGTTTTGAGATTCCACAGTAGATGTGGGAGGACATCTCAATGGACTTTGTTACTGGTTTACCTCGAGCTCTGGGAAAATATGATTCAATTTGGGTGGTAGTAGACCATTTAATGAAATCGACCCACTTTATAGCAATCAATGAGTCATGCTTAGTGGATGTCTTGTCGAGGTAGTATCTAGAGGAGGTGGTGAGGATTCATGGAGTACATAGGACGATCATTTCTAATCGAGATCCTTGTTTTACCTATATAGTGTGGAGAGGTCTCCAACTCTCTTTTGGTTCTCAACTATGCCTTAACACTGTTTTTCACCCTCAAACGGATGGTAAGAAAGAGCGAACAATCCAGACACTTGAAGATATGTTACACACCTGTGTTCTTGAATTCTAAGGTTCATGGATAAGGCACTTACCCTTGGTGGAGGTTTCATACAATAATAGTTTTCACTCCACCATCGGTATAGCGCCATTTGAAGCCTTGTATGGCCAGACTTTCCGTTCCCCATTGTACTGTACTGGTGTCGGAGAGTCAACAATTCTTGGACCGGATCTAGTGTAGAATACAACAGAGATGGTTCAGGTGATTCGTGAGAGGATTAAGACAGCACAATATCGTTAGAAATATTATGCTGATCATAGAAGGAGACCCTTAGAGTTTAATTTTGGGGATCATCTATTTCTAAAGGTGACTCCCCGTTGTGGGAAGCGAATGTTTGGTCGTGGAATTAAGATTTTTCCATGGTTTTTTGGGCCTTTTGTAGGGATAGCTCATGTTTAAGTTGTGGCGTAACGAGTAGCACATCCCTCAAATATGAGTCAGATACATGAGTTTTTCTATGAATGGAAGCTCCATCATTATCTTCATGATGACTCTCACATAAACTATTCGAGAGAGATCAATGTTGCTGATGATTCAACCTTTGAGGAGTGACATATGGGGATAGAAGACCGAAATGATATATTGTTTCGCGGGAATTCTCTTACTTTAGTTCGTGTCTTGTGGAGATACGGTGGCTTGGAGGAGAAAACCTGGGAATGTGAGTTGCAGATCTGTGCTCAGTACCCAGAGTTGTTTGATGTTTAACTCTTTTCTTGTATTGATGTAGCATTTGTGGTTATGAAACATTCATGTTTTTGAGATGGCTCTCTTTGTTTTTTTGTGGCTTTATGTCTTTTGAGAGGTATCTCGATGGGTGGTTGTTCATACCCTATTTCGTTTTCTCTTTATGTGGGTTTTTGAGTCTCGGGGACAAGAATGTTTTGAGTGGTATCTGATGTAATGGCCTGGACCTCTTCTATCGACTACATTGTGAAAATGCGATGTTAGAGGTGTTTCTTGAGGTCATGGAAAATTATCCCCAATGCTTTGCCAAAATCTTCCTTTTTGAGGAACCATTTCATTGGTAGACATTTGTGAACTGTAACATCACGTTTCTTCTTCAGGTAATTTTTATGTTTCTAACTACCCTTGTTTTGGAGTAGTGACTTGGGGGTGCATTTGGGTGAATTTTCAAGGAAAACTAAAGGGCAATAGCTTCTGCACGGGCTGCGCACGGGTTGTCTAAACCATGCAGCCATACCGGGCATAGTTAATGTTGGAGGCAGTGGCTAATGCAAGGTTAGCGCATGATTTGTCTAACCGTGTAGCCTAAGATTGTGAAGAGTGTTGGATGACGTCTTATAGACCGCACGGTTAGCACACGTTTTGTCTAACCGTGCGAGAAAACTGTGCGGGCACTTAAATTACACCCTAATATTGTGGATCTCAACCCTTTTTTCTCTAACTTGCTCGTTTAAGTTCATAAATGGCCATAACTTGGGATTACCCCCATTGATGGTAGGAGAACCAATCCCAAGCATTTTGGAGGTGATCTGAAGGCTTCTCATGGAGAATCGAAGCCTATTTCTTAAGGTATGTGATTGTTCTTCCTCGTTATTCTTCGTTCTTGATCGATTTCATAGATCCACGTGGATCTACATCCCCTCTTCTCTCGGCTTCTTAGACCTACGTTTGTTAAGGGGTAGATCTATGTGTTTCGATGTCAAACATGATGATATTTCATCTTGGTTGTGTTAGGAGAAGAGATCTAAGGAGGATTATTGGAGAATCAACCTGACTTTCTAGGGCGTTCTTCGTTTGTCGGTGTTTTCATAAAAAAACCTTGAGGTAGGTGATTCATTTCTTCTCTTTCTTTTATGTTCAACTATATTGTTAGCATGTTTAATCCCACTAGATAATAATAGAATTGACATAATAAATATATTGAACTGGATAATGAATTTGTTATCGATCGTATGATATGGCCTCTTGTTTTTCTAGATTGTATGATATCTACGCTTTATTTGCTTAGTTGTTGTTCTTGATGGAAATCGGTAAATAACGTAAATCTGGGTTAATTGATAATTGTTTGGATAAATATAAAGAGGCCTGAAAATGAATTTGGTTCTTATTGTAATTTGATGTTTATCAAACTAGTGTAGTAAGCATCTTTAATCATTTGTCATAGCATACAGGTTAGGTTTATGAATTTGTAACCAACGAATAATAAATCATTTATCCCAAGATTGAATAAAGAACTAGTTGTTGTTAAAAGATAATTCCTTGAAGGGTTCTGAATTACACACTTGATAGTTAAAGGGCCTTAGCCCAATTGTTGTGATGGCAGTTTTTCATGCTGCTTGTGTTGAGATGTGACCCTGGAGGGGTGTTGTTATGTGTGGGGGCATAGATGCCTTTTTGTTTGTGGTAGCGGATGATGCCTAGAGTGGAATGATGCATCGGTTTATGCATGTGGGTGTCGGGGAGGACACCAGGGATGATGGAATTTGATGGATGTGATGGTTGGATTCTTTTTGGATCTTTTGTTGTTTATCTACTTTACTTTTCCCCACTACTCAAGGCAGCTGTTCATGCTTTCCCTTCTTCCGAAAGAGGCGAAGGCACATGGGGTATGCCACGTGCTTTTCCGTGTTTATCTTTCCAAGGGAGAATGGGTCTACACTCCTGCTATAGCCCAAAAATAATTGATGGTTAGTAGATATACTCACCGTTTTGAGACTCTTTGTGTTAGTAGCATAGAATGATTTTCTAGAAATCCTATGAATATGGCAATGTGTTTCTATAATGAATGTTTGATTAAATTTTGTTAACTCGTGGGGTTAGAGTTTCCAGAACGTAATGATGATGTTGTAATTTTTTAAGGAACAATTTAGTTTGGGTATGATGCTAATGAAATTTAATGTTTAATTATTAATGGTTAATTAATGTTTAAATAATTAATTAGAATATAGTGGAACTAATAAAAATGGAATTAAGTTATCTAATAAAGGTCTTTAAATGGTTGTGTACTTATAGGATACCTAGTCTTAGACATACCTTCCCGGAGTATGAGAGACGTTAGCTGTAGTTGTTTCTAAGACTAGGTAATGCCCATAGTGTGGTTATGAGATATAATATAGTCTATACTTTTTGCGATTCTATACGCTACTCTACCCTATCAGCAAGGGAAACTGACACCCCAGGGATTCTGAGCCATGGGGGTGTTTTCCCCAACATTCGAGTAGGAGGATGAATGACAGACAACCCTATTTTCCCCACTCTCTTCTCTTCGTAGATACTTGTGCTGGTAGGAATGGAATTTAGTTTTCCCCTTATATGTGTTTAGAGGGCTATAATGGCATGTGGTTATTCACACACATATATTCTAGATATGGTATCCTATGGACTACTATAGGTGTAACGTGTATAGGTTGTGATGGCTTTAGGATCCTTACTCAGTGTATGGGCTATAAGGGATTCAGGTATAATACCTGACGTATGATACATGTTATGCAAGATGTAGTGGCTCCCGGAACCTACCTTGTTAATTTTGGTTGTGAGGATGGTGTGACTCTTCGCCCAGGTGTCTGCAGTCTAGACTTTGTGTTGTACAAGGTGCATATTGTGGTTCTTCAACCAGGTATCTACAGTTAAGCCTTTTTGGAGATAGATACTCAGAAAATGTGAAGTTGGGGAAAAGTGGCAAACCAATGTGGAAGTAGTAGCGGGGAACCCTTGTTATTCATTATTATATGATATATGTTTGTATGCGTTACATGTTGAGAGTAGCCATGGTGAGGTTGGAAACTTAGTATACCTATTTACGAGTCGAGTTATTTTCACCTGTTGTTCACTGTTCTTTAGCATGCTTTATTTATTTTTGCATGAGAGGCTTTAGGGACGATCCTATTGAGTATACTGTTATTCTTACCCTATGTATATATAAATTGTTTTCAGGTCACTTGGAGCAGGTTGGATATTAGACTGGTTACTACTAGCTTGTGGTTGGAGGAGCTGTTCGGGCTTGTGGTTACTATTGTTTTACATTCTTTTGGGTACAAGTAGTTTTTCCCTTTCAGTTTTAGTACTTTTGTATGACATTTAATATGTGTACTTGGGTTTTTTATTCCATTTTTTGAGTTGGATTTGGATGTTTTCTATTTTAGCTCTCTCTCTTATACATGTGTTATCTTAGAGGGTAATGCCTCCCATTTGTGTGTTTACTATACCCCCGACGCTAGTCTCCAACACAGGGCCTCCTGGAGGCAGGAATTGGGGGTCATTATCTCCTTTCTGACATTGCCAGCCTAGAAGCGGTACACTTTGTGGGGAGGGGGTCATGAAAATTCTACTCATTCATAGTGAATATAAAATTGAGGCTATTGTTATCTGAATATATTTTACACTTCCCCCCAAATATGTACTTCATCAGTATTTATGATCAAATGATCATTGTTTCTAACTCAAGATCATGTGTTGGGTAAATCAATTCGTGAGCATTCAATTGTATTAAAGAAAATGCTATCCCTTTTAAATTTTTTATTAAGATAATTAATAATCCCTCCATATATCCAATAATGAATACCAATAATGTTTTTACACTTTCTGGTAGTGTGAGTATGAGATTAGTGATAAGACTCATTTTCAACTCATTAAAACTATATTCACTTTTGTCAATAAAAATAAAAATGACTCTCCTTCAAGTTATTGATGATAGATGGTTTGATAATTGTGCGAAATGTTTCACAAATTGATGATGGTAACAAAATGATCTTATTAATTGATGGAAATATATTATTGATTTTCTCATTGATTGTACTTTAATTACTTTTTCTTTTTAATGGTCTTGAAATATCCAATTTATTATGATAATATTCCCCACGAAAAAGATATCATTCAACTAGAATAGTCATTTTCTATAATTTTCAAAAATATTCTCCTTATATAAGGTTTTTTATCGTATTTTTTATATGCCCATAATTATCTTCCTCTCATTTGGAGTATAATACAATATCATCAATTAAAACTACAACAAATTTTTTAAGGTAATCTCTAAATGATAGATTCATCATCTCTATGAATATTTCTATAGAATTAGTTACTCAAAATAGAATTACTATGAAATCATAGTTCCCGTATATTTTACAAGAAATAGTATTGGGGATATCCTCCTTCTTCATATTTTTTTGATAATATATCAACCGAAGATCAAACTAGGATAATTATTTTTCTACATGTAGTTGATATAAAAATTCATCAATCATTATAAAATGATACCTTTTTATCTAGATATTTTTTATCCTATTATATTCAATGGAAAGGCGCAATAATCCACCATTATTCATAATGAAGAGGACTAGTGCCCCCTATAGTGATTCACTTGGGCATATGATCCCACTATCAATATTATACTATAGATGTTCCATAAGCTACTGTTGTTCTACAATATCTATTATATATAAACTATTGGATAATAGAAAGGCCCTTAGTATAATCTCATCTAAAAATTCAACCTATCAACATAGTGGGAGACCATGAAATTCCTTGTGAAACTCATCATCATATTTCCTCATAATGGAAATTTATTTGATGTTTGTATTTTTCCTTATACATAGTCATTTGACGTATATAAACATTTTCATTGAAAAATAATATCCATGCTTTATATGTCAGTGCTAAATAATATTTATCCTTCTCCTTTAGTTGTACAAAATTCGGGGATAATCCATGATACTATGAGTGATTTCCTTCTTAGAGAAAATTATGATGATTCTATAATAGGAATGAAAATACCTGCATATAATTGTGTAAAATTATACTAAATAGTGTATCACAAGGTTCAATGGAATGGTCCACTAGAAAATTGTGATAAACGAGAAGTTATATGCATGAGATGAAATAATTTCTAGATTTTCTATTTTCACTGATAGCTCTACTTCCTTCTTTTGTGATGTTTCAATAGTTCAACTGAACTTGAGTGATAAAAAGGAACGTGTAGAACCAAAATAAATAATTATGTTTTCAATTCATGAATGAATAAATATCTAATGACCAGTAAATTTTCAAAATCCACCTTAGTAGCAGTATTTGAAAACTCTCAACCTTTATTCCATGGAGTTTGTCTGCTATCTCTAAAAAACGTTGTTTTAGTGCATTATTTTGCAAACATTCCTTATTTCATACAGTTTAAATTGTAAACAAAGAATCGATGGATGAATTGAGAATTTCTTACCCCATCACATTAGTGATATTATATCATTAACAATCATTAGCTAGGTCACCTTCATTCATGCGCATAATGTATTTACTCATTCCACTAACACAATTTATAAGAAGATTCTTTCTGCACTTCATTCAAGAGGGAAGTTGAAATTTTATAGCAATGATAAATTTATACATTATACTTCCATAATTAAACTCTAGTTTCTAATTATTATCCCAATAATTTCAATGATATTCACAGATATCGATTTTTATTTTGGTGGATTATAAAACAATTTTTAAAAAGTTATCAAAGACTTGGATCGCTAGGGCTTTTCATAGTCATAGTTTTAGCACAAATTGATGTGTCCATCCTTGCATTTAGGGGTCATGATAAATCAAGAGGCATATTTTACAAGGCATATGATGTTTCCTTATATTCCAAGACAGATTCAATGTCTTTTTTCTTTGGGGAATGGATATACGTTTCTATGTAATGCCAAATATTATGAGGAAAATGTTTATTAGTTTTTTTTTGGAAATCCATACACTAAATTGCTTTGATCTCTTACTCAATCATTACATTAATGATCAATGTCTACCAATAATATACTTCTCCCTATATAGGATAAACATCCAAAATAATTATCTCTTGCTCGATACACTCATGGATGGAGAAGATCCTCTCGGTGGAGTTGAAATGTTGTTTCGTGATTAATGGATCAGATGATCCATTGATTTTTAAAGGCCTCTATCGCATAATGGTATTAATTTCAGCTGGACCATTCATATTGGTATTTGTGTGATCCTCGGGATATAGGTTTCTATTCAAAACATGATTCTTCTGATAGAGTATCATCAAAAAAAATTATATTCCTTCTCCAATTGGGATTGTCATCTAGTTTGGGATGTCATCACATTTCACTTCGCATTGGTAGTTAAACAAATTCCTCATATTTCTGGCCATTATCTAGAATATAGGGACAATTAGGGATGAACATTTTTTGACAATTAAACACATAAATGGAAATCCAATGACATTAAAGAGGTAAATCATTAACAAAGTATATTTCTTAACATAATAATTCTTAGGCTTCAATCTATGTTATCCATGATCTATTTTTAACTTATACATTTGTGTTTATTTTTTCCTTTCATAATTGTTCATAAAGAGATAATTAATTTTCCAAAGAATATCTATAAGAGTTTTACACTAGGTTTATAGCAAGGCCAATTGTTATTCACCAGTTCCCAATAATATTTAGCACAAGGTGGAGTTTTAATTTTTTACCCCGGTGTACTTCTTTATCAAATCCACATCCATAAGTAGAACCCATAAATGGATATATTTTTATAATAAAAAACATAATTTATACCTAAAAAATATATAGTGATGTTTTCATATAGATAATCCGTTTTTCATTATCTAAAATTTCCTAATCCTAATCCCAAAAATAACTAGACTATCCACCGATACCAATTATGAAATCCCTACACATTATTTCCCATTTATAAGTTATTTTTAATAAAATATTATATATAATACATCCTGAAATATCAATAAGTTTAGTGTATTTGTGGATTAGTTACATTACATAGCCACATAAAACATGAAAAATAATAGAATTATATATAACTTTATTGACATTCTCATATTATTCTATTATACTTAAAACTACATGGTATATCCTAGGGATATACATTAGAAAGAGGTAATCAATAAATAATAGTGGGGGAATAAACATCAAATAACATGAATAAATTTAAAATTGATATATAATATTAATATAAAAGAGGTATAAAAGGATAATGTATACTAAATGTGAACAAAGAGGCATTACAAAACATGATAATCATAAAGGTGACATGAGAAATATAGAAACAATATAAAACAATGCATCACAAACATACGTCAAGGGTTAAAACTAAGAAATAATGATGGAAAAAGTATGGTTATGGATTAGGGTAACTCCCAAATCCCTATCATGATGTCTCCTAAGACAAAATCATCACCAAATTCATTAAGCACTATATAATTATGGACACACACGACAATTTCATTTCATTCTCATGCTTAAATGTTTCATAGAGACCATAAAACATGGAATAATTAACTGTACAATTTTATTCCATTATGAAGGAGTTTGGAATACATACATTAATGTCCTAAATAAAATAAGTATAAGTGTGTGAAGGTGAACACACTTGACCGGAAATGGTTATCAGTATTTAATACTCATATGTTTGGCATAGAAAATTGTGGCGATATTTATTCTCATAACATGGTGATATAAATGAACATGTATATGATTAATGAGAGTGAAATAGGTCTTTAATTATTAAATAATTATTGGGAAAGTAATGGTGATTAGGTATAACCTATCAAAAAATTTAAATCAATATATGAAATGAATAAGATAATGACTATCTTTGAATAATGTGAAAAAGGAGATGATACCTTACCTTGAATTGGTGATTCAAAATGCTTTGGATGAGCTTATTAAGAACATGGGGTAACATTTGGGATGACTCTAGAGATAAGTGGGAAGAGTAGGGACTTGTTAAATGTTTCTTGGGTGAAGATAAATGAGGGCTTTGGTGGGGTTAAAAAGTAAATATATTTGGAATCCTTTATCATTTCTCGGACATACATTTTTTCACACCATATAATAAAATAACCAAAACTATAATCCTTACCGTGGTTTTCTCAATGGATTATGAAAAAGTGGTTCTGTTTTCACTTTTTTTATGCAATGGGACGAAATTATTTATATAACCACCTTACTAATGTGGATGTGAGTCGTGTTAATAAATAATCTATTTTAAAATCATAAAATCTATTATAGGATTTGAAGGATTGATAAATACATTATAAAAGGAATTAAATTAAACTAATATTATATTTTTTAAATGGAAAACAAAGAGTTTGTCATGTATACCCTTTATAACATTTATTATATCATTTCAGGTCATTTGGATGTCATAATTCATATAGTATATTTTTAATTCATTTAATATAATACTTGAAATCTTGAGGATCTCCGAAACAATAAAAAATTCACCATTAGATAATATGAATGTTTTAAATCCAAATAAAAATTTATTTTCTCCAAATAATGCTTAGAATTATAATTTTTATTTGAAATATGTTATTAACATATACTATGAAATGTTTTGTTTCTTAACAATAATTGTTTTTAAACACTTATAAAAATAATATTTTACTTCATAAAATTTTTATTATAATTTATATTTAAAAAAATTATTCAATAAAAAAATTGTATTAAAATATTTAATGTCTTAAAAATCCATTAATTCATTGAAATAAACATCTTAATTGCAAATGAATATTAATTGAAAACTGAATATATTTTTTATTGTATCAAAATCAGATACCTTTATAAAGTAAAAATTATATGATAAAAATTTATTCCCTAATATTTAAAATATACATATTAATATCATTTGGTTCATAATACACATCCCTTTAATGATACAGAATACTCAATAAGGGTATGGTTCTTGATAATGGGACATTCCTGTGGTGGTTCATTGTATGTGGTTTGGGTTAGGATTTCAGGGATGTTGAAATGCACCAATAAATAGGATTTCTATGGCATAAGATGTTAAATCATATCATGGACTTTTTTAATGGATTAATAATGTGACACTATATCCCTTAGAATCTTAGATAATCATGATTTATTTGGTGTGAACCTACTAGTTGTGTCCATCATTTCCATTGACTTTGTCAATTGGATTTACCAATCACATATAACAATACCCATAATTTTATCACTATTCAATAATAAGATTATAAACAATATTGATACAAAATTCCCTCTTAAATCTAATAGGATATAATAAACCCCAACAAGTTATTGTGTATTCATTATCAATAATATATCATAATAAATTTTATTAAATTGGAAGGGAACATTTATTTATAAAAGTTAGAGTGTTTGAAATACAATGATTTATTTTTAGATATTTACTTTCTCATTGTTCAATTCCCAGTTTTTTGGGGGTCTGTATCTGCACCCATGTATAGGGAGAATGTTCTCAGTAAAATGAACTAATGTTCAGTGATGTGTTTATTTTTTAATTAATGGCATTTGGATATAAATCTATCAATTTCATTGTAGGTTCTCTATAACAATGGAGAACATCCATAGTGGTTTTTATTTTTTGAATGAAAACATGACATATAGTATTTTAAGGAGAAATATATTCCATGAAATGTGAATAAAAATTGTGTAATACAACTTAAGAAGAAGTCGTGAGTCTCGTAAACAACGTGAAAGGATGACACACACAGTATTAGGATCACATTTTATTTTGGTTATTGTTGGGTTTGTTATAAAAATGTGATGATTTTATGAGCATTTTCATCCTTCTTGGATTAAAATATGTGTAATGGTATTAATCACCGTGAAAATATCTTGATTTTTTGTTTTTATTACACTGCTTGGCTCTTTCATATTTCAATCTTCTGTAGGCTATTAGATATTAACCCAACGAATCTTAAGTGGTGATTTTGGAGACCTATGTCACTTTTGAACCATTTTATTTGGGGATTAAACATTGTTTTAGTTTTAGTGTGTTTCTCGTAGTGATTAACCCCTTTAGTTCCTTTATTTAAATAAATTGATGTTGCTTCATTTCATTGCGTTATTAGATTCATTGATCAGTGATGTTGATTCTTTAAGATTATTTCTTCCTCCCTTGTGTGATATTCTTATGAAGGCTATCCCTTTTTTTGTTTGTGGTTTGGTGTTGGAGTTACGTGAGGTATGAGTTGTTTCTACCTATTTTCCTACCTTTTTATTCTAAATTGAATTGATTCTAAGTTGTTTTCATTGATTCCATGGAATAATTGTTTGATGGAACTATGTGTCTGAAAATGGGTTTTTGATAAAATATGGTGTATCAATTATTATGGTAAAAAGGAATTTTAAAATTACTGGGAAATATATTTATCTAATAGATTTAAATTCATGGATTTATTAGATTGATTGGATAATATGGAACATGTAAATCCATTAATACCTTGGTGGAAGGTGTTGTAATATGCCTCGTCCATTCTTAAAGGGGTTTACTCATGGGGTGTTCCTCTTCTCCCTAGACCTATTTTTCTTTGGACATAGAATACCTATTGGGGGGTTCATATTTTGAGATGTTTCTCTTCTATCTTGATTTTTTTTCATATTTCATGATACAAGATGTAAAAGATTGTTTAAATTTATGAATTTGTTCCCGCACTATCCTAACCTAGATTTATCTTTTATGGGATTTGACTTGTGATTTTACCATGTTTTTTAGCTTTCACTACCACAATTTGATATGATTTGTGATACAATCAATGGTTTGATTTGATATTGTTTTGAATATGTATTTGAAATATATTGAAGCTATTTGTCTTGAATACTTTTTAAAATGAGGAAAAAGGGAAAATTAATTTTTTTTAATTATTTTTATATGATAACTCTACACTATTTATCATACCTTATTATCATTATAGTTGATCATGTATAAATTATTGTTTAATGAATTATTACAAAACCCCTGGGTGTGATACTGTTGAGCCTATTAGCTCACACACACAGTCACCCCTTTAGTGGTGTGTAAAATTTTTTATATCCTTAAATATAGGCAATGAAAATGTGATTCAGTGAGGGGGTGATGTTTTATGTCAGATGTTTCTAGGTTTCCAATGGATATATAATTAGACTCTTCCCATGCTATCACAAGATGTAGTTGTGTTTTTTTTGTAGTATTTGGATTATTAGACAGGTACATTATGATGTTATGGATATTTTTGAGTTGTTTGATTTCTGATTTCTTCTTTTAGTTATAAAATATTTAACTGTTATGTTGATATATATATATATATATACATTTTTTATGTTGTTGTCTCAGGTTGGTCTAAATCATTCCTTCTGGTTGTTGTTTGATTCTAAGGTGCTAGTTTTTATTCTATAGGGATCAGGAAAACCCTTTGAGAATATTAATATTCAAGCTGGGAACCATTTATATAGGGTATTTAGGATGGATTCATCACATATGTAGAGTATAGAGGATAACAATTTGTGGTTAAATTTTTAATAAATAATGACTAAACATTTAATATATATATTTTATTATTAAAAATACATATCTTACAAAAAAGATATTTTTGATCAAATATTATAACAATTTTATGTAGATTTTTTAAATTTTCTATTATTATATTAAAATAAATATTGAAATCATCATATTAAAATTAACATAGGGAGAAATTTCTAGATTTTTTGAAATGATTTATTTATTAGTAAAGAGAAAATATTATTACATTTTCAAATATTTTCATTTAATTTAATTAAGTAATTTAAATTAAAGGTTCCATTACATTATGAATTTAGTATTATAGTCAAACATAAATAATTTTATAGATAATAATATAATTAATTTTACTTTAATGATATAATTTCGTGATTTTGGTACATGATTATTTGTATGCATAAAATTTTTTTTTTCAAATTATTTTTTAAGACATAATGTTTATACTTTTTAATTAATTAAAATAATACCTATTAACAAATTATTTATATTATATTCTTATAATATTCTTCTATATATATGGTTTTCTTATCATATCTTGAATATTTCACATTATAATGCTAATATAGGATCATCAATTGCTTAAAAAATGTATTTCATGAAAACCCATTTCTTAACATGTATTTAAGGATTAAATTTAAATTGAATTATATAACTTATTATATTTCAATTTGATAAAATGATTTTCAAAATAGAAATCAGAATAATTAATATTATTAAATAATTTCATCTAAATTTTGGTAAAAATGAATAGTAAAAACAATAGAAAAACGAGTTACTATGGTACAAAACTAAAATGGTAAATGTGAGAAACCATTGTGGTAAATTGAATAAAATGTTTCAAAGATGTTTTCTTCTTCATTTGGAGGTTCTTGTAGACCATATAACCCTCAGATAAATTAGCTATCAAATTTTGGGGCACTACTCTTCCATGTGACATCCCATTATTGAATAGTTTTGGATATTTACATAACTTTTACTCCATCTCAATTATAAAAGGATACCCCTACCCTCACATAATAAGAATTATAAAGACATTTTTATCGACCAAAACCCAAAAAAATATATCAATAAAATAATTATCCACATTATGCATCTTATTTTCTCCCCAAAATTTCAACCTTAGTGTATTTAAAATGAAATCCAAATGAGATTATTCTAAGTGAAGATAATTGTCTTCACCGATGACCTTCATTTTACATCTGCTTATTCCAAATAAAGTTATGTATTGACAATTATAATATAACAAATCCAGTATCTCTTATAATTTAATATGTTTTTAGGTTAATTTAATAATGTTTATCCATATCCTCTTCTATAAAATGGGAAACAAAACCATCATTTTTATGTATTTCAGAATACCACCTCTGGAACTGATGTAATTCATTTCCATCATCACATATCATGACTATTCTTAATATTGAGTTTAATGTTAATATATGATATAATACAAATATTCATCATTATTAATATTTATCATATCATGTACCATCTTACCTTACCATCAATAAAAAAAAATTAAAACATCATTTGTGTGTATGGAGGACTACAGCCTCACGAAGCGATGTTGGTTGTTTTTAATTAACACATCACATGAATGATATATCTAAGTGTATATAAAATATTAATATTAAATATATGATAAAATCATAATTATATAAATTTAAAATATGAATTACTTTCTTTTAAACATGAATTCTCAATATAAATAAACGTTACACATGCGTGCATATGAATTATTATCTCTATAATTGTAACATAGTTCATTTTTAATTACCATATTTTATAGTTTGTTTTAAAATTAAAATTTTTGTATAAAAATAATAATTATTTAATGATAATTATTTTGGAGATGAATGAATATTGATCCTATTAATCATGGATATCACACAACATCCATTGTGAAATTATTGACCAAGTATCCTCAAAATAACCATTTTTGTCATAACTAAACATGATATTAAATATTCCATTAAAATAAATTATTGAAATGACTTATTTATAAGGTATTAAATGATGAAATTTTTCTTAATAAATAATAATTATTTGATAAGAGTTTATTAAATATTAGATAATGTGCATACATAATGAGGCCAGACTCATGGTTATAGATTTTTCATGTCACATTGACTTCAATAAGTTATATTCCATATTAACCATTTATGCATTTGGTTTTGTGTATATGTCATGAACTAAAATGAGTTGACCCTGAACTGGTCACCCGAGCCAGTCCACAACATGACCCAAAGGTAATTCCCAATACCCATGTGCTGGAAACTACTACCAGACGTCATGTTAAAACATTTTCAAATGATTTGTCCCATGAATATAGATAAATAAAACAATAAAAATAAAAGATGAAGATAAAAATAAGTGATCGCAGAGGAAATAAATAAACATCTACATGTACATACCTATGACCTCATGTGTCACCACTAAATATAGAATAATGCTCACTTGGAGAAGAATGAAAACCACGAAGAACATCAAACTGAAAATATAAAGTATATGTTAGAACTGAAATTCTCAGTAGTAATGCCAATGATAAACTAGAAATTCAAATTATTTTCCATTAACAAAAACCTTCCACTTATAAGAAGATTGAAATAAATTTATAAAAATTTTTTATTCACATTTTATTAAACAGTCATAAATTATTGTTTTCAAAATCCTACACTTACAATATTTCATTTTCAAAATAGACTATCATTTTTAGATTAAAAATAATCCAAATACATAATAAAAACAAGACATGGATGTGATAAAAAACTAAATAAATATTATGTAAATACTGCATGAGGAAAACTAAATGAAATGAAAATTAAATGAGCATATATAAATATTTACCATGGGATTTCCTAAACATCCTTAGAAGACCTCTGTATGTACTATGTTCAGAACCATCTGTCTGTGTAAGGTGATTCCCCTAAGTATATAAGAAAATGGCCACCCTCAACTGGACAATCCAATGGAACAACCCTACTTTCCTGGAAAAAATAGAGGAGGGTACCAAACTGAGTAATTGGGGAAATAAATCTATCATCAGTTGATCATGTAAAATATTCCCAATAACACATGGTAGATATTCACAAACTGTGTAAGTAGGAAACCCTCACTTTCGTGACTCACCTATCCTTTCCATCACTACACTTTCTGACCCCAAACATGAACACCCTAAATGATTCCCCATTAATGTGTTATCCCTTCTATAGGTGTTACCAATAAATAAGTTTATATATACACATTTGACATCAGTAATTATTCTATTTAGGAAGCCTAAACACTTATGAATTCAACTCATTCATTGAAAACGTGAATGTTTACAAGTGGGATTTCATCATTAAAAGTTACATTAAACTTTCTAAAAACACAATCAAACTATTTCCAAAACAACATAAGGCACAAATTATATATTTATAGTGACATATGGGCCTTTAATTTCCAATACCAATACATTTCAAAAAAATACATTCCCAAATTTGGAAGAAAATACGATGTCTTACAAAACAAGCCAAACGGTCTCTTAAACCCAATGTTTACCCTACCATACAACCTATTCCAACCTGTATTATCTTTATATATTTTATTTTAAATAATTTCTATAATTGACACAAGTGAACCAACATAATTTAAATGTAGTAAAACTAAGTTCCAAGAATCTTCATGAAGCATAACAGAAAAACACACTGTAAAAATTGTTTTCAAACCCAAGAATCACAAAACAATTCCCAAAATATGATTCTCATCAAAATCATAGTTTAATTAATCATTGTATTAATTAATAAAAAATTTCCAATATACACAATAATTCTTTACCCCAGAAACGTACTCAAATTCCACACATTAAAATAAAATGAACACTAAAATTTTTTTCAAACGTGATTCCCATAAAATTCATAATTCAATAAATTATTTTTTAAATTTACCAAATAATTTCAAGAACTCCAATATTTCTTTACACATTCAGTACACATAATTTAACATGAAAATCCTATTTTAGAAACCAATTCCAATCAATCACTCCATATACTACATTCACACCACAAAAATAATTTAATAGACCATTAAATAAATTCATACGACAATTTCAAGTTGAAATAAAATCCTTTAAATAAAAAATTCTCCAAATTTTACATAGAAAATCCATTTTGAAAACAAATGAATAACCAATCACTTTGAAAACAACTTTCACACCAATCATATATTTTATAATTCAATAAAAAACATACAAGAAGTCACATAAATCTATAAATGATTTTTTTTGTATGTAATAACCTAAAAATCATTTTTAACAAATTCTAGTAATTTGAAGGAACCATATTAGGATAACCAAGTTCATCATGGGAATGTGAAAATGTATTAAAATTAATAAAAAATTCCAAGAATCAATCAATTTCTTTAGAAAATAATAACATGAATCCACTAACCCCAATAGCATTTGAGCACATCAAAACCCATAGAGAAGGAACAGTACAACCTATAGATCAATATAAACCCCCTAAAATCAATGAAAAAAATCCTATAATAATCCCCATATATTATAGTATGTTTAAATGGGAATCCACGCATAAAACTCTAGAAACAAGGAAATCCTTATATTACCAATGAGGGAGGGAAGACAACCCCGTAAGGGTGGTCCACTAGAGGAGTGTTCGACAGAGTATGCTATATGCGAGTAGGTGTCCATGTAAAGGAGGGGGCACCATGTGAGGGAGGGAATGGGGGATGAGCAGCAACCAGAAAGAGTACCAATTGGAGACGAGATCCATAGCGGGGTCCTAAAGTGTGGGGAAGGAGGGAGCCACTGGGTCACGTAGGGAGGAGGAAGGGGATGTTGGTGAGTCATGCAGGCAGAAGAGGGGGTCACACTTGTGGGTGAAAGTATGGGGAGATAAGTGTTTATTTTTTTAATCTATTCTAATTATTAAAACACTAATACAATGAATTAATAATAATATCCTTATTATTATAATATTAATATCAACCAAAATAATAATATTATTATTGTTAATATTTTTATTTTTATTAAAACAGTCTCATAAAATTTTGTTTACTCATTATTTTATATTAATTAAATTTATTAATTTAAAAACTCATCAAATATATGGATTACCCAACATGTCTAAGGGAACCATGCATGAACTGTGTTATAGATTCTTCCAAATCTAGATTTTCTTATACATGTACAGGGGATGACAGCATGGTTTCTACTAGCTGTGTGTAGCCTGTTCACCGGTCGATAACCCTATAAAAAATTCAATCAATAATAATGTTAAACCAACACTAGGTTTTAACCAATAAATGAATTTCCAAATCCATGAAACAATAAACTAAAATAATTTCAATGCTAGGTTTTTTAAAAAAATTCCACAAATGATGCTTTTTCCCCCAGAATGCCACCAAGCCCAAAGATATCCAAAATTCAAATTCATGGCCAGTAAAAAATGAGTTAAATAGAGAACCTATTGATGAAATATTACTCTATAAATCACACATGATCAATCCAATGAAACGAAAACACAGATTAATGGGACAACACAAGAGGATTCTCCCCACCATAAGGATTAAACTAGAATATAAATTAAAACTAAAAAACATTATACCTAGGTGGGCCCAAACAAAAATCCCCCAACCAATCTAGACCAACATCCATAACATGTGTGAAATAAATACACAACTATAACTATAACCTTTTCACGTACCATCTGGACCCCCAATATTAGGGTAAAACTCATTAAAAGAAACTCTATATAAAAAACTGATAGGAACCACCATTCACCTATCTCACAATACCTAAACATCTCTAAATGAATTCCACTAAACTAAAACCATCCCATAAAAGTGCTAAATATAAGTTATATAAAACGATAGATTCAAAAATTCTTATTTAGAATAGATAAAACTGAGTGGTATGAAATAGTGTCAGTTGATATTACAACAAGATATGATCTTAAAACATTATGGGAATATAAACAAGCTATCCTTAAATGTCTATAGGCTAAAATGAAAGATGAGGAATTGGTCCAAGGTCTCACATACCACTAGAATCATTGAATATGTTTGAGCTTCACTAAGAAACGTGTGGTTGTGGATATGATTACAGAATCATCTCTTTCCAAATAGTTAGGTACGAGAATCCCTTATACATAACAAATTCTTAGAGTAATTCTTCCAGCGGAACTTCTCCAGGTGACCCAAATGGACACAACAACGACAGGTCTTTGAAGTGATGTGACAAGATGGATTTGAGTTCCCAGAATGAACCTAATGATGTAACACTATAATGTAGTCTAATGAAATAGAAGTGGGAACCCATGATGATAAAACCATTAGAATAGGATCCCCTAGAATCCACTATACTAATGTTGGGGGACCTTAAGGAAAAATGAAAGGCACCGATTTACCAACCATATGTGCTTTGGGAACCACGTTATCCAGGAATGATTCATCCACTATCCTCTCAAAACATAGGTCATTATAAGAGAGGACCCACTACAAAATATATTAAAGAAGACCCTCAAAGAGAAGTGAATTATTCATCGAATCCTATAACAGAACTGTTATAAAAAATGAAACTAGATCATTGAAACTTTCAATGTATTCTTTTACCATAATATGACCTAATTTAATATTCATCATGTCTTTTAATTAGTTTTTCACCTCATTAAGTATGAACAATCAGATTAAGATATATTAATATACACCCCGCATCATCCCAACCTGCAATGAAAGTTGAGTGAATGACTCACATTTGTCCAAATATGGACCTTCAAACTGACACCAAATGGAACGCACTTTGACAGCTTCACAAGATCCTAACTCCTAAAATACATGTCTCTTCAGAGACATCTGATAATACCTTGAAGACATTCTAGTTCACTTCCAAGCACTCCAATTACATTAATAGTCCTCAATAGCTATGAAGGAGATGAAGTATATGGGAAGAATTAGAAAATGTTAATGACTCCTTAAAAAACCAGGGACCATTTTGAGTGGCATTTTATAAACTACATGAGAGACATAAAACCAAATCCAACATCAATCCAAAATATAATTTGTATGAATATCAATAGCCAAAACAATGGGAAAATAATTCAAACACATATTATATTTCCCGTTTAAAAAATGCATATCTATCTTAAATTTCAAAACCTCCTTCTTTAAAATTCTCTTTACAAACATAGAAACCCACTTTTAAAACCAAATTCAATTTCAAAATTCATTTCCTCCTTCAAAATAACCTTTTAAAAAACAAGGCCGCACATTTAGTTTTAAATAATCACCCGTGTAATCCCCTAAACCTTCAAATATGTTTTCTTTAATTTCTATCGATATAAATCAACACAAACTTTCCATACACACCATAACATGTGTAGATGTACATAAAGATCACCCATGGTTTTTCTCAAACTGTTCCATTGGAAAATACAAAATTTTACCAAATTCTCAAAAAAAAATTATTTAAATTCTTAAAACACATTTTAATAATTTAAACCATTTTATTTAAATCATTCGTAGTTGAATAAAATATTCATATTTAAAATGCTCCCTTACACTAATTGGCACCAGTACCAAACTCAACTTGATTCATAATACAAAAAATGTAAAACTAGAAGTTTTTCCAAACCTTGTGACATGATTTTGAAACATGCCTCATGTATGAGTCAACAAATTGGGGGATCAGAAACCATTTACTAGGATTCCTCATGGGTTACTAATTCACATGAAATCATGACATAACACCAGCTTTCCCCCATTATCAACCCTTAGTCCAAAAGAAATATAAAAAACACAACTCCTTGACTTCCGCTGGTTACTCAGGTCTCATTATGAGTAGTGCGGATTAGGTACCAACCCATAAACAACCCCCTGAGTCCCAATGGTCTATATCTATATATACAAGAAACCCCAAATAACATGGACCTCCACTGATAAAATTTTATCATGGAGAAACCCAGTTTAAATATGAACTTGTCACCCACTCCAGTCCATGGCATGTCTTCAATGGAGTTACCGGTCCCCACAAGATGGATAATAGTGTTAGGAATAAAGATAAAATCATTAAGAATGTTTTATCCCATGATAAAAATATTAATAAAAAAATATAAAATAAAAATAGATAAAAATTATCATTATAGATTAAATAAGTAAACGGCTACACAAACCTCCAAATTACCTCATGAGTCCCTACTAAACATTGAATGAAGGTTACTTTGAGAGTGATGTAAAAACCAAGAGAACCTAAAACCGAACATAAAAAGTAGGATGAGAGAAAAAATTTTGAGGTAAGAATTACAATGATAATGTAACGCCTAGACCCTAGAATCCTAGTGTCGGTGCATTATTTTAATATGTTAGCATGATTACAAGGAATAATTTCTTGAATAACTGATCAGTTTAGTATTCTTGGAAAATAGATTAGAAACATGAATGTTACATTTCAATTTATATCATACAAAAAAACATAAATAATCCTTTTGTAATGCCATTTTTCACATAGCATAAGCCTTCATATGAATCCTAAAACACCTTTTGGGATCATGGGAAAATAAAACATAATAAAGTGCTGAGCTCAGATGCTCCGTAAGGGTAAATAATTTAGCAGAAGCTATAAATTTTTGAGGCAAGATGTGTAATAAAAACAACGGCATAATAAAGATAAATCTGAAAATAATATTGAAAAAAAATTACAATATAAATTTGCACATGGATATTCTACTCTTCTAATAACCCCATGTGGTAACTATTTTCATAATGAGGGAATTCATAATGTCGGACATCATAACCACTTAGTGAAGGTCTCGTGCCATGACTATAAATAATATTTTTTTCCAAGAACTTGTTCCAAGACACTAGTTTGTCTCATGAGTCCGACCGATGCATCGATGAGCTATAGTAGGCTCCACCCATCACTTACTAAGTCCATGGTATTTCTCATATTAATATGTTGAAGCATAACACACACATTCATGTAAAAAATAGCATAAGAAATGTCTATATACTAATCAAAAATCATAAATGGAATACATATATCACTTCCAAAGACAGACATAGTATAACTCGTTCAATACAATATTAAATATTGTATTATTATAAATCATCTTCAATCAATAATAATATCCAATAAAGAATACTGATATTGTTGACAATGATTAGTATAACACTTTGGAGAGAAATATCCATTTTTCACGAAATCATTAAAAAAACAATTTAGAAAGGAATACATTTAAAAGAAATTTTTGAAGAAAAGTTTCCAATACCATATTAAAACTTTTGAAATTATATAATGTTTTAAAACATTCATTTACTTTTAAATAAATCCTTAAAACCATTTGGAAAACATGGAAATTCATATGAATGATCTTGAAGAATAAATATTTAAACCATTTTAAATGATTCTTTTGTGAATGAAAATCCCTTAAAAATAATCCTTTTTAAAACTATTTTATGAATCATTTTAAATATTAATAAATATTTCCTAGTAAATACTTACACATAAACAGTCTTAGATAATAATGAGATTTAAAAATTAACCATTACATTGTACTTTCCTTTAGTCAAGGTTACGTTTAGCCTCATATATAATGACCATAGTACCTAATTAAATTATAACATAACCATATTAAAATATATGATATCATATATGCTTCATTTATGACTTTATTCTACCCATTAAATAATAATTTCTATGTTAATGTAACATTTCAGGTAATAATTGCTTTCTTTATTGAACATGTTTTAACTTTTTATTCTTGATCGTATCACCTAGATCACGATTTAAATACGTTCAAAATATAAAACATGATTTATATATCATATATATTAAGAATATAAATATTTATATGAGATATATTTATAAAATTGAATCACTGTTTATGGAGACGGTAGTCCGTACGTACACATAAGTGTCGTTTCTGTTTTCATATCGTATTGAACAGAAATAAGTGGATGATATATATGTTAATACATACATTAATATATATATTTCCAGTAGCATTATTATTTCATATATTACGTAATTATTGAATATATATATATATATATTTATAATCATCGGTGAATGGTGAATGTGGGAATAAATCTCATCGTGTCATGGAGACGGTAATATGTACGTATGCACGAGCGATGATATCATTTAATTGATGGATAAATAGTATATAATGGAATGGTATATTATATATAAAGAATAATAATCATATTATATTTATTATTTACATCAATTATAATAATTATTACACCCATCAAAATAATGAAGTGTGGAATAACAAACACAACCACGATGTGGAGATGGTAAGCCGTACATACGCACATATAGTGACTTTGTCATTCATTGGATTGATGGAATAATGAATATGGTTGTACCATATTTATAATTACATCACATTATTTAGAATTTACTTGAGTTATTATTTTGTTATGTGAACAATAAATAGAGTAAGTGGAAGAAGAAAATAACTTTGAACAAGGTGATGAAATAATTATCTCTTCTTCTAGTGGTACCTTTTGATTTGATCAAAATGGATCCTTGGGTTGGATATCTGATCCACATAAGGCCTATAGGATAAATTGATAGTAGTTGGGAGGATATTTATTCTGGTTTTGGACGATTTAAATGGCTTTGGAGGTGTTATTTTTAGAGAATGGGAAGTACCCTTTTATAAGGGAGGTGGGGGTCATTTTTGGAAAAGCTTGATATATAATTTTATTATAAAACCATATTCGGTATAATATGGATATAAATAGATTTATTTATAGGATAAGGTAGTTTTGGGACTAAATCCTCTAAACCAATAGGTTTTATACATGTTTTGGTCCCCATATTAACCTTATCTATTATATTTAACTCTTAGTTATATGATTTAACTTTTACAATGTATCCTTGTATTTCTATTTTACATAGTTAATACAAATACAATAAAATGAAAGGAGAACCCCAAGTGGTTCATAAATTACATATATATCAATATTTAAGACCTTTGGCCAATCGATAGATTTATACTAATATTATATCATTTAATAATATAGCATTTGTTTTTAAAACTCATTTATGTCAATTTTGACACTATTTAAAATTTGGTTTTTGTGGAAGTCATAACATGTTAATTAAATCGAAAAAAGTACATTAATTAAACCCTAACATGTCATATTCTCTAATAAAACTCATTTATGGCATTAAAAGTTTCAATTTCCGTTCATTTTGATATTTATAATATCAATTATTTTAATCATTCATTAATATGGTAATTACTACCTCATCAATGTGTCATAAATAAAATTAATAATTTAATGTTTAAAAATTTCAGATAATATAGCATGATGTAGTAAATATTTTTATATATCTAATTAATATTAATAGTCTAATTTATCTAATGTGTATCCTGATATTAAAAATGGTTTCTTTATTACACATTGAATTTAACACTTTTAACTCTTTTTTAAATAAAATATAATAAATGTCCTAATCTAATCCAAATGTCTCAAAAGAATATATTTTCTACTTTAAGGTTGATTTCTTAAGATATAATCATATCCAATAGAATTAGTACATGCTATGGGGTAATTTTAAAATTATTTTTATCTTTAATTACCTTATTTACTTTTTACGATGGTAAATAAAATTGAAAAGATACAATTCACCAAAAATTATTTTCATCCTATTGAACCAAATTTTACTTTCTAATATCAACTGTGTCTTACAGTTATTTGAATTTCAATTCAAAAAAGTGGTAAAATTACATTTTATGCAAATTTTGAAACGTGCTTTGGGGGTGGGTAATTGTGCCATGAAGGTGGGTAAAAATACGTTAAAAAGTTCAATAAATTTTTGATTTCTATTATTATTATAAAATGACTCAATGAATTAATTTGGAATAATATATTTATTATGTATCTATTTTTAGTTTAAAATAAATTTAAATATAAATAAAAATTTAAATAAAAATTCATTTTTTAACAACAATGCAATGTTATTCAATATTCATACAAAATTGAGCGTTTTCTGAAAAATACATAAAAATTACCCAAATATAATTATTAAATTCTGAATAAAAAAATTATGACTATATTTCCAATCTAAAAAAATATAAGTTTCACTATTTAATTTAAAATTAATTCCCATTGTCAAATCCCAAAAGGGGGTTTTTGATAAGTAAAAACAATCAAAAGATTGTTATTTGTTTATGTACAATTAAAATGTAAAAGTGCATACAATGACAAAAAAATGGATTAAATGATAAAAATATAAGATAACTATACTTATAAACCATTCAACTATGTAATTTAACACTATAAATTATTTCGATTTAAAAAGTTTTTTTAATTAAATTTTACTGTTTTTCACAATTCATCAAAATATAAATGTTATTAGAAATGTACCAAAAATTTATCCCAACTAAATTTTATGTACCAATTATAAAAAAATTTAATTTTATCAAATTGAATATATAAAACTTTTAAATATTAGATTTAAAAAAAGGGTCCATCATTAAAAGGCGAAAAAATTTCATTTTTTATAATATTAGTTATTTTATATTGAAAAATGAATTTGTTATTATATTATGTATAAGAAACAAAAAAAATAAATATTAATATTATATGGGATATATATGAAATTCAAAATGTGGTAATTACGATTCATTAGTGCTTTTTTGAATGTCTAGTTTGATAAGTCGTGGTGCGCTTGAACACGATATTGCGTACATCGCACGGTATTGTATTATTCAATGAGAAACGTATTGTGGAAGCATGGGGTGTTACATTCTTTCCTCCCTCAAATAAATTGCATCCTTACAATTTTAAATTTTTCTTAGAACATAAAAGGTTAAAAAAATAATTTAACATTGTGGAAACCAACATTTGAAATGGGGGTAATAAAATTTAGTCTTAATAATAGGGAAAGGGAAATGAAAAATTCAACACCAAATTAGGATTTCAATTATAAGACCATTAATGAAAATTATAACTGGAGGGAAAACAGAAATATTTATAGGTAGCGGTTGAGGTCATCCATCTCAAACAAGTGAATGAAAAATTGACAGGCTCAAAGCCATAAATCAATGATGATTTAAAATATCATCAGTTCAGAAAAACATAAGGTATAACGATAACTCATATTTGGTTTTAGGATATTTTCCATAATGTTTAATAATTAATTTACTCATATAATAAAAAAGAATAGTTGAAAAATTGAGTCCCATCCTTTAACAAATTTCTACCACAAACACATCACTGAACTCAAAAATATTATATTTATCCTAATCAAATGGGGATCCAAAAAAATTGAAATTATAGTTCATTTGTCAGACCATTTAAAAAGATATATTATACATAACAGGACTTTATGTAGGCTATTGGTAGGTGATGAAACCTTGTCACCCTTCGGTTACAGGTTCAGGTTTCACGGCCTTGCTAGACATGACGGGTTGTCGCCCAACATCCCGGTTTTCCTTTTTATGAGAATCCAAAAAATAGTTGATAGAAGTGTTTTAACCTTAATCAATAGAATACGATGTCCAACATAATCCATTCAAACCTCTATAATTATCCAAAATAATTTTTTCCAAACACATAGTCGAAAATCAACAAGGAATATCACATAACATACATTTGAATACATTTATCTTGTATTCTTTTATGACATGGTAATAAACTGAATAACCTGAAAAAGGTATTCGGATAGTGATGTGCTTCCTTATTCCTTTTGTAAAAAATAGAATACTCAATATAATCCATAAGTCCAAAAATGTTGTGATATCCAAAAATGATGGAATAAACAAACCATTAATTACTTCATGGTAGTTTATAATATCCAATATACATTATCCCACACAATTATCTATTATTACAAAATCATTATCTAAATTCCAGAAACATATTAAGGGTTATATTTCCCCCAACCATATATTTTTTTTAAATAACAATATATTGATTCACTTTTCGCAGTACTAAACAATCTGAAATCCATAATGAGATTTTATTGCAGTACAATCCTTATATACACTATAATTATTAAAACTTTTATATCATTAATACAATACTAAAGTGAAACAATTACTTAATAACAACTTTATAAGACTAATAATTCCTCTTCGTCTGCAATTGAATCATAACTTGATTATTATACAATAATATTTTTGGCGTATACTCGGATGATTGGTAGATTGATTCTCCTATTTTCCCAACTCCTTTTAGATGAAACATTGTACATTTGATACCTTTTTCTTACCTTTGAAATCACAAACATGGTGTCCCCATTGTTTACACTTATAATAAACTCCCACTCCTTTAAAGAACTTTCCTTGGTGATTCGTTCCACATTTATCACATATAGGGAATTCTTTCTTTCCCATTTTCCCTTTGTCCATCTTTCTCTACACCATCCTCTTATTCATTAGATTCCATTTAAATCCATATGAATTAGATAATTCATTACTTATATTATAAACACATGACTCAATTTATTCATATAATGAGAATATGTAGAAAATTATTTCAATTCTAAATGATGCTTAATACAATGAATGATATTATACTTTTGAATATTTGGATCTTGTATATTTTTGGAGTTATCATTCATTCTACTCGACACCATTTCTAAAAGATGGAATACACTAGGTTAGATCATATCATAGTGTATAATAAAAAAACAAGAAAAATATTTATCATTAATTGAATATTTTCACTCATCAAGTATCATAATCATAAAAACTGTTTCATTTCTGAAATATTTACTCAAAAAACAATGATAATTGTTTTTAGAGATAATGTGAACTATTGTAAACATATCTCCTAGGAGTTTCATAACAAAGAGTGCAACAAGGGATCGTTTCAATGTACCATGATACCCTAGGTCAAGACCAAAACTCCTTTTTGAGGTTTCCCATCCTAGGAATATATATGCCAGAGCCTCTTTTAATAGCTTCTATCCAGACAGGGATGTATTTATGTAACCAACTGAAATTTTGAATAAATCTTGTTTCATAATTTTATTTGTTATTTTATTTTATTTTTATACTCAACAAAAATGTTTCATTTGATAACATCAGTATAATTAAAATGAGACCGTTGGGTTTTTACTGTTATATGACCATTGGTCAATATGACCACTGGAAACTAAAAATTTTGATTATTGTCTCTAAATACAAGTAATCTTGGTTAATTATTATAGAAAGAAGATTTGATGGCCTCACCCAGTAGTCTTGGACCGATCGAAGCCCATCTAACAGAACATGGGAAGGAGGTAGCACCACTGGGCTTTGCTCTGGACCAAACCCAAGCTGAACTTCATCGTGTGAAGCTAGAATGGAATCGCCTTTGCGAGAAGTTCAAACTGATAGAAATTACAACCCGTGCGATGTTGGCCAAGCCTCCCTCAGATTCTCTCACCTTAGCACACCTTACTCTTAGGTCCTATGCTGGTGTGATAAGGGGATATGTAAGGAGGCCATAAATGCCTTGTGTAATCATTTTTTTTAAATAAAAATTGGGATTTGTTATTATGATGAAGTTTATGAATTTTCAAATGAACGGATAAATATAGTATGCATATTTTTTTATGAATCTTAGAAAAAGGATATTTTAATAATGTTTATGTAAACCTTAAATAATTAAAAATGTGTAATGGTTTTCAAAAAATGGTCTTCTACAATTATGTTCAGTACGAAATTTAGAGTCTTATAAGAACAACTTGTTTTTTGATGAATAGTAAATTATGAATACTGATTTTCTGCTTAGGATTTGTAATCTCACTTAATGAAAGTATTAATATAATCTAGGCACCTTGATTAAGTAATGTGATTCAATAAAATGGTTAAATAATGGTTTCATAAATTATTATTCAAGTATTAGTTTTTTCAGGTGAATAGTGTTTTTTAATTAAAAATTAAATTAAAAATATTTAGAAAATTATTTTTATAAAATGGATTTCATTTTTGAACACAGAGAATCGATATTATGTTAATGTAATTTTTAGGGATTTTTCTGAAAAATTTGAATTTTCAGTGAATAGTGTATTTATTTAAAAAATAAATTAAAATTATTTAGAAAATTATTTTTATAAAATGAAGTTCATTTTTGAAATCAGAGCATTGATATTTGGTTAATGTGAAATTTTGGGTTTTTTCTAAGAAAGTTGAATTTTCAGTGAATAGTAAAAATATAATTTTAGGGTTTCGGTATGTTCAATGACATCATAACTGTGTCATGATGATTTCATGAGATATTTTATGGGTTAGCCGACCAAAGGTGATGAATTATTGTATTGGGGGACCCATGTTTCCTAACATCATGGGAAATATCATGGGAGAGCGCATGGTTTTGAGAAAACCACTTTTGAGGTGTCCCTTGGCAATTAATGCCTTGTCCCCTCACTTTCCCTATAAATACCAAGCCCTCCTCTCATCCATTTCACTCCAAAACCATCTTCAACGACATTCTGGTCTCCTTACCTCCCAATAGGTCCTCCCAAGGTTCCCCCAAGCCCTCAAATTCCAAACCTTTGTGTTTTAAGAGGTAAGTTTTAAGGTAAGGGATCCGACCTCTCTCTTTCTTTTCAAGAAATATCTTTTATGTAATTTCTTTGATGCTCCATGTTCTTAGGTAAAAGGATGTTCTTTTATACTCCTCTTACTTCCCTTTTCATGTTCATATAATGAGATATCCCATCTTACTCTCATTATTTCGTTTTATGATGTTTTAAGTGGCGCTGTTAGGCTGCCAAAATTTTTTGTAACAGATTCTTTCTCCCTTCTCATTTGTCAAGATCTATTTTCATGTAATATATTTCAAGTTACTTTTTATTATTTTGGGGTATTATCTCTAAATTTATCATACTTATCTCTTATGATCATATGATTAGATACCCCATTTTATCTCTTTAATTCATTATTTTGATGTTTTAAGTGGCATCGTTAGGCTGCCGAATTTTTAAGTGGTTCTTTCACCTTTCTCCATTTTCAAAGTTCTAATTCAATGTCAAGTCTTGCAAAATCTTTTTTATTATGTTGGGGTATGATCTCTAAATCTATCATACTGATATTTTATGTTCATATGATAAGAGTCCCTATTTGATCTCATCAATTCATTTTTGTTGATGTTTAAGTGGCGTCGTTAGGCTGCCGAATTTCTAAGGGGTTCTTTCACGCTTCTCGTTTTCAAGATCTACTTTCATGTCAAGTATTTCACGTTCCTTTTTATTATGTTGGGGTATTATATCTATATCTATCATAATGATCTTTTATGTTCATATTATTAGAGACCCTATTTGATCTCATCAATTCATTTTTGTTGAAGTTTAAGTGGTGTTGTTAGGCTGCCGAATTTCTAAGGGGTTCATTCACCCTTCTTGTTTTCAAGATCTACTTTCATGTGAAGTATTTTAAGTTCCTTTTTATTATGTTGGTGTATGATCTCTATATCTATCATACTGATCATTTATGTTCATATTATGACAGACCCTATTTGATCTCATCAATCCATTTTTGGAAGTTTTAAGTGACGCTGTTAGGCTGCCGAATTCTCATAAGAGAAATCTTATTTTTCTCTTCTTTTCAAGTTATTCGTTTCATATGGTATATCATTAAAATTTCATTACCATGTTCTTAAATACTATATATTATGTTCCCCTACTGTTTTATGTATCATTTTTGAGTGGTTGACCCATGTCCCCTCTCTTTTCAATGTTTTCTAAAACCATGTATCGTAGACGTTATACTGCATAGTTTTCGTCTCAAAATGCCTCCCTCTTTGTCTCAAAATTATTTTATGTTATTAATTGATTACTAAATGATCGTATTTCTACAAATGTATTCACATATATACCAAAACTTTCTATTTTAAAATCTGGGATTTACATACATGAAACCCGCTTTCCCTTTTCCGTGGGTTTAAAGTGACATAAAGATCATGTCTTTAAAGCAGTTTTTGAAACGTTATGATTATGAAATGAAACCCATTTATTTTATGATATATGGGTTTTTTATGAAATGATTGATGATGATATATGTGGCTCACATGATAATAAAGACATGTCAAGGGTGCGCCCAGATAGCGCTCCAATGCATTGGGTAAAGACTTAATCTCTAGAGATGACTTTTTAGACTGATACCTTGGTGAATATACTTGGTAATTTTTAATGACACTTTGGGGATAGACATTGGTGAAACAAAATGATTTTCAATATTAAATGTTTTATCCACGTCATCAAGTTATGAAAAATGTTATTTTTATTATGATATATCTCATGATTTCTTTCTCATGCCTTAAAGTTCTTTTCATGACCTTATTGAAGTATCTCAAGTTCACATGTAAAATGTTTCTCTTGTTTCCCTTACTGGGCCTTCTGCTCACCCTTTCTTTTGATGTATGTCCCCAGGTTATGAGATGCAGTAATGAACCTAGGATTAACATGAGGGGAAGCCTTTCAAGTGTTTAAGAATAATGTTTTATGTTTCCATGTTTTATGTTCCTGGTTTCCAAGACACTAAACCTTAAAGATCCTCAGTTTTGTAAAATGTAATGAAAGTTTATGTGATAAAAAGAAGGGATGCAATAGTTGGTATCAAAGGATGGTTTAGTTATTTCTGGAAATTAGGATATGAAAAATTTATGTATAATCTCATAGAAAAGTTTATATATAGGAAATCTTCCTAGTTTTTTGGTGAGTATTGAGTAATGGGTTGCCAAGAAAATACATCCCTGTCTGGATACGAGCAGGTAGAGGTGGCTCTGGCACAAATGTACATAGGGTTAAAACTTGAAAACACTACTTTGAGCAAGTCTGGAATGGTAACTGGTACACGACAACGGGTCTTGCTTCACTCTTGGTTATGACACTCTCGGGGGATATGCTTTGGTAAATTCATAAGCTTAGTATGAACCATTGTTAAAGTAACAAAGATTAAATAAAATAAATATTCACATAAGAATATATGATCATGGATAACCTAGATGGGAACCTAGGGGATCACAAGTTAGGGTATACTTTTCTTCAAAAAGTTATACTTATATGCTTTAAGTTCCTTTTCATGATTATTGACTAAGTATTCAAGCCCCTAATTGTACTTTATTTTCGTAGTTAATGGCGGGAAATGGAAGAACATGTCCCAACAACCAATGTTATAGGAAATGTGATGATTTCCATATTAATATGACAGAGATTATTAGGGGATTAAATGATGATAATTATTTTGGAAGATGTTCACTATTTTGGAGACCCTATATGATCGAGGTAAATATATTACTACAGTATTTTCATTGAGAAGTAAGGTTGACTTATATTTTGAAGAATCGATGAATTTAAGGTGGACTTATAGTAATTTAGGTTACTTATGAGGATGATTAACCTATCTTGGATAAAATATGTTTACGTTAGCTACTTTTTTTATAAGATGTCAGGAGTGGTTGATGTTGTTTGGAGATGAACAATGAAGTTTATTTGGGAAGACTATGTTATCAAAACCCTCTTGTATTTGGGTTTCAATCTTAGTTTGGTTTATTTTGAGGAATTTTAAGGACCGTTATTTATGTAATGGTCTATGATAAACATTGGGTAGTACCATGGAACATTGAAGATTTAAAAGTAGTTTCCTTTCCTATGGCATTCTTTCTTTTTGAAGAGTTGTTTTACCTTACCCTTTCTGTTTTTGGGATAATGTTTAAAGATAGAAGAAATATATATTTAATCTTTTGCGGATTATGTGATTCTCAAGAAGATGATTCTTGTGTTTTTGATGAGACCAAGTGTTTTTTAATTCTCATCCATTGGAGAAAAGATTAGTTTTGGTAGAGAGTTATTAAAGGATGAAACTCTACTTGAAGGTGGGTATATTTTCTTATTTTTTGATCTATGTAGTAAATGAATTCCTCAAAATTATGAAATGGAACATAAAACAAAAAATGTTGTTGGTTTACGTTTTCCACTAGGTAATTAAAGACCGTTTACACACATCATATGTTTTGGATTTTCTCATGGTTAACTTTCTCCTAATCATGTTTTCTATCAGTCTCCCTCAGAACATGACCTTTTGTTGTCTCCTCCATGTCCATGTTTTCCTACATGGAATCCTAGTGTGGGTTAACTCAGGTGACCTTTGAACTTCCCTTTCTTTATTTTAATGTAATAGTTCTACTGACTCCTTTTCTAATGTGGGACTTTGAATGAAATTTCAATACACAATTTTAGAAATTGCGAGGACGCAATTTCTTAAGGGGGGAAGATTGTAACGACCCAAAATTTTGAATAAATCTTGTTTCCTAATTTTATGGGTTATTTTATTTTATTTTTATACTCAACAAAAATGTTTCATTTGATAACATGAGTATAATTAAAATGAGACCATTGGGTTTTTAATATTATATGACCTTTGGTCAATATGACCGCTGGAAATTAAACATTTCAATTATTGTCTCTAAATACAAGTAATCTTGTTTAATTATTATAGAAAGAAGATTCGATGGCCTCACCTAGTAGTCTTGGACAGATTGAAGCCCATCTAACAGAACTTGGGAAGGAGGTAGCACCACTAGGCTTTTCTCTAGACCAAATCCAAGTCGAACGTCATCGTGTGAAGCTAGAATGGAATCGCCTTTGAGAGAAGATAAAACTGATAGAAATTACTACTCGTGTGATGTGGGCTGAGCCTCCCTCAGATTCTCCCACCTTAACACACCTTACAGTTAGGCCCTATGCTGGTGTGATAAGGGGATATGTAAGGAGACCATAACTGCCTTGTGTAATCCTTCGTTTGAAATAAAAATTGGGATTTCTTCTTATAATGAAGTTTATAAATTTTCAAATTACCAGATAAATATAGTATGCATATTTTTTTATGAATCTTAGAAAAAGGATATTTTAAAAATGTTTATGTAAACCTTAAATAATTAAAAATGTGTAATGATTTTAGAAAAATGGTCTTCTACAATTATGTTCAGTACGAAATTTAGAGTCTAATAAGATCAACTTGTTTTTTGATGAATAGTAAATTATGAGTAGTGATTTTATGCTAAGTATTAGTAATGTGACCAAATGGATTAGTAATCTCACTTAATGAAAGTATTAATATAATCTAGGAACCTTGATTAAGTAATGTGATTCAATAAAATGGTTAAATAACAGTTTCATAAATTATTATTCAAGTATTAGTTTTTTCAGGTGAATAGTGTTTTTTTAATTAAAAATTATATTAACAAATTTTAGAAAATTATTTTTATAAAATGGATTTCATTTTTGAACTCATAGAATCAATATTATGTTTAGATAATTTTTGGGGATTTTTCAGAAAAAAAATGAATTATCAGTGAATAGTGTATTTATTTAAAAAATAAATTAAAAATATTTTGAAAATTATTTTTATAAAATGGAGTTCATTTTTGAAATCAGAACATTGATATTTTGTTAATGTGAAATTTTGGGTTTTTTCTGAGAAAGTTGAATTTTCAATGAATACAAAGAATATAGTTTTAGTGTTTCGGTATGTTTAATGACATCGTAACTGTGTCATGATGATGTCATGAGATATTTAATGGTTTGGCCGACCAAAGGTGATGAATTATTGTATTGGGGGCCCCATGTGGCCTAACATCATGGGAAATATCCTGGGAGAGGACATGGTTTTGAGAAAACCACTTTTGAGGTGTCCCTTGGCCATTAATGCCTTGTCCCCTCACTTTCCCTATAAATACAAAGCCCTCCTCTCATCCTTTCGACTCCAAAACCATCCTAAAATATGTTCTTGTCTCCTTACCTCCCAAGGAGTCCTCCCAAGGTGCCCCCAAGCCCTCAAGGACCAAACCTTTGTGTTTTAAGAGTTACGTTTTAAGGTAAGGGACTGACCTCTCTCTTTCTTTTCAAGAAATCTGTTTTATGTAATTTATTTTATGCTCCATGTTCTTATGTTAAACGGTGTTATTTTATACTCCTCTTACTTCCCTTTTCATGTTAATATAATGATAGATCCCATATTACTCTCATTATTTCGTTTTATTAAGTTTTATGTGGCGTCGTTAGGCTGCCAAAATTTTTGTAACAGATTCTTTCTCCCTTCTCATTTTTCAAGATCCATTTTCCTGTAAAGTATTTCGAGTTCCTTTTTATTATGTTGGGGTATGATATATAAATTTATCATACTTATCTCTTATGATAATATGATGAGAGACCCCATTTTATCTCTTTAATTCAGTATTTTGATGTTTTAAGTGGCGCTGTTAGGCTACCGAATTTTTAAGTGGTTCTTTCACAATTCTTCTTTTTAAAAGTTCAAATTCCATGTCAAGTCTTGCAAGTTCCTTTTTATTATGATGGGGTATGATATATAAATCTATCATACTGATATTTTATGTTTATATGATGAGAGACCCTATTTGATCTCATCAATTCATTTTTGTTGAAGTTTAAGTGGCGTCGTTGGGCTGCCAGATTTCTAAGGGGTTCTTTCACCCTTCTCGTTTTCATGATCTACTTTCATGTCGAGTCTTTCAAGTTCATTTTTATTATGTTGGGTTATTATCTCTATATCTATCATACTGATCTTTTATGTTCATATGATGAGATACCCTATTTGTTCTCATCAATTCAATTTTTTTTAAGTTTAAGTGGCGCCGTTAGGCTACAGAATTTCTAAGGGGTTCTTTCACCCTTCTCGTTTTCAAGATCTACTTTCATTTCAAGTATTTCAAGTTCTTTTTTATTATATTGGTGAATGATCTCTATATCTATCATACTGATCATTTATGTTCATATGACGAGAGACCCTATTTGATCTCATCAATCCATTTTTGGAAGTTTTATGTGACGCCGTTAGGCTGCCGAATTCTCATAAGAGAAATCTTATTTTTGTCTTCCTTTCATGTTTTTTGTTTTATATGGTATATCATTCAAATTTCATTAACATGTTCTTAAATACTATATATTATGTTCCCCTACTTTTTTATGTATCATTTTTGATTTGGTGACCCATGTGCCCTCTCTTTTCAATGTTTTCTAAAACCATGTATTGTAGACGTTATGCTGCATAATTTTCATCCCAAAATGCATCCCTCTTTATCTCAATATTATTTTATGTTATTAAGTGAATACTCAAAGATCTTATTTCTACAGGGGTATTCACATATATATCAAAATTTTCTATTTTAAATTCTGTGATTTACATACATGAATCCCGTTTTCCCTTTTCTGTGGGGTTAAAGTGACATAAAGATCATGTATTTAAAGCAGTATTTAAAATGTTATGATTATGAAATAAAACCCATTTCTTTTATGATATATGGGTTGTTAATGAAATGATTGATGATGATATATGTGGCTCACATGATTATAAATACATGTCAAGGGTGCACCCAGATTGCGCTCCAATGCATTGGGTAAAGACTTAATCTCTAGAGATGACTTTTTAGACTGATACCTTGGTGAATAACCTTGGTAATTTTTAATGACACCTTGGAGATGGACCTTGGTGAAACAAAATTATTATCAATATTAAATGTTTTAGACACATCTTCACGTTATGAAAAATGTTATTTTTATTATGATATATCTCATGATTTCTTTCTCATGCCTTAATGTTCTTTTCATGACCTTATTGAAGTATCTCAAGTTCACATGTAAAATGTTTCTCTTGATTCGCTTACTGGGCCTTCTGCTCACCCTTTCTTTTCATGTATGTCCCTAGGTTATGAGATGCGGTAATGAACCTAGGATGAACATGAGGAGAATCCTTTCAAGTGTTTAAGAAGAATGTTTTATGTTTTCATGATTTATGTGCCTGGTTTCCAAGACACTAAACCTTAAAGATCCTCAGTTTTGTAAAGTGTAATGAAAGTTTATGTGATAAAAAGGCGGGATGCTATAATTTATTAGAAAATTTACCAAATCTCTATATTAACAAAATTCTATGAATTTATTATATACTAATCCCCAATGTCTATCATAGGATAATTTTATCTAATCAGATTTTTTCTAAATATAGTTTCAAAGGTTTGTACTAATGTTCCTCTGACACCAACTATAATTCCCTGACCACAGATGCTTGGAGGTAGTGCATTATTTTAACACATTGGAATGATTACAAGGAATCATGTCCTAAAGGACTGGTCAGTTAAGTAGTCTTGGAAAATATATTACATACATGAACATTAAATTACACATTCTAACATACAACGCAGCATAAATAATCCTTTGATAATGCCATTTTTTCCTTAACATAACCATGTATATCAATCATAAACCACTTCTTGGGATCCTGGGAAGATAAAACATAAAAAATGGGTGATCTCAGATTCTCAGTAAGGGTAAATAATTTAGTGTAAGTTATAAACCTATAAGGAGAGATGTTTAATAAAAACATATGCCTTTTAAACATAAAACTGAACATTATATGGAAAAAATAAATCAATCCAAACTCTATAAACATGCACATCGATATTATAGTAGTTGGATAATCACATGTAATAACTAATTTTTTAATGAGGGAATGCATAATGCTGTACATCATAACCACATAGTCAAGTCTTCATGCCCGGTCTACAAATAATTTTTTTCCAATGCCTTATTCCAATACACTATGTTGTCTCATGAGACCTACTGATGCATCATGGACCTATAGTGGGCTCCAACAGTCACTTACTATGTTCAATGAATTCTTCATTTGAAAATGTTCAAACATAACATAAACATTCATATTAAAACTAGTATACAAAATGTCAATACTTTAACCATAAACATTGAATGGTATAAAAAAAACACATCCACTGTCAAACATATCATAACTCATTCAATAAAATATGAATGATTGTATTATAATAAATTAACCTCATTCAAGAATAATATCCCGTAAATGATGTGGACATAGTTGAAAATGAGGAGAAAATTCATTGATAGAAATATCCCTTTTTCATGAAATAATTTGAATGTCACACAATTCAGAATGGAATACATATAAAAGTAATTTTTAATAAAATTTTCCCATACCACGTTTAATCTTTTGAAAGGAATTACAATTTTAAAACAATAATGTTGATATAAATAAATCCTTAAAACAATTTTGAAAACATGTACATTAATAAAAATGATTTAGAAGAATAATTATTTAAACCATTTAAAATGGTGATTTCATTAAAGAGTCCCCTAAAAATAATCCTTTTGAAATACATTTTATAAAACATGTACATTGATTATAAATATGTGCCTTTTAATACATAAACATAAAAAATCAAAGATAATAATGAGATTAAGGAATTAACCCTTATCTTGTACATTCCTTTAGTCGAGGTTACATTTAGCCTAATTTATAATCACCATAGTATGTTATTAAATTATTCAAGAGTCATATTAATATTCATGATATCATATATGATTCATTGATGACATTAAACTACCCATTTAATAATATTTTTTTGTTAACATAACATTTCATGTATTAATCACTTTCTTTATCATGCAAGTTTTAACGAGTTATTCATGATCATATAACTTATATAATGATTTAAATATTTATAGAATATAAAACATATTTTTTATAATATATATTTAGAATATAAATATAAATAATATATATATTTATAAAATGGAAACACCATTTATGAAGATGGTAGGCCATTTTTATGCATAAACGTCATTTCAGTTTTCATACCGTATTGAATAGAAGTAAGTGAAGAATATATATGTAAATGCATATAAACATATATATATATAGATAGTAGAAATATTATTTCATATATTATATAATTACTAAATATATTTATATTTATAATCATTTTTGAGTGGTGAATGTTGGAATGTGTAAAGACCGGTAAATTTCAAGGAAATTTTTTTCTTAATTTTCTTTGGAATTTTACAAGAACGCAATTTCTGACGGCAGCTGATTCCGAGGCCCGGTGTGCCCGAAATCATGTTCTGAAGTTTGGCATGTGTACGTTCAGTGAACGAACGAGTGGGTTTTTCTAACTTTTGAACCGGTGCTCGGAATCGAATACCGAGGGAACCGATGGAATCGCAGCGCCGGTATTTGCTTAGAAACACCTCTTCCGGAGTTGCGTTTGCTCGGGTGTGGTTTTTAATTTTTGGGCTTTAAGTTAAGAAATAAAATAATGTGGTACGACAAACTTTATTTTATTTCACATAAAGCCGCTTAAAGCCACTTAAAGCTGCTTAAGCTGAGTTGAAGCGGATAGGGTGCAATTCAAAATATCCTACCCTCTTGGTAGGATATTTGTCAAGTGGGGCCCGCAGGAGCCCCACCGTTTCTTTTCCGCTAAGTAACGCACCCGCGAAAACCCTTTTTAATGAAATTCAACTGACGCATTTTCTAACCTCTGAAACGCTCCTGTTAATTGGGAGGTTAATTCATTGAAATTAATTCTATGAATTAATTTGTTTGTGTCTTAACCTTTTTTCATTTGTTGGCATGTAATGAAATAAGACCAACACATGCTTCTTGAGGATTGTTTGTTGAGAGGATTTGGAAATTCCGTGCCTTCATCCTCCTTCGCGAAGAACACGAAGAACGCGAAGAACACGTAGAATGCGAAGAATGTGAAGAACGCCAGGCCCCCAGAGATCGACGACGTGACGCTGACGATTCTCCCTCCACGAAGCTTCTTCCACGACGATCCATCCCCGCGACAATCTTCGATCGGCATCTTGAGGTAGGGGATTGCGGTCCTTTTTAATTCTTTGTGAATTATAACATCAACATGGATTTAACTGTTATAATTAAATCTGTATTTTCTTGATCCTCAGAGTTTTTCTACATGACGTCGAGTACCGCTCGACAATGACTCCCTTCTGCGACGCAACGATCCTTTTCTTCCGTGATGGTCAATTCCGCGACGAACTCGCGTCCGACGATGACGTTGAGGTAGGGTTCATTTTGAAAATGATAATACCCACGTTTGTTTTCCTCCAATGCAAGAACGCGGACCAACAAATTAACAAGTTGGTCCACGGATTATTATTGCGGGTTGAGGTTTATCTTTTTCTAGGAATTATGGTATGTTTCAAACCGCTAACGCGGTGGGTGCGGACCAACGAACAATTCCGAACCCAGATCCCTTTTGTTCTTGATGTGCGAAACGGCGGACGACGACAAAACGGGCCGCAGAGACGATTTATTGATTCTGCATTGAAGAACGGGACCCGGGATGAGCTACGGTGCAGACGGAAAAGAAATCGGACCACCGGAGCTACTCTGGTGGCCCGCGGACTCCACCGACGCAACTCCAGTGGCCCGCGGACTCCACCAGAGCAACTCCGGTGGCTCGCGGACTCCACCGACGGGGCGGGTCACAGGCACGGCGGCGCCCCGGCGGGCCGCCGGACGGAGCCGCCGCATCTGAAGCCACGGCGGCGGGATGCGGTTCCGCGGCCGTGCGGAACCAAAGGCAGGGACGCCGCTTAAGTCGCGTCTAGTGACACCGAGCGGCCCCACACGGGGCCGCGGCTCTTCTTCACGCGGGGGGAAGCACACCCCGCGCCGCTTGCCCGTAGCCGGCCGAGCCGACCCTGCCGGCCTGGCTACGCCCACGCCGGCCGGGCCGGGTCGCGCCCTGGCCGGGCCGGGCCACGCCGGCCGGGTCGGACCCGGACCCGGGTCGGTCCAGCCCCAGACCCACCGTTTTCTGACCTTTTCGGTATTTTTCTCATAACATGAGCCACGGGCCTCCGAACGACACTCTGTTAGCCGCGATGTGATCCTTGGATCGAGGCAGTCGTTTTGGTATACTACACCCAAGGTTTCAGAATACATTGGGTTCGGCCGGGTTGGTTCTTACACGAAACCAACCGGGCCCTCGGAGCGGAAACGATAATATCATGAGCTTCAGACATTCGATTGACGTGCTGTCAACTTTTTTGTTTTCCTCTATGTGAGATGGATCTTTGAGCTTACTCCGCTCGAGGTTTGGACACAGGTGGAGTACGGTCGGGTTGGTTTTTCCTTAAAAACCAATAGGGCCCCTGGGACGAAAAGGCCAATAACTCTCAGACCGGGCATCCCATTGATGCGCCGTCTTCGACGTTGAGTTCCTGTTGGTGATAGGGAACTTTTGGATACATCAACTCTGGACTATGTTTCAGTTGATTTATTAGCCTCTCGGCCCATGGAGCGGACCCTCCCAAACAAGCTTGTTGTGTTCGGGAACCCTAGAGCTTGCTGCGACTGCTACTGTGACGACGACGACTGTGCTGAGATCCTTAGTGGATTCGACGACGACGACTACACAACTCAGCGATCCTTTGTGGGTTAGTGCTATAGATCCTGTGTGGGTCTGATCCTTTGTGGGTTACTGCTACAGATTCTGTGTGGGTCCGGTCTTGTGTGGGTCAGTGCTCAGCGGTCCTGTGTGGGCCAGCGCCTACAGATCCTGTGTGGGTCCGATTCTGTGTGGGTCTTTGCGGGTGTTAGTTACCTATCTATCCTTTGTGGGTCAGATCCTTTGTGGGTCATTGCCGGGGTTAGTACCTATCGATCATTGTGGGTCTGACGACTTAGATGGATCAGTGATCATCTCTATCTTCATTCGAAAAAGTATACCTGTGTGAGCTGAAATCCTGTTTTGCTTTCCTTTGTGGATGGTGTTGTGCTATCCTGTGTGGATTTACGTTTTCTTTCCTGTGTGGACTGGGTTGTACTTGGGTTCAGATGTTGGATCTGAACGAGAATTGATGACTTAGGTATATGTATGGGCATATACCTAAGCAGTGTCGGATGTTACTTCGTGATTTTATCTTTCCTTTGTGGATTGTCCTTTGTGGATTCTGGGAGACCTTCGGGGGTATCGGGGTCCCTACTGAGTAGCTTATACTCACCCCTGCACGGGCTATGCCCGCACTACGTTGTGTTGGTTGCAGACGACGGACAGCGCTGATCGTGGTGGAGGCATGCGGAGCAGGACGGTACCTGGAGGTGGACCACTAGGTGGGACGTACTCGGAGCGGTCAGCTGGACCCGAGGACCAGTGGAGGCAATCTGTACCCACCCTTCAGGTGGGACTTCCTGTGGACAGCTCGACGTTGTGGCTTTACTTTTCAATTGTAGTTTTCCCTTTTTGAGTTGTACTTTACTTTTAGTTTGGGTTTGTATACTGGCCCACTTATTTTTCCGCACTTACTGTTGTACCAGTTTAAACTTAGTGTTTACTTCTTCTTCTTTCTTACTATATGGTGCTTGTTTACTTTACAAAGGCAATGCCTTCCCTTTTTACCGGTATTTACACCTTGGTGCTAGTCGCCAGCCCCTGGCCTATGGAAGGCGGGCTTGGGGTAGTCATGGCACGGGCCCCGAGGACGGGTCGTGACAAATTGGTATCAGAGAAGTTCTGTTCTACCACAGAACATGGGACTATGATCTTTTTCTATGTGAAGAAATAGTGTTTAGCATATTGGGTGTGGTTATCAGTCCAGGGAGTCCAGTGTTGGTGCGGTGGCCGACGTATCCGTACACCAGGACCCTGACTTCTGATTTCCGACTTAATGCATGAAAACTTTGATTACATTCATGTTATAAGTTTTCTTTGTGATTAATTTGTATCAGCTCACCAGGTATACTGTTCTAACCATGGCGCACCTGTTTCCTTTTCAGAATGGCCCAATGACGGCAGCCAGCTAGGGTTCCGAGAGTTGAGCATGATGATAGCCCGCCGAGTGATGAGGCCTCGGTACATGGCCCTTTGACAGCTGAGGCACCGGCAGTACCTTTACCCGCAGATCCACCGATGCTTCCAGCCCCAGCCACTGACGATGCACGTCGCCTCAGTGCACTACAGGAGTTCCAGCGCCAATGACCGCCCAGGTTCCGAGGGGAGACGGACCCCCAGGCAGCTGAGGACTGGCTGGAGGCAGGGGTGCGAGTTTTCCGGTTATTGAGGAAACCATCAGACCTCATGGTGATCCTCACAGCGAGCCTACTTCACGCAGTAGTGGGACGATGGTGGAGCTTGATGCTCCTGGTGCACGATGAGGCATCTCTTCTCTGGACGGACTTTGAGAGCCTCTTCCGCTCGGAGTTCGTCCCAGCCACCCTCCATGCGGTGCGCATCCATGAGCTTCTTGAGCTGTGGCAGGGCAGCTTGACGTTCATCCAGTACTCGGTGAGATTTACAGATCTCTCTCACAACTCGACAGACATAGTACGGGACCCATTCTTCCGGGCCCGGACCTTTGAGCAGGGTTTGAGACATGAGATCAGGGCATCACTGATCTCCCTCAGCATTCTGACTCAGGCAGGAGTACTGGAGCGAGCCCTTATGATCGAGAGCTTTCTTGCTGAGCCTTCATCAGCAGCGAGACCTAACGCGTGGCGGCACGTAGCAGAGTCTTCTGTGGCAGGCAGTCGATGGATGACTCAGGGGTCTAGGCAGACCAGACCCTCACACAGATGACCTCAAGACACTGGCTCAGTAGTGTGGGGCAAACAGCATGGAGCCAGTCTTTCGAGATGCAGGCAGTGCTACACATGCGGCGGGTAGGGCCACATGGCTCGTGACTGCCTGACCCACCATGTCGAGGAGCAGCAGACAGTTGAGAGGCCACCCAGTCAGAGGTAGAGGGTCGACCGTGGTGGACCACAGGGAGGAGGAGGATGAGGCAGAGGAGCTGGCCGTGCAGCAGGTGGTGGGCGACGCTTTGAGGCTCTACCACCACCACCACCAGGAGGTCCACCCCAACCACAGGGAGCTGGCGAGCAGAGATAGGCACAGCTCCAGGTAGCGGAGGCCTCCGACCACAGCACGCCCGAGATGATTCTAGGTACAATCTGTGTCTATTCCACCCTTGCTGCAGTTCTTATAGACACAGGAGTGAGTCACTCTTTCATAGCCGCTGCCCTTGTTCGGAGCTCGAATATTCCGACAGAGCCGTTGGATCGATCCTTACGGCTAGAGACTCCTACGGGAGCAGACTTGACGATAACGCACTGGTGCCGGTAGTGTGAGCTTATTCTAGGAGGCGAGAACATCGGCTGGGATCTTCTTGTAGCGGCATCAAGGCCTTACGACGTTATCTTGGGCATGGATTGGTTATCTACAGTCCATGCACAGATTGACTGTATTAGGCGCAAGGTGCGATGTGTACTCACCGACGGGAGCAGGATCACCTTCATCGGTGAGAAGGGAGCCTTCGCCGTACATGATGGACTTCCTCAGAGGAGAGGACAACCCATCACTCATCAGTTGTCTATCCTCATCCTAGGAGTAGTTGACGTGCGGAGTCCTAGTTTTCCTGCAGTGGTGGATCAGTACGCGGACGTCTTTCCCGACGACGTTCCAGGGCTACCTTCTCGCAGAGAGGTAGACTTTTATATTGACATATACCCCGGGACAGCCCCGATATCAACTCCAGCATATCGGAGGGTCCCCGCTGAGATTAGAGAGCTACAGGTATAGTTGGAGGACTTGTAGGGCAAGGGATTCATCAGACCCAATGTTTCACCCTGGACTTCCCCGATATTGTTCGCCAAGAAGGCGGACGAGAGCTTGGGACTTTTCATCGACTATCGTCACCTGAACCAAGTGACGGTGATGAACAAGTATCTTCAACCGAGGATTGATGACCTCTTCGATCAGCTCAAGGGAGCACGGTGGTTCTCGAAGATAGACCTTAGGTCAGGCTATCAACAGCTCAGAGTTCGAGACGAGGACGTGCAGAAGATGGCCTTCTGGTGTCGGTATTGCCACTATGAGTTTTTGGTTATGCCATTCGGCGTAACCAATGCTCCCTCTGGCACCAAACTCGAGATTGACTAGTGCACCTATCTTGATGTTGCCTGAGGAGGGAGTAGGGTACATAGTCTACTACGATGCATCAGGCACCAGACTCAGATGTGTCCTGATGCAGGAGAGGACATTGATCCCCTATGGATCACGTCATTTGAGGCCACATTAGATGAATTACGCTACCCATGACCTGGAGTTTGCAGTAGTGGTCTTCGCTCTAAAGACATGGAGACATTATCTGATGGACCAACACTTTACAGTCTTTTCTGACCATCAGAGTCACAGGTACATCTTCTCTCAGAAGGACCTGAACATGAGACAGCGACGATGGCTCCAGTTCCTCAAGGACTATGACTTTGAGATAATCTATACTCCTGGGAATGGGAACGTGGTAGCCGATGCTCTCAGCCAGAGGATGGGCATTCAGCTACTCGAGTAGGTGACAGAGCAGCTAGCCGCTTTGCGGATATCCTTTGTGGATAGGGATGGAGCAGCCTTCCTTCAGTCTCTCACAGTCACCCCTCCACTACTACAGCGGGTTAGAGAGGCACAGCATGGGGATGCTGACTGTGAGACGCGGCGTGCGCAGATATCCTCAGGACAGGCACCTGATGGTTTCTACATTGGATCAGAGCACAACGTCCTTTTTAGAGGATGTACCTTGGTACCAGTTGCTTTACGAGAGGAGGTGCTGAGAGAGTTTCACACTTCTACTTTGGAGGTACATCTTGGAGTGGCGAAGATGTACCAGGATCTCAGACGACAGCACTGGTGGCCAGGCATGAAGACGTATGTGGCAGAGTTCGTTTCATGATGCCTCACCTACCAGCAGGTGAAGGTAGAGCATCAGGTACCAGCAGGCTTGGAACATCCTTTGGAGGTCCCGGAGTGGAAGTGGGATGGGATATATATGGAATTTGTGACTGGACTTCCACACACTTCCAGAGGTCACGACTCCATCTAGGTGATTGTCGACCAACTCACCAAGTCAGCTCACTTCATACCCATCAGAGAGCAGGGCTCAGTGGAGAGCGCGGGGTTTCCCTACGTTCAGGAGATTGTACGACTTCATGGTGGGCCATCATCTATCGTCTCCGATCGAGATGCTCGCTTTACATCCCGGCTTTGGAAGGGGTTGAAGGAGGCATTCGGGACACAGCTATGTCTGAGCACCGCCTTTCACCCTTAGACGGATGGTCAGACGGAGAGGACCATTCCGTCTCTCGAGTACATGCTCCGCGCATGTGTCCTCGACTTTAGGTGTAGCTGGAGGGACCACATACCCTTGGTGGAGTTTGCGTACAACAATAGCTACCACACCACCATCGGGATGGCACCGTACGAGGCATTGTACAATAGACCTGGAAGATCTCCGTTGTGCTGGACAGACCCTAGGGAGTAAGCACTTGTGGGACCAAAGATGGTCCGGTCCACGATAGAGAAGGTCCAGGTCATCCATGAGTGGATGAGGACAGATCAGAGCCGGCAGTGGTCTTATGCTGACAGGAGGCGGAGGCCACTAGAGTTCGAGGATGGCGACCACGTATTCTTGCGTGTCTCACCTCGACGTGGTTTGAAGAGATTTGGCCGAGGCGGCAAGTTGTCTCCACACATCATCGGACCATTCCAGGTCCTCAACAGGATTGTCAAGGTGGCTTATCGCCTAGATCTACCACCTCAGTTGCACGTGGTGCATGACGTCTTCCACGTATCTCAGCCAAGGAGATACGTGCATGACCCAACACACATCATTGACCATGGGGAGCTGGACGTTGATGATGTGGCGACTTTTGCGGAGGTCCCGGTGGAGATCGAGGATCAACAAGAGTGGGTCCTACATGGACGGTCGATTCCTCTAGTGAAAATCAGATGGCAGCATGAGAACCTCCAGGAGATCACTTGGGAGTGGGAGGCTCAGATGCGTGCTCAGTACCCACATTTGTTTTTCTAGCTTATTATGTATCGTTACAGGGACGTAAATCCCTGATGTGGGAGTGATGCAATGAACTGTAAATTTCAAGGAATTTTTTTTCTTAATTTTCTTTGAAATTTTACAAGAACGCAGTTTCTGACGGCACCTGATTCCGAGGCCCGGTGTTCCCGGAATCATGTTCCGAAGTAAGTATTGGGTACGTTTAGTGAACAAACGAGCGGGTTTTTCTAACGTTTGAACCGGTACTCGGAATCGAATTCTGAGAGCACCGATGGAATCACTGCACCGATATTTGCTTAGAAACGCATCTTCCGGAGTTGCTTTTTCTCTGGTGTGTTTTTTAATTTTTGGGCTTTAAGTTAAGAAATAATATAATGTGATACGAGAAACTTTATTTTATTTCACATAAAGCCACTTAAAGACACTTAAAGCTACTTAAGATGAGTTGAAGCAGATATGGTGCAATTCAGAATATCATACCCTCTTGGTAGGATATTTGTGAGATGGGGCCCTCATGAGCCCCACCGTTTCTTTTCCGCTAAGTAACGCACCCGAGAAAACCCTTTTTAATGAAAGTCAACTGACGCATTTTCTAACCTCTTAAACTCTACTATTAATTGGGCAGTTAATTCATTGAAATTAATTCTATTAATTAATTTGTTCGTTTATTAACCTGTTTTCATTTGTTGGAATGTAATGAAATCATACCAACACATGTCTTCTTGAGGATTGTTTGTTGAGAGGATTTGGTAATTATGTGCCTTCATCCTCCTTCGCGAAGAACGCAATGAATGTGAAGAACGTGAAGAACGCCAGGCCCCTGGAGATCGATGACGTGACGCCGATGATTCTCCCTCCGCGACGCTTCTTCCATGACGATCCATCCCCACGACAATCTTCGATTGGCATCTTGAGGTAGGGGATTGCGGTCCTTTTTAAATCTTTGTGGATTATAACATCAACATGGATTTAATTGTTATAATTATATCTGTATGTTCTTGATCCTCAGAGTTTGTCTACGTGACGCTGAGTACCGCTCGACAGCGACGCCCTTCCGCGATGCGACGATCCTTTTCTTCCGTGAAGGTCAATTCCGCGATGAACTCACGTCCGACGATGACGTTGAGGTAGGAATGGTTTTGAAAATGATGATACCCATGTTTGTTTTCCTCCAAGGCAAGAACGCGGACCAACCAATGAACATGTTGGTCCACAGATTATTATTTTGGGTCGAGGTTTATCTTTTGCTAGGAATTATGGTGACGTTTCAAACTGCTAACGCGATGGGTGCGGACCAACGAACAAGTCTCAACCCACCACCCTTTTGTTCTTGATGTGCGAAATGGCAGACGATGACAAAACGGGCCGCAGAGATGATTTGTTGATTCCGCAGTGAAGAACGGGACCCGGGATGAACTACGACGCAGACAGAAATGAAATCGGACCACCGGAGCAACTGCAGTGGCCCGTGGACTCCACCGGCGGTGCGGGTCGCCAGCGCAGCTGAAGCCGCGGCGGCGGGATGCGGTTTCGCGGCCACGCGGAACCGAAGGCAGGGACGCGGCTTAAGCCGCGTCCGGGGACACCGAGTGGCCCCATGCGTGGTGGCGACTCTTCTTCACGTGGGGGGCAGCACACCCCGCGCCGCTCGGTCGTAGCCGGACGAGCCGACCCTGGCGGCCGGGCCGGGCCTCGCTGGCCGGGTTGGACCCGGACCCGGGTCGGGTCGACCTAGTTAGGGCCGACCTAGGGGGGTTGGGTCGGGTCGGTCCGGGCCCAGACCACCCGTTTTCGGACCTTTTCGGTCTTTTGCTCATACCTTGAGCCACGAGCCTCCGAATGACGCACCGTCAGCGGCGATGCGATTCTTGGATCGAGAAGGTCGTTTGGATATACTACACCCAAGGATTCCGAATACTTTGGGTTCGGCCGGGTTGGTTCGTACACGAAACCAACCGGGCCCTCAGAGCGGAAACGCTCATATCATGAGCTTCGGAAATCCGATTCATGTGTCTTCGACTTTGTTGTTTTCCTCTAAGTGAGACAGATCTTTTGGATTACTCCGCCTGAAGTTTGGACACAGGTGGAGTACGGTCGGGTTGGTGTTTCCTTAAAAACCAACTGGGCCCCTAGGACGAAAAGGAAAATAACTCTCAGACCGGGCGTCCGATTGACGCGTCGTCTGTGACGTTGAGTTCTTATTGGCGATACGGAATTTTTGGATACATCAACTCTGGACTATGTGTTAGTTGATGTATCAGCCCCTCGGCTCGTGGAGCGGACCCTCCCGAATGAGCTTGCTGTGTGCGGGAACCCTAGAGCTGGCTGCGACTGCTACTGTGACGATGAAGACCGTGCAGAGATCCTCAGTGGATTCGACGGCGATGACTACAGCACTTAGAAATCCTTTGTGGGTCAGTGCTACAGATCCTTTGTGGGTCCGATCCTTTGTGGGTCAGTGCTACAGATCCTGTGTGGGTCTGATCCTGTGTGGCTCAGCGCTCAGCGGTCCTGTGTGGGCCAGCGCCTACAGATCCTGTGTGGGTCCGATCCTGTGTGGGTCATTGCAGGGGTTAGTTACCTATCTATCCTTTGTGGGTCAGATCCTTTTTGGGTCATTGCGGGGGTTAGTACCTATCGATACTTTGTGGGGCCGATGAATTAGATGGATCAGTGATCATATCTATTGTCATTCGAAGAAGTATACCTGTGTGAGTTGAAATCCTGTTTTTCTTTCCTTTGTGGATGGTGTTGTGCTATCCTGTGTGGATTTACGTTTTCTTTCCTGTGTGGACTGGGTTATACTTGGGTTCAGATGTTGGATCCGAACGAGAGTTGATGACTTAGGTATATGTATGGTCATATACCTAAGCAGTGTCGGATGTTACTTCGTGATTGTATCTTTCCTTTGTGGATTATTCTTTCTGGATTCTGGGAGACCTTCGGGAGTCTCGGGGTCCCTAATGAGTAGCTTATACTCACCCCTGCATGGGCTATGCCTGCACTACGTTGTCTTAGTTGCAGACGACAGACAACGCTGATCGTGGTGGAGGCTTGCAGAGCAGGACGATACCTGGAGGTGGACCACTTGGTGGGATGTACTCGGAGCGGTCAGCTGGACCCGAGGAGCAGTGGAGGCTATCTGTACCCACCCTTCAGGTGGGAATTCCAGTGGACGGCTCGACGTTGCGGCTTTACTTTTCAGTTTCTGTTTTCCCTTTTTGAGTTGTACTTTACTTTCAGTTTGGGTTTGTATACTGGCCCACTTACATTTCTGCACTTACTGTTGTACGAGTTTTTACTTAGTGTTTATTTCTTCGGCTTGCTTACTCTGTGGTGCTTGTTTACTTTACAAAGGAAATTCATTCCCTTTTTACCAGGATTTATGCCTTGGTGCTAGTCTCCAGCCCCTGACCTATGGAAGGCGGGCTTGGGGTAGTCACGGCACGGCCCCCGAGGACGGGTCTTGACAGAATGAATATCATCATGTCATGGAGATGGTATCCATACGTACACACGAGCGATGATATCATTATATTAATTGTGAAATTTTATGTAATTGGATGGTATGTTCTATATATAGAATAATTAACATTTATATTGATAATTTAAATAAATTATAATAAATATTATACCGATTTAAATAATGAAGGGTTTAATAACATACTACACCACAACATGGAGACGAAAAGAAATAAGTACACACGTATAGTGACTTTGTCATTAATTGGATTAATAGAAAAGTGAATATGGATTTACCAAATTTATAATAACATCAAATTATATAGAAGGTACTAGAGTTAATATTTTTTATGGAAAAAACAAAGAAAGTGGAAGTGGAAGAAGAAAAAAATGTTGAAACAGTGGATTAAATAATTTATTCTACTTTAGGTGCTTCCCTTTGATTTAATCAAAATGGATCCATAGGTTTGATTTATGATCAAATTAAAGACTTTATGTTAAATTGATGGTATTTGGGAGAATATTTGAGTAGGGGATTGCCGAGCCAAAAGGAATTGGAGGTGTGATTTTGAGAGAAGAGGAATTTACCTTTTATAAGAGAGGTGAGGGTTACTTTTGGAAATGCTTGAAATATTTTTTTATTATAAATTTAAATTCGATTTATAATGAATATAAATAGATTTATTTCGTGGATAAGGAGTATATGGGTCGAAATACTCTCGACCAATAGATTTTAGGAATTTTATGTCACTATATTAACATTATGTTTTAGATTTTACTCTTAGTTAATTAGTTTATCTTTTACAATTTCTTCTTGTATTTTTATATTACAAAGGTATAAATGTACTATAAAATGTAAAGAGAACCCCATGTGGTTAATTAATGACATATATGTCATTATGTATGTCCTTTGGCTAAAACATATATTTTTTTGAATCTTATATCATTTAATAATATAGTATTTGTTATAAAAACACATTTAGGTCAATTTTGACATAATTTAGTATTTGGTTTTATTAGAAGTCATAACAAGTTGATTAAATCAAAATAATACATTTAATCAATGCTAACATATCATATTCACCTAGAAAAATTGTGGAGGTAATTAAAAGTCTCAATTTCCTTTTATTTTGATATTTATAAAATCAATTATTTTAATCAATCATTAATATGTAAATACTACTTCATCATTGTGTCATAAATAACTTTAATACTTTAATGTACAAATATTATAAATAAAATACCATGATGTAGTAAATATTTTTATATATCTAATGAATATTAATAGTGTAATTTATCTTATGTGTAACCCTGTATTAAAAATGGTTTATTTATTAAACATTGAATTTAATACTTTTAAGTCATTTTTAAATAAAATTTAATACATGTCATAATCTAACCCAAATGGATAAAAATGATATTTTTTAGTTTAATGTTGAATTTGGTAGAAGTAAACTTACCCAATAGAATTAGGACATGTTTTTGGGTAATTTTAATATTATTTTTACCTTGAATTACCTTATTAACTTTTCACCATGGTAAATAAAATTCCAATGTTATTATTCACCAAAAATTATTTTCATCCCATTGAACCACATTTTACTTACTAATGTAAAAAATATCTTAAATATTTTTTAAATTCAATTTTCAAATGTGGTAAAATTACGTTTTATGAAAATTTTCAAACGTGCTTTGGAGGTGGGTAAATGTGCATAGAAGGTGGGTAAAAAGATATTAAATAGTTCAATATAATTTTATATTTCTAATATTATTATAAAATTACTCCAATAAATTTCATTTGAAAAATATAGTTATTATGTATCTATTTTTACATTAAAATAAATAAAAATAAAAGTAATAATTTAAATAAAAATTTATTTTTAATAATAACACAATGTTTTTAACTATTAATCAAAAATTGATTGCTTTCAGAAAAATACAAAAAATTCACACTAAGCTAATATTGATATTTCTAAATCAAAAATGATTTATATTTTACCAATTTTAAAACATATAATTTTCATTAATTTATTTAAAATTAACTCATGTTATCAAATCCAGAATGGGGGTTTCTGAGAAGTAATAACTATCAAAAGATTGTTATGTGTTTATGTCCAATTTATATGTAAAATTACTTCTAATGAAAAAAATTGGAATAAATAATAAAAATATATTTCAATTATACCTAAAAACATTCAAATTTATATTTTAACACTATAAATTATTAATATTAAAAATGCTAATTTTAATTAAAATTTAGTGTTTTTCAATATTCATCAAATTATGAAAGTTATCTAAAAAGTACAAAATATTTATCCAAACTAAATTTTTATGTCATGCTTTTAATGTAAATTTTAATATCATTAAATTAAATATATAATATTGTAAAATATTGGCTTTAAAAAAATGGTTCGTCATTAAAAGGTGAAAATTGAATTTTTTAAAAAATAATTATTTTATATGAAAAATTGAATTTGTTTCTATATTATGTCTAAGAATAAAAAAAATTTAAAGATATATGGTCTATATATGAAATTAAAAATGTGGGTATTAAAATTCATAAGTTCTTTTTAAATGTCTTGTTTGATTATTCATGGTGCGATAGATCTCAGGGTTGCGTACATCACACGCTATTGTATTATTCAAAGAGAAAACTATCGTGGAATCTTGGGGTGTTACAGATAAATAATATATTCTATGAATTTTCCATTCCCACAAACATTCTATTATCACTGGGCTTAAAATACATTGATAAAAATATTTTTTTTCATATTTTATTCAATAAATATAGATTCCTATTTTAAAATTCTGACAAATTCCACATTTCATTTTAAAAATTTATTATCCTTATTATACAAAAAATAAACCAAATACCTAACAATAATAGTTCAAGGCTATTCTAAATATAAATAAACAAATAATTAATAAATTGTGTATTCTAAAAACAAAATGAAACACAAATGAAATGATTAGATAAGTATTTTAACCATATATTTACATTAACATCTCTTGAAGACACCTTGAAATACTTGTTTCTGAACCACCTATGAATTTATGGGGAAGCCCTTATGTCTATATCAATCATGGCTCCCTCAAAAAGACAATCCATTGGCACAACCCTTCTACCATAACTAAAAATCCTAGTGTTTACCTACCTGTCTAATATGGGTTTTCAAGATATCATTGGTTGTTCATCTAAAAGATTCTGAGGGACCCATGGTAGATATAAATAAACTATGTATGAATGGGGTCCTCACACACATGAATCACAATAGGTATCATAACTCTACTTTTCTACACCCCAACACGAACACCCTATATCATAAACCATAAAGGGATATCCCTATTATTGAGGTTCCCTATAAATATAATTTTATACACATATTTTACATCACTATAGGTGACTACTTGGTTTTCAAATAACTTAAACATTGAACTCTTTCTTTGGAAACATCCATGATTCCAAATGAGCCTTTTACATTATATATCCAAATTTGTTTTTGAAAAACAGTTAAAAACTATTTACAATATAACACCAAACGTCACTTTTATATTTATTTGTCCAAATGGGACTTTATGTTCCAAAACAAAATCATTTCCAAAAAATTCATTTCATTCTTTGAAAAAAATACAAAATTTTACAAAATATTCCAAGTATCCCCTTAATCCCAATATTTACCTAAACTTACTGCATGTTTCCATTGATCATACCTTTGTAGATTTAATTTTAAATTATTTTTATAATTCACAGAAGGAAACCAACATTGTTTAATAACTTTAGGAATCAATTCCAATAAGTGTCACAAGTATGTAATCAAAACAGTCTCAAACTCCATTTTTAATAAAAAAATACTCACAGAAACAGTCCGAAAATATGATTTTCATCACAGTAATAGTTTTATAATATATTTTAATAACTAACAAAAAATATTCCATAAGAACACTAAGGCTTTACCATATCATTAAAATGAAAGTCAAGACAAAAAATTTCCAAACCGGGTTTACATCACCTTCACAATTCAATAAATAATTTAACAAATTTACCAAACATTATATATAATTCAAATAAGTATTAAAAAATTAGAAAATAACCATTTTTCACATGAAAAATTAATTTTAAAAACATATTCATATCAATATTTTCAAATGATACATTCATAGTACACATATAATTTAATAGACCATTTAAACATTTCATACAACAATTTCATGGATCACAGCAAGCCTTCACATCACAAAAACTCCATATTTGGCATGGAAAGCATATTTTGAAACTGAATACATAACAAATTACTTTGGGAACCACTTTCTCACCACACATATATTTCATAAGTGATGCTAATTCACACAGTCATGCATAATAATTAAGCAAACAATGTTAATGTATGGAATCACCTAAAACCCTATTTTTATCATACTATAATAACTTTAAATCACCATAATATGACTTCCAATGGAGTAATGTGTATGAAAAACATGAAGATAAATTAATTAATTCTAGAAAATAATCAATGGATTTCTTCAAAAAAGAAAAAAATGAATCCACCAACCTCAATGGTGAAAGAACACGATAAAACCCTCATTGGAGGAAGAGTACAACCCAAAGAACAACATGCAACCCCTAGAATAAAATAAAAATTCAAAAAAATGAAAAAACCCCAACCATTAGGGTTTTGATAAATGGTAAACTAGATTTACCAACCATAGAAACAATGAAATATTCATCAGACCCATGATTATAACACACCAAAATTTTATGAGAAAGATTATTTTTAATTTCATTGATGTCTTGTGTTATATGATACACCAAGAGTAGCTTGCGCTATAAGAAACACTGTATTAGCTTTTAGTATACACAAACACTATTATTGGCTTGTGTTTCATGCAAGAGATACCTTCCTCGATAGCGTGTGTTTTACGCAATACTGAGTTTCACTAAACAATGATATATTGTTATAATATTGTTATAATCTACCCGTTATGAATAGTAGTTACTGAATTCTGAATTTTATAACATTATAATTCATCTTACACATATTTCAGTACATTGTATGAGAACAAAATATATTTATCAGGTAAAAAAATATTAATCAAAAAATAGAGTTTTGTCGACTTTTGATGGCACACCCACATTAAAACTAGTTTTGGACATGTTTATAATATCAATTTGAAAAATAAAACTTCTTCCTAGGAATAAGGATTAAAAAATTTACTTTGGATAAATTTTTGAGATATTTTTGATAACCTTCATATTTTGATAAATAGTAAAAATACAGTAAATAATAATTAAAAACAACTTCTTTTCATCGAGAGAATTTATTTTGTTAAATTATAATATTTAATGGTTTTAAATTATAAATAAAATATATTTTTACAATTTATTATAATTTAATTCATTATCATTAATTTTACATTGAATTCATAGGTAAAGACATTTCAATCTTTTGCAACATTTTAACTTTTAAAATCTGTTTTCTCAATAGTGGGATTAATTTTAAATTACTTAATGTGACTTTTGTGTTTTGAATTTAGAAAAATGTATTCCATATTTGGATTCAGTGGGTCTAAATTATGTTAATAGGTTACTTTAATTTTTTTTATATTATGAATTGTAACTACGATAATTTTTTATTTACAATAATTAAATGTAAATCGTGTAATTAAAGGTAAAAATAAGATTATAAGATTACCCTAACACCATGAAAAATTATATTGGATGTATAAAAGTCGACCCATTTCTATTAAATGTATGAATAGATTCTTTTCATGGTCTTTTGACCATATAATGTATATAATTGTTATTAAAACCAATGAAAGTGACAACATGTCACTCTCTTATATCTTATAAGTGTAATAATTTTAATTTAGTTATTACCTTCATAAAAATTCATACATGAATTTTCTCTAGAAATATAATAATATTATATACATCATTGAAAATTATTTAGAATTTTTAGAGATTAAATATTTATCATTAATGATGACACAATAGGGATGTAGAAATTATTTTATTGATTGAAATATCAAATAAATGGTTTTAAAAATATTCAAATAAATATTATATGAACTAATTAATGTTATCCCCAAATTTTATCGATTAACATGACATGTTAGGAGTCTATTAAATATTTTGGATCAAATATATTCTCTGTGTGTATTTTATTTAAATTTAAATAATTGAATAGTGTAAAAATTGACACTATTGTTGTTTTATAAAAATAACATATTATAGAATTTTTTAAAAATCACAAACAAATTTAAAAATTATAAATTGAAATTTATATGGTCTAAAATGACATAAATTATCCAATTATGGAAAATTTACATCACATAATTAATTATTTATAACAATTTAAAATTTAGAATATTATTACCACAAATAAAATTAAATAAATTAAATAAAGATAAATCAAGTTGATAAGGTTTAAAATAAATAACCAAGATGTCTAAATCTAATTTTTTGATGATATTACAACTAAATATCATATAATATTGGGATTTGTGTCATTTTCGGAGGTTTTATGTGGGGTTTGAGTTTATTATGAATTGATATTTTAGAGGTTTCCAAAACTGCCCCTCTCCTCCCCTATAAATGGGATCCTCCTCCATCTTCTTCTAAAACAGTTTTGAGCCTCAAATATCGGCCAAAACTTGAAATTATCTCTTATACACTTCACTAAAAACATAATGGATATCCTGGTCTTCTCAAAAGACAACCTTTAGTGCCCTAAGAGGAGGTTTAGAAGAGGCGCATCAAAGAAGCGGTAATATCTTCTACCGAATCATTCAAGTTTCTTTATTCATAAAATTACTCTTATTTAGTTGTTACATTATAAATTAATACAATAAGTATCACTAATATATTTATATGATATTATAAATATTAAACAACCCCATTTCACCTTCTATCCATCCTCAGAAAAACGAAATCACAATGCGTGCGTACGTACGGAATACCATCTTCGCGCCGTGGTGAAATCTATTTTTCCAACACCTCCTTACTTGTATGGTTATAATGGTGGAAATAATAACTATATATGGTTTTTATAACATCATAATGATTCTATGATATTATGTCATTCACTCTAATTCCATTAAATAAATATGGGAAATGATAGCATCGCTCTTGCGTACGTACAGAGTACTGTCTCCACGACGCAATGAGATTCATTCTCCATGTTAACCATCCAAGAATGATTATAAAGTATATATAATAAGTAATAAGGAATGATATGAAATAATTTTGATACTTGATTTATGTACATATATGATCCAATTACTTCATTCCATTCAATTCAATAAGAAAACAAATACAGCTTCCATGCGTACGAACGGCCTACCATCTTCATGAACGGTGTATTTTATTCCATTTAACTATTTATAATATATATTTATATTCTCAATATAATATATATATATATATCACATTTAATTTTTTGGAATTAAGTAAGTCTGGTTATAAGTAATAATATCAAGAACAACAAGTCCATACATGTGCGATAAATGAAATGATTTTACCCAAAATGTTCCTTTAACATGGAATTGAAAAAATAACGGGTAATATAATGTCATAAGTGAATAATATATGATATCATAAATATTATTATGGTTCTATTACATTTTAATAATATGTTTAAACCCATTATACAAGATTATTGGACACATACAGAAGAAATTGGAGATAAGGTAAGGGATAATTATTCTAATCTCGTTCTTATCTAAGATTTTTATTCGTATGTATTTTCTGGGGTTATTATTATAATCCATGTACAAGTTTTCTCAAAAAGTTTTCATAAAATTGTTACTATTATCCCATGTATGTTTATAGTCATTTTTACCCTTTTTTTTACTTTTCCTACATGGTATAGAAGGAATCTTTCTTTTGATTTCCAAACAATGTACTTTTTTACATTTCCAACAAAAGTACAAAAAGAATGTTTTTTAAATTATACAACATGAATGGATTTTTACATTTTCATATCACCTTATTTTTATGAAGCATACTCTACACTATTTAATATTTATTTTCAAAAAAATTCTTTTCTTTTAAAATCGCGTGGCATTTTGTGAAAAGAAAAAAAAATTGAAGAAGAAAGGATATTTTTCTCAAGAATTCATTTCAAGTGTTTTATCAATTCTATTTTTCATTTTAGATGAAATTATTTAGTATGTTAATGTTTCAAGTATAATGTCTCTATTATTTACATGGTTCAATTTTTCTTATGATGAAATGACATCCATTTGTTTTATATGGATTATGTTATGAAGGAATGATGTTTATGAAACCCATTTTATTCTTTGGGTTATGAAGAAAGATTTATGATTGTTTTGTGGAACATGTAAGAATGATTTCAATATGAGATGGGTGTAACCTATATCTCCCTCCAGTTCAATGGGTAAGGATTTATATCCCATGAGATAGACATGGATGCAATGAAAAGTAAATCCGTGTTAGTAATACAGGGTTGAAACGTCAAGTAAACCCGATACAGTAATGGACTTTGTCCACTATGATTGTCTTTGTAGAAATGCCTTGGATACTATAGAAATCATAACATGTGCTTAATGGTTTCCAAAATTACATGTTTTATTCCGATGATATTTTATCATGGTTAATATTCCTTTATGATCTATGCCTTATGCACTACCAAGATTTATGTCATTACTCATGATTTTGATGTTTTATGTTCATGTTCTTACGTTCAAATTTTCAGGGATTGTTTTATGTTCTCCATGTTTACCCTTCCTGTGAATTTGAGCTCACCCTTTTTATTTTCCCTTTTCCACATGATATAAATAAAGGTTTTAGGTAATAAAACCAAAGGGGATGATATTTTTGGAAGATGTTGAAGATCATTCACCATGATTAGAAGATTGTGTTCCGATTTTCCAAAGACACTAAACTAATACATTATTTGGGAACTTATTTTTGTCATGTATTAAGTATTCTACATAATTAATGTAATTTCTATGTACGTCAAGCTTAGGAACACTACAGTTGGTATCAGAGAAAAGTTTTAGTTAACCTTTGGAAACTAGGATGTGAAAACTTTCGTGAAATCCCTAGAGATATTTCTATGGTATGTCTAGGGATGTCCCTATGGTAAAGTATAAGTATAGGTTATAGTCCTAGAATTGTGGAAACAATCATATAATTAAACCTAAGTTGTTATATATTGAACGTACTCCCCATTTATTATGTTGTTTTCCTAGAATGATTTTTTCCCCTCACACTTTTCTCTTGGGGTTTTAGACGATGGCTGGAACCCGAAGAAATCGTGTTGATCAATGTAATGGACAACACAATGATTTCCAATCTGTACAACCAAATGAGATAGGAGATGGAGTGAAAATTATTATTTATATACTTACACAAGCTATGAATCATTCTAGACATCCAAATTAGCAGAGAAATGAACAATACTCTATTGAGTCCTTCATGAGGCAACGTCTGCCCTCTTTCAGTGGGTCTTCTGATCCACTTGTTGCAGAACAATGGATCAGTACAATTGAAAAGATATTTTTGATACTTCATTGTACAGAGCATGAAATATTTGTTTTGGTTGTTTACCAATTATATGGTATAGTAGAATAGTGGTGGACTCTAATTAAGAATACAAGGCCCCAATATGAAATTGAATCCATGGAATGGGACGAGTTCAGGACCTTGTTTTTTTATAAGTACTTCCCTTGTATTCTTCGAACAAAGATGGAAAAGAAGTTCCTTGAGCTTAAGAAAAAGGTTGATGAATGTATTTGTATATAAAAAGTGAATTTTACAAGGCTTGTAAGGTATGCATCTGGCTTTATCATCCAACCTGAATGTAAAGTTGATCGATTCTTCCATGGATTAAACCGTAGTCTTCGATGGGCATTAGCTATAAGAGACTTCAGTAGCTATGAAGAAATTTTTCATTGTGTTATCAAGGTAGAACTACATGTTGGTGTTAAATATCCATCTCATGGTTTTTATATGAAAATAAAGATAGTGTTCAAGGAAAAATCTCAGAACAATGGTGAAAAGAAGGTGAATGTTTTTTTATTCTCAAAGTGTGGAAAGAAGCATGGTGGAGATTGTCTAAAAGGTACTAGAAAATTTTTCATGTGTGGAATACAAGGACATCGAGTAGCTGAGTGCTGAAGAAATGGGTAAAAAGTTTCTAATGACGTGAATAGTGAAAAGACTAAATAGAACGCTCCACAAACACATCAATGCTAGAAGTGCAAGGAAATGGGGCAATATGCTAACCATTTCCCTAATCCAAGGGTTAATGATGATCGACATCAACACCCTATTAAGGAAAATGAAAAAGGGAAGTCACATGCGATCACTATTGGCAATGTTGAGTATGACAATGATGTGGTGGAATGATTATGTGTTTGTGTAATGAGATTCCAAAATAATGTTGTGGAATTTAATTTATAGTATTATGGAATATTGGAATATTTTTGAATTGGTTTATTGTGGTTTACAATAATTATATAGTATCGATAACCATGAAAAGTGATTTAAATATTTTTGGAAAGCAGATGATATGCACATAATGAGGGGATAAGGAGAAAATAATATGTTTGATAGTATTAATGAGCTCATGACTAATATAAGGACAAAGTGAAATCATGGTTTGAGTATATAGAAATATTGGATTTTGTTATGCAGAATGAGTTACCTTTTTACAGAATTCATGTATTTAACAAAGTTCAATGGGTATTCATTTTTCAAGATAATACATGATTAAGTTATTCACATGTTTGGAATGTGACCAACAAGATATATCATAATATAAATGATGGTATTCACATGCTCGGTATATGAAATTTCTAGAAATCATTTACTTTATACAATGAGATTTGATAGAAGTATTTTTAGATAATCCTAAATATTATAATTGATTAAGTTACACATCATATAGGATTGCTTAAGTCTATAACATGTTTTCGATATTATTTCTATATTGTTTTAAAGGTGGTGTTTTAAAAAAAGGACAACCTACAGGACAGATGACAACCCGTCAGGTCGGACAAGGTTGTGGGAATCGAACCCACAACAGAAGTCCGACAAGCCTTTCTCACCTACCACCGCCCTATAAGAATTACCTAGTTATTAGAAACCAGTTTTTTATTAAGAGGTATGATAGATGAAGTATAAGCCCATTTTTGGGACTTTATACGATTAATCTCACAATATGATGGACTTATGAATATAACTTTTCCTAACCTTAGGTTTGAGACAAATGGAATGACCTGTCATTCTATCGCATGATCTGCAAACACTTCACAAAAGACAAATTCAACTTCATTTCATTAAGAGATGAAGTGGAAATTGTTCAAGGTACAAACAACAATGAGATTATACCAAAATAAAGTAAGAATTTCTTTTAATTCAAAATTTCTTTAGCTTTAGGGAAATAATCTTGGAAACCAAAAATGTTGTCCTTATACCCTCATATTCGATGAATTATATGGTAACTTTTAACATCACAAATGTATGGCTTTGTGATTTTTGGCCTTTTCATATCCATGTTCTATACCACTCTCCATAAGAACATGATGGTTTGATTTCTCTTCCATGTACATTTTTTCACTTATGTCCTCTTATGTGGAAACCCAATGATGAGTTAATTAGGGTAACCATTACATTTCATACATTAGTTTTTAAAATAATGTTTTGGTATTCCTTTTTACGATGTGGGTTTCTATGAAAAAAACTTTTAATTAGTGAAACATTTATAATCCTAAGGAATTTCGAGGGCAAAAATAATTTTATGGGGGGTAGAATGTAACACCCTAAAATTTTATGAGAATGATTTTTTTTAATTTCTTTGAAGTATTGTGCTGTACGCTAACCAAGATTATCTTGAGCTATACGCAACACCGTATCAGCTTTTAGTATACACAAACACTATTCTTGGCTTGTGTTGCACGCAAGAGCGACCTTCCTCAATAGTACGTGTTGTAAGCAATACTGAGTTTCCCTAAACAACGATATATTGTTATAATATTATTCTGAACAAGCCATTATGAAGATTAGTTACTATATTTTTGAATTTTGTGACATTATAATTAATATTACACATAATATAGAACATTTTATGAGAACAAAATAAAATTTTCAGGTAAAATAAGTATTTTTAAATAATGTAGTCTTGTCGCCTTTTGATGCCACACCCAATTTAAATCTAGTTTTTGACATGTTTATAATTTCAATTTGAAAAATAATAATTCTTCTTTGGATTCAAGATATAAAAAATTTACTTTGGATAAATTTTTTATATTTTTCTGATAACCTTCATATTTTGATGAATAGTGAAAATATGCTAAAAATTAATTTAAAAAAACTTATTTTCATCGAGATAATTTATATGGTTATATTATAATATTTAGTGGTATTAAATTATAAATATAATATATTTTAACCATTTAATATAATGTAATTCCTTTTCATTAATTTTACATTGAATTCATAGGTAAAAACATTTCAATCTTTTGCAACGTTTTAACTTATAAAACCCATTTTCTTAACAACAAGATTAGTTTTAAATTAATTACTGCAACTTCTGTGCTTTGAATTTTGAAAAATGGATTCAATATTTAAATTCATTGTGTCCAAAATTTGTTTGTAGGTTACTTTTATTTTTTTGATATTATGAATAGTAAATACGGTAATTTTTTATTTACTACAGTTAAATGTAAGTCGGATAATTAAGGGTAAAAATAAGATTCTAAATTTACTCTAAAACCTAAAAAAATTCTATTGGATGAATAAAAGTCTACCCATATAACCTAAGGGTCTAAATATATTCATATCATGGACTTTTGACCATGAAATGTACATACTTATTATTAAAACCAATGAAAGTGACAACATGTCACTCTCTTATATCCTATAAGTTTAATAATTTTAATTTAGTGATAAACATCATAAAAATTCAGACATGAATAGTCTACAAAAATCTGATAAAATTATCTACATCATTAATGTTTTTATATAATTTTTAGATATTAAATATTCATCATTAATGATGACACAATAGAGATGCAGAAATTATTTTATTGATTGAAATATCAAAAAGATGGTATTAAAAATATTCAAATAAATTTTATATGAACTAATTAATGTTCTCCAAAAATTTTATAGATTAATATGACATGTTAGGAGGATATTAAATATTTTGGTTCGAATATATCATCTGTGTGGATTTAATTTAAATTCAAATAAATGAATAGTGTCAAACTTGACACTATTGTTGTTTTATAAAAACAACATATTATAAAATTTCAAAATCACAAAAATATTTAAAAATTATAAATTCAAATTTATATTGTCTAAAATGTCAAAATGTAACCAATTATAGACAATTGAAAGCACATAGGTAATTATTTATAACAATTTAAAATTTATAATATTATTACCACAAATCAAATTAAATAGATTAAATAATTATAAATCAAATTGATAAGGATTAATATAATTTAAAAACATGTATAAATATTATTTTATGATTATATTACAACCATATATCATCTTTTAATCAGATTTGAGTCATTTTTGGAGGTTTTTAAGTGGGATTTGAGTTTATTATAAATTAATATTTTAGATGTTTCCAAAAGTGCCCCTCTCCTCCCATATAAAAGGGCACCTCCTCCCTCTCCTTCTCAAAACATTTTGAGCTTTCAAGGTCGGCCAACCATTACCAATTTCTCTTCTCCCCTTCCCTAGAAACATACATGTGGTACTGGTCTTCTCAAAAGACCATCTTTAGAGCCCTAAGAGGAGGTTTAGAAGAGGCGTATCAAAGAAGAGGTAATCTCTTCTTTTGATTCTTTCAAATTTCTTTCTTCTTCAACATAATCTTCTTTAGTTGTTTCATTAAAAAGTAATAAAATAAGTATCACAAATATACTGATATGATATTATAAGTATGAAACAACACTATTTCACCTTCTATCCATCCTCTAGAAAATTAAAACACCGCGCGTGCGTATGTACGGAATATCGTCTCCACGCTATGGTGAAATCTATTTTTCCACCACCACCATACTTGAATGGGTATAATGGTTTACAGAATAACTATATATAGATATTATAAGATCATAATGATTCTGATATATTATATTATCCACTCCAATTCCATTCATTAATTATGGGAATGATATCATCGCACGTGCGAACGTACGGAGTACCGTCTCCATGACGCGATGAGATTCATTCTCCTTGTTAACCATTCAAGAATGATTATAATGTATATATAATAAGTAATCATAAAAGATATGAAATAATAATGATACTGGATTTATGTACATATATGTTTCATTTAATTCATTCCATTCAATTCAATAAGGAAACGAATATAGTGTTCATGCGTACGAACGGCCTACCGTCTCCATAAATGGTGTATTTCATTCCATTTATCAATCTATAATATACATTTATATGATAAATATATTATATATATAAATATCACGTTTTACATTCTAGAATTATGTAAATCAGGTTATAAGTAATAATATCAAGAACAACAAGTCCAAACACATACGATAAATGAAATGATTCTACGCAAAATGTTGCTTTAACATGGAATTGACAAAAGAAAGGGTAATATAAAGTCATAAGTGAATCATATATGATATTATAAATATATTTATGGTTCTGTTAAAAGTTAATAATATATTTAAACCCACTATAAAGAAGTCTCAGACACATACTGACAAAATTGGACAGAAGGTAGGGGATAATTATTCCAATCTCGTTCTTATCCGATATTATTTATTCGTAAGTATTTACTGGGGTTATGTTTATCATCCATGTCCATGTTTTCTCAAAAAAATTTCATAAAATGTTTACTATTCTCCCATGTATGTTTAGGTCATATTTATCTTTTTTTCACTTTTACCACATGGTATGGAAGGAATATTTCTTTTGTTTACCGTACGTGGTACTTTTTGACTTTTCTCTCAAAAGTACAAGAAGAATGTTTTTTTAACTTATACGACATGAATGGATTTTTACGGTTTCATAATCCATTATTTTCATGAAACTTCCTCTACATGATTTAATTATTATTTTATAGAAAATTAGTTTCTTTAAAAATTTCATGGCATTTTGTGAAAAGAAAATTAATTTGAGGAAGAAAGGATATTTTCCTCAACAATTCATTTCAAGTGTTTTATCAAAAATATTTTCCATATAAGATGACATTATTTTGTATGTTTATGTTTCAGGTATAATGTCTCTATTATTTATATGTTTTGATATTTATTATGATGAAATGAAAACCATTTATTTTATATGGATTGTGTTATGAATGGATGATGTTTATGAAACCCATTTTATTCTTAGGGTTATGGTGAATGATTTATGATTGTTTTGTGGCAAACATAAGAATGATTTCAATATGAGATTTATGGGACCAATATATCCCTCCAATTAATTGGGTAAAGATTTATATCTCATGATATATACATGGCTGGAATGGAAAGTGAATATGGTTCAGTAATAAAGGGCTGAAACGACATGTAAACCAGGTTCAGTAATGGACTTTGTCCACTGTGATGGTCTTAAAAGCAATGCATTGGATACTATAGAAATCATAACATGTGATTAATGGTTTCCATAATTACATGTTTTATTACCTTGATATTTTATCATGTTTAATGTTCCTCTATGATTTATGCCTTATGTACCGCAAATATTAATGTTATTACTCATGATTTTGATTTTTTAGGTTCATTTTCCTGCGTTCAAATGTCCAGGGATTGTTTTATGTCCTTAGTGTTTACCCTTACTGAGAATTTGAGCTCGTTATTTTTAAGTTTTCTTCTCCTAAAGATATAAATAAATGATTTTGGTAAGAAAACCAAATGGGAACATCTTTATGGGAGATGTTGAAGATCTTTCACCATGATTAGAAGATTTTGTTCTGAGTTTCCAAAGACACTAAACTAATACGATCTTTGGGAATCTGTTTTTTTTCATGTATTAAGTATTCTTCAAATGTAATGTAATTTTATGTACGTCATGCTTTGGGTCTCTATAATGAGGGATGGATTACTATTATCCAAGGGAGGTTTATCAGAGGAGGTTTCAGTCATGGAAATAACGCTTGACCAAGAGTCGCACTAGGGAGGGTGCGTCTTATGAGTGAGTTCTGGAGGGAGGTTCAGACACTAGATGGAGTGACTACTAAAATGTAGTGTACTGGAGGGGGAGCAATGTGAGGAGCGGTATGGCATATTTGTGTTTCATATGGATGAGGATGGGTTCACCAGTGGGTTGTACAACGAGGATAAGGGGGAGAGTGGATCGCATTGGAGGGGGAAAGGGAGGGGTGATTATTGATTATTTTTATTAATTAATTATATTAAATCACTAATAAAATAAATTAATAAAAAAATACAATCATAATAATAATAAAAAACAACAATAATAATATCATGATTTTCATTATTTAAAAAATATCTTAATATTATTTTATTTTCTCATTTTAGTTTCATTAAATTTATTTTTTTTAAAGTAATTGAGCAACTACATGGTCACTATACACGGCTCAAGAAACCATGTAGGAACCATGTGATATCTTCCATCCAATCCTGAGGTGGCATCAGGTGTATATGAATTGACTACACGGTTTCTACTAATAATGTGGTGCCTATGCACCTACCTAAATCCCATCAAAATCTCCAAAGGTAAATTATTGTAAAACATATGTCATCCAGAACCGTAATGAAAATTCCAAAATCCATGAAATAATAAAACACAATAATTTTAGAGGCTGGGGTGTGATATTATATACTACATATTTAATGTTTATATAATTAATGTGTTTATCCTCAAGACTTTTAATGTTTCATTTTAATTTACCTCATTATTGTGGGTTAAGATTTTTATAATACCAAATTATTCAGGGTATATGTGATAATCACATCATTATTTAGGATGGTTTATATCAAATCCTCCATTATAATAATATGTTTATATTTATAACTTAAACCAATTTTATATTTCTCTAATATAGTGATTAATTAACTTTTCAACTAATACTATAATATTTATCTACTTTTTTACTTAATCGGACTCATAAAATGTATTTAAGAAAATTTTAATTAATTTATCCTTACATTTAAAAATATATTTTATTCCATATCAATATTTGAAAAATATCAATAAATTTGTTAATCATTTTTAACATATTTATTAAATAAAATTTTACACATGTTTTAAGTTTTATTATTTTATTGAATAAATATTTCTTTTCATTTTCCAAACGAGTAACTTTTTAACCTTTTTACAGTAGTGTGAAAGGGATTTTGTGAACTTAAACATCATAAAAAGAACTACCCAACTCCATATAAACTTTATTATTTGATGATCCCAATATAAATTTCCATTTTTATTTTTAAATATATTAATTTTAGTAATATGTTCTAATTTTTTGGATCATGAATAATTGATTCAAAATTGAAAACGGGTTTTTTATCATGAAATATTCCATGTTATGTTTTGAATAATTTTTCATCAATAATGCAAACATATGTTATTATAGTAATATAAAGTAAACCTAGTCAATTATAAGACTCTTTCCTCCTTGTGATATTTTATATACAATTATTATTGACTCTTATAAATGTCATTTTATATATTACTACAAATATTACAATAATGAAATGGGCATATGATACCATTATAATTACGTTATTGTTAAATGTGATTACTCATACTCCTTCTATTTTATTGTATCATTCTATAAGTTTGACTCACTTGTTGTGCCTTCTTATCATGTTTATTTTCTTATTAGGATTTTTATCTCACTGTTTTGGTCTATATATTCCCTAGGTTATCCAAAAGAGCATATGGATCTATAATGATTTATGATATTATTATGACGCCTAAAATAATGATGATTTATTTTAATCCAATATAATATTGTTTGGAAAATAGTTATCCAAAGACTTTCAACCTCAGGATTATTGGGTTGTAATTATTGGATATATATGTTAAAAATAATAGAAAAATATATGTAAAAGGCTTGGGTCACTCTATTTACCATAAATATAAATAATTACGAAGAAATATTTATTTTTTAATACTATAAATCCCACATCTCATTTTTTTGTATCATCCTCCCATTTCAACTAACAAAAACCAATAAATGTGATCTTTCTAATACAATACTATCTCCAGTTCTTCAAACATCCCACAAGATAGAACTAATAACTCTATATACATACATACATATAGAAATATATAAATATTTACATTTTTATTCACACTTATATATATATCTATAAATTCATTATTTTAATCACTTAAATAGGTTATGTAGGCAATCACATTAGTTATTCAAATCGGTGGGAACCTATTCGAACAACTCACAATGAACCAATCCAACAAACCTCCAAAATCCCAAGTTATTGGACTCCCATATGAATATAAAACAAAGAAAAAGGTATTGTTCTAGGGTATATTTCTGTGTTTGATGAACTGAGTACCACATACAGGTTAGTGTGACTAGAGTCAACATTGCATAGTGGTGTTCTCTATTTATAATTAATCATCTATCACCAGGATGGAAGAATATGAAAAGTATGAAGGTTCGTGATAAATGATGGGTTAATCTATATTGTACATTAGATGGGAATATGTATTCACCATTTTACATTTTTAAACATTTTTTTGTTCTAATATATTTTTTATAAAAAGACCATTTATAATAATTACTATGTTATTTCAATTACACCCCAACTCTAAAAAATATATACACCAATAATTAATATGATCCCATATGACTATATAATAATTTATTTCCTTCAAATAATATCTAGATATTTATTTCTATAAAAAAGAAATACAATTTAATTATAATAATTTAAATATTAATTCAATATTAAATTCAATAAACATAAAAGAAGTACATATAATTACTATTTACCTTAAAATAATATATATTATATTTCTTCTTCAGGCCATTGAATATATTCAATTTAGATTAATATACTATAATTAATATTATATTATTATGAATAATATATTTTCATCAATACAATATTTTATTGACCGAAACATTAATATTTCCTATATAATTACTATTAATGATAATTTTTAAACAAAATTATCAAATTATGAACTATGTTCCAAAATAATAAATTAAAAAACATATAATAAATAACACTATTTTAAAATATGATTTATTTTTAACAAAAACAAATAAAATATGATAATTTTTTTAAAATAATATTATTTGTTGACTGAAAAAATAATGTAAATATAAATATATACTTAAATAATTTGTTATTACAATATTTAATATTATTATATAAATGGAAGATGGAAGAGGGACATCTCAAAGCCCCATCACGTTTCTCTACTATGGTGTCACACCATTACCCCGGGTTTTCATTTTATTTGATTCTTTTCTTGATTTTGGATCTTCTGGTTGAGGTTTTGGTAGAGTACTCCGTGGGTGTTTTTGAGGGTTCTGTTTTTCCATGTGCATGGTCTGCCCACATTTTTTCCCAAACTCTGGAAGTCTATGGACAGACCTTGTGTCATTCATCTTATATTAGGTACAACTCATACATCTTGTGCATGGTTATTGGAAACCATGAAAAATTAGTTTATGGAGACTCTATAATTTGACAAAACCATTTTTCATATTTGGTGTAAGGATTCCCAAAATGGGGGTTGTACTTATGAATCTGACACTTTCCTTTAGAAATGTTCTTATAGTTTGTGAATGGGTTTTCAAACCATTTATCAAAACAATTCGAGTAGCTGAGGTTATTTTAAAATATGAAACCCCTCTTTTACCAATTCCCCTATTTACCCCAATCACCCCTTCTGTTCAACATAGGTGCACTATGGGGACCCAATATACACTACCATTTCACTCTCCTTCCTCAATGGTTACCTCCTCAAGCTTGTTATATTATTTCCCGTGGACATTTAGTCTATTTCCAACATGTTTATTTATATTCTCTTGGATTCATGGTTTTTATTGGCTCGGTACATTCTTGTAAGAATAAAAGTGTGAGGGTTGACTATTATGTTTTTTCTTATCTGTTTTTAGGGTGTTAATATATATTCATGGATCGTGTTTTTCCTTATCAATTAGTTTCATTTCATTCTCATTCTATTGAGGTCAATGTATCTCTCCATTTCATTTTTAAAAAATTTTAATTGAATATTGTGTTTTCCAAATTAGTATATATATGAAATCCTTATTCTTGTGTTGTGTTGGATTGAATTGTTGTTGCGTTTTCATTTTAGTGGTTTGATGAAATTGGGTTTTCCAAAGTATTACGATAATTATATATATATATATATTCATTCCTTGTGTTTGATGAAATAACTTTAGTACATTAAAAATAATGGTTATATTTTGGTTTCGGTTTTAATTTTTTTTGATCTTACTAGTTGGAATGATATGTGACATTGAATTTGATGTGTGTTTTAGGTTCCTTGTCATGGTATGATATTTTTTTGTAAATACTTGTAATTGATAATGGTGTTTTTTTTTCACTATTCAATTTGAATTTTTTTATATTAATGGATTTCTTATAATGTTCGATTGGATGTGGTAATATCCATGAGTGCATGGGGTGAACTTAAAGATATGTAAAAAATTGATAATATATTTCTCTATTTATATTCACCATATAATCCAAATTTCAACTATAGATTCATCATTCACTCTTCACTTATTAAGTATTCATCTTTATAAATGATTCTTCTATAATCCCAATTGTTCTTAAATGAATACCTGGTTTCCAACTGATCTTGAAACATTTCACAAATTTCTTTCAAAAAGTTCATTGTGTTTGGAACCATGATGTGTAATATGGTAATTAAATGACTCAAAAGTGCCATTTTTATCCTCCTATATATAAAAACTATTTTCATATTTGATTTGGAAATGGTTATAGAGATGGATTTGTGTTGGAAAATTGCAATGGATCTAGTAAAATCCTGTAGCAACATTGGAATTTGGTTTATAAACTCAAATGATGGGTAGTTTTTAAAGTAACATTAAAATTTATTGATGTATGATAGGAAATTCAATATTTTTTCACTATGATGAATGGGAATTTGTATAGTTAATGTTGGGGTTTTATCAAGGCATGAATAGAAGAATCTATAAGTTATGTTTAATTCCTTGTAAGTGATGACCTATTAATTTTCACTTATATTATTTTCATGTTATTCCTCAGAATCATCTTGAGGCCTGAGTGATGGTTTCTTATTGACCCTGATTAGATAGATTGGTACCCCATCGATATAAGATAAACCCAGGTTGATTTTCCACTATTAGGGATAATTCGGAGAATACTGTTAGTAATTGATATATAATTGGGCCATATTCTGATAGGTGAGTGTGAACTAAGTACATATACAGATTTATTCTAGTGACATTAAAAAAATTCACATGATTAATATCTTTATGTTCCTTTGTTAGGTTATAGAACATTGGTTATTTTTTATTTAGTATTTGTCTTCTTGTTCGAATTTTTTTCCTTTTTTGTGCTTTTATTTGATATACCATGCTACTCGTCCTAGTTTAGGTCTTATAGTTGTTTATGATCTATTTAGGTTGTGATTCCTTCTTGGAATTGGGTTTTTAGAAAAGGTTTAAAAATTGAAAAAATGTGATATCGTCATTAAATGATAAAAACATACCTTCATAAATTTATGTGAAAATACCAATTATGGAATGTTATGTGAATTTGACAGTATGAATTTTTTGGTTCATACCTACTATGTTGTCATAATCTCACACCCTACTTATTCCACTCAGCATTAGTAGACCTGATTTATTTTTCATGTTTAGTTTAGCTTAGTTTGACTGTTGAGTTGGATGGTTTTGTAGATTGTGGTGACCAAGTGGTCAGAGGGAGATCTGATTGGGTTCTAGTTTAGTTCCTATTTAGTTTTTTATTTTTCATGTTTACCCTTTTTATGCAGTTGAATTTGGATAATGATTATATTTTTATTATATTTAGTGTTTATGGCTCCTTCTAGTTTTGTTGTGTACTCAATTTAGGTTATTTGGATCTGTTTATTTTTGGGATGAATCATTATCATATTGATATCATTTATTCCCAATAATTTATACATCATGGGGGGATGAGAAACACCTCTAAAACATTTTCCAGGTCCGTATTTGGATTCTAGTTTGATGGAGGCCTAAATTGGTTTGTGACAAAATGATATTAGATGATTAATAAAAATGTTTCGGTGTCAAGTAGAATGGAGATAGGTTTACATAATTAGATTGATTGGTAATGTAATAGATTCAATAGGTTGTTCTCTTTCTAAGCTTCAAGTTAGTAAAGGTAGTTATATATTTGAGACTTTTGATTTAAGTCATGGGTTTTTGGGTTGGGGGATGAAAATGTAATTGATAATATGTTACATTATGAGATTTCTAAGATTATTGACCCATGTGGATCCAGAGTGCATAGGTGAATACAATTCTAGTTGTTGGTGATTACTCAGGGCATGGTCTATTAATCATTGTGATTAGGTTATGCATGATCTGAAGTTCCCTATTTTTGGTGTTTTAGTTTGAGTTATTCTTTTTCTGTTCTAGTAGGCTGGAATGGATTTTATATTGAAAATTGTTTTTTGGAAATTATTTTCCCTGAGAATGTTATGTTTTGGGAAATGTTTTTATTTTAATGGTAGGATTTGGTGATCAAGATTGAATCAAAAATTTGTTTTGGTATTTTTAGAAAGTGTTCGTGAAGTGGAATTGTTTTTGAAATTTGAATAGAAATTGATGATTTTTAAAAGAGATATTCTGTTTTGTTTTGTAGTGTTCTAATTTATGAGCACAATGATTCATTTTAGAAGTTCATATATGGTTGAATTATTTGTTGGATTTTGATTTAATTTTTTTATTTAAATTATTTAGATTATAGCAAAAAAGGTCACAAAGGTTTATAGTGAGTCTCTTCCAGTATTTAGGCCTTCATGAAGTCTTATTGGGGTTTTATATTCTCGGAATTTTATATTTTTGATAGTTTTCCATGGTTATCGAGGTCTGTTAGTGGTTATGGACTAGATTAAGGAAGATGAAACCATTTTCTATTATTTGGGATCTACTAAATCTATTAGGGTGTGACCTATTATCAGTTCAATTGACGGTTCAATATTTGTGTAGTGGATAGTAAATTTCATACCATTTTTTAATGTTAATATGTCATGATAAGTGTTCAGTGCCACTTTTATCCAATATTTTGTACTTGAGGAGGTATAACTGAAGAAGATGGAAGAGCCCTTGGTTTTTCCACAAAGTCAGTGGTATGCATAATCCTATATTGAAAATTTTGATGTGTTGATTTATTTTTCACTAATGATATAATAAAAGTATAATTAAAAATACCCTCCCTTTTTATGGTTTCTTCATCCATGATTTATGATTGAGTAATATCATACGAGGATGTTTTGTTCTAGAATCACATGGATGAGGGGTTTCATAGAGAGTTGGTCCTGGATCACCCTCGATAGTAGTTGGATATTTGGTTTTACATGTTTCTCATTAGGGTTCCCCATCTGGTGAATGGTTTACTCCAAATGAACATGATCCAAATAATTTCACTTTTGGGTTTCAGCTTCTAATTCATCAAAATACATTCTCTTGTTCTTCCCATGTAGTTGGTTAATTAACTCATGATTGTCTAGTGAAAACCATATAAAGGTGTGTTAATAATGTGGTCATCTAGCAAATCAAGTGATGTTTTTAAAGTACTATATCAAGAAAAGGAAGTCTCTATTATATTTTATCTACTTCTAACTAAAAGGAAAATGATGCTTCAAGGAATCATGGTTCCAACAATAGGCATCAGAGTGAATAATTTCTTGCAGTCAGATATTTTTTATGTCATGATGTCTTTTTCAAAGCCTCACTAATAATGGCATGGAGATTGTTTTAATCTTCCAGGTTTAATCAATATTCATTTTGACGTCCCATTTAATTATAAAAAAATTATCATTTTTCTGTGGTTTTGTTGTTGTGCCTCATGGAGGTGAATTTTTGTATGGTTATATGTATTCAGTGGCCTTCATTATTATAGGTATGCATTGATTTTGGGATATTCTAACATGGATATATTTTGTCTTGTAGAAATCTGGAATTATATGTTTTTTAATGTTTCGTTTAGGTATCTTTCATTGGGAGTTCCAATGTTGGTTTCGTTATGTTTGGAAATTATTATTGTGGGGAGAACCCATTTTATTTCATTTTTTGCGATTATAATTGTTGTTTTTTCTCTCGTATTGGTTTCTTGTGATGTGTGGAGTTTAATGGGGTCTCCCCATGGTTTTTATTTTTGTTATGTTTTGTTAGGTTATAGTTTTAAATAATAATTCTCATTTTTATGGGTGACATTATAATGGTACAATGTTTCTTTGTGGGGATATTTGTCCCCCACTAACTTAGTTTTTTATTTTATTTTTATATTTTAATAATTATTGATCTTATGGTTAAGGGTTGGTTTGGGTAACCAATCAAATGTTTTGAGTTTTGGCTGGTTTTTATGGTTTTTCTCCATGTACATGGCCTATGAATGGTTTGGAACAAAACATGTGAGGAGAAGGAGAGACTATGTGGACATATTTTTTTGTTATTTCAACAGAACATGACTTTTCATGGTGAGATCAAACTATGTGCAAAGAATTTGAGTAGTCTCTATCATTTGATAAAACCATTTTTCATGTTCAGAACATGGTTTACAAAACTGTCAGGACTGCCTGTGTGTGAGTTCCCCTATTCACATACTGGGTGTGCAATATTGGTGCATGGTTTTAAAACCATTCATCCAAACAACGTGAGTGTCCCATGTTCTTTAAAAATTCTAAATTATTCTTTTCCCTACACTAAAATTACCATAAATTAGCCTCATGTCATTTTTTTGACCAAGTCACACTATAGAGATCCCAAACCCTCTTCTTTTAGGTTATCATTCCTCTATGGTTTCCTCATAAATATTTTACGGGGTGCTAGCCTTTTATTTTTGTTCAATTTAATCCATGTGTAATCCTCTTATCTTTGATTATTGGTGTCTATTGGTTTCATTCATTTTTGGCCAAACCCTAGAGTGAGGACTGTCTTACTTGAGTTGGTTTTAGTAATTTTAGTGTGTTTACATTGCTTCATTAGACTTGTTCTTCCTTCCATTGGTGTTTCATTGTAATAACATGATATGGGTGTTTGTGTCACCATTTTTTTCCATTATGGAACATTCTAATTGATTCATTAGTTTTCCAAATTAATTTCAAAATGCATTCTTCATGCTTATGGTGTTTTGGTGTGAATTGTTATAGTGTATTCATATTGGTGGATTGGTGAAAATGGGGTTTCAAATGATTTATTTTTTTATAAATATACATATAGGAATGAAATGTGTATAATGAATCAATAATTAATCATTCAACATGTAATGTGGTATTTTGGTTTTTGTTTGGGTTTATTTGGATCATAGTTTCTTGGAGATATTTGAGATTATGTTTGGGGTGTGGTTTATGTTTTATATTATGGATTGATGAATTTTTTATAAATCCTTATAATTGATAATGATTATCTTTGTGTATATTTAAACACCAAGTTTCATATTTTATCTATTTTTATTATGTTTTCCATGATATGTGGCAATATTTATGTGTGCACTGAGTGTACATATGGATATAAACAAATATGATAATAGATTTACAGAAACATGTTTACCCTAATCTTCTAATTTCAAATAACCATTGTTTAATATCTCTTATATTTTTAATCCCTCTAATTTCTAAATCGGTATTCTGAATCAAAAAATTTTCATAAATGAATTATTGGAATCCAAATGATAGAAAATGTGGTTCTCTATTGTGTTTCTAAATGTTCAGTTCATTTCAAACATTAATGTTAAGATTAGTAATTAAATGTTCCCAAAGTACAATTTAGAACATCCAGGAAAAAAATATTGTTTCTATCTTGTATTTGTAGATTATTATTGGAATATATTTGGATTTGAAAATTCTCGTTTCTTGAGAGGTATATTGTACTGTTTTTGTAACTGGATTCTAAAAATCATTTCATGGGTAGGGAAAATTACAACCATTTTATAACATTATGGTTGATCATCACCGCAACATATGTACTTCCAATGAGTGTGCCTTTACATAGTTGGTGTAATGGTTTGGGAAAGGCATGAATGATAGAATATGTGGGTTATAGTAAATGATAAGCATGTGATGACCTCCTCACTCAACCATATGTTATTACAATGTGATTCATTGACATCATCACAAGGGCCTAGTGACAGTAAATTATTTATCTTGATTAGACAGATTGGTAACCAATTAATAGATAATAGGCTACTTGGGATTTACCACATGTGATGATAGTTTAGAGTGTCCATATAGACCTAAACTATGAAGATACACTATAAACTAGAATGCAAGTCTGAAACAGAGTACCTGTAAGTATTTCTTCCAGAAGTGCTTTAGAAATGTGAAGGATTATAATGTCAACATTCATATTTAAGGATACATCACTATAGTTATTTTTTTATATTGTATTTTTCTTCCTTCACCCTTATTATTTTCGTTAGTTTCATTTTAGTTTGATACGCCCTTCTACTCATCATCATTTGGCATTCATTTATTTTAAGTACTATTCGGGTTGTGTTTCCTTCCTTGAATTTTATTTTCAAACGTAAATTAATGAAAATTGAATAAATTGTTATTGTATCATTATACGATAATCACATATTTTCATAAATTTATTAAAAAAGATATTTTTTTATATATTTTGGGAATGTATATATATGGATTATGTGGCGCTAACCATCTAAGATTTCCTACGATCACACCCTATTGAAACGAGTTTGATGGACTGGTCTAAAACATTGATCTTCCCCTTACCACCTTAATTTTCATCACACTACAAGCTATATAGGAATTTGTTGTCTGTATTCAATAAAATCCACATGGGATGACTTGAACGAGATCAGGTGTATCCACTGAGATGCAATAGGATTCCCAATCTAATGATTGGCATCATATCATTATTGGTCTGACAAAATCATGGGTATCATCCACAAGGTATGATGGTGGAAATATCTACCTCTCCATTATCAGAGCCTAGGGAATTTTCATAGGAGACCATTCATCCATCATTTATATGACTGGATTTCAGAAACCTAATAACATACATTCCACTAACCATCTATGTAAACCTATCTCATCCTTATCGTCTAGATCCATCTAGATCTTCACCCCTATATTCTCTATTGAGTAACTATGTATTATCACATTAAATTCTAGCCGAGCGCAGTTTTTTAAATATCATAGACCATGATGATGAAGTGGATATTCATTCACGATAGACATTTTCCTCTACTCGTTGGGTATAGAGTTCATCGTCAATGATCGATAATAAACATTGTATAATTTTTTCCGCATTGACTTCTCCATCTCTTCATCAGAGTGTTTTTACTAGATAACAATCAAAACTCAAAAACATTATTTTAGTTTCACTAGTTATTTGTGGTAGTGAATCTGGATCCAAATCCATTTTAAACTCATGAAAAAGATCTCAATATTCATATAAAACAATCGAGGTTTTTCATCCCGAGTGAAATATTACTTTATAAACAATGAATTCCACAAATATGATGGGTATTTTTTGGTAGTAATGGAAGACAAATGAAGATCTTCGAAGTTCATTAACATCAAACGTAGTGTTCGGGTGAAAAATTACATGTGAACAAACCTGAAAAACCTCCACATATTTCTATTCTAGAGTCAATTAATGGAAGAGGATCTAGTTGAATCCAAATATCAATTTAAAAAAATTTATTTTAAGATATCAATGATTCTTTTTTTCATTTGACATAGAAAAATGTGATATTTTGGTTCATGAGTCAATTTTTCCTAATCTGAATTCCTTTGACCCAGGTACCCTTCCATTGTGTGTGTGGGAAACATAAGCATTATGGAAGACCTAATTGAAAATAAAGGGAAGGATACCATTTCTAGAAAGGCTACATAATAATCCACTGATTATATGGAAAATAATGTCCAAATGGATCTGGGATTTTCAGTAGAATGATTCATCTAGTGTAACAATTAAAGGGGTATAAAATAGACCCAATTTTGACTTTAATGTTGAATTTTGATATATCACGCCACCTACTCATATCCTAATATTAAGGTATCACATTTGGTCTGTAGAAATTCTTATCATTTTCCATTGTAAATTATATTGTCACAAAGAAGTGATTATGCAGAGATATTCTTGTTTTTCCAATATTTGAATAAAGGATCATAATTAATAGCATAAAGCTAGGGAATAATGGGAAAATACCAAATAGTCTCATGCATAGATGTGACCTCAAAATAAATATATGCATCTTGTCGGAGATGTTCGAACATGGAAAAGAGTCAACCTCTTATTGTCAGTATTTGAGGACATTAGTGTGGTGTTTTATTGTATTGAGTAAAAAATATAAAATAATTCGAGTGTGAATAGTTTTTTTGAAATCCCCAATAGGAAAAAACATTTTTTTCTTACCTACTCTAAGAGAACCATATGGAATGGGAGAGAATGATGACAAAAGTGTTGCGTGAAAGAGACACAACTCAAGTTTCTTCCATAAATGTATAAAAGAAAGAGGTTCCCTAGTAGGGATAAAATACTAATGGATTATGGAGCCTAGTAAAATGATTCATTATTCTTTTGAAAATTGGCGGGTGAATTATTAAGAAAATACTTGTTGGTCCCTACCTAACCATATTGAGAGGATACCCAAGGGATAACATAGTGAACCATGATAATATTCATAGTATAGATTGTGGAACTGTAAATGATTGTTGGAAAACAACTTATGATGAGACACAAATAAAAGGAGTTGTGTTTTTAATAAATCCAGAGAATGTGATAGGGCTTGAGGAGTTCCTAAGTTCATTCTATAGAGAATATTGGATAATGAATTAGGGATATAAGGAGAAATAAGTTCAATACATATTTAATGTTGATAACCATACATTATTTTCCTATTATTCCAAGATAGTAGTGGTATCAAAGGTTAAGAACCCATAATTAATCCAACATTATAATACAACAATTTAATGTAATTTTCCTTATATGTATTGGAGTGAATCTTCTGCAAGAAAATATTTGGTCATTTGCCTCACTAGATCTTTGATGAACAACATGGGTTTATCAAAGGGTATTCAATTAAGGGGGACACTAGGCCGGTTCAAGAGGTTATTATAAACATTCAAAAACATATTTATGCTCCAATATAGAAATTAAAATGGACATAAATAAGGAATATGAATGGATGGAATAAAATTTAATACATAATTCTCTATCCATGATGCACATTATACTTGGATAATCATGATAATTTTCTATTTTTTTCAGTTCAACCTATATTTCCACTTCAATTATGGGTAAAATATTGACTTTTAAAGACTTTATTGGGTCATATATAGGTTAATTCAGTCCCCCCATTCTTTTCATTCTTATATTCGACTATCTATGTCAGAATATTAACAATAGAATTACATTGAAAAAACATTATTCATTATTATTCTTGATATGAATCATATGATATATCTCACATTATGTTTGCAGATAAAATAATTTTTTTGAATTGTAGTAATAGATCCAGTAGGAGAATTATTGAATTAGTATTGGAATATTGAAAATACATGATTCATGATATTAATAAGGAAAAGAGTATTATATTCATCTGGAGAAAGTGCTAAAACTGATTGTAAGAGTCTTGGAATGAAGACAGGGTATTCCAAGTGGAACCTTTCCCATGGACTTTTTGGGTTCCCATTCTATCCTAAAAATCCACTCATTCTACACATAAATAAGGTGATGCATCTATAAATTAGAAAAATGATTCATGTAGTTTGAAGGAATAATTACATTGATTAATAGCTTGATATAAACACTTCCAATCAACATATTTTCCTTTCTCATGGTAATGAATGGATTTATTTACTAAATATGGAATAGTTGTATTCTTCTTTTTGGGATGCATAGTTGGAGGGAAAATACACTAGGGAGATGTGGGGTGGTCTTCCATAACCCTAGCTCAGGGTTGGATCATTGTAAGAGGAATTTTTGGGGAAATATTTTGTATCTATTTTATGGTTTCTTGGATGGTAATTGGGGGATGAATATTTATAGAAAGATCATGTATAAAGGAATATGTGTGAAATTCGAAGTCAAAGTGGAATGGAATTCCCATCCTAGACATTGATTCAGCCTTATGTATTGGACCGCTGTTAGTTCTCTTGATGGATAATGGGTTAGGGAGACATTAATCTTTGACAATAAAACTGGGAGGGTACAAGGATCAGATTCGTTGGATGTCATATTCTGGAAATCATCTCCAAGAATGTAAGAGACCATTAGAACATCATCTATTCCATTATAAAGAAAGAAAAATATACCATCAATGACCGAATTATAATTAACTTGGATCTATAAAAATATAAATTCATGGGATCCTCCTCAGGTGTATTATCATCCATGGAAATCCAAGGAATGTAAACATTGAAACCTTCCATGGATGAATGGGGTGATCTATTATGGATTAAATTAATCCCATCAAAGATTAATATCCTAGTTGGGAGAATCCATAATAGTGCAATACTATCCAATGATATCAAAAATCATTTGGGGGTGAATCTCACTAAAAAGTGTCAATGTTGTAGGGCTATACTGAATGAAAAGAAAAATTATCACTTTTTTACTATGATTTAAAGATAATGGAATGACATGAATTTGGAAGTTTCACTGGATATTCTCCCAATAATGTCACGAGTACACACTTCATTAACTAGATGTTCCATGGGGTGGGGTATTACCATATATAGAGAATGGTGCATGACCTCATCATTGCAGAATGATTCTAGTGCATTAATAATGTGAAAATTGAAGTCTGAAATAAAGTAACCATGTATACAAGAATGGGTATTGTCTTCAAAACTAGGAATATCTTTACTTTGTAAGTTTGGAAGTGTAAAATGTGTGAGATATCCCCCTCAACCAGATGTCATATTTCTATTACATCCTCCCCCAATGATTTTCGTACTAGACTGGTGAGAAGGGAGTGTTAGTATCCTCATCTGGTGGTCCTGAAAATGAACAATAATGGTTCATACATCATGGTAATAATTTGGTAATAAGGGGTTATCATCTATAAAAGTCGATATACAATTTTTCCCTAATGCGATCTCTTCGGTAGTGGTTATTCCAATCAAGAGGAGGTCCAAATAATTATCACTGAAATCCTAATATGTTTCCAAAATAATATACACCTCTCAACAGTTGAAACTGATTTGATCAGTATTTATAATACTCTTTGTGACATAGGTTCCACCCCATCGTCTATTTAGTATATCATCCAAATATGAAAGGGGTTGATGAAAAACTGCATGGATGTTTTTCATTAATGGAATAAAGGGATTGTTTTTTCTAACTTCCTTGGTTCCAATGTATCCCAAGGAGTGAAGATCTCGTGTTTCTCTGGTATTGGATGTATTCCCCCATATGGAGTATATTTCACTCATTAAGTCACCCTTGGGATTCACTACATCAGACCGCTTAACCCCAACCTTAGTCTCTTTCTTCTCTATACTACATTTTTACTCTCTATTATAAAATTATAAAAAATGATGGTTTTTTCCATGATGTAGTTTAAGATATAGTTTGGAACATGTAGTATTTTAAATAAATGTTGTTTTAGAGAGGAAATATTGATCACCTCAACCTATAATCACCATATCCACTGGTCATGGTGGTCAATACCTATCATCAACCCCTCATTACCGTCATCCATGACTCGCTTTTATCATTCACTACAAGCCTTGTTATTTTTTTATTTTGATGGGCTATTATTTGGATTCTTTTCATTGCATCACGATAATGAAATCCTATGGGTCATTATCTCAATGTTAGAATTTTTTCTATTATTTTTATTTCAAGGCGTTCAGAACGATATGGTTTGGGTTTTAATTTAATTATAAATTTTTTATATTTTAATTTTATAAGTCAGGTGAATGTGTTTATTTTAGGTTTTAATTTTTTAATTTTATGAATCTATTTTTAGATTTTAAATAAAGCCTCATTCTCTTATTTTCAGTACATTTATTTGTTAAATATTGTTATATTCATTTACATATATTTCCTTATTATTTGTTTTATAAATATATTTTTCTAAATATTTTTTTATTGATTTCTAATTATTTTATCCATAAAAAAATTGAGAAATTTTTATAGATAAGGCATACTAATTCTAATAATTTATAAATATTTGAATATTTTTTAGCAATAAAAATTATGTTATTATTTATAATAGTTCCTTTAATTTTTTATAATTATTAAATTTTTAAAAAATATTTCTAATCAATAATTATAAAAGTAAATATATGTTTTAAAATATATTACAATATTTTCAATAATAAATATTTTTTACATTTTTCAATGAATCATACATGGATTACTACATAACCAGAAAGTGATGAATAGGAGGAATCTATTCATCCATATTTATTATTTTATAATGTAATTCTTCTTTGGAAGGTATCACTTTTCTATTTATATTTAAAATTTTAAAATATGAGACTGTTTGAAATAATAAAAATATATGATAATTTTATAGCAATGGTTTTAATTTGAGTTATTGTAAATAAATTTGAAATTTTAATATTTAAGTGAAATCAATAACTAATTATTATAATAATTTTCAAATAATAATTATAATGATATGAAAAAATTTGAAATGATATTAAAGTGGAACTAATTAATAAATAATCATTGATCATCTTCATATATGGAGAAGATGAGTAAATTTTTACACCCAGGATATACATAAATTTATCATTTCATAAATAGTGTTAGGATTTAAAAAATATTTAATCCAAAAATTAATCGAGGTATAAGAGTTTTTTGGATTTTTAATATCTAAGGAATGATAAACATTCAAAATATAATGGTCTTCTAGATTAAAATAAAAATATGAAATAAAAAATTATATATAACATGATTGGGGTATAAAAAGATATATGTTTTCTCTATTAACTATACATTATATAAAATAGTATACATAGGTATATAAGAGAGTAATAATTATTTAACATCCTGTTTTATATTTAAATGAAAAAAATACATGAATTTAAATCTTGTGAATTATAAAAGAATGCTTCTATAAAAAAAACTTTATTCATATAATTACCCATTTTACACATTTATATTCAAAATTATAAATAAAAACATTAAAATTACTTGTATATTAGTGAATATCTGATGGAAATTATATCATCATTTCAAATATCCACAATGGAGAAAAATTGATACGAATATTATTATATTTGAAAAAAAGTTAAAAATTTCCTATATGGATTTTTTAGATGATGTGAATCTATATCTTATACATAGTTGAAAAATCATTCATATCTTATTTTTTTGTAATTTATAACAAATCATTAAAGTTTTTACTATGTATTATGTCGCGATTAATGAATTATGGAATCAAATTACGGATATGATATCGATCATTAAAATTAATTGATTATTTCAATAATATTTTTGTATAAAGGATTTAGAGTGTATGAATAATTTGAAAAATCATTTTCAAATTTCCTGAAAAATTTTATTTACTATAAATAACTTTTGATATTATTTAAAATTTATTCGATACAATGTTATGGGATATAAAGATTTTCCAATTTTTGAAGAATGGTCATAATGTTTTAATATATAATATTATGGGAAAATATGTTATTAAGTAATTTATGGTTATATTATATATACCACTCATATCATTGATTAGAAATTACATTCATCACCTCAATTTTATTTGAGATTTATCTAAATTCTGTTACAACTGATGATTATTTTAAGAGGGTGAAAAACATTTATATGATATTTACAAAGGAAAAATAACCTACTATGGATATGAATATATGGGTTTAATGATAAATATATATTAATAATCTTTATTATAAAAATATTGATTTCAAAATTAACATTAACAAGATACATATTGAGTAAAATTCCCATAATAGTTGGATTAGAACAATAGTAGATTTTAATGGCCAAAAAATGATAAATTTATAGAAAAATTTGGATTAATAAATATTGGAAAATGTATAATCATATATCACACTTCTGCCAAAAAACATACATTCATCCCCCATTCATGACATAGTATTACCGATTGGTTGAAAAATATTTTTATTTGGCACTACTATTATCGCATAGTTCATTTGAGATATATTTCAAATGTAAAATAAACTATATGATTAAATTTTTTAATCCTAATTCGAAATATGCCCCATGAATATCATGCTTTTATAAAATGAAGAAATCAAATTACCTTACCTAGATACTACTCATCATTTTCAAATTAACAATATATTTGTTGTGTTAATTTTTCAATTCCATTTGTACGAAAGTGATGGATGTGAATTCCATGATTTTTTTATGAATAATGTTTTTTACCAACTTTTTCAAATAGATATGTAAATTCAAATATATTGATTGATATCATGGAATATTTAATGTTTCATTAGTATTGTAACATAATACATTAGGTTCATGTATATTTATATTGGATATGTCTTTTTGAAATGTATATGATAATATGAAACGAATGTATCACAAATCTATATCCAAGAAAATACTCTATTATCCAGAATTGCATATCTAAGAAGGTGGAAGAATATATTACATATTACTAATTTTTATTATATCATGTTGGTTTTCAAAAACCTCTATATAAATGAGTCAATTGTTAGGGAACGTGTATCCATGGCATAAATATAATATAAAAAATAGGTCATAGAATAATGTAATATGATTTTAATGTCATCAATAATTAAAATAATGAAAAACCATACATAAAATAAAATAATAATGTGTTAAAAAATTTATATAATGATGAATGATATATTGGTGTGGCAATATAATGATTAATCATTATCATTCATGGATTAAAGATATAATACTTCATAGATTGGAGGCATTAGAAATATTGATTTGTTAAGATCGTGGCATAAGAAAAAATATGATATCATGGTCATAGTATTAAAATAATGGATATACATTTTATACCTAATATAATAATAATATAATCTCACATTGAAATAATTTTTTTATTAGTTATTATTAGAGAAACAATGTTTTCGAGTGTAAAAGGAACAAAAAATCCAATATATTGTTCAAGTGCATATTATAGAGTTACTGAACAAACAGGGGAAATTTTTTTTAAATTAATGATCCTATGAAAAATTATAAATATGATTTTAGTAATAGATTTGTTGAATATAATGATGTTGGAATGATACTAGGAGAACAAAATAGATACAAATACACATATAATCTTTCAATTATACATACAAAAGTATTAATTTTAATGCATTGTTGATCTTTCAATTTGGTATGGGTATTTTTTCAGTCATTAAAAAAATACTTTAGTCATGGAGAAGATGATGAATTATGAACGAAACATATTTTCTTATAATGATAATTAAATTATTTTTATTAGAACATTGTAGACATTGATTTTTCCATATATAAGGATCATGGAGAATATGTATAGGAGAATAATCAATTTAAATATCCAAATATTATACGAACAAAAATTTTATTTCATGTGTAATATTAAAAAAATGATTAAAATATCAATTTATATTATTTATAATTGTATTTTTTATGCTATAAATTTTAATAAATATTATAATATAATATATTTAAAAAAAATGTATTGCATATAAATATAAAAATTAGTCATTTTTTATCATTTTATATAATTATTATGTTCATTTTTCTTCTATCACTATCATTTCCTATCTCATAAATTTTGTGATAATAACATTTTCATTTTAGTTAACTAAACTAATTAATTTAATTAAAATTGTATTAAGGATACATGGATTTTTATATAATATTAAAATTTTTACTCATTTTTACATGTAACAATTTGGATTAATATAGTAATTAAATAATGTATTTTTCTTGATATATTTGTTTTCATGTCAAATAAATATTGCTGGACTTTTTAGAAATCTAGCTAACTACTATAAAAAAGGTAAAAGTTGGTTTATTTTAGTTTAGTTTTCATTATATCATTTCCAAATTTTTATTAAATATGATATATAATAGTACTCATTGATAAATCATTAAAATATGTTTTATTTTCATTTTTCCATATCATTTTCTATCCCATAATTGATATTCAGTTTTTTAATGATTTTAAATAACTAATATGACGAATATAATAAATTGTGCATTTTTCTTTGTTTTTGGTTGTTTGTGTCAATTTATAATTTTTTTTAAAGTTTTAATAGGTGTATTAGTATAACCACGTCATATTTTTTTTAATTTGTATTTTAAGATAATTTTCGACCAAATAATTGAGTGATCTCACAATTTTATGAAAGACGCAGGGAATACTTTTACTGAGGTGCCTCAGAATGTGACTACACCGGATCATTTACTATTATAGAGAATGATAATCCTTCTAGGTTTGGTGAATGTGGTTGTATATATTTTACTAAAATATCACTTATTCATTGTGAGGGGATGACGTAATCTATAAATGTTTATGGTAATGGTTGTCATAATTGGTAAAATTAAAGGAATTTTTTTAGTTTCGTTTTTATGAATTCTCAAATATATCAATGAATTTTTATTTAATATAAAATAAGTTTCCTCTAGTAGAAATAAACTTAGTGGTGAGACACTATGTTTAGATATTGAGTTATTATTTTTAGTGATTTTATTTTCTGTGATATTTATTTTTTTGCTTATCCAAATTAAGAGACAAATTCCTTACCTAAAAAATTAATTTACAAGGATATTATTATATTATTATAAAATGATACATAATTAGTATAAATAATTGTAATTTTATACTTATTTCTTGCATGAAGAAATATAAAAATACATGTAAAATATTAGGTTTTCTAGATTATGGTACATATAGGATGTTTATGGAACATAGAAAGAAGGAATCATTATTGTAATTATCAGTGTCATATGATTGACATGATTCTTCATATAATATTAATAAATTATCAAATTAATTCATTTTATCCAAAATAATTAGTTATATCGACTAACTCATTCAAAACAAAAGTGATAAATATATATCTATATTTATTCTCTCAACGAGGGTCCCCATTACTAAATTAAAAAATAAAGGTTGATTTTTTATTAATTTAGAACCACTTCTTTTGGATCAATAAAGAATCCATCTTCTTCCCTAGAAAAAAATTTATATTCTAAAAAGTACCCAAATGATGAAAAGGATAATATATCTTTTTGAATATTAAAGGGTTATAAAAAATTATAAAGATATTTAAAATAATTTTAATTTCTATATATTTTTAATTTCAGAAACAATTTTTTAAATATTTTAAATGGTAATTCAATAAATGGTATAGATGATAGTGGAACATCATACCGAAAGTTATAAAGGATATTTTGACAACTACATTAGGAAAGGGGTAATGCACATGTTGTGTGAAATGATATGATGTGGGTGTATATACTATTTAAAGGATTAATATCTATGGTCCCTCATCATGGCAGTATTTATATATACAATATATAGATTTTAAGATCTAAATTTTATTGATATTATGGAAAATATGGTGGATAGGAATAGATCATCTATACATTATACTTTCTTCAAACGTGAAGATATTATTTCACGTTTAATATTTCAACCCTTTACCACTTTATTTATATATCCCAATATATTGTGAGTTATGTGTTGAGGACCCCAAATATAATATTGTTCTATATAGTAAAAATTATATTAAAGAAATTTTATTTCCTCAAGGTATATAGATGTACCACCATATAATAATTATATATGATATTATCAATTCATTCGTAAATGTATTGTTCTCCATTAATGTTGTTTCTTCAATTGGAAAAGATATAAAACATTTTTTAATTAATTTATCTAGAATATTAAGAAACAATACAAGTACGATATAATTATATTACATAAATTATTTAATATTTGTTTATAGAAATTTTTATTGTTTCTGTATAAAAGATTTTATAGGTATAAAATATATTAAAATAGGCAGTGTATAGAATGAAAAAACTAGTTTATTTCCCTTTGAATTAAATTTCTAAGTTTTGTATTTGGATTTCTATAGAATCACTGTATTCTATTCTTTTTTTGGACAATTAATAGTTTTCAATTATTATTAATGTTTGGGAACAAGATTTTATAATGATGATTTGAATGAAAAAAATGTCATAGGTTTTTGAAGTAGATACATTGGGCCTCAGATTAATAAAATCCTTTTACATATACATTGATTATCATATTTATTTATATTATATATATGATCTGATAGAACAATATGTTTTATTATCATGTAGTTAAATACACATTGTATTCAATATGATTTGAATTTGGTGATTGTATTAATGGCCTCACACAATACTTATCAAGGAATGAATAAATTCTAAGATGACGAAAGAACTAAATATGTTCTAAATGAATTTGGAATGATTTATTAAAGTGTGTGTTTCTCATTTATCTTAATGAGTATGAGAAAAAAATTTATATAATTTAATCTCACATAATTAAATAACCACTTTTATTATATTTTTCAATATTACATGCATTTAGATATTGCATGTTTTTTTCATAAGAAATTTTCAATAAGTAATTATGCTTTATACATAGTGTTGTGTAAAAAAATATTAACTCATTATTAGAGAATAAATTTTTATTATTATAAACCACATATATTATAATTACATTATATATTATTTAATTCTTATTGTTTTCAAATATTTCATGGAAATAATAGAATCATTTTGTTAGAATATAGAAAAAGACATTTACGTGAGTTTCATATTTAATAGTGTAACACTAACTATAATGTAACATATATATACTGATATTTTCAGTTTATAAAATTTTATATTTTAACAGATAATTTAATAAAAAATTGAATTTTATATTTTAATTGTGAGTATAAAATTTTGGGTATTATAATGATTGATTTATGAATAATATAATTACAATAATAAGAGTTATAGTTTTTATAATGATTATGTTTTTTATCATATATATTTTTAATAATTGTATCATTATATTTACCATAAATGATAAATAATTACTTCATGATATAAATATTGTTTTTATTAATGTCAACCATATAAGGAAAATGATCAAAATCAGTAATGGGAGTCACGATATAGTTATTTGTTTGATTTTCTTCCAGTTTATCTCATTATATTTGTACAACATATATATTAATTTAATTAAGAAATTGTAATGTTTTTATAATAGAAATAAAATATTTTGAAATAAATAATTATCATATAATTTTTCTATAGTTTCCCTTCATTTATTTTTTATGTATGGTACTATAATTTTCTAATAATTTCATCGATTTTATGGTATTATAGATATGAGTATCTTGTTTTTTTAATTATTCTTTTATAGATTGTAGTATTATAACTGGAAAGAAATATATATGTGTGTGTGTGTGTCTTTCATTATAAACCAATTGATCTAAAAGTTCATTGTTTTCATTAGTGATATGAAATAAACTACATTAGAAACTGACACCCCTTGTTAGTTTTTATTACCAATGTGGAACACCATCAATTTTTCCTTTTATTACCATTTATGGAAATATATTATATTGTGACACATGTAAATTATTATTCAAATTGAGTAAAATAGATAACATAAAATCATTGAAACTTCACTCACACATACTCTAATTTTTATCTAATGTAGGTTATTTGGAATATATTAATTTTTTTTGGGATGTTTCTTGCATATTTCAACATTGAATTTCTCCAGTTTTTATATGTTGGTTATGTTTTAGTTATTGTATCAACAATTTATCCGGTAAATCTATTTCTCAATTGGATAATTTTATTATAATTGAATGGTTTTTTAATTTTATCATACATCTTTATACTTTGTTTTGATAATATTTAATTTAATGATTTTTCATGCATTATTCTCAAAAGTGTAGTGTTTTCCTAAAAAAGTATTTATGAAAGTTCACTTAAATTTTGATTAATAAGTAAAAATGTTTCATATTATGAATTTTTTAACAAAACATAAATATTTATATGAAAAAGTTTATAAATAATGACGATTCAGAAATTTAACACGTTGTTTTAGGTATTAAACTATGACAGTTTGTATTATTTGAAAAACCATTCTCTCAAGTCATATATGGATCATGTGGAAAAAATGAGCTCACTGGTGGGATCAAATTGATATATGTATCATAATTATGATGGTAATAAAGAATGATGTGGATAGTGAATGATTATGTGAACATGGGAAGAATATACAACCACTTTATTTAATTATTAGCCTTTTATGAGTGTGATATAAGAACTTAATCAAAATGGTTTTTCTAGTGTGATGAATGATTGTTTCTTTACTATTATGTTAGGTAGTCTATAAATGTTTTTTAACAGGCTTCCCAAAGGATTAGAGGTCATGATTCAACTTCAATGTAGCCTATATTATATCATATAATTCACAACATTAGAGGGTCAGTCCCCTATCACATATGAAATATTATCACAGTGTTAGCACGGATTGGAAATGAAATATAAAATATAAAAATTACATTAATGGGAGTTTGGTGATGTAGGTGTTTAGTTTATATTAAATTTTTCTATTAAGTAGTTGATAGTAGATATTATATAGTAATTTTCAATGGTTAAAGAAATAATATTGGTCAACTCTACCTTAGTCTGGGTTTTATTTGATTATAGTGTTTCATAATCATTTATATCTACATATTGAAATTTTTATGAAGATTTAGATATTGAGAAAATATTTTTCTGAAATCTATTAAGAGAATCAATACATTCAACATTCATATAATTATATATTGAAATATTTAGAGATACTGAGTCAAACAGATGAATGGATTTGATATAAATACTGAACGGGAATGGATGGTATTATTATGTTTTTACATCAATTAATACATGCGAAAAATGGTCTTTATTTTGTTATGTTATTATTTAAAATTCCATAAATTTAACCACACAATCTGATCAAGTGACCCATGATACATTTTCTACAACTCTCCATACATAATAGGATATTAACTAGAAGTGAGGGTAGGAACACGATGAGTGGGGAGACTATAACGTCAATCTCATAACAATACACAAATAAAAGATAAATTATACAAAAGATAATAATGATTGTAAAATTTGAAGTGAAAAATTTAAAATTTAATTACAAATGGATCATAAGTCATAAAACATAATAAACTAGGTTCCATATGTTGAATGTTAGAGTAGAGAAATAATTGAATTATGAAAAATAAATTAACTATATGAAAACCTATGGAATTCATCATAGTCTTTCTATCAACTCCATTTTACACAACTCAACATTTTGTCATGGGTCTTGTTACCATACATTGATCCTTGATCATCAAGTCTACATGTGCATTGTGATTCTCATATGTTTTTTAGTTATAAAACCTAGTATGACACTTCTAATTTTTTCAAAAAAGTGTTCTTACATATAATTGTTTTTTGAAATTCATAAAAATATGCTTAAGCAATCCTAAAAAATAATTTACTAAGATCCCATGTGATGACCAAGAAATTATGATCCTGGAATAAACCTATTTTAGATCTATGTCACATAGAAAATCATTATGCTAGAAGCTATCAAGAACTAACAACAAGGCTACAAGACATGTTACTCAATATCCTCAAGTAATTAAGTGAACATGAAACATGTAATAGGAATGGAATCATGTGCTTCCACATTACATGGAAACCATAATCCGTCGAGTACCATGATAGTCCATAGAAATATAGTAATATTACCATGTGTAACGGTATGTAGTCATAATCATTAAATATATTATGTACCCCCCTCTAACGGATAATCTTATAATGAAAATCCACTTGTTATGAGAATGATAAATAATATCTCCAAATGTATAAAAAAACATGATACAAAATACAAGTAAATGGATAAAATATTATATCTAGAATATTGTTGTAACATAAAATACTTGTAATCAATATCATACAAGATATAACATGTTACAAGAGAATCCATGGCATCATGATTCATAACGGTTCTCATATGTTACACACATGCACACATGTGATCATAACAAATCATGAATATCATGTATGCCAAAAATATGATCATATAATGTCAAAATATATAGACATGATCCTTAAATGGTGTTGAATATCATTACTCATTTTTTTTCGATGAAACTCTAATTTTCACCAAAGGATTATATACTGAATCATGTTACACACCCATGGAGGAATAACATTCAAAATAGTGATTTCAATTTTCGGTTTCAGTATATTAAAAGATATTATTAGATAATACACTCACATAGATTCAATGAAAAGAACGGTTTCCCTAATATATGATAGAATAATGAGTGAAATAATAGATTAACATCTATAGAATGTTGAAGGAGATGATATCAATTCATCAGATCCATTTTCTAAATAAAAATTAATTGTAAATTCCACATTGATTCATAATGATAAACCAAAGACTAGTATACTATAATCCATCTAATATCATAATATTAATTTGAAAAATATTTAAAATTTGTATCATGAAAAAGATTCCCAAGATGATCAATTTTTAAAAACATCCCCAAGAAATAGTCATTGTTCATGAGAGTTCTAGCTATGTTTGAGAGAGTTTTCATTTAAATATATAATCATCCACCAATAGAAAAATGAAATATTAAATAACTAAGATTATATATATAATATTCAATCTAATAGAGTTTTAGGAAAATTATTCCTAATATTAGTCCTATATAATTTTTATAATTTTTATTATATCTCAATTAAATCAGTTAACATCGCCAACTCGCTAAATTTTGTAGTGATCTATGATGAAATGAAGTAAAATTAATCGTGTCATCGTATAACCCATAGATTGATAATTTCATCCCCTCCCATTTAAACACTAAATATAACCCATTATTCTATATCATTCATATTTAATTTTAAAATAAGGAATGTATATTCACTATCTACCCAAGAGGTTCACCAAGATGTAATGTTTTAATAGTGATATTTATACTAAAGTGTTGATATGTAATGCATTTTTACGTATATAGGATGGTCCAATTTTTATTATATAATGGAATCATACAATAGTTAATAAATTTTCAATTCCTCTATTTGATATAAAAATGGATTCTTCTAGTGAATCTCAGATATTTGGGATTATTTCACTTAGACACAAGATCTATTTTACTATTATTATGCTCATTTACAATATACATCTCTTATCTCTATTAAATCCATCCCCTCAAACCAAATTGTATTTTCAGAAGGTTTTAAAATAAATTATTATATTATCACTACCTACTAATTTTTTATCCTACTAAGGATTTCAAATAGGTGGTGGAATATTACTCTTAAACCTGATATTAAGAAAGCCTTCAACTCCATACATTGGATTTTAATTTTCAAAGTGTTACAAAGTATTGGTTTTAATTGTACCTTATATTATAAATAATATATCTTATTTTTATTCTTACATCATGGTTACCATAAATCGATATATTAACGGATACTAAAAAATCTATACAGACTCAAGAAAGGTGACCCTCTCTTAGAAATTTTTATTTCTGTTACTAAAGAATACCTTAGTAGAATCTATAATCACAAGGTTGATTATGGAATGATCAAAAATATTGAAGAGTAAATGTACCATGATATATATACTAATATATTTTATGAAATTTAATTAATATAATTATTTTAACATATAAATAAGAATATTTGTAAACTAAAGGATTTTTCTCATCAATAAGAAAAATCTCAAAGTAAACCATCCCCATGGATATATCTTTTGTCTACATAAGTAATGGGTTTCCCCTAAAAGGTAAAAAATTATAGGTTGATATGGGAATTTAGGACTAAATCATTCAATTTAGTTTCCTTGGGTTTTAAATTTTATATGGTATTCTTATGGTTAGATACTTATGGAGGGTTTATGACTAGTTAAAACCATAATTCTAACTAGTAGTGGGAAAACTCTCTCAGTAACTGGTATGATTTTCCTTACTGTCTATATCACCCCTATATTGTTGAACATTAATAATTATTCTTGTATTAATGAGTATATATAATTTTAGGTTTATGTTTTTGTAGGGTATGTATTGTTTTATATGTTTTGGAGGAATTTCTGGAGGTGCACAGTTTGTGCACAGTTAGTAGAAACAACGAATAATATCCAAGAAGTTGTGCATGAGTAGATTGTGGAACATGTAAGTCACACGGGTTGTCTAATTTTTTCCCAAACAGTGTGAGTCACATATGGAAAACATAAAACAAGAAAAATGGGAAAAATAATTGTTTGTGAATGGTTTTACTAGCTATTTGATCCCACTATGTAGTGGGTGGGATTAAGATAGTACCAATGTATAATTGGCGCATGATTCTCCAAAAATGTGGCATATAAATAGAACACATAAAAATGTTGATTCTATCTAAATTAACACTCCAAAGACTATTTAATAACGTAATAACTAAAAATATCAAAAAAAAATTTATTCTTATTAAGGAGATACTTTTCCTTTCACTCTGTAAGAGATTATTAGGTGAATCTATAAATGTTTGAGGTTCGGATTATTTCTTAGGTACTCAATATTCATCATTTTTCTTAGATATTAAATTCATATGACATCCAGAATCATAGATATAACATATGGTGTGATATATTCATGTTACTATGTGACAAAATTGATGCTTTACCATCATATCAATTGATTTAAAGGAAATACAAGGAAGAATAAAGAGTTTTTTCATTACATTTTTTGTTGTATCAAACTATTGGGAGGTAGGTGGATTCTATATTATATCCACAGAAAATAAAATTATATGTATTTTATTTTTAAGATTTTTTTTCATTAAATGGTTTTGAAATATTTTTGTGATTATTTATAGAAACTCATTGTGGTTATGGTTTTTGGATTTATAAAAAATGGATAGATTTTGAGAAAAATCATTATGTTTATAATTTAACAAGGTTGATTTTAAAATTATGACTTTGTTTAGATGGATGTAATTTATTTGATGAAAGAATTTAAATAATAATATAGTTTTATTTGGAATGGTTCATAGGGGTATTTTTGATACATGTTGTGTGTGATTGAATTAATAAACATGGCCCTTTAGAAATGGTGTGTGTCATTGTGTTACCTCGTATTTGTTACGTTGTGATAACATAGTAGATCTATCAGAAACTCAAAACTAGTATAGAATTGACACTTTTAAATGAGTGTTGTTTTTTTGTGAGTTTGGATACATGGTTATGGGTCCTAAAAATAAATAATAATGGTTTTATACCTGAAAAAGTTCTAATTGGAAATAGTTTATGGGTTTTTATTTATATTGATTAAATAGATATTAATATATTTTATGTAAATTGTTCTAACAAGGTTTATCCTGGTATCATGATTTGGGATGTAATTTAAGAAATATTAATGAGTTTATAATCACCAAATACATGGTTAATATTTAGAATTTTTAGATTTCATCTGTCAATACACATGTAAATGAAAGATTTATTAGTTCATTAGTGATTTATATTGACAATGTTGGAAAGATTTGTAATGCAGAGGCATGGAGCTTGTTGGGTGTTTTGGGATGATTTAAGATAGTTTTATTGAGTATTGTGTTATTTTATTAATCATTTAGTAGGTATTTTGGTTTTAAATTGTACTATTATATGTTTGGTATTTCATGTTATGTGTAGAGTTATATATTGTACCCATGCATTATATAGAGGTCTCGTGGGTTATTGGTTACCTAGTATGAATGTTTTCTCATTATAATTTAAAATAATCCTCCAATTATTATTGAGGTTATTTGAATTTATTTAAAGCCAGTTCTTTCTTGGGTACTTCACCATAGGCCTTATAGAAACTAGTCCATTCCCATGCCAATTATGAGGGGTGGGATTTAATAAATGGTATTAGATTGTTTTGGTCTTTCAGATGTAAATGGTATATGTCTTGTACAATCTATCTGTTAATTTATAAAAAATGGTTTCATTCTTGTCCAGTCCTTGGGTTGGATTCCTAAAAAACTAGTATAATCATCTTAACTTGAAAGACATATCATAGAAATATATAGTTAAATATTTTATGCTCAAGGTCGATTTACCATGGTTTTTTGGTACCTAATTTTTTTATGACACTTATAGGTTTGTAGTTACCTCATCGCCATCAGTTTATCTAATGAGAGATTCATGAAAATCATTTATAGTTAGAAACACTTCTATAAATTAATTTTTCATTATGAGTTTAATAGTTTATCAAATAAAAAAAGTTATGTTTTTCTGAAAATAGTGAAAATTGTTTTTTTGAAAAGCATTGTTGTAGTATTTTAAAAAATCGATGAAATTTGAATGATGGTTGAATTGTGGAAAATATCTGTTTTGATATGTGTTGATTTTTTAAATTGGAAATTCTAAGACATATGTTTCTAATTATGGAAACTAAATAGTTTATTATTCTAGTTAGATTAAATGGCACTATGTAGGCATCACATAAAGCTGCAGGAGGTGGAAAATGAAAAATTTGTTGCACCTGAGCCACATGATAAACAAGAATTAGTCCAGATAATTTTTCATGATTTTCATGACATGTATATGGGAAATAATAGTGATTAACCTCTGTACATAGGATATTCTATTCAGTTATAAGTGTATAATAATCCCATATTTTAGGGGGATTCCAATTTAATAAATGATTATGTCTAGTTGAATCAGAAGAATATATTTTTAGATGTAATTTGTACACCCTATGTGATGAAACAAATGTTTTAAATGAATAGATTAGAAGATTTGGTAATTAAATAGAAGGAATTATTATTTGATGATAAATTAGACTAACGCATGACATTGGATGATTTTGAAGAATTTTTTTAAATGCATTCCTATCCACATACATTTGAGATTTTTAGAACTGTGTAATTCATTAAATTGATGTGATAGATTTTATTGAAATAATATTTTAATTATAAATTTATGAATTTAGTTTATCTTATCTTTAAGATACTATAAGTTCATTTTAGAGGTATTCATTTGGATGTTTGGGTTGAGTTTTGATATTCCCATAAAAATTTAGGTCATTTATATAATAGATTATACATAACTAGAAAATAATGTGACTGTGGAAGAAAATAGAAATCACGTAAATTATAGTTTCATTGTGTATTTTTTTTCTTTTTACAACTTGTGGGAAATTAATTGTTCGTAACAAGTGGGAGAGGGACACATACTTTCAGAGTGGGGGAACACTTCATAATAATTTCATGTGATCAGTATGAATTACTCATTGACCAAGAAGTAATATGTTAGGTTTTTAGTATTCTCTTTTCAACCATATAATTATATATTATACAGAACCATGTAGTTATATTCAAAATTTGAACTAGATGTGACATATTTAGCATTATTTTCACAATTATACTAGTTGGGATGATAGGGACACATCTCATGGTTCACAAAAAATGTCTTCTACAATGAGATGAGTACGTAAAAATAATTCATATTATCCTAACTATGTGAGATATGTTGATTATAATGAAACCATAACTCTTCAACTAGTGTAAACTCAACAGGGTAACAAGGAGAAAATGGAATCGAGTAAACAATTATAGGGAGTTGAGCAAGTTATTTTGGATGATCAATCATGTACTTTGATGGTGGGAGGTAAGATTATTTTTAATTCATCCCTTAAGAAAACATTGTTCAATAAAGGGATGTCCCACTCATTTATTGAATCTTGTACTTTAAATCATATAGGGTTCCATGTTGTTATGATTCCATATGAGTTGAAACATAAAAATCCATTTGGAAACGAGAATGTCTAAAAATAATGTGTAATAATTATTATATAACAATTGACAGGGAAGAATTACATTGGGATTTTTATGTCCATGAAATTAATTTATATGAATTCATTTATGGTGTGGATTGATATTAATCATTCAAGAACCAAATATTCTTTAATTTTTGAATGTTTAGATTAATATATTTGGATGTCATCAAGCATCTATTTAGAGGAGATTGGGATTTAAAGGCATGTAAGTTAGAACTATTGGCATCGATTGATAGAACAATCTCTTATCAGTTGGTAGATCTTAGCATCAAATATATAGATGATATTGGGAATAATTATTTAAAAATATTATTGGAAAGTTTATCAAGTTTTTCTTATACAATTTTTCAAGGTTTCTATACAAAATAGATCTGGTGTTTTCGATTGAACAAACATCGAGGACCAATCCAATCTCAAATAAATCCTATAGGATGGAACAAAAAAAATTGATAAAATTGAATGTGTACTTGTTAAAATTTAATAACATTGTGTTACTTCTAACAAAATCATTTTTTGGGATGAACCTATTTGTTAATCAATAAGGAATATGGAACACTTTGACCAAATTTAGATTATCATATGCTGAACCATGTTATGATAAATAATATCTATCATCATTCACACATTGATGGTGTGTTTTACCAATTAAAGTGACCATAGTGCTTCTCTAAAATTTACATATGTTCAGGGTATCACTAATTTTGAGTTTATAAGAATGATATTGAAAATAAATATTTTAAAAGAACACATTCCCATTGTAAATATGTTGTGTTGAATGTTTGTCTCGCGGATGCACCAACTATATTTATGGAATTTATTAAATTAATCTCCTAGAGGTACTAAGAATACATTATGGATGTGTATGTTGATTATATACTATTGAATTATAGGACAATATTTGATCATGAATAGTACTTGGCTATAATGTTGGGTATCCTACATGAGCAATGTTTTTGTGATAGTTTAAAATGGTATGACTTCACCATAGAATAGGTGTGTTTCCATGGCCATTTTTTTATTAAAAAGTTATTTGTTTGGATCCTAAAATATTAAAATATATTATAACATTGAAAAACTATATATTTTCCTCGATATATGTATTTTCATTGTATTAGGAGAGTACTTTAGGTGTTTTTACATGAATTTTTAGGTTTTTCATCAATGATTATAGACCATATGTGGACAGGTGTTCTATTCCAAAGGAATGATAAATTTGAATAATCTATTCAAGAAAAATAGTTTTGACAATCATCCACACATAAAAAATCATTTTAAAAGCCTTGAGAGGGCTATGTAGTATGTTGTTACACATCAAGAACTGGGATGGGATGTGTTCTTATATAGGGAAGTCATTTTGTTACTTATAGTCTATGATAGTTATAGGTTTATGAGAACAACTACACAATAAAAAATATAGATTTGGATACTATTTCCACTGATTTTATGACAAGGAATCATTGTCTCATTGGTGAGAAATTCAATGTGCATACAAATGGTAAGGGTTAAATTTTTTCTTATTAGAATAAAATATAAATTTATGGTATCCTAGATGCATGATGTATCTTTAGCTATTTGACTTGGACTTGTTGTATTCACTAGGTAAAGGAAATTACGGATGAACAATTGTAATTTAAGTCATATGAATAGTTGACTAAAAAGGAATCAATCCTTGGATAAATAATAGAATTCATAATGGATATGCATCTATATTTCATGGAAAATGGTGATGTTGAAGATATATTATTGGATACATTTTCTCCTTATTTGGTTATTCTTGTTAGAGTTTTATAGACATTCTATATTGATTTTGTTAGTAAAAGGAAAAAACTCAATATTGGTCAGCCCATTAAGTGTTGGATGCTGGATGAGACATTAGAGATTATGTTTATAAATTAAACTATTGTATATTTGGATTATAAAGAACAACTTCATAGTAAAACCACCATTCGTCATGGGATATTCATATTTGAATAGAGAATATATATAAGAATCTAAAGAATAGTTTTTGCTAGGGTGTATGAAATGTGTTGTGGCAGAGTATATCTAAAGATTCAATACCGATTATCTTGTCAAGGTATACTATCAATATCCCATGGGTATGTTTTATTATTTATCAATTTCTATGTTGAAATGGAAATAGATAACCATGGATTTTGTTACATGACTTGCAAGGATGGTTTGGAAGCAAGCTTTCCTATGGGTTTTTATATATCAACTCACAATGTCTGCCCAATTCCCCTATATTCATGAAACTACTATGTTGGAGGAAATTTAAGAAATATAAATTTTTTAATTTATAAATATAAAATACCATTTAATCACAATTGAATAAAAGTGATACCCCATGTTTATATATAATTTTTATAAATTCATTTAGTAAGCCCTTGAAAAATGATTAACTATGAGTACATCCTATCTTTCTCATTGGGATGGATAGTCTAAATAGAAAATTCATTAAATGGAACATATTAAAAGGGATTTTATAAGGACCCTGCCTTAAAAAATTACATAATCATGAATTAATGAATAATTCACTTAGAGTAACCTTTCAAGTTTAGTGTTTTAGAGAATTAGTGTGTAACTATTACGTCTCAAAAGATTACAATGTAGACACTTCTACTAAGTTTCCATATTTTTCATAAAATAAAAACCTTAAAGAGAAACATGTAATGTTCCATGTTTTAGAGATCATGTATTTCCTTGATCCAATCCTTGAGCCTATTAATCTTTATGTCCTATGGAAAACATGTCAAAAACATGGGATGAGCATAAAAAGACAAGTAAAGGATACACAAAGAAAGAAAACTGTTATTTATTCAAAACAATAAGTAAATCATGAATACTATATCATAAGTAATACATTTCACCTTTATGATGTATAAAATACTCTTCACTGAATAAAAGATCATTACATAACTTTTCGTAACAAAAAGAGTACCATAAAACCCATATAATGAACACCTAACATATAAAGGTAACATGGGACAAAAACATACTTAAATTGAATAACCATACGGTCAACTTCCACACATATCACTAAATGGAATAGCCATACAACCAACTTTCATACCCAATTCATTAGAGGTTATAACATAACCACCCATCCTAGAATTCACGGCACCACCCATCATTTGGTTTATCACATAACCACCCTTCAAATGTCAAAGTACCATTATAAAATCATAAGACATAAAACAAATAAAATGGAAAGAAAAAATTTCCACATTTCAATTAAAATATATCACTTAAATATATTGATATAACAAATCCATTATCAAACAATTTTGAATACCAAATTACATAAAAGAGTATATGGTATTTGTTTTCCTTTAAAAACATTACGGCTTGTTAAGGAAGCCAAAGATCAAGTTGTACTTGTGGCGGCTGAAAAGGTCGTTGTCACCACGTACATTAAAAGAAACATTCCTTTTTTCCGTTTAGTAAAACGCTTCATAGAAAAATATTCCATTTGAATGAAATGAAAATTAAAAGGCATTTATACAACGTATTAAAGAATGTCTTGTATTAGAACACGATATGCCTCAATGAAAGGAGATTGAGACGAAGTCCCTTTCAAAGATGGTATCTTTTGATTAAGGATAAATCAATTACATAATTATGTGTGGAAAATGAATACACCAAATATAAGTGGATATTATGTTTAAAAAAAATAAGAGTCCATGCACACATATTTATAGAATGACATAATCCAGTAGTAGAGGATTAACCCAAATAATTGAAATTGGGTTAAGAATTTCCCTTACATAAATTTGACAGCCTAACGACGTCACTTTAAAATTCCAAAAATGAGTTGATGAGAGATAAAAAGGGTATCTCATCACATGGAAATAACATTAAATAAAAAAGGATATATAATAAAATATCCCAACATAAGAAGATGTAAATTAAAATACCTATCAAAAAGAAGTATTTTAAAAAGAGGAGGGTGAAAGGTTCCCTTACCGATTTGGGTAACATTCGAAATGTACACCCGATGAAAGAAGGGTCATACAATGAAGATGTAAATATCCATAAATGAGATTATATTACACAAATAGTATAATAATGGGCAGTACATACACCTCACAAATGTAAATAGTGGAAAATGTAGCATGAATCTCGTGGGAATAAAAAGTGAGATAAAAACCCCTTACCTCATTGTAATCAATCGAGTCGTATGACCAAAAGATAATAACCACCAAATGAATTTCAGAACAAAATGAATATAAATGTAATAATGATAATATATATCAATTTTAAGTACAGAATAACCACATTCCTTAAATATGTGGCAACCAATGGAAATCTCACGAAATTAAAAGTGAGAGAAGAAATCCATTATGAAAATTTGGCAGCCTAACGACGCCACTTAAAAATACTTAAAATGAATTGATGATATTAAGATGGGGTATCTCATCATATGAAAATAAAAATTAAAATATGGTGAATATAAAATAACATCCTCCAACATAAGAACACGAAGAATAAATGAAATTACATATAAGAGAGTACTTGAAAAGAAATAGAGAGGTAGGATCCCTTACCTCGAGTCCAACATGTCTTGTTTGTTTCTTTATATTCTAGAATAATAAACATTGATAAATTTATAATTTCATAATAAAATCCTTTAAAGTTTATTATTAAATTAATATCACATATTATCATGTTATAATAATTATATTATTATATTAGTTCATATGAGAAGTTTTTGTTGATGTTCGGTACATGAGTCAAAAATAAACTTGATTGAAGAGAAATGTCCTTGTATTTATAAGTACATCATCTCCATATTAGTATTAATTATTTAAATATCCAACATAACCATTATATATTAATTTTATACTATTCCATAACATTTGGAGATAAAAATTAAAATGCACCGCTCATGGAGATGGTAGGCCATATGTACGCATGAACGCTACTTTCATTTCATTGTCATATTAATGGAATTAAAAATAATTGACATATATATATATATTATAATTCCAGTATAATATATATGTCATATAGTACACATACGTTCCTTAATTTCATTCTTTATACATTCCATGTATTTCATGAACAAGTCACATCAATTGAGGGGGCGGTAGTCCACACTTCCGCAAATGAAATTATCGCATTTTCACAACATGAAAAGCATAAAGGTATATATTAAATATAAAATACAAAAGCATAGAAAAATAAATAAATAAAATATATATCATATATAAATATAGTTCCATCATAATGACCACCATGAGAAGTGGTAGGAGAAGATTGAACAACTATCGTTTCGTGAGGCAGTAATTCGCCATCCATAGAAAAAGTATGTTCTTTAACCATTAGACAGAGGTGTCTGTAAGATTAGCTCAAATATGTAACACCCCAGGCTTCCACGGTACCCTTCCCTTTGAATAATACAGTAGCGTGTGTTGTACACAACTTTGAGTTCTAACACACACTCCACAACCAATCAAACTAGCCATTATGAATAGTAATACCCACTTTTTGAAATTTTATAAATTTAATCTTTCAAAATGGACTTCATTTTTGGTTTTGGAATATCGAAATTAGCCTACGGTGAAATTTTGGTATTTTTCTGAAAAATTTCAATTTTGATTAATAGTGAAAAAACACTTAGTTATAGTTTAAAACAGAATTTTTTTTTAAATAATTTTTTATTTTATTTAAATTTAATTAAGGTCAAAATAGATACACAATACCTATATAATTTCAATGTAATTCATTGGAGTTAGTTTAGAATAATTTTAGATATATAAAACTTTTATTGAACTTTTCACTGTCTTTTACCCACCTCCTAGGAGAATTTGGAAATTCACATTAAACATAATTTTACCGCTTCTGTGAGTGGAATTTCAAAAACCCGAGAGACACAGTTAATATCAAGTAGTAAAATGTGGTTCAATGAGATGAACATAATTTTTGGTGAATAGTCACTTTTTACGTATATTTACCACAGTTAAAAGTAAATATGGTAATTAAGGGTAAAAATGGTATTAATATTACCCTAACACATGTCCTAATTCTATTTGACAAGTGTATATCGAATAAAAACAACCTTAGGAATAAAATATTATCATTTAGGTCCACTTGTATTAGATTAGAACTTTTATTATTATTTAATTCAAAGAAGAGTTAAAAGAGTTAAAATCATAGTTTTTTTAGTAAAACATTTTAATATATGGTTATACATAAGATAAATTCAATTTTAACTATTCATTAGAAATATAAAAAGATTTCCTACAAAATTGTATTTTATTTATACTTTTTAGACATTAAATAATTTAATTTATTTATGACACAATGGTGATCGAGTAATTACCTAATTAATGAAATATTAAAATAATTGATATTATAAATATCAAAATAAATGTTGTTTGAGACTTTTTATGAATTAAAATAATTCTCTAGGTTAATATGACATGGTTATATAAATATTTTTCGATGTAATAAGGCTGTTATGAATTTATCAAAAACAAAATACCCAATAGTGTAAAAATTGACATAAAAGTGTTTTTAAAACAAATATTATATTATTAATTTATATTAAATTCCTAAAAATATAAGTTATGTCCAAGAGACTATATCATGATAGGTGTATCATTAATGGAATAATTGGGGGCTCTTTGAGGTATATAGTATGTTTATTAACTATATAATATAAAAATACAAAGTGACATGATAAGTGTCAAACTAATTAACTAAGAGTTTAAAATAAATGATAAGGTTAATATAATGTCCCAAACCAATATAAATTCAATTGATTGAGTGTTTTTCGACCCATCCTCACTATAAAATTTAAATAATACACTTTGGAGCCATTAGATACCGAATATTAAGTTATTATAAAATAATATTTCTAGCTTTTCCAATGTTTCCCCTCACCCCTCTTATAAAAGGGCACTCAACCTTATCACTAATTAACACATTAAAAGACTTTTTGGCACGGCCAATCCCTTCCCAAATACTCTCTCAACTTTTCTCAATTCAACCTAGAGTCCTTATTTTGATCATAAAGCCAACCTAAGGAGCCCTTTTGATCAAATCAAAAGGAAGAACTCGAAGAAGAGCTAATGTTTTCACCGCCCTCTTTCAAGTTCCTTTCATCTTCAACTTCTTCATTCTTTGTTATTCCCATCCTAAAATAATAAATCCAGTATCTTATATATACTTTGATGTTATTATAAATAAGTTACAACCATATTAAGTATTCTATCCATCCTTTGAATGACGAGTCACCATACGTGTGTACGTACGAATTACCGTCTCCACGTCGTGGTGTAATTGTTATTCAATAAATTATTATTTGGATGGTTATAATAATTATGTGTAATTAAAGTAAATAATAAATATAACATGATAATTATTCTATATATATTATATACCATCCAATTATATATTATTTTAATATCAAAAGAATGATATTGTCGCTCGTGCGTACGTACGGACTACCGTCCCTACGAACGCGATGAGATTTATTCCCCATCGTATCCATTCAAGACTAATTCTAATTTAATGATTAAATTAATGTTTAAGGACTTGATATCATTCTGGATATGAATAAGATACAACATAACAAACACTTCTTACTAAACAAAACATATAAAAGAAAACGAGTAAGTTAACACCCGAAACAACGATAATACTAAGATATTATTAGAAAATCAATGTTGAAAGATCACATATGATATCATATTAATGTATATGATTCTTGTATAATTTAATAACAATTATTTCACTATTATAAAGGAGGTTAACCTACCCTTAACCAAGGAAAATTATATGGCAATGGTTTATTTCACAATCTCTTCATTATCTGAGGTTGTTTATACGTAATTATCTACTGGGACCTCTTTATCATCTACATCCATGTTTCTTAAAAATGTATTTCAAAACATTCTTACTATTTTACAGAATATGTGTTAAAGTCATTTATACCCTTTTTTGACTTATTATAAGAAGTTTATAAATGAAACTTTCTGTTGTTTTCCAAACAAGTTCATTTTTAACCTTTTCGACGGAATTAAGGTAAGAATGTCTTTTTTTAACTTATATGGCGGGTGAGACTATTTTACACCATTATAAATTATTCGAAGCTTCCCTCAAAAGCTTCTAAGAATATTTTCAAAGTAAATGTTTTATTTTATAATTTTGTGACTTTTAAATGATTTAAAAATAATAGATATTTCTCTCAAATAGTTTTGATTTCATCTATGTCAACATCCTTTGATGGATTTTAAGCTTATTTTAAGTTTATTTATTATGACACAAATCTTACAAATTGTATTGAAGGTTTTGTGATATGTTTGACTGTGGATGTGTTATTTTTATACCAATCATGGTTTATGGAGAAAGTATTGACATTTCGTATGTTATTTTTAATACGAATGTTTATGTTATGTTTAAACCTTTTCATATGATGTATGAATTGGACATAATAAGTTATGGGTGGAGCCCGATATAGCTCGTCAATGCATCGGTAGGGCTGATGAGACAAACTAGTGTCTTGGCACACGGCCTTGAAAAAATATTATTTGTAGTCTTGGCACGAGGCCTTGGCTATGTGGTTATGATATTCTGGCATTATGCATTCCATCATTATAGAAGTGGTTATTGATATTGCATGTGATTATTCGACTAGTATAATATCCATGTTAATAAGTAAATGTAATTATTTCATTTTATTTTTTCCATATTATAATAAAGTTCATGTGTAAAAGGCTTTTTTTAGTTATACATTGCCTTAAATGTTTATGCTTATTTATTTAAGTTTCCGCTCTATAGTTATCCTTACTGGGCATTCAGCTCACCCTTTTCTATGTTTTATTTTTCCCAGGATGTGTAGAAGTATTTTATGAATGACCTATAAAGATATTATAAGGGGATATTTTTGTGGAGACAAGATGTTGTTGTATTTTTCAATTTATGATGTAATGTAAACTTTATGAATGTATCTAGTGTTTCCAAGGCTACTAAACTAATCAGTCTTTCACGACTTGATCTTTCTTGTGATCATGCATATGTTATGTAATAATGCACCGACTATGGGAAACTGGGGTCGGGGCATTACAGTTGGTATTAGAGGAAGTTTAGTAAAAACCTTGGAATCTAGATTTAGAAAAACTCTGATTAGAGCACATACACCTAAGATGGACGTTGAGGATTAGTATAGAAGAACTTCCTAAAATTTTGGTATTGTAGATATTTTGTGAGTTTTCCGAGCAATACATCCTTGTCTGGATACGAGTAGGTAGAGGAGGCTCTGGCATAGTTGTACCTAGGGGTAAAACTCGAAAACATCGCTTTGAGCTAGACTCGAACGGGAAATGGTGCATGACAATGGGCCTTGTTGTACTCTTGGTTATGACACTCCCAGGGGATATGATTAGTATAACTCTCATTTTCATTACAAATAATTATGAATGGTTTATGAGTATATACATCCTCAAAGAAAACATTTTTATGATTATGGATTATATCCATAAATAGTTCAATTTATGTTAAGTGTTTTATAAGTATGGAATTATGTATTTTGATTCATAAATAGATCTAGTATATGACATTGTTTAGAAATAGTGCCTAGTGGAAGAAATGGAAACCTTATCAATGCACGCACTTCATGTAGGGATTGTCCTGCTGCTCAAGATAATTATAGCGGAGCTGGTGATGCAACTAGTGCTGATCAGCTAATCACCATACTAGAACAACTCACTCAGGTTATGAATAATAACCATAACCATATTGATCACCCTAATCTACAGTGTGGATGATCAACATTATATTGATTAATGAGGCAACGACCACCAATATTCAATGGGAGTACAAATCCTTTAATAGCTGAGCAATAGATAAATTCCCAAGAGAAAATATTTTTGGCATTGGGGAGTAGTGAAAGGGAAAAAGTTATCATGGTAGTTCAATGCCTCATTAGAGATTCTGATCAATGGTGCTCATTGATTCAAAACATGAAGGAAGATGATGAAGTATAAAATATGGAATGGAGGGAGTTCAATGATCTATTTTTAGAGAAATACTTTCCTTGTGACCATCGAGCAGATATAGAAAGGTAATTTCTGAGTCTGAGACAAAAGGAGGATGAGAATGTCTCAAAGTATGAGGATAACATTACAAGGTTAGAAAGGTATGTTGGAGATTATATATGTAACCCACGAAGTAATATTGATCGTTTCTTTGATGGGTTAAAACCATTTCCCCATCGAGCATTAGTCTCGCAATCCTTCTCATCGTACGAAAACAGTGTTTCATGTGCTATCAAGACAGAAAATGAATTCTCTAAGTATTATGAATTTAAAGCAAAGCAAGAGAAGAAGAGATCTGTTGATCAATATGGGAATAGAAATATGGGGAAGAAGGGAAATGTTTAACATCCATCATGCAGTAAATGTGGGAAGAAACACCCCGGTACTTGCATAAAAGAAATGGGATTCTATTACAAGGGCGGTGAAAAAGGCCACCAAGCTCATGATTTCAAGGGGAAGATGGAAGCAATCGATATCCAATGCTACAATTGTAGGGAGATGGGAAATTATGCAAATGAATGTCATAGGCGTCCGGGGAACATACCTCAGAAAAGGCCAAGGGATCAAGGCCAAGATTATGTTATCACTACTGTTGAGGTAGAAGCTCTGAAAGATGTGGTGGAAGGTAATTTAATGGTTTCCTTAAGTTTAGAAAATATATTATTTGATTCTAGATCATCGAATTGTTTCATATCATCCCAGTTTTCTAAGAAAATTAGAGATTTCCAATTTGATTTAACAAGGGAGTTTTCAGTTAAAACTCTTAAGGGAAGTATCATTGCAACAATGTTTTGTGAATCAATCCCCATTAGAGCACATAAATGTTCTTTATCCGCTGATATCATCATCATACCTATTATTGAGTTTGATATATTCCTCAGTATGGATTGTCTTTCAGACCATTATGGGAAGATTTATTGTAAGAAGAAGGGGGTTACGATTTTTGATGATGATGATAAGGAACAACTTATCTTTAGAGCAGAATCGTCACCACCTAATTCTTATCTAGATCCACAACCAGTAACTCACCTAAATTCAATTATTGGGGACGAAGATAATAAAATGATTATGGGTGAGGAAAATAATTTTCAAATAGATGATGTACCTATTGTGAGTGAATATGTAGACCTGTTTCAGGAAGATTTACCTCGACAACCTCTAGAACAAGAAGTTGAGTTTTCCATTGATTTAATTCTTGGATCAAGGCCTATATCAAAGACCCCTTATAGAATGGCCACTGTTGAATTAGTTGGCCTAAAGAAACAACTATAGTACTTAAGTAATATGATATTTATTCACCCTAGTGTTTCTCTATGTGGAGCCCATGTTCTTCTTATTAAAAAGAAATATGGATCTAGAGGTTACATATCGACTACAGGGAGATAAATGCTATAAAAATAAAGAACAAGTGTCTCCTACCTCGCATTAATGATATATTTTACCAACTGCATGGAGCTCAATAATTTTCAAAGATTTCCCTTTTGTCTGGATACCATCTGGTGTGTGTGAAGAGTGAAGACATTTCGAGGACAGCATTTCGAACTAGGTACGGGCATTATGAGTTTAAAGTAATGCCTTTTGGGATGACTAATGCGCCCTCTGTATTCATGGATCTAACGAATATATATTTCAAGGAATATCTAGATGAATTTTAGGTCGTATTTATTTATGATATCTTGGTATACTCCAAATGCTACGAAGATCCTGAAAATCACTTTCGCATTATCCTGAAGACTCTGAGAAGACATGAATTATATGGGAAGTTTAGTAAGTGTGAATTCTGGCTTCAGGAGGTTTCATTTCTTGGCCATATTGTCAATAAAGATGCAATCTTTGTTGATCCTTTTAAGACCAAGGAAATCCAAGAATGGCCTACACCGATGAGTATAACTGAGGTACGCAATTTTATTGGTTTAGCAGGTTATTATCGACGTTGCGTCCAGAATTTTTCCGGATTGGCTAACCCATTAACAAAGCTCACACATAAAGGGGTTAAATTTGTTTGGAAAAAAGTGTGTGAAGAATTTTTTGAATAACTGAATAGAATTTGGGTAATTATTTTATATTGACTCTACCATTGGGGAATGATGGGTTCGTTATTTATAGTGATGCATCGAAAAAAGGACTTGGTTGTGTCCTTATGCAGAATGATAGGGTTATTGCATATGCATCACGACAGTTGAAAATTCATGAGAAAAACTATCCTACTCATGATCTTGAGTTAGTAGTCGTGATCTTTTCATTGAAGATATAGAGACAATACCTCTATAGTGAAAAATATGAGATTTATACAGATCACAAGAGTTTGAAGTATATTTTCTCACCAAGAGAACTCAACATGAGGCAAATGAGGTGGATTGAATTACTCAATTATTATTATTGTATGATACACTGCCACTCAGGGAAGGAAAATAAGGTGGCAGATGCTTTGAGCAGAAAAGATCATGGAGTTTTGAACAATATGAGAATTGAAATGGGTCTAATTTTCATGGATCTAGTGAAAGTGGACATGGGGATAACCATGGAAGGTGAGACATCAGTGCTTTTTCAAATGGTTGCCAAACCATCTTTACTAGAAATGATAAACAGTTCTCAGACCGATGATGAGGAATTTCAGAAGAAGATTAAAGATGTGAATGATGGGAGATTGAGATACTTTGTGTATGAGGAAGGAATTTTGAAATTTGAGAAGAGACTTTTTGTTCCCGATAAAATTGATTTAAAAAGGGAATTGTTATATGATGCTCATAGTTCCAATTTATATATACACCATGGGAGCACCAAAATGTATAGAGATTTAAAGGAACGTTTATGGTGGTATAACATGAAGAGGGAGATTGCTGATTTTGTGTCAATATGTATTGTTTGTCAATAATTGAAAGCTGAAAGGAAACGACCTGGAGGAGTCATGCAACCTCTTCCCTTACCTAAGTGGAAATGGGATAATATCACTATGGATTTTTTCATGGGACTAAAAAGGCTCCTAGAATAAACGATGAAATATCGGTCATTGTTGATCGTCTTACCAAGTCAGCACCTTTTCTTGCTATAATGGATGATTCACCACTTTAACGTCTAGCAAGGCTATATATTAATGAAGTAGCGAGACTTCATGGAGTACCTCTATCGATTGTTTCTTATCGTGATCCCCATTTTACATCAAGATTCTGGAAGAGTCTTCAGAAAACCCTCGATACTGAACTTTTTTTGAGAACTGCCTCCCACCCTCAAACAGATGGACAATCAGAACGGACTATTCAAACCTTAGAAGACATGTTGAGATCATTCTCACTTTACATTCAGGGTATGTGGGATCAATATTTACCTCTTTTAGAATTTTCCTATAATAATAGCTTCCATTAAAGTATTAGGATGGCACCATATAAAGCGTTATATGGAAAGAGATGTCGCACACCAACCTGTTGGGATGACGTTGGTGAAAGAAAACTCGTAGGCCCAGAACTGGTGGAGGAAACAATGGGAAAGGTAAAGGTAATCCAAAACCGGATCAAAGCAGATCAATGTAGGTAGAATAGCTATGCCAATAACCAAAGGAAGGATTTGGAATTTCATGTAGGAGATCATGTTTTCTTGAAGGTATTTCCATGGAAGGGAGTTATAAGTTTTTGTATGAAGGTTAAATTGAGTCCTAGGTACATTGGACCTTTCAAAATTCTAAACGAATTGGGGCTGTAGCTTACCGTTTTCCAATGCCGCCAATTCTCTCCATAGTTCACGATGTGTTCCATGTATCACTGTTGAGGAAATACATGCCTGAACCAACGCATGTACTCACCTATGAGAACATAGAACTAGAACCCGATCTATCTTATTAAGAAGAGCCCATCAGGATTATTGATATTAGAGAACAAGTACTGAGAAACCGGATGACTCGTCTTGTAAAAGTTTTTTGGAGAAACCATAAGATGGAAGAGGGAATGTGGGAACCTAGGAACTTATGATGAAGAACCACCCGAGTCTTTTCATGCGGTAGTATTCTTGAAATTTCGAGGAAGAAATTATTTGAAGGAGGGGAGAATGTAACACCACAAGCTTCCACGGTACACTTCCCTTTGAATAATACAATAGTGTGTGTTGTACGCAACTTCGAGTTCTAACACACACACACCACAACCAATCAAACTAACGGTTATGAATAGTAATACCCACATTTTAAAATTTTATAAATTTTATCTTTCAAAATGGACTTCATTTTTGGTTTCGTAATATCGAAATTATCCTAGGGTGAAATTTTGGTATTTTTTTGAAAACTTTCAATTATTTATAAATAGTGAAAAAACACTAAGTTCTAGTTTAAAACCAAATTGTTTATTTAAATAATCATTTATGTTATTTAAATTTAATTAAGGTAAAAATAGATACATAATTCCTATATTAGTTCAATGTAATTCATTGGAGTTAGTTTAGAATAATTTTAGATATATAAAATTTTATTGAACTTTTCACCGTCTTTTACCCACCTCCTATGAGAATTTTGAAATTCACATTAAACGTAATTTTACCGCTTCTGTGAGTGGAATATCAAAAATCCGAGACACACGGTTAATATCATGTTTTAAAATTTGATTCAATGAGATGAAAATAATTTTTGGTGATTAGTAACTTTTTTCTTTTATTTACCACGGTTAAAAGTAAATAGGGTAATTAATGGTAAAAATGATATTAATATTACCCTAACACATGTCCTAATTCTATTGGAAAAGTGTATCTCGACTAAAAACATCCTTAGGAATAAAATATTATCATTTAGGTCTAGTTGAATTAGATTAAGACATTTTTTATTATTTAATTCAAAGAAGAGTTAAAGGAGTTAAAATAAAATTTCATTTACTAAAACATTTTAATATAGGGGTATACATAAGAAAAATTCAATTGTAAATATTCATTATAATGATAAAAATATTTCATATATAATGTTATTTTATTTATAATTTTTAGACATTAAATAATTTAATTTATTTATGACACAATGGTGATGCAGTAATTGCCTAATTAATGAAATATTAAAATAATTGATATTATAAATATCAAAATAAATGAAATTTGAGACATTTAATAAATTCCACTACTTTTCTAGGATAATATGAAATATTAAGATTGGTTATATAAATTTATTTCGAAGTAATAATGCTGTTATGAATTTACCAAAAACAAAATACCCAATAGTGTCAAAATTGACATGAAAGAGTTTTTAAAACAAATATTATATTATAAATTTATATTTAGTTCCTAAAAATCTGAGGTTCGGCTAATAGACTATATCATGATATTTGTATCATTAATGAACCACTTGGGGTCTCTGGGAGGTATATATTACGTTTATTAACTATATAATATAAAAATACAAAGTGACATGGTAAGTGTCAAACTAATTATCTAAGAGTTAAAACATAAAGAGAAGGTTAATATAATGACCTAAACCTGTCTAAATTCTATTGGTTGGGTGGTTTTAGACCCATCCCCACCTTAGACATTAAATAATACACTTTGAAGCCATTATAAACCGAATATTATTTTATTATAAAATAATATTTCTAACTTTTACAAAGGTGCCCATCACCCATCTTATAAAAGGGCACTCCCGCTTCTCACTAATTCATGCAATCAAAGCATTTCAGATCGGACAAACCCTGCCCCAATACTCTCTCAACTTCCATCACTAAAACCTAGAGGTCTTAGTTTTATCAGAAAGCCACCCTAATGAGCCCTTTTGATCAAATCAAAAGGAAGAACCCAAAGAAGAGGTAATGTTTTCACCACCCTCTTTCAAGTTCATTTCTTCTTCAACTTCTTCTTTCTCTGTTATTACCATTCTAAAATATTAACACCAGTATCTTATATATACTATGATGTTATTATAAATATGGTACAACCATATTCAGTATTCTATCCATCCTTTGAATGACATGTCACCATACGTGCGTACGTATGGCTTACCGTCTCCACGTCGTGGTATAATTGTTATTCAATAAATTATTATATGGATGGGTATAATAATGATTTATAATTCATGTAAATAAAAAATATAACATGATAATTATTCTTTATATATTATATAACACCAAATTATATATTATTTTAATATCAAAAGAATGATTTTGTCACTCGTGTGTACGTACGGACTACCGTCTCCACGAACGCGATGAGATTCATTCCCCATCGTATCCATTCAAGAATAATTCTCATTTAATGATTAAAAATAATGCTTAAGGACTTGATATCATTCTGGATATGAATAAGATATGACATAACAAACACGTCTTACATAACAAAAAATATAAAAGAAAACGAGTAAGTTAACATTCGAAACAACAATAATACTAGGATATTATTAACAAATCAATGTTAAAAGATCATATATGATAACATATTAATGTATATCAGTATTCTATAATTTAATAACAATTATTTTACCATTATACAGGAGTTTAACCTACCCTCAACCATGTAAAAGTACAAGGCATGGGTTTATTTCACAATCTCTTCATTATCCGAGGTTGTTTATACGTAATTATTTACTGTGACCTCTTTATCATCCACATCCATGTTTCTTAAAAATGTGTTTCAAAACATTCTTAATATTTTACAGAATATGGGTTAAAGTCATTTATACCATTTTTTGACTTTATATAAGAATTTTATAAAGGAATCTTTCTGTCATTTTCCAAATAAATTCATTTTTAACCTTTTCGACAGAATTAAGCTACGAATGTATTTTTTTAACTTATACAGAGGGTTCGGCTATTTTCCTCCATTATAAAATCTTTGATGCTTCCCTTACAAGATTCTAAGAATATTTTCAAATTAAAAGTTTTATTTTATAATTATGTGACATTTAAATGATTTCAAAAAAAAAAGATATATTTCTCTCAAATAGTTTTGATTTCATCTATGTCAACATCCTCTGATGGATTTTAAGCTTATTTGAAGTTTATTTATTATGATACAAATTTTCCATATTGTATTTAACGTTTTGTGATATGTTTGACTATTGATGTTTTATTTTTATACTATTCATGGTTTGTAGAGAAAGTATTGACATTTGGTATGCTAATTTTAATACCAATGTTTATGTTATGTTTACACCTTTTCATATGAGGAATGAATTGGACTTAATAAGTGATGGGTGGAGCCCGCTATAGCTCCTCGATGCATCGGTAGGTCTCATTAGACAAACTAGTGTCTTGGCACAAGGCCTTGACAAAATGTTATTTGTAGTCTTGGCACGAGGCCTTGGCTATGTGGTTATGATATTCTTGAATTATGTATTCCATCATTATGAATGTGTTTATTGATATTTAATGTGATTATTCAACTAGTAGAGTATCCATTAGAATAAGTAAATTGAATTATTTCATTTTATTTTTTCCATATTATGCTGAAGTTCATGTTTAAAAGGATTTTTATTTAGTTATACATTGACTTAAAAGTTTATGCTTATTTATTAAATTTTCCACTATATTGTTATCCTTACACAGCATTTGAGCTCTCCCCTTTCTATGTTTTATTTTTCCCAGGATGTGAAGAAGTATTCTATGAATGAACTGCAGGGATAGTATAAGGGGATATGATTGTGGAGACAATATATTTTTGTAGTTTTCAATTTATGATGTAATGTAAACATTATGAATATATCTAGTGTTTCCATGGTTACTAAACTAATCGGTCTTTCGAGACTTGATCTTTCTTGTGATCATGCCAATGTTATGTAATAATGCACCGACTCTAGGAAAATGGGGTCGGCGAATTACAAAATACATCTCATAACAACATCCTAGAATATTTAAGATAATTTTGGTGTTACAAAAGAAAGGAAAAAAGAGTTTAGGGGGTTGGAGAAGCAAAATAAAATAAAAGAACATAAGAGAAGACATTACCTTTAAATAAGGTTACTCCCCTTGGTTTGAACAAAAAGAGTTTCTTGAAGAGCTTTCTGCCTACGGAAAGGCTTCTAGGATGAATAGAGGGATGTGGAGAGATAATATGATTAGGTTTTTGATGAGCCATGGGCATGAGAGGTGTGGGTAAGGGGGTAGAGGTGGGGGTATTTTACAAGAGGAATGAGGGGAACTCTTAGAAGGTCATGAAATGTTACTTTATTATGAAATGTTTTTTTTCGGATTTTACTGGTCCGACAAAGAATTACATCAAGGATATGGTGATAAGGGTTAAAAATCCACCCATCCTATAGGTTTTAGACAATTTTAAGACTTATATTTTACTTTATCTTTTCATTTTATTTAAATCGTTCATTAATGAGATAATCACTACATCATCATGGTGTCATAAATAAATTTATTTATTTAATGTCTAAAATTTAAAATGAAAATTACCATGAGGATGAAAATATTTTTAGATTTATAATAAATATCTATAGTCAAAAATATATCTTATATATCCCCATGTAAAAATTGTTTTAGTAAGACAATACGTGTTTGTGACACTTTTATTTTTACTTTAAATAAAAAGTTATTAATGTAATCTTCTTACCGAAGTGGCTACATGGCATCCCCAAGTTGACCAATAGATTGTCATGGCCAGCCATGACTCATCAGATAATTGTAGGACAAGTGTAAATGTAATTTAATATTATTATAACATTATTTTTACAATAAATTACACTAATTACCTCTAATCGCAATTAATAAAACATAAAAGTTACTATTCACCAAAAATTATTTTCATCCCATTGAACCACATTTTACATACTAATGATGACTAAGTATGTCAGATTTTTAAAATTCAATTCATAGAAGCAGTAAAATTTCATTTGAACGAAAAATCATTTTTTAACTACCACTTAGTGGTTTCACTATTTATCAAAAATTGATGTTTTTCAGAAAAATATCAAAAATTCACCTTAACCTATATTTGATATTACAAATTCCAAAATGATGTATATTTTAAAAAATTCAAAACATATAAGTTTCATTAATTAATTTAATAATTAATTCCCATTGTGAAAATAAATAGTGTGTTTTTAAGAAATAATATATATCAAAAGATTGACCATTCTTTATGTCCAATTTCAAAGTGAAATTAATTCCAATGTCCACCATTGGATTAAATGATAAAAAATATATTCTAATATCACTTTAAAAACAAAAAATATAATGTAACCATATATATAAATTAGATTAAAAGGAGGTTTTGAATTAAAATACAATTTCTTTCACTATTCATTAAAAAATGAACTTTATCGGAAAAATACAAAAACAAACACAATGTTAATTTTGATGTATCGATTCTAAAGAAGGATTTTATTTTTTCAAATATAAGATACAAAATTTACCAAAAGCTGATTTAAAAAATTTTCTGTATCAAAAGGCGGTTAATCGACCTTCTAAATAATATTATAATATTTATGCTTAAAATTGGATTCATTCGCATTTTATGCCTCTATAATTTATTGTATAAAAGTAAAAATATTTATTAAACATATATAATCATCTTATGGCTAGTTATGTTCATTTTATCTATTACAAAGGCTAGGTGTTATCTACCATTTAAACTAATATTATTATATTATTAGTGTGCAACAGAAGATTTCAAAGAAACTCATTGTTGTTTATTGGGTACGCCATAGAACATAGAATACCCTTCACAAATATTAATAAATATGGAAATGTAATATTCTTTATTTACCCGGGATGTTACATACTTCCCCCCTTTTGGGAATTTAATCCTTGCAATTTTATAATTGGGCTCTGAAACATCATTGAAAGTCCTACATCAGAAAAAGTGTTAGTAAAACTATCACTTTAAAAGAAAGAAAGAGAAGTACAAAGGTCACCCGAGTTAACCCATACTAGGATTCCATGTAGGAAAACATGGATATGGAAGAGAGAAAAAATAATCATGTTCTGATGGAGAGTGATAGAAAATATGTCTTGGAGAATGTTAACCACCAGAAAATCACAAAATTGTGATGGGTTAAACGGTATTTGATTCCCCAATAGGACACGTTAACAGACAATGTTGTTGTTTTAATTTACTTTTCATTGTGGAATTTATTTATGATCTTAACTAAAACATAAGGAAATATACATACTTTTTATGATGAGATTCATCTCTTACAAGATTTCATACACAAAGGCATATTTTCTTCAAAAGATGTTTATTTAGGATGAATTGTTCACATTAAGAGTGATATAATCTACTTCTATAGAATCACCTAATCCAATAAAGAGAACTATATATTTCCCAGGTCTTTATACCTTAACCCAAAAAAAATTGTTAGTATAAGATTAGATAATCCCAAAAAAAGATAATCTTTTACAAAAATAAAAACTACTATTAATCTCCAAAAATTTTCAAACAACCCAATGTTCAACAAAGAACATTAAAAAAAATTGCACTTAAAATTCATCACAAATAAAACAAACTATGATTGGAACCCAAATCTATGAAGGATTTAATCACATAGCCATCCAAGGTAAATATTAACATTTATCTCCAAATAACATCAGTTACTCTTAACGTCTCATACTGAAAAGTAATTAACCTAATCACATATCCCACATGATAGGTTAATAATTTCCATAGATAACCGAAAATCAACTTATTCATGATTCCTAAGATAATCTAACTAAAAATAATTAGTCGTACTAACTAGGGACTTCATCTATTCTTGTGGTAGGTGATAAGTACCAGTCAAACATTGGTTGTGGGTTAGATTCTCGTATCTTCGTCCGACGCGACGGGTTGTCACACGGTCTGCGTGTTGTCCTTTTTCAAAAACTATATAATTTTACAACATTCCTAAAAAAGAGATAATTTCATCAAAATTAACCATAACATATTTTACCCTCAACATATAGTAACCCATAATTAGCTCAAATGTAAGGATTATATAAACACTGATGGTTACCTTTATAATTATTACCTGAACTTCCACATCGAATTGGTTATCGCATACATGGTGCATTAGATAACTCACCAAGGTTCAAGTGGTTAATCATGACTCCTTGATAGTTGGTTTAGAGTTACCAAAAGATTCTTCACTGAATCCTCCATTTCATCCAGTTTCTTAATCATAGAACCAACACAGTTTCCTTCATACCCATTGTCACTTTGGTGCCAGCTAAATCCATCCATTTACTAAAACCAAAAAATGTCAGTGTGAGTATATCAAAAAAATCATCGTGTACTAAAGAGGAAGATAAACACTAAGATATAATTATCCAAGTTTTCTTAAACTCATTCCAAATTTCAAAAATAATAATGACTCCATATAATATAATAACCATTTTGGTTTTACACAACTTTTCAGTTATGCTTAAAAAACACTTTATCATCTAAAGTTATTTAAACCAACCTCTGATACCAACTATAATGACCTGAACTTAAAACATTACATAATCATGAATTAAATGAATAATTCACATATAGGATCATTTCCGGTTTAGTGTTTTAGAGAATTAGGACACAACTATTACATCCCAAAAGATTACAAAGTAGAAACATATACTAAGTTTCAATTTTTTCCATAAAATAAAAATATTAAAAAGAAACATGTCAAGTTACATGTTTTAGATAGCATGTATTTCCTTGATCCCATCCTTGACCCTATTCATCCTTAAATCTTGTGGAAAAAATTTCAAAAACATGGGATTACCATAAAAATCCCAGTAAAGGATACACAAAGAAAGAAAACTATTAGTTTATAAAATGAATAAGTAAATCATGAATACTTTATCATAAGTAATACTTTTCAGCTTTATGAAGCAGAAGAACTATTCATGGAATAAAATATCATTACTTACCCTTTCGTAACAAAAAGATTACCATAAAACCCATATAAAGAACCCATAACATATAAAGTTATCTTTGGACATAAACATACTTAACTGGAATAACCATATGGTCAACTTCCACACATATCACTAAATGGAATAGCCATACCGACAACTTCCATACCAAATTCATTGGAGGTTATAACGTAACCACCAATCCTGGTATTCACGGCACCACCCTTCATTTTTTTATCATGTAACAACCCGTCAAATGTCCAAGTACCATTATAAAATTATAAGACATAAAACAAATATAATGGAAAGAAAACATTTACACATTTCCATCACAATATATCACATAAATATATTGACATAAAAAATCCATTTTCAATCCATTTTCAATACCAAAATACATAAAAGAGTATATGGTATTTATTTTCATTTAAAAACATTAAGGCTTGTCAAGGAATCCAAAGATCAAGTAGTACTTGTGGTGGTAGAAAAGGTCGCTGTCACCGCGTACGTTAAAAGAAGAATTCATTTTTAACGATTAGTAAAAATCTTTGTAGAAATAAATTACCTTTTAATGAAATGAAAAGAAAATGGTTTTTATACATGTTATAAAATAATGTCTTGTATTAGAACAAAATATTCCTCAATGAAAGAAGATTGAGACGAAGTCCCTTACAATGAGTGAATCCTTTGATTAAAGATAAATCAATTACATAATTATGTGTGATAAAAAAATACACCAAATATAAGTGGATATTAAGTGTAAAATAATCAGAGGTCATCCACACATATTCATAGCATGAAAAAATCTAGAAGTAGAGGTTTAACCCAAAGAATTGAAATTGGGTTAAGAAGTTCCCTTACAGAAATTCGACAGCCTAACGATGTCACTTTAAAATTCAGAAAATGAATTGATGAGAGGTAAAAAGGGTATCTCATCACTTGGAAATAAAATTTACAGAAATAAGGATATATAAGAACATATCCCAACATAAAAAGATGTAAATTAAAAGACCTAACAAAAATATGTCTTTTAAAAAGAGGAGGGTGAAATATTCCCTTACCGATTTGGGAAACTTTCGAAACATACACCCATGAAAGAAGGGTCATACAATAAAGATGTAAATACCCATAAATGAGATTATATTACAAAAATAGTAGAAAAATGGCCAGTACATACACCATACAAAATTAAATAATGGAAAATGTAGCATGAATCTCATGGAAAAAAATTGAGATAAAAACCCCTTACCACATTGTAATCAATCGAGTTGTATGACCAAAAGATAATAACAACCTAATGAATTTCAGAACAAAATTAATATAAATAGAATCATGATAATATTTATCAATTGGAAGAACACAATACAACACATTTCATAAATAAGTTGCGACCAATGGAAATCTCACAGAATTAAAAGTGAGATATGAAATCCGTTACGAAAATTCAGCAATCGAACGACGCCACTTGAAAATCCTTAAAAATGCTTGATGAGAGTAAGAGGTTGTATCTCATCATATGAAAATAAAAATTAAGGTATGGTAAATAAAAAAGAATAACCTCCAACAAAATAACATGGAGCATAAAATAAATGACATAAAAGAGAGTACTTAAAAAGAAAGAGAGAGGTAGGATCCCGTACCTCGAGTCCAACTTGTCTTGTTTGTTTCTTTATATTCTGGAATAATAAACATTGGTCAATTTATAATTTCTTAAGAACATCCTTTAAAGTCTATTATTCAATTCATATGACATATTATCATGTTATAATAATTTGATTATTATATTAGTTTTTATGAAACGTTTCTGTCGATGTTCGGTACATGAGTCCAAAATGAACTTGTTTGAAGAGAAATTTCCATGTAGTTATAAATAAATCATCTCCAGAATAGTATTAATGATATAAATATCATATATAACTGCAATATAATAATTTTATACTATTCCCTAAAATTTGGAGATAAAAATGAAATGCACTGTTCATGGAGACGGTAGGTCGTACGTGCGCATGAACGCTACTTTCATTTCATTGTCATATTAATGGAATTAAAAATAAATGAGATATATATATATATATATTATATTTTCAGAATAATATATATTTTATATAGTTCAAATATGATCCATAATTTCATTATTTATACATTCCATGTATTGCATGAACGAGTCAAATCACTTGAGGGGCGGTAGTCCACACTTCCTCAAATGAAATAATCTCATTTGCACAACATGAAAAGCATAAAGGTATGCATTAAATATAAAATACAGAATCATAGAGAGAACAAAAATATAATATATATCATATATAAATATAGTTCTATCAGAATGACCAACATGAGAGGTGGTAGGAAATGATTGAACAATCATCATTTCGTCAGGTAGTAATTCGCCATCCACAGAAACAATATGTTCTTTAACCATTAGACGGAGGTGTGTGTAAGTGTAGCTCGAATAAGTTTCATAAAAATATCCTAGTATATTGAAGATTCTGTTTTTGTTACAAAATAAAGTAAAAAAATAGTTTAGGGGATTGGAGAAGAAAAATAAAACAAAAGAACATAAGAGAAGATATTACCTTTAAATTGGGTAACTCCCCTTGGTAGGAATCAAAAGGGTTTCTTGAAGAGCATTCTGCCTAAGGAAAGGTTTCTAGGATTAATAGAGGGATGTGAAGAGATAATATGAGCAGGGTTTTTATGACCCAATGGCTTGAGTGGTGTGGGTAAGGGGGTGGTTGTGGGGGTCTTTTATAAGAGGAAGGAGGGTCACTCTTGGAAGGTTATGAAATGTTACTTTATTATGATTTTTTTTTCATATTTTAAAGGTCCCACAAAAATATATTTTGAGGATAAGGTTATAAGGGTTCTAAACTCACCCATATAATAGGTTTTAGACAAGTTTAAGTCTTATATTTTACCGTATCTTTTCATTTTATTTAAATCATTCATTAATGAGGTAGTCATTACATCATCATGGTGTCATAAATAAATTTTTTTATTTAATATCTAATAATTATAAAAAAAATTACCATGATGTAGGAAATCTTTTTATCATTATAAATAATATTTATATTTAAAAATATAACTTATATAACCCCATGTAAAAATTTCTTTTGTAAAACAATACATGTTTGTGACACTTATTTTTCCTTAAAAAAGTTATTAATGTCATTTTCTTACCCAAGTGCCTCCATTGGGTCCCCTAGTTGACCCATGGATTTCCATGGTCGGACATGACTCATCAAATAAGTGTAGGACAACTGTAAAGTTAATTTCATATTACTATAACATTTTTTTACCTTAAATTACACTAATTACCTCTAATGAAGATTAATAAAACTTAAAAGTTACTATTCACCAAAAACATTTCATCCCATTGAACCACATTTTACTTACTAATTACAACCATGTATGTCAGATTTTTAAAATTCAATTCATAAATGAAGTAAAATTTCATTTAAATGAAAAATCAATTTTTTAACTACCACTTAGTGGTTTCACTATTCATCAAAAATTGATGTTTTTCAAAAAAGTACCAAAAATTCACCCTAAGCTATATTTGATATTCCGAATTCAAAAATGATATCTATTTTAGAAAATTCAAAACATATAAGATTCATCAATTAATAAAATAATTAATTCCCATTGTCAAAACAAATATCGTGTTTATAAGAAACAATATATATCAAAAGATTGACACTCGTTTCTGTCCAATTTCAAAGTGAAATTAATTCCAATGTCCACCATTGGATTAAATGGAAAAAATATATTCTAATTTCACTTTAAAACCAAAAAATAAAATCTAACAATATGAATAAATTATTTTAAAATGAGGTTTTGAATTAAAATACCACATCCTTCACTATTCATTAAAAAAATAAACTTTATCAGAAAAATACCAAAAACATACAAAAAGTAAATTTTGATGTCCCAATTATAAATAAGACTTTATTTTTTCAAATATAACATATAAAATTTTCAAAAAGAGGATTTAAAAAGGGTTCTCCATCAAAAGGAGGTTTATGGACCTTTTAAAAAATATTATAATATTTACGCTTAAAATTGGAATCATTCCCATTTTAACCCTCTATCATTTTTTGGATAAAAGTAAAAATATTTAACAAACATATATATTCATTTTGTGTTTATTTCTTTTCATTTCCCCTATTACAATAGCTAGGTGTTATCTACCATTTAAAATAATATTATTATATTATTAGTGTGCAACGTAAGATTCCAAAAAACGCGTTGTTGCGTATTGGGTCTGCCATCGAACATAGAATTCACTTAAAAAATATTAATAAATATGGAAATGTCATATTCTCTATTTACCATGATTTTACAGATTGTGTGATGGATTTTTGAGGCTATTGTGAGGATAATATATCTTTAGTTTAATACACATTAAATAATAATTATTAGGCCTCAACACATATGGTTCATTTTAAATAATTTTATCAGCATCCATATCATTCTCCAATTTATTCTGTGGAAATATGTAAGACTTCACAAATTGTACCCAGATGTTCACATGAGAATATAAGCAATATTTAGTGGATTAGAAAGATGATGATGATGGATTAGAGAAATTAGTAAGCCCATTCTGATCACCACTAATGAATGTTGTTGTTTATGGTTAGTGATCCTGTGTTTTCTAGAATTCCTCAATGTTTTGGAAATTTTTGTATTTTAAATTAGTTGATGTTGTATCCTCAGTTAATATTCCCTTATGTGAAACATTAACAATTTGGTGAGATGGAATATCATATATATTTTCATCTGTGGTTCAGTTTAATGCATAGTGTGTTTCATGCATCATTATTAATGAAGTACCTACCTTATCATAACTAGGGGATTCTATGGGATCATGTTGACCTAGAGATGAATGAAACATTGATTCATGTTAAATTATGAAATTTTATTTGAAAGAGAATATATTTAAAGGGAAAAGAATCATTCTAGTATAGGTTTTATGGATACATTTTCAGACCTAGGAAGAAACACTAGAGCATGAGATGGTAATGATAGAGCAGCGGCCTAAACTATTCCAGGAAAATTCGGGGTTTTCAACCTTTTATCCATGGGAATTTGAATGTTATGTAGAATTTAGACACCCATTTTTACAATAAATTACAATTTATTTATGTTTTTTTGAGTGAAAATATTTTTGGGTTATGTTTTGAGAGGTTCAATAGAGTTTGGAAATGTTTTTTTAGGAATTTATGGATGTAAAATGTTTTTGCACATTTAGTAGAAAATATTAAAAATATACAGGATATATTATATGAGAAGACAATGGGAATTAGATAGGCACATCTTTTGTACATGGTTTTTCCAAACCATGTGACTTCCAAGGGAAGACTGTGCAACACAAAATAGATGGGAAATCTCAGTTGGTGCATCATTTTTCTAACCATGTGAACAATGAATATATAATGTTTTATAAAGAAAGTAATATCACATGGTTAGAACATTTTTTAAAGACTCTCCTACATAATTATGGGGAATATAGTTGTAAACCCTAAAAACATGGATATACTCAAAATTTAATACTGAATGAATCTTTAATTACCTAATTATTCTAGATGCTAAATTTCTTTTACTCATTTTACAATAGAGTCTTTATCTCTATTATGAAAATTGTTTATAAATTTTATAATAAAATTATACCTCCTATAGATGTATCTATAAGGGGTTATACTAATAGAAATCTAGTTTTTAATAATAACTACATTGTTATGAAAGGTGATCTATTTTTGGATAACTGTCAAAGTGGATGTCATTGGAAGAACATGTCATCTTTAAAAAAATATCAATACATAGGATCCAATAAGGCATATTTTTTAAAATAATTTATATTTCCTCAATAATTAATGTTGGTAATAAAATTTAAGTTACTTATAATACCAGAAACAATATTTTTTGGGTTCTGAAATATATTTTTTAAGGGATCCAAGAACATACCATCAAAAAAATATTTACTGTATAAATAATTATATCACTAGACATATAAAAAGAGAAAATACTATTATAAGATGATTATAATAATTAATGGTTGTAAATTCACTATAAGAATAATTCTCTTGGAGAATGTTTCTGAATATGTATCATTATTCATCTTAGTAAATTCTTAATTTAAAATGTATTATTTTTTTTTATTAATTAATCAAGTGCTAATTAGCATTAGTAAATTATTTGATGAGGGATAACTTGAGAACCTTTGGAAAGATAAATTTTTTGTTCATTGTTCAAATTAAAAATGTTTTTTTCTTCAAATCATAATGACAATGTCTACACACTAAACATAAAAGACCTTATGAGCTAATATCTTCCTTCTCTTTGGGAATGAATGATCAGTATTTGTTATGTAATATATTATTAAGTAATGGTGATGTATAAATTTTAGCTAATTTTTCTATAAAAGGAATAATTAAGCATATACCAGAACATTGGTTTGGTTCTTATAATGTCTATGATCCATGTAAATTAGGAATGAAACACAAGTTGAGTATTACATCTATAAGTGAAGTCTCAACTTCTATTCCTTTATAGTTAGTTCAAAGGGATTTTTTACACTATAGAAACATGATGCATTGTAGGAGAAAAATATGTATATGTCTTAGTATATGGTTATATATACACATGGTAATTTTTTCAAGCAATGATTTATTATTCCATTTATTGTTCCAAATATTTTGTAGCCTGAGTTATGAAGGATAAAAACAATTACTTGATAAATAATCATAGTAATCAGGATACATAATTATTCAATTCTTAATTTTCATTTTTTTTAATATATATTAGATATATATTCTAAACACATATAATTAAACAGAAAAATGATGTAATTGAATAATAAAATAGAATTATTCAAGAGACTTCTTGAACCAGGCTCACTCAAAGTTTAGTTGCTTAATTTTTAGGCTGAATTAGATAGTAATACCTACTATACTATAAATCTAATTTTAGTATGATCTATTATTAAAAAAAATAATGACTTTTGTATTATATAAAAACAAAAACATTCTTACTTCATGGTTTTTGGATGAAAAGTATTCACTTTTAATATCAATGATAGCATACTAAATGTTTCTCTATAATATGATGAAGGAATATTTTTTGGCTATTGTACAAATTACAATTCATATATTTTTTAACAAAAATTCTTGTATTGATTATGAAACAGTAAATGTTATATTTTTTGAATTCGATCCTTTTGTTATAAAATTACCTCAACCCCCATCTACATATGTTATTTTTAAAATTAATTTAAACCCTTTTATGAAATGTTAATCATATGAGTGAAAAAATAAAGAATATATTTCAGATGATATTCCCTAATAATAATGTCCACATATTTTTGAAGATTTTTTCAATAAGACTAATAAATAAGTTTTTTCATAGGAATAATCCTTGTGATAACATTATTTGAGATATTGATCAACTAATTAAGAATGGATGCTCTTTGAGGTATGAAATTCATCATTATTCATTTTTTTCTCAATTTGAACCCAAGAAACGTGATGATACTTTTTGGGATAATTATTGGTGAAAATATATACAAGTTTAACTCAATGATGTTAATGAGAATCTTGTTTGTAATTTTTTTTAGGTACAGAAAATTACATCAGTAATTGGAGTAAAAATGATTCTTTAAAAAATGACCTAAAAATGGAATAATATTTAGAAAAAATGAATAAATTATTGCTTAATGATATAATCCACATGATGTAATATATTATGAAGAAGCATATGAAATGGTAGAAGGAATTGAAGAAACCCATATACTTATATATTTTTAACGATTATTAAATTTCAAACCATTTCAAATTAAGGTGATCTATTCATTATGTAATAAATATTTGTTTGAATAAGTTTATTTATAATATAACATAGTTTGGAAAATAAAAAACATTCTAAAAATGTATTTAAATGAACTATAACATGCTACTAGTTTCAGGTATGGTAGGTTAACTGGTTTTTTTCAAAAACAACATTATTAAGGGAGTTATTGATCCAACTATTTTTATAAAATAAGTTTTCAAACACAGGAAGATTATTAAAATTTATGTCGATGAAATTATATTGGGCTTAACTGAAAAATAAATTATATATTTTATTATAGATCTTATGAAATATGAGTTTTAAATTAGCTTGATGGGAAGACATATATATTTTATAGGTTTTAATATTTTTTTAAAAATATATATATAACTATTATATCTGAAAATAAGTATATAAAATTACTTCGTACAAAATTCAGATACGACAATACTAAAAGTATTCGAACTCCAATTGGAATATAAAATATATTATATACTGTTGAATCTATAAAACTATTTAATAAAAATTTATTTAATTGAATTGTTGGAGTTTTATTATATTTTATAGATAGTAATCTAAAATTAACGTTTTTAGGCTTATTTAAAATGTATTAAGAGAATCTAAAATTTTCCCACCATAATGTGGTAAAACAACATTTAAATTATCATAAGGTAAATATGTATTTATGTTTATTTTAATCTTATAGAAATTACATTGATTTAATTTTTTTTATTCTCACTTTCAAAGATTTAGAAAGGATATGAAATTTACAATCAAAAAATTTTATTTTATATGAGTAGATTTATTTTCTTGGTCTTGTAATAGACAATACTATGTATCACATTCTTCTAATGATGCCAAATATGTTTCCAGTGGATATTGTTATGCTCATGTAATGTGGATGCAATACATGCTCAAATAATATGGAATTTGTTTTAGTAAAACACATACATTTTGTGAAAAAAATATTGTCATTTTTTTGATAAAAAAATATCACATCTCATAGGATCCAAAAATAGATATAACACACCTTTTCATTCATTATCACATACTATAATGTGATATCACATTAAAAGTCCTAATTAAATAAGAACAACTTGCATATATTTTTAATAAACATCTTAACTCTGATAGATTTTAAAAGATTAAATAGAATATTTGAATCATAAATATTAAATTATCATTTAAATATACATCATTTTTACCAGTCTCCTTATATTAATAAACCCTATTTAAAATGGATATTTCATATGTTGTGTCTTTCTAGAATCTTTTGTTATCTAAAAATATCAGTTTTCCTTTTCTTTGATTTTTTGTCTTCTAGGAATGTTGGAATAAATAAACTTTATAAAATATTTCATAAAATAAATTTTATTTCTAAAATATATTCTGAATCAAAAAATATATATGTGTTTTTGGGAATTTGTTTTAAAAAAAATCATTTGAATAAAAAATTTCTACTAAATTTGATCAGAATTAAAAACATCGTACAATACACATCAGAAAATATTTATGTTATAATGATTTTATGATTTAGTTTATTTTATAAAAAACATCATGAATATATGACATGATAAATCATTAATAAGAATATTTAATTTTTTACTCTATGAGTTATTCTTCTAAATTATAAGTTATTGAAATTATCAATTACTTTTCCTTTTATATTTTATGTTACATTTAATTTTATTATTTAAAACCTTCCATTGTTAAAAATATTAATTTATATATAATCATACAATAATATAGTGTAATAATATTGTTTTTTGAAAAAAAACATTAACAGTTCTGAAAATTTGTTAAAGTATTCAAAGATGTATCACAATAATCATATCATAATACAATTTTTCTTCCAAGTCATTAGATATATAGAATTAAAATAATCACTATCTAACCCTATATATAAATGAGTGGTTCACCTTATCCATCTCCAATTCTTAAGACATGAAATCTTCTTTTTTTATTTACTTTTAAACTTAGTCAAGAATGTATTAAATCACCACGATTCAATACATCTCTTTGATTATCAACATTAGTTTTAGTACGATGATATCTATTAAAGATTTAGAGATGGAAACTTTTGTAATTGAAATATTTTTCGAGAAAGCATGGTTTGATAAATATGATTAAAATATGAAATTAATTATATAATTACATGCATGGGAAATGATTTGTGTAGAAAAATATGATTCTAATTTACCTTTTATAGAAATTGTTATAGAATCCTATTATTTGGTATAATTCATTGTTAAATATGATATTTATGTGATTGTTTTTAATTGTTTTTAAAAGATTTTAAAATTAATAATTAAACAATTATATGATTTTATTTATCTTCCAATGGAATGATATTCTTACAATCTATTTCAAAACCTTCTAGAAAATCTAAGCTTCTTTAAAAAAATATAAACTAATATTATCAATATTTTTTTAATATGAGAAATATAGAACAATATAAATTATAAATCCAAATATAATATTTGTTATTTTATGGATGCAATGTTATCATATTCCATGAAAAGAAGATAGGGATACACTGAAAGATCTTAATATATTCATATTTGGTTTCCTTACCAATATGGGGAAGACTAACCTCGTGATTTTTGTTTTTATATCTATTGACTCTATTAAGAAAAACCTAATTAATTTTAAAATTTAAATTTTCTAGTGATTAATAAATAATATTTTGGTTAATTGTATGCACATATATCAAATAATTAACTAGTTTAATGAATTAAAAGAAAATATTAGAGTAATTGGAGAAGAGACCATCGAAAAAATTAAATTATTCCTCAATCTGAAACAAAAAACGTTTTCAGAAAAATCATACAAGGTATCATTCAATGATAAAGGTGTAAAATAAAATTAAATTGTTAGGGAAAAAATGAAATCGAAATTTTCTAATAGTAATCTTCAAAATAGAAACCCCTATGTTTGATGAGGATTTTGTGAATTTTATGGCACAAATGGCACAAAAAATCTTGGATAGCCTTGATTTGACCATAATAAAGATGTGTATTTAGATTTAGAAATAAAAATATCAAACATAATGAATGAGGTATTGAATAATAAAAAGCATAAGAAACTATATGTTAGAAAATAGTGATAGAAACCATGACTAAATGAGTTTAATAAGAATCACCAAATCATCATTTATCAATATCACCATTTGCAATATTATAATGAGTTAAAATTCTTTGTACACATTCTACCACCGATTTGTCTTTTCCTCATCCATCATTAGGAAAACAAATTAAAAATTGATGAAATTTATATTTTTTAAGTCATTATTTAAATTAATAATGGAAGTGAAGTTGATTTTCAAACTCACCTTGAAACGTTTTTTTAAAATATGTTTACCAACATATAAAAAAGTATGTTTTAAAAAACATCAATAAAATGATCAAATATCAGAAAAGGGTGTTTTATGAAGATTGCGGTTGTTATAGAAATAGTTAGAATGGGAAAAAATTAATAATAACCAGAAGAGGAATAATATAATGAAAAAAACTTCACTTCATATTCATTAACAACATATACATCCTTAGAATCTCAGTCTGATGAAAATCCATATCTAGTAGTTTTTTTTGTGAAGAATATTCATCACATGAGGAAAAGGAAGAGAAGTATTCCAATAACAGAAAATCAGACAAGGAAATGGCTGATATGGATATTTAGTTATAGATTGTTATAGATATTAAAATGTTAAATTGAATAAACGAGATATAGTAGACCATCTCATCAATTGAAAATTGATAAATCATGAGATTAATATTATACATAAATTATTAAATAATATGATATGATTAATTATATTTTTGAAACCTAAAATGAAATTACATACTAAACAGCTTATCTTCCAAACAATGAAGCTAGAAGTAAGAAGAACCATAATAGTTTTAATAAGAAATCAGAGTCTCTGAAGTTGATAATTGAATATGTTTTTTTGAATGAATTTTTTAAAATTTTATTAAAACATATGTCAAAGAAATAAAAAATAAGATTAAATCAAATGGTAAATTTTTTGAGATATGTAGATTGAGATTTAAAGTTACACGATGAATATATTATAGAATCTAATAAAGTATCATTTGATTTTGTTGATTACATTGAAATTCAATACATAGATGTCCTTGATATGTTGGTGTTTGGGGATTATGTCAAAGACATATAAAATTATCAGAATATTCTAATAAATGATCTCATGTAAGATATTCAATTGTTTAAATATGAAAATTCAAGAATAAGGTATTTTTACAAAGACATCGAAACACAGAAAGAAGGAAAAAAATATCAGCATTCATAATGAAGAGGTATATAATTTGAATTTATTAAATTGGATGTTCTTAGACATAGAATAAAATATCACCAAGGAAAATTATATAGTAGAATAATATAGAATAATATGTGATGAATTTAGAAATATGAAATCAATTTTCAAGAATCTCTACAATAATTAATTGTTGTTTCTTGAAATATTGAATTATTCACACTAATCAAGCATTTTTATTTGAATATAATGTGAATAATTTATTGAACATATTTTTTTTGAGTGATTTCCAATTTTAATTGAAATATTTTTCTTGCTTTTTATCTTTGATTAATATCTATTCAAATGAAATTTAATTACACTATAATTTGAAAAATTATAAAAAAATGTGTTACCTTTTTTATTCGTTTGATCAAACAACAATGTTAGTGAAATAATATACATGGAAGAAATTTCTAAAGGGGTAAAATATATTGTGGTGTAGAATATGATCCTAGATATTTTATGAAAATAAATGGGGAAATATTTTTTCCCTAACAATTCCATTTATGTTCATAAACATAAAATTATTTTTATGTTATTAAAACATAATATTTAATTATTTTAGGTGTTGTGTATTTTGATTTCCACAAAAGGTAGAGTTTTTTGATTCAAGAGTATAAACTCTAAAATTCTCTTTTTATTTTGTCTTAAAAATCTTAATCACTTTTTAAAAACATTATTTTACTAACTGTGTATATCTTATACATTTTATATTTTTATTGTACATAAAATCATTTTCTACCGAACATAAAAATTATATCTTAATAAATGAATATTAAATTTAGAATTTTTAACTGACATGGAAGACTAACTATGACTTAAATCTATCATAATTAATAGTGTTATGTCCATTATGTTTCCTATTATTCTATCCATGAGACTAATAAATTTTATATCCATAAAATATACAATAGTTCAGATCCATTTGGTAGTTCATAATTTATGTCATTGTATTGGAAATATTTTAGTCTATTAACTGAAAATATTTTATATTTTCAACATTTTAATTATTTCTATCGGACTAGATTTATTATAGTATGTAATATTTATCTTAAAACACCATCATATACAGATGTTTTGGTGAGATGTTTGGTGAATATCATCTGAGGCTATTTCAACCAACTCTAAGATTCATATAAATATGACCATTTGAGGGTTTCCTTTAAAAAAGTGCGCATTCAAGGAGCTAGTAGATTATGTATTTTTCAACACACTAAGTCACAATATCACTATACCAAAACATATAATAATTATTCTTTAAAACAATGAAATGATATTTTATTCTATGTATTTTGAGTGAGGAATTTTAAAATCCTTAGATTTTTTTCATTTTTCTTCTATTTTTTCAATCTTGGTTTAGATCGAAGCCTTTTGAGGATATGAGGACATGTAATACCAATCATGATAATTGTCTTATAAAAGGGTGGTATAGGACAATGATGATACTAATTACCATATCAATTTATTCTAGGGGTTTGGATGATAGAGATATTATTAAATTCAATTCGAGAGATTTATGGGAAACAATGGAAATAACTTAATGTTAGGTTGCAAATTTTGGATATATCAAGTTGGTGTTCCAGAATTCTATAACTGTTATGGTTAAAGAGTATAATACATTTTCTAAAAATTATAAATCACTCCCACTTTACAATATGCATTCATACTACTTTTAACAAGTGTAATATTTTTTTGGTGATTTGTATACTATAATTTTTTTACTAAATTTTTATAATTTTTTATTTATTTATGAACTAGTTAGCCTGATTAATTAACCTGATATAATAAAGGAATAGTTAGTTGGATATATATAGTTAGATCATCAGATGAGTTTTTGGGTGAAATAACATTATAATTCTTCGGTTTTAAGTTATATTAAAGTTTTGAATGACATTTCATTACATATTGTATCAGTTTTATACACTTATTATCTAAAATTGATGTCAGAATTGATTATTTGGTTAAATTATATTTGACAAGTATGTATATTCATTATTATATTTGTTTAGATGGATGTAATTACAGATATGTGAGAAAATTATATTTGAACAAAAATGATATCCAATTATCATCATTTCATATGAATTGGTATAATTTTTTCACACCACTTTGATTTTTGGTTTTATTCAGTCATTTAGTTTCTCACAATCATTATATTTATTGTGATCAATGTTCTTTGTAATGACCAAAATTTTTTCAATTAAAATTTTCACTTCTTATTTAATGTATTATAAAGATCATACATCACATAGAGAACCCAACAAAAACATTATCCTCACAAATTAATAATGATTCATTTTTAGCAAACCAACGAATAATTATACAAAACATTATAGAAGGATAATAAGTTAAGAACAAGATAATAAGAATAAAGAAAGATGTAATCATATATAATCATTCATGAAAATATAAATGATTGATTAATGGAAAAAGTTGTATTTCACTACGGCAAAAAAGGCATTTAGCTTATTTATTTATTTATTTATTTAATAAATTAAAGTTGTAATCATATATAATCATATATAAGCATTCGGCGTTTGGTGAGATTTGAACCCCTAACCTCTTGCATATTTTCAAAAGACTTTACCACTCCAGCAAGCTGGCCATGTGGTTAATAAACAGAATTTAATATACTTTTATATATTAATTGAAAAAACAAATAATACATAAATAATAGATATAAAATCAAGAATAATAAATAATAAATAATAAATAATAAATAAATATAAATAATTAATAGATATAAATAATAAATAATAAATAATAATTAATTATTAATAATTAATAATTAATAAATAAATAATAAATAAAAAATAATAAATAATAATTATTAAATATTAAATAAATAATAGATATAAATAATAAATAAAAAATAATAAATAATAAATAAATAATAGATATAAATAATCGATAATAAATAATTAATAATAAATAATTAATAATAAATAATTAATAATGAATAATAAATATTAAATAATAAATAATACATAATACATAATAGATAAATAAATATAAATAATAAATAATAAATAATAATAAATAAATAAATATAAATACTAATGAATAAAGAATAAATAATAAATAAATATAAATATTAAATAATAAATAAATATAAATATTTAATAATAAATAAATATAAATAATAAATAATAAATACATATAAATAATAAAAAAATATAAAAAATATATACTATATAATATATAAATATAAATAATAAATAATAAATAAATTTAAATATTAAATAATAAATAAATATAAATAATAAATATTAAGTAAATATATATAATAAAAACTAAATAAATAATAAATAATAAATAATAAATAATAAATAATAAATAATAAATAATAAATACTAAATAATAAATAATAAATACTAAATAATAAATATAAATAATAAATATAAATAAAAAATATAAATAAAAAATATAAATAATAAATAATAAGTAAATATAAATAATAAATAAATATAAATATTAAATATTAAATATTATATATTAAATAAATCGTAAATCATAAATAAATAAAAAATATAAATAATAAATATAAATAATAAATATAAATAATAAATATTAATAATAAATATTAATAATAAATATTAATAATAAATAATAAATAATAAATAATAAAAAATAAATAATAAATAATAAATTATAAATTATAAATTATAAATAATAAATAATAAATAACAAGTAATAAATATTATTATTATTAATAATATTTTATTATTATTAATAATAAATAATAAATAATAAATAATAAATAATAAATAATAAATAATAATTATGTATAAATACATAATAAATAATTTATAATAAATAATAAATAAATATAAATAATAAATAATAAATAAATATAAATAATAAAAATAAATAAAAATAAATAATATATATATATAAATAATAAATAATAAATAATAAATAAATAATAAATATATATAATAAATATATATAATAAATATTAATAATAAATAATAAATAATAAATAATAAATAACCAGTTACAAATAATAGATAATAAATAAATTAAAATATATTACAAATAATAAATAATAAAGGAAACAATATGAAAAAGTATGAAAAGACGTGATAAGGGATGGAAAATAATGAAAATGCATGAAAAAGGATGGAGAAGCATATGAAGAATGAGGCATTAGAAAGAATGAGAACGCATGAAAACTCGTGACAACTCTGGAAAACTCTTTAATAATTCAACAGAATCATCATAATAACCCACAAAAACCATTGATAAAGATAACAAGTCGTGGGAACCTAAATAAACAGTAATAAATGGAGCAACCGTTAAAACCCATCAAAACGGTCATAAAGAGACAAAAACATTGGATACACATTAACGAAGATAACTTATGATCCGAGAGTCTATTTTAGATCCGCGACCTGTCAAATCAAAGATCCTGAAACGATCTTCAACCTTAATGGTGAAAGAGTCTGAATGGACAGGCGGACCAGAAGTTACGACCATTTAAAAAAAAGCTGACGGGGAACATGTGCTAGAAACGAGGCATTGAAAAACATAACAAACCCGATACCCACTAAAATGGCCATAACATAGGATCTAGGAGTGCATGTGGGTGCCGCGACCAGTCAAACTGAAGCTCATGTAATGAGCTATGATCTGGCAGGTGGAGGAGGCCGAACTGACACGCGGATCGAATGTTAGGTCCATTTGAAGACAAGTTCGACGGGACACCGGTGACAAAAATGGGGTTTTGGAGACATTCGAAGGGGTTTTTGGGGTCGAAAAACTTGACAAAACCTGTTGAATTAGTGTGTATCTCTATTTGATGGCTTCGATTTGATATGTGGTAGAGCCCAAACGGACACCTGGAGCGAAAGTTATGGCCGTTTGAAGTTGGAGATCTTTTTCAACTTTCTTATAACTCTAATATATTCTGCACCTTAGACCGTCTCTCAGTTATGATTATATGTGCCTCTAGATATCTTTATGAGATTCGATTTTACTGGTCTTAGCACTTCAATGGACGTCTGGATCAAAAGTTATGGTCGTTTTAGTGATTTCGGTGTTTCTCGTATTTTTTTATTTTTTCATTTCATTTCGTGGTGATTTTACCGAAACCGCCTCTATTTCACGGAGGTTTTTTAAAAAACTGCCGCTAATCCTTGAATAAAATTTAATTAAAATAAAATAAATTTTATTTTTGGAATTTAGCGGCGGTTTTTTCGCGGCGGTTTTTAAACCGCCGCGAAATGGCAGCCCGAAACGCGTTTAGCGGCAATTTTCTTGTAGTGTTTATAGGATGTTTTTAATCCTAATGACTATTAGAAATATGACCACTACATTGGAAACCTATCCATTGAAATGGTAATGTGACCATTGTTAATAGTAATCTATCAACTAGAATAGTAACATTACCTATAAAATTATAAAAAAAAATCTTTGAATCTTATAAATGAGGGTATGCAGTATTTATATAATAGAATTAGTAAACATATGTTTAAAAATGATAAATTAAGGGTTGGGATTTTTGTGATTTGTAAAATATTAATTAAAATATTATTATTTAAGTATATTTTTTAGTGAAAATATGTTTATATCTTATTTTTATTATTATTATTATTTATGATACATTAATTAATTTTTCAATGTCTCAGAAAATCAATTATAACATAGAAATTAATATTTCTTTAATAAATGATGATTTTATTTGAAAATATTTACCCATTTTTAAAAAAATTATCTTTTTAAATATAATCCATCATGAAAATATACCTGGTGAAAAAATTTATTTGGGATTATTGAGACTTTCCTAAAATATATGAATTTTTGTTGGATAGTGAAATACCAGATCTTATAGGATTTAATATTTAAATCCAGATAAAATTATATTATTTGTAATTAATGATGTATAAGAAAATTATTGAAATCTAACATGAACTAGTTACTATAACTAGTTAGAAGAATAAATATTATTTATAGTCTTTAGTGAAAATTATAATCTAATGGATAAAATAATCAATAAACAAGCATCTAATCTCTTATAAATACCACCCCTCACCACCTCTTATCCTCAAACCTTATTATATTTTCAGCATGGTAATATTATACCCAATTAATCTCATAATCCTCTTACCCATGTCATTGTATTTATGGTCTCACCAAAAGACCAACTCTGTGATCCTTAATGATATTCTCATGGGGATGACATTCAAGAGGTAAAATATTCCTTATTTCTCTATTAAATTGTTTCTATCTTCTATATTTTCCTCACATATCATATCCAAAACAAAATAATAAATCATGTATTATATATAAGAATAGTAATTTTATTATGTTAATAAATAACACACAATAAAAACTCTTCTATTCTAAATTTATCTTACAAATGAAATAACATTGATCGAGATATTTCAATTCACCGCTATCATGGATGAAAATTTCTTATTGTACATTACCGCCATCATGGATGACTATAAAACCATTATAATGATAAAAATATAATCTAAAATGCATATTTTAATTTTATTTATTTTCTTTAACTAATGTATACATAATATTAAATAATAAAATATAACATGTTTTTGATGATTGAAAACCCAATAAAACAATAAAAAAATTTATCATTATCATTTTATCAATTGAATCATACCCATTTCAGAAAATTGAATGACATATGGGGCTATTTAAATGTATAAAATTGAATTAATTCAATATAATTTCACTTCTGGATAATTATTCCAATTTTAAAAGTACTTGCATAAATATAAAAAAATGAACCAACCTTGTATGAATAAAACAAATGCTCCAAGAAAAAGGAAATTAACCATTATAAACAATCAAAATTTCCATTAATGAACATAATTTTTTTTAATAAATAAACAATATAATTAATAGGTTATGAATTAAATAATCAAAGAATCTAATCATTTTATTTTGGATATTATGTTCAGGTGAATGACATATTATTACATTATTAACAGTATATCTTAACCTCCCTTTTTCCTCTAGGTTATTCTTTTTCCCTCTTTACAAATATGTATTTATTCATTATTATAGTATAATTATTATATATTCATTATATACGTTCCAAAAAAATTTATATGGATATAATACTCCTTATTTTCTGGGTAGATGCATGTTTTAAATGTCTCCCTTCTCAACTTATTATAATAAGCATGCCTGATTAAAGGTAACTTCCCCATTTCATCCCCATTTTCAAGTACCCTCAATAATATATTTTAATCCACCATTATTTTTTTAAAACCTCTAATTTCATCATGAAATCCTCTCATGGTTCATATATGGGTTTTTTTAAAACCATTATACCTTTTTTATATTAAATAAATATTTTCTTTCCTTATTAAATCATTTGAAGTTTGCTCATTTCTAATGTTTTTAAAACACTATTTTAAATGATTTCACTTCTGTTGGAAAATATTTATCATGATATTTTCATATTTTCACATCATGAATTTCCACGTATGATTTAAATCAATTATTTTTTGGACAATAGTATTACATTACCTTTGGTTATTCCTTATGACATGATTATGATACCAATTTTTTTCTATAGGGTATCCCTTATGTGTAATCTTTTAGATTGATTCATTATGGGGAACACATATTAATTAACATGTTATTATGTGTGGGACTGGTAGTTCTCCAATTAATTGGGTAATTATTAGTATAAGGTGATTTCTTATATGATATTAGGTAGTAATCTTAATCACTTATGTAAATTTTTTATCCAAGTGATATAGTCCTGGAAATTACCCATGAATCATGTTGGTGGAATGTTGAATGTTTCACGAAAAATTCATATGTTTTCTATATCCGATGATCTAATTTTCTATATTATATACTTCCATATTATTATTCATGTTCCATGAATTTTTATTATATAATTTCGTGCCTACTAACCCATGTGGTAAGCATTATTCTCATGTTAATCCCTTGACCGAGATTTTTATCTCATCCCTTTGTCCAAGCATTACCCTATTTATCCATGTAGACATAATATCTCGAAGGGAGATATGATCTCATTATTAATATTATATAAAATATTAAATTATTTTGGTTTCATGTTTTCAAATTAAGTAACTATTCATCCAACAATAGTAGACATTACGATCCTTGGTTTGTATTTGATGGATAATTATGCTTAAAATCATGTAATAGCATATGTAAAAGTATAAAGTCCTTATAGTTGAAATCATATAATGGTCTAGTTATTTTTGGAGATTAATACTATAAATCATTATTAAGAACACAAGGGATAATTTTATCACCTGGGATAACCATGAATGAATTTATGGGAATCAAGATTTCGGATATAAATTACATTTATAGGATTGTACATAAATGTTCACTATTTTATTATATATACTTGTTAAATAAGTATTCAATCCCACATAACTGTAATTTCATTTTAATATTTAATTTCTGTTAAAAGATGAACCCATTCCGACAATATTTGTGCTAGTCAAGGTGTCGATTCCCTAATGAAATGAAAAGTCATTTGAGAATAAGAGTGAAAATTGTCATGATATTAGTAGAAAAAATGGCTCAAGTTTTTAATAATATTCTTAATCATATAGAGCTCACTACTTATTCTAGGAAATTGAAATTTTTTTTTGAATCCTTTATGTGAAAAAAACCTCTTATATTTAGTTAGTCATCTGATCCCCTTATCATGTAATACTAGATTAACTATCACAACCTAGCCTACTTATGTCTTACCCACGACTATTGCATATTCACCACCAGAATATTATGGGATTTCAACCAATTTCGAGTATGCATATCTCAGAAATGGGAGGGATTAACCAAAATTACTTCTTCACAAGAAAACATCTCCATGCCTGCACAATAGGGAAATGTAAAACAACTGAAACAATGAATCCGTAAATATTTGATCCCAAAATAGTATAAGACAATGAAAGTAATGAAATCTAAACAAAGGGGACAAATTCAATCCCAAATAAATTTAAATGTCAATAATATACCTATATAGAGGAATAAGTCCATAGAAATCCCTTTTTAAAACACTATGGTCTCTCAAGCTCCACATATACGATACTCACAGAATGTCCTTCCTGGAATCTATCAAAAAGATCATCATCTTCAAGAGGCATGATATGTGTGGGAAAATACCATTCATGATGAGTATAACAATACTAAATAGCACACCCAAATAAACAAAAATAAATTAAACATGTATATTATTATTAATAACACATAATTCATTAAATGTATAACATGAACAACTAGATATACTCACAAAAGACACCATTCCACATGATGGTCATAACAAAATAAAAGCCACATGATTATCCTTGAAACAACACTCATTCCTGGAGAATCCACTCCATGATCATCTTTATAATATAAGACACTAGAAACAATGGTCTAGGTTATTTGTCCAAACAAAATTAATACTCATTAGTATAATAAGACTCTGATATACAGATAAAGTGTCATGATTAGAAATGTTGGGGGACCCCACAAACCCAATCAAGATCAACCCTCTACATTGGGAATAATATGAAAAAAATATCACAAACCCCACTTATATGGCCTTCTCTATGGAGGAACAATTCTCTTTTTAGGGAAATCATTCCGATTCCACAGACTGGAACTAGAGAACAAATTGAGATAGTGAATCACAGTCCAGTCTCATGGAGGGGCACCACAACTATATCTGAGACTTGACCTCTACAAGGGATCACAATATAGTGATATGGTCGTAATGTCACTTTTTACATTCATGTATTCGGACCAAGGGAAAATAATCAACCTATATTAGTCCAATCTAATAAAAATAAGATCCATAAAAACCATTTATGGTTTTATATGGCATGTACCAGGGGGTACATGGTGTGTCCACCTATCCCAATGCCTACCCATGTGAAATTACTCTCACGAGATGTAGTATCCATAATCTTAGTCTGTATAAGGAGTACATGGGTTTTAGAGACACATGGAATACTACACATTTCAACTCTTAATGACCATGTACCATGGTCATGTCTATGTATTATCCATATTACCCCAAATCGTGTTTGTGTACTAGTACACAACATGCCATATCATAATTTAATTTCTCTTGGTTTTTTGTACTCTATGATTTACATGTCGAGTCACATGGAAGGGGTCACACTTTATGTGATAGGGGTCGCTAAAGATGTGATCCTTAACACTAAATAAAACCATTGCACCAAAACATTGGGGGCACACATGACATGTAATACCGAGGTGAATGTCATGTTAGTCGCAGTTTTTAGACATGCTTCTGCACCATCCCACACCTCTCCAGATACATATCCCTTTAAAGAACCTATATATAAAGGTTTATTATGGCCTATATTCAGATTATATATGAATTTTGGGTCCGAAATCTTCACATATAATGATCAACAGGGAAAAATCCTAACTATTCAACAAAAAATTGAAGAATGAGGTCCAAAAATCAATCGGTTCCACTCACAATTATCCACTACTATTGTCACACCTCTACCACATCATCGATCACGATCAAAACTCCGGGTTTTAATCTGTTGCTCCATATAATGTCCAAATAACTACTGAATATGTGGTATTCTTTTAACTGTGGGCCAAACAAAATATCCCACGAAGAATGTGTCAAGAACGGAGGGAGAAAGAACTCGTAATAAAATGCGTGAAACAAACCTCGACCATTATTCATTTAGTCCCAATTTTTATCACATAAATTATGAATATAGAGGGATAAATCATTAAAAAATTATACTATTCCATAAAATTAAATTTACCATTTAATCGGGAATCAATTATGTTCATGGAATTTATTTTCTATCATTGAGGAGATCCACAAACTCTGAGGGCACGATGATCGATGATCCGATCAGGATTCATCATCATCCTCCAAGTAAATATATACAATAGTTTTTCTAAATCATAGGGGTTTGAGAGTCCAAACATTATGAAACTATATTACCAAGAATTTAAATGATATATTTTCATTGATTCAAATACAAATTAGAAAATATTCACAGTATAATTTATATTAATTTTCTATACCGCGATGAATTTTTATACAAAACGGCTGACATAGATATTTTTTTCATGTTTACGGTAAAAATTGCATTTTGAATTCATTATTTCCACAAAATTCTAGATATAATCCTAATTTTAGGAAATATATCAATTTCTCATGAAAAATATTTTCATATTCCATTTAATAATTTTAATATATTTAAAATGTTTATTTCAGGAACACTAGGCCTCCGAATCACAAGCTGTCTCAGCCTATGGTCTCAAAAATTATCCATATCATATTGAAGAATAATAAAATTAAAATATGAAATGTTAAATTCTTGCCATAATAGATCTATATATCCAAAAAATCTAAAATAAGGGCTACACAATATGATGCGGTTTTTAGCACAATTCTAAGTGTCATGTTCCCTTTTTCCCTCCCAAAGATTCCAATGACTCTAATGGATACACACAAGGGGAATTCATTTCCCATGCAGTATCATCTCGTAATAGTCATCAATATCATATAGGTACTTCCCAATTCTATTATAATGTTTTATTTGATTACCTCACTAATTGATAACATGTGATTGATCATGATCTTACCACCTCAATTGCAAAACATGGAAGACATCATATTCTGAGACCAACTGTTGTGGTAGAGACAAGCAGTTTTCCACACTTCCAACTCTACGTGATATCTAGAAGGGACCAATGAATCTTGGGGATAACTTACAATCATGTCTAAATATTCTCAAACATCAAGATGATGATGATATTTGGAAAATATGATATTCTTCCTCGAACACATGTGGTTTTCATTGTTAGTCCTTATAATATTGATGATAGTTATGTGTAGTATTTTTTTACAGCTAGATTACTTTAACCTATGATATTATATCTCGCACTATATTTGGTCCCATGAATACTGACTCACGTTGATCATTCCAAAAAATTGGATATCTATAGGATCTCTGATATATAGCCTCCAATGGTGCCGTACCAATGGTGGAATGGTAGATGTTTTTGTATACAAACAACACCACGGGTAGCCAGTCCTCCAATATCGGGCCAAACTAAAAAATAAAAGCATGTATCATGTACTACAATTCATGAATGGTCAACTACATCAGGCCATTAGTTTTAGGGTGAAATTATATGCTCATGTTAATCTTATTCACAATATAATCATGTAAACCACACCATTATCGAGATTTAATTCATGCAATATGGCCAGGGATGATCATCGAGGGAACTCTATGGAGAGAAAAAATCACCTTTACATTGTGGTGTCCCAAGATCTATACTAAACAGAAATATTTATTATCTATGATGTGGTATTACATGTGGAGTCGATCATTGATCACCAAGACGGAATTGTTTCTGAGATGTACGTGGTAATCGCATCAAAATGTCTATGGATATCCCATCGCACTTCCAACCTAGAACCTCAAGGGGTTGAGCTAAACCCATTGGATCATGGTGATTATCCTTTACATTTTGATGAGAGAGGCATCAAGAGACACGCAATGAAACACTCTTCTTCATACCGAGCTACCAAAACTAATTTCGGAGTTCATGATACATATTTTCCACACCTAGATGGATCTATAATGGGGATATATGAAACACTAGGAACACCCCATCCTACAATATAAATTGTACCATCATTTATCCTCTGAAAAGGATGATGTTCTATATACCATAATAATATGTATTAGGTGCATGTATGGTGGACATCTAGGTACATATGGACTTTATTCTGTTTCTACACACTGAGCATCCCTGACACTCTCTAAATCAAGAGGCGTAAATACCATCAATTGAGGATATGAAGTGATCTCCTAGTCCATAATAGACAATTGGAGTGATGATAACATCATTTTAGCCTCAGTAAAAAATTAATAATATGATATATTGTTTAGTGAATCTTCCACCATGTCACCCATCCCATGAGTATATTCAAGATCATTATCATAGTCCTGTAGGAACTATAGTCGTCACCAAAAACTCATGAAATGATCATTCTGATATAAGATACACTTCAGACTTCTATAGTGAGGGTAAATTATAAACCGCTCATCATCTAGGAAGTGTTTCAATATCTTCAAGTTGAATAATAGAACTACAAAATCAAGATCATGAGTCCCATCGTTATGCACCTGTGGTCTCAACTAATATGAACGATAAGTAGTAATTAAATTCCTATACATAATCCCTAAAACCATATTAGGTCCCAGATGTATCATAAAACACAATGTAATCAATATCCTTCTTTATAAATCATAGGATATGAACACTCATCAGCCTCTTTATCAACTCCCTAAAGCACTATATTCACCATTCCTTCCACATTAATGGTTACCCTTATCGATGTAATGGTGACAAGGGTGAAGTATCACTAAATATGTCGGGTAAAAACCACTTATAGTACCCTTATAACCCAAGAAGACTCTTCACCTTAGTAACACTCTTGTGTGGTTCCCAGGAAAGCATTGCATCATCCTTTACTAGGACCACCACTACTCTAATCTCTATGATGACATTTCCTAGAATTTGGACCTCTTGAATTCAAAATTATCACATAGAGATCTTCATGAAAATATAGTTCTCATAGAGTACGTATATTACAATCCATATATTTATTTAATAATAAACATTGAATGATATGTACACTAGGATATCATCATTGAAGACTAACACCAAGGACTCTATGAAGAGATGCATGATCCGGTTCATGAGTCCCATGAAAAATTTTGGGGAGTTGCTGATGCTAAATAGAATCTCCATGTAGACTTAATGACTATAACAATATATGAATGCTTTCTTATAAATATTTTCATCCCATACCCATTTACAGTGATATTGTAACCGAAGTTTAATCATTAAAACCCATCATGTCCCTCTCAACTGAGAAAAAAAGTTCTTTTATCCTCGATAGTGGATAATTTTTATTCACAATCACCTAATTCAAGTACTCGTAATCCAATCATAACATCATGATCCCATCATCCTTGGAATGAAATTCTGTGGTTACCCATGGGAAAACACTAGGTCTCCCTAGGCCATTATCATACAAGTCCTCCAACTACTTCCTCGGCACATGATGGTATATAGGATCCATCTAATATACTGGTGTAGATGTCATTGTCATCCAAGGATGAAAATAAATGCTTAATACTATTTCTCAACAAGGTGGTTAACCGAATTTGTCTTTACGAAATAATTTCTCAATCTCCTCCACCACCATAGTAAAATGATAGCATACAACATCCACTAATACATGATTCATGCTATCCATCTAATGAGTAAAAGTATTCAATTTCTTATGCCCATGCTCATCATTTTCATCCAAGGACTCCATTTCTCCTATAATAAAAATTTCAATCCTTCATTCAATATACATTTCATCCTCCACAGAAATTCGTCAATATGGGTATGAAATGTGGCTATCTTCTCCTTACCTTGGATGACATCATATAGTCTTATTGCTGAAACAAATAGATCCCACACAAAAATATCACCTCCAAGGATAAGATCACATTTTTGATACAAGATCTAAATAAATATTTCATATCCTGTTAGGGTTTCCAACAACAAGGGTCAAATAAAAGTCGCAACCAAAATCTCTAAATCTCAAACCAATAAAGTGGAAGGAAAAGAATTTATTGAAAATGTGAATATCAGGAGTACAAATAAAGTAAAATATACATAAATAATACCTTATATCATATTTAGATCCTCAACATCATTGGAAATCACATATTATAGTTTCCCATAACCCATACCCCTTACTACCTGATCCTTGCATGGATAGAAGGTGGTGGTATTGGTTGTAATAAGTAAAAATTCATAAAAAATCAAATTTCTCTTCCGACCCATATGTCATGTCATACTCCATGTGGAACACCCATATACTAATTTAGTACTTCTCTCTATGGTCCCTAAATTGTCTTTTGATCATTTGTATGATGTGTCAAATAATCTCCAGTCGCATGTCACAGAATATCAAAGGTGAAACACTACCTCACACTTGACTAATACTATCCACTATGAGAGACATGTTCCATTATACCATAGTCTTGGGATCACCAAAAAATTCTTCTAACATTTATATGTCCCTATGGATTCCATTGTCTATATTTTTATAATGTCATAGTTACTAGGTGCCAATTGATTGCTCCCACTATTAATGTCTTCTCGGCCAAAAATCTCTCCACTATGAAGGACCCCTTAAGCAACCCATCAAAGATGGTAATTGGAAGGGATATTAATGAGTCCATCATTTCCTAGTGAAGACACAATCAATGGTATGTGAAGAGACGAATATATTCCACATCATATTAAAGGACTAATACAAGAGATCAGTAATCCTCAATGAGTACACTAACATGGGCATACTGCCGTACTACAGAAGATAGAGTTCATAGACACACACAAATAATAGCATTGGTAGATAGAACTCTTCTATGAAGATATTCACAATGTATATCCGGGATTGAAATATCTCATTTTGTGACCGACTAACCAAGATCCACCATCTCCCAATGGATCCTTGATGAGGAATTGATGTAATGAGTACCGTCTGTTCCTATGGCATCCTCACAAGGTGGAAAACAAGGGTGATTGCCTCTAGCTATACCTCATCCTTTTAAGGGTATATATCACCCATAAATATTGATGTTTTATACATCTAAGACTCATGCTACACTCTCATCTTTTGTGAGTCCTCATCTACTATTAACAGATCTTGATTTTTCTGGACGGTTGGTGGTATATATGGTAAATAAGCCAGCAGTTTTATATAGGGTACATTCCCCTGTACCAATGACTCTTCTTTAGGAAAATCATACTTTTAATCATGTATTGGAATATTGGATGGATATCTAGATAGAGGAATGTTGAAATTAATACATGATATATGATGGTCAATATATTTTATATTGGGATATGGCTGAGGAATGATATGTAAAATAGAACAATTATTATATAATTAATGTTCCAAATAATTTGCCTATAGCCAAATTTAACATGTATTGAGTCAAAAAGAAAGTAATGAGAGTCTTGGTGTATGGATATGTCATAAAAAGCACCAAAACTGGAAACCCTTTCCTGAAATACAAACTCAAAATAAAATAATTGTTTTCACAAACCAACTAACTCAGTCTATTACTATGGAAGAATTGTCTCCTCTAATTCCACTCTATAACAACCCAACCCATTAATGTCTGACCCATGATTACTACAAGCCAAGCAATAATAGGAAAACGGATGGAGACAATCCTTGAGTAGCTATATCTCTCAAATGGGAGGAATTATCATAATTTACCTACACACAAACACACACATAACAAATCCCACACATGGAAGTAATCTTTAGAAATTGAAAAAAATCATGCATACCTATTTGATACCACAACATAATATGATAGTAAAATTACTAAAATATGAGAAAGTAGATAAATATAAGACAGTATTTTTATATATCCTTCATACACCATGGGAGAGGAATAAGTTAAAATCAAGATCCCAATAAAAACCCACAGTCTGTTAAGGACTAGTTATGCCCCCACTCCTTGTCCTACTTGGAAACCATCGAAATGGTCAATATCATCGTAAAACATGACACATGAGGGAAAATACCATGCATTGGTGAGTATAAAAATACTTAGTAGGACTCTTTTTAAAAATAATATTGTATTGAAATTTATAGTAATGTCAATAAAAGTTATAATAATTAATGTACGATGGAGACACATAGATACACATAGGAAAGGCACCATAGCACCAAGTAGTCATAAAAAAAATACAACCACATGATTAAAATCAATGTAATGATCATTTATGTAGAATACCATTGATGTGACAAGAATTCATCAATGAAACTCAGCAAAAAAGTCAACGTCAATATGCCCCACCTAATGAAATCTCACTGGTCTAAGAAGACTCCAATACACAGATAGAGGATGAGGCTCATAACCACTGGGGGACACCACAAACCCAATATAATGCATCCCACTATGTAGGAGATCATATTTCAATGATAAAACCAACCATACAATTATATCCTTCTATATGGAGGATCAATTCTCTGCTAATGTAGGCCATGTTAATTTCGAATACTCCAACAAGGGAACAAAGGATGATTGATGTTCACACTCCAATCTCACATAGGCCACGAAAACCTTATCTAAGACTCAAACTACATAGGGGATAGAAATAACTAATATATATATAATTTCACACTTAATCCTTATGGAAAAGTACCATTATTACATAATCAACATATACTAGTTCAAACTAAGTTAATTAAGATCCACATGAACTCTTGAAGGGGAGTACATGATGTGTGTCATTGGGTAAACAACATGTCCAGCTATCCCCATGCTAGCATCTGTGGAAGAGCCTCACACATAATGTAGTATGCATATACATTATTTTTAGAATGTGTAAATGACTCTTAGGGACATATAGTATCCTTTCGATGTCACATGGTCATGTTTGTGTATTAAAGATGTGTCTGTTCACCTACCCATGTACATCGAGCCGTGTTACTGTACTAACACATGACGTTCCATCTGGTAGTGAACATTTTCCCATGTCAATGTACTATCTGATGTACAAACTGAGTCACATAGAAGGAATTAGTTTTTGTGTGATATGGGTCCATTCTATTTGTTACTTAACTCTATGAAAAACCCTACTCTATAGCCATGGGTCCCATATAACATGCATTCCCAAAGAATACGCCCTCTTTCTCTCCATTTCTATTTCTTCATCTATGAAATCACATGCCTCTTATGAACCTATTACCTTGTCTAAAAAAATTTATTGCAGTTTTTCTAGTACCATATTTATCGGTTCATAGAATCTTCATTTCCATATATTATGGGAGAATGATCCTCTAAGAAACAAATCACAGTTCAAAAAAATTACGATGAATCTGATCTATAAATCTGTCTATTCCACTCCCAATTATCCTCCACCAGCATCACACCATGATATCATAATCAATAATGAACTAAACCAATAGTACCTATTTTTTCACAATATAATAGGTGTGAAATAATGGAATACCTAGTTTTCATCAAATTATGAGACAAAACAAAACACCCATGATAAATGTGTGAAGAACAGTGGGATAAAAAATCAAGTAATAAACTGTTAGAAATGACCCTTGACCATTTTTCATTTGTCCTTAGTTTGTTATCATTGGAAGGATTAACGAATAGTGGTAAATCATTGTTCTATTAAATAATTCCCTCAAATTAAATCTACTAGTGATCTGCTAATAATTATATTCTTGGAATTCATCTGTATTCACCTAAAATCGAATAATGTGATGAAAAATCTCAAATAACAACATCAAACCACGAGTTTGGAAAAATAATTGATAATGAAAGTTTGTGTATAAATTTTTTATGACATCCAAAAACTACTTTACTGGGATGATCAATGATATGTTCACGATATATTAACATCCACCATGAAAATAATTTCAACCACTTTTTTGAATATCTGGGATTGACTGGACAACCCAGAGTATATTATATAACCATTCATTTAACAGAGAGATATTCACTACCTCCAAAATTGATCAAAATAAATAAATTATTTAATATATATCATTTATCTATTCCTAGAATTATATTTTCACAAATGGTCTGTACTGAAAAATATGATGTCACAACTAGGGGAAAAATAGGTTGTATACTCAATGGTGAACTCACTATTATCATCTAGGCCCCTATTCGAGAGTTAATACAAGTTTTTCAATAAAACTGAATTGGAGTAGTTTTTAATATATTTAATATATTTCAAACATTTATTCTATTAACAACCGGACTCATAATTGTATGACCTCTCAGTACTATGAATAAAAAATAATCCATATAATATTCAAAAATAATATATAGATAATTTGAGATGTTACATTTTTTTCTATTGAGAATATATTATTTATCATCCAATTATCTAAATATTTGAATTTTTTTCTGGTTGTTTATCTTTTTATGGAGAATTAGATTAGTGGTGGGAACATATCAAAAAATTAAGTGTAAGGATGAAATTGATTCCCTAGATTGGGAGGAATTCATGAAAATATTTATCAATAAATTTTTTCCTTGAAATAATCATCATAATATGGACAGTGGATTCCTCATACCTATATAAAAAGAATATAAATATATTATGGAATATGTTTGAAACATCTCAATACATGCATGATATGCCTCTGAAATTGTCCAGAACACATTAATCAAAAACTAATAACCTATTTAGTAGACTAATGTAGATTCCATGAAATGAATTCGAAAATATAAATTTTGACATCTATGAGGACATTATCTATTGGGACCTTAATTTTGTGAATGATATTGGGAACTCTCAATGTTCTTGTGGGATTAGAGATATAAAGTGGAAAATGATGTTTAATTTGGGAGGATCAATGCATAAATCCTATGATAGAATGTAAACGAAATATCCCACATGCAAACATTGTCAGACGAATTAATTTTTTGAAATATCTAATGGGAGGAAGGATATTATTCCATTGTGGGAGAGTGGGGTATGTAGATAATTATTTCTAAAGGGATATAATGATGCCTAATGATGGAGAAGACCAAATAAATCTTCTGATAATTAGTCAGCCTATAGTGTATTTTTCTAATAGAAATGATCAAGAGAATTATGTAATCCAAATCACTTAGATAAGGGTTATCAGAGGTAGTCAAAAGAAAAAACATCCATGGAAGCAAAGAAAGGGAATATTCTATCACAAAATTTAATTTGGACCACAAAAATGACGTGGTCACAGGTATGCTGGATATTCATTCAATTATGGAGAATTTACTATTTGATTGTAGTTCTATGAATTCATTCATATCTAGTATAATTACTAGAAATATTCCAACAACACATTATATTATATAGGTTGAGTTCTCTATATGAATATAAAATAGAGATATTATTTCATCTAGTGTATATAACTCCTCGTCATATAATTATAAATGAGTTGACCTTCATGAAAATCTCTTCTCACTTACCTTAGTAGATATTGATTTCACATTGGGAATGAATTGGTTATCTTTATAAATATCTAAAATCTACTGTTGATAAAGGAATGTCAGACTTCACATCAAGAAGAATCCTCCAATTCAATAAAATATTACAGAGGACAAATCATCTTCAGAATCATCATCTCAATTGGGAATATTACTGAATTATGAGAAAGAATATCTTGCTAAAAATATAGAGAAAACGAGTGGAATGATTACTAAGGGAATGACCTTTATGAGGGACTAAACTGATGTGTACATCATAGAATTTCCTAGTACTCCTAAAAAAATAATGATTTTTAAATTTAATTTATTCTTGGATCTCTTCTAATATCAATGGATCCTTATAAAATGGCCACTACTAAGATGGGGGAACTGATGAATCAGTTAAAAGAGAATATGAGAAAGGGATTTATAGACATGAGTGCTTCACTATGAGAGGTCTTACATTACTCTTTTTAGAGAAAAAAAGGGTCATTGTTCCATTATATTTATTATCATGATATCAAAAAATCATGATAAAGAACAAGTTTCCCCTTCCACAGATAAATTATTTTTTCAATAAACTATATTGGGCCCAATATTTTTTTATTGTGGACCTTTGGTCATGATAGAACTAATTGAAGGTAAAGGAGGAAAGAATTCTTAGTACTACCTTTCTACTGAGGTATGGGATCTAATATATTGTGGTGATGCCCTTTCGAGTCACTAATTCTATAAACAATTTCACAGTTATAACGATTAGTAATTTTTTTATTACCTCTATAATTATGTGGTAGCCTTTATAGATGAAATTAAAATATACATAAAGATAAATGAAACCCCAAGGATTATTTGAATAATTATAAAAATACATTATATATGGATAAAATATATGCAATGTATCATAAATATGAGTTATATATTAAGGAAGTATCATTCATATAGCTTTTTATCACTAGAAAATGATTATTTTTAGATCCTTCAATGAAAAATCTATTCAATGAGTTTCGTAGACCAACATATGCAATAAATATCAGATTAATACATGGTATTTATATGTATTATTGATAATTTTTAATGAACATCACAAGATTTAAAACCCAATAACCTAGATACATCTGAATGTGGTAATGTTTATTTGGTCTAGTGAATGTGAATACTCTTTGGATGAGTTTAATATAACATTTCTCACTACACAATTACACACACTTTCTAATAAGTGTGGAAATATCTGATTTATACCTATATTCTTAAAAACGTTCATAGGATGGGTACATATTATATATGATAAAATTATAGACCATTCATCAAGGTTGTAGAATGTTTATGTGGAAAATAATTCCATGTATGATCTGGAATTGGTAGTTATGGACTTCATGATGAAAATATAGTGATATTTTCTCTTTGAAGTGAATTATTAATATAAACTAATCATAATACCCAAAAATATAAATTATCATATAAGGAAGTTAATTTTTTCTGACTAAGATGGTTAGATCTCACCAATGATCATGAATTATTAATCTATTTCAATCGTGGTAATGAATATAATGTATCTGATGTTTATATATAAAGGATCCTCGACATTATCAATTATGATAATTGAGGATTATCCAATAATCTTAGACATTAAAAATAGGGATATAATATTCATAAATTATAGTACATCATATTTTTTTCACAAATTATTCTCAACCATTTCTTATTGTGAAAATAAAGGATGCTCATGGAAATGATGTGAAGACTACAGAAAGTTACAACTACAAGAAAATAAAAAACATAATAGTTAATAATTGATGAGGAAGGATTTTTAATATTTGTGTCATGATTATGTTTACTATTCAATATAATGATACATTAAGTGATAATGAATGATGATCATAGCTTAACCATAACTACTCACTAAGAGATCACAAATATGTATTGAGATCTATGAAAATAACATTTGTTGGGATAATATGAATTAGTATAATAATGAATATAAAAATAGTTTTTTCATGTTATAAAGCGAAGATGAAAGAATAAAGTTTGAGTGAATGATTCAATATGGGATTTTATAGACCTCATCACAGTTATGTCTCATATTATATTAATTCAAGAGGACTTCTCTCACACATGAGCCTCATCCCATTGGTGATGTCTCTCTAAGTGCATCTATGAGATACAGGTTCAAAACATGAGGTTGAATAATTATGGGTTACTATAGTCGGTATTGTAGTAGTACTATGAGGGTACTATAGCAGGTATTGTTTGGTACTATAGCAGACAAATGTGTTCACTTCAGTCTACCAGTTTTGGATTGGAGTCCTTAATCCATTCAGGTAACCTAGTCCTTCAGATAATTAAGGTTTTAGAGCAAAACTTATAGCCATCGGGTCACATCAAGGTCTTCGGGACACCTCAAGGCTTTCAGGACAACTCATGGCCTTTATGGCCACCAGATATGCATATTCCCAGACAAATTCTCCAAGGAAAAAGCTTCAGAGGAGGATTCAAGAGAAATAAAAATTAACCATAACATCGCAAAATTGATTTTAAATAATGAGAGGGTATTTCATTGCCATCGGTATCAGGCATATGCATTACTACATAGGACTGCTAGTCGAACAGTCATTCAAAGGTGGAGAGAAAATCATGATGTAGATGATGGGGAGGAGCAGTTTCAAGTAGTCATAGTTTGTATGATTTCTTTAAGACCTAAGCGTCCTTTAATGTTTCCAAGCCCACGTTCCATGTAATCACTAACCCTACGGGCCTTGTAAGGATTCCCCCTCAACCCTTTAAAGGGGGTTATCAAAAAAAAATCAAAAAATAAGTCCTTCGGGCAATTCAGTTCATGAGGACTTATCGCTACATCTACAAAGAAAAATATATATAAATGATGTTTTATGGATGCATAGAGTACCATTATGGATTTTATTTGATAGTGATCTATGATTTCCCCCCAACTAATAAAAAATTAGCCATTTTTTTAAATAATGAGCTGAAATTTAGTAAGATTTTTCATCATCAAACTCATTCAAATCAAATAATACTATTGATACACTAGAATATAGGATGGCAAGATGCTATATGGACATTGAAGGAGGATGTGACCGACTTCTACATCTGGTTTTTTTATTCTACTAATAATTTATACTCAAGAACCAAAATGGATATATATGTAGCACTTTATGGTTAATGATGCTGAACATCAACATGTTGGGATGATGTTTGTGAGTGTTAGAATCTAGGACATGAAATTGTTGAATAAATAATAGAAATTGGGAGAACCCATCAGTGAAACAAAAAGGAAGTCAAATTATGACAGAAGAGTTATATTGAAAATTGTATATGGGACCGATATTTTTTTATTGATTAAAATTCATTCCAAAAAATATATCCACGTATGAGAGTCATGATATTTCTAAATAAAGGTACTCTATATCACATATACATCGACACCATCTAGATTCTTGGTCATGTCACAGTTTTGTTCTATTAACTTTAGATTACACCAACCATGTCTCAAGTACATGAAGTATTTCACATATATATGTTGTATAAGTACATGAGAAATACAACACATGTATATAATTCATTGTTCTTACCACTTGAAAATGATCTCTCATATGAGAAGAAACTAGTGATGATCTTGGACCATAGATATATAGTTTTATGCCACCATAATACTCATTAGGTCAAAGTATTATGGTGAAATAATAAATATGAATATGGGATAAGAGAAATTGAGTAGGATATGAAGGATAACTACCCTAACCATTTTCGATCATTTTTAAAATTAAATATAAATGGTGATATTTTATAAGGTGGTAAGAATTTTTTGACCAATAATGGTATTAATGATTTTTTATGCCATTTAGTATAAAGCACATAAATCACATAGAGATCCAAATAATAACATTATCTTAATAAATGAATAATGATACATTAGTTATCAAAAAAACCAATATGAATGCCAAATATTAATGTGGGTTAATAAAAATTAAATGATACAATTAGAATATGAAAATTTGGATATTCTCGTTCCATGAGAATTACCAAAATCATGAGAAAAGTTGTAAAAATAAAACATAATATTCATAAAAAAATATCTATTTAAAATATAAAATTAAATATATCCTTGTAAGAAAATACAGGTGATTAATTAATGGAATACTAGGTATCTATAAGAAGTAGTGAACACTTATGAATATTGAAAATATTACAATTTTAATAGTAACATAATTGTTGGAGTAGTATTGTGACTGCTTGTAATAGTAATCTAGCCACTAGTATAGTAAAATCACTTATAAAAGTATAAATAAAAATTAGGTATCATAAAAATGTATGTATTATATAATTATATAACAGAATAAGTAATTTTTTTCAAAATGATAAATTATGTGTGTGCATTTTAGTGAAATTTAAACACTTATTTAAAATAAAAAAATAAATATAATTATTTAAAATAATTTTTTTCCTATAATATATTCATAAATTAATATTATGAGGTATTATAATTTTTTTGTAACTTAATTAATTTTTTAATTGTGTTATTAAATCAGTAATGACATAAAATTTGATATATTTTAAATAATTGATTATTTCAATTAAAAATTTAATTTCTAATATATATATATATTAATAAAATGGAGTCCATTTTGTAAATATATATGAAAAAAAATTTGGAGTAAATTTTTTTGGTTCAATCGATAATTGTGGAATTTTTAGTGAATAATGAAGTATTGTAATTAGTGGTATTTAAGATTTTAATCCGAATACATTAAATTCTGATTCATGAATGATGTTACACACCATTATTTCGAAATCTAATTCACTGGTAAGATTAATTAATCACATGAATCAACACTAATTATTGTCTGAATCCAATAGAGTTAACTAATGGATAAAATAATCAAAAAACACCCCCTCGACCCTTATAAATACCATCACTAACCACATATTATCCTCACACATTCTATGCAATTGAGAATTATAATTTTATAAAAACATTTCCTCCCAAAATTCATCTCTATAATATACCCTTGATGGTATCCCCAAAAGACCAATTATATGTTCCATATTGTGGTTTTAAAGGTGGATATTTCCAAGAGGTAAAATCCTCCATATTTCTATTTCAAAATATTTAATTCTTAAACATTTCAATAAACTACATTATCCAAACAAGGAATGAAAACTCAAGTGTTATATATATAATTTAATTTTAATTTTTTAATGGAATATGCATCATAAAAAATCTTTTCTTCCCTTATTTTTTCAAAATGAAAAGACATCATCCATGACATGTCGATTCAACAACTTCATAGATGATGATTTTTATTTTTATGTTATCGCGATTATAGTTGGACATACAACTATTATAATGGTGAAAAATATATTAAAATTTATATAATCACATTTTTATGTTATATAATGGATATATATATATAATTAAATAATAAAACAAAAACATTTTGTGACGATAAAAAACCAGCATAATAATCTATTTGTTTTTCATTAACATTTTATCAAATTTACCATTGTTATGTCTAAAACAAAAAGAATATATGAGACCATTTAAATGTATATAATTTAATTAATACCTTATTATATCACTTCAATATATTTATTAAAATTTTACAAGAAATTACATTAATATACACAAGTGAACTAACCATGAATACTTCAAATGAATACTCCTAGAATGTTGAAATTATACATAATAATGCATGAAAATGAAAATTAATGATCCTATTAAGATTGTAATAAATAATATATATTTTCAAGAAGACTTAATATAGATTATTAATTAATATTATTTGATTATACATATAATTATTTTCAATAATAGAACACATCCAGAAAAAGTAAGTGACCTCTCCGAACCACAATTTTTCATTTAGGTTATGTTTTATCTATATTTAAATGAATTTATTTCTTAATATATATTATATAATTTTTATAATTTCATTTTATATGTTTGAAAAATATATATCATGAACTATAAAATTCTTTTTTGGAGGAATAGATGTTTTAAAATGTTATGTTCTCTATTCCTTTCGATAAGAATGCTCGATTAAATGCAACCCCTCCATTTCATACACATTTTAATTCAGCACTCGTAATATATTTTAAGGAACCATTATTTTTATAAAATAACTAATTTCACAATGAAGAAAATGTATTTTAATTTCTGGTTTTATAAATACATATATGTATCTATCCTATTTCAATACATTTTATTTTACCCCTTAAACTACACTATAGTGGATCATTTATAAAGTATCTTAAACAAACAAATTTAGGTTTTCAACTCTTTTGGACATTATTTATCATAATATATATATAATTTCCTATATTAATGTCCATTTATAATTTAATTACATTCTTTAATGGATTGAATTAGGATATTCCCATTAGTACTACTTTATGATAGGATTATGATACCCATTTCATTCCATAGTTAACCAGTATGTGTATTCAATGTGTTTGATTACTTATGGGGAACACACATGCATGGACATGTTAGTATTCGTGAATCCATATATTAATCCAATGAATTGTTTAATAATTAGTCTCCTGATACATCATGAATGTGATTAAGGAGTTAAACTAATTCATATGGGTGTTTGTTGACCATGTGACATAGTAATGAATGTTATCCTCTTCACAAGACTATTTAATGTTGTATTTTGCTTAGAAATTACTATGTTTCATGATATCAAGATTCAATTTTTGATATGATATTATTCCCTAGGTTTATTCATGTTTTGAATCCATTTTACATCGTGTTATTCCTTCTAACTAATGTTCTATGATTTATTCCTTTGTTTATTCCCTTACTAGGATTTTTAGATCATGACTTTCTTCATGTATTCCCTAGGTAATCTTATACAGATGTAAGAGCTCAAATGAAGATAGAATATCATTTTGGAGATAATATGAAATATTAATTTATTTTGGTTTCATGTTTTCAAATTATGTACCTAGTATTCCAAATAAAACTATCTTTACAGTACATGGTTTGTATTTTAGGGTTAAATATTCCATAAATGATATAATAATATATTAAAAATTATATGATAATTATAATCTATACTACTCCCCATCATTATTTATACATTATTATATTCATCTATGTCTATAGTTTCAATTTCCACTAACATGTTTTTATTTTTTACATAGTTATGTGTTTTTATATATGGCCTTCATATTTAAATTCACCTAATTATTAGAGGGATTTTTTTAAAAAATATTTTTTATTTGGAATTCAAAAATATGCTTTTTATGATGGAAAACCATGGATTTTTATGATCAAATGAAAAAAAATTAGGGTGGATATAATGGTACACCATTAGATATTTTTAAAAAATAAAATTAAGTTTGATAGTGTGTACGAAATGCCACTCTGATCTTAAACAAACCACAATTTTTTTTTTAAATATTACAATTATAGCATTGATATTGAACTAGTACGTATGAATAGTATAAACAAATTATGAATTATATACAGAGGACCTGATCAAAAAACATTTATTTATTAATTTATCTCAAATAATTACTTAATTTCTAGAAGAATAATTTTATGATTTAAGAAATATATTTCGAAAAAAACTAGTTTTTTTTTATTTCTGAGAAAATAATATAATTAATTTTAGGACCTTTTAAAAAAGTTATTTGATAAAGTGGAATTTTTTTTTGAAATTATCATATGAAAATTATAAAAATCTTATATATTGATAATTGTAATAATTGTCTGATTTTTTTACGAATAGTAAAAAACACTAATTTTTATTGAAAAATGTATTTTATTTTTATTTATTAACAAAAAATTTATTTTGGATTAGTTATAAAATTTCATCACTTCATATTAATTTAAAATAATATGATTATGGGTTTAAATTAAATTATATTCATTAATTTAGTATAATTAATTTTTATACATTTTTATGAGAAATTATTTTTCATTACATTGTTGTAGTTTAATATTAATATAAATCGTGGATATAATATATTTTAAATAAAGAGAAATGGATTCTATATCTACAATCAATATGACTATATTTCTTAAAAATTGTCCATTTTATGAAATTATTTATAGTAACCATATTAATTTGACTAATCCTATTAAAAGGTATATGGGTTAATTAAGGTTAAAATGTAATGATAATAACTAATGATTATCCCTAACAAGTGAATTGAATTACATGGTTTAGTATATATGATATTCAATTGTCAAAAATAATTATATATAGACTTTTTGGTGCAATTTAATGATTTTGACCCTCAATATTATTTCAAATAATCAAAAAGTAAAGGATGTTCTACTCTTTCTTCATTATATATAATTTTTTTATATTTTGATAAACAAATGATATATATGTTATAAATATTAAATCAATATATAAATTATTATTTTTCATCATGTAATTTTATTTTTTATTTTTTATTGATGAAAAATATCATTAAATGCTTATGAATAATGTACATAGTTCATGAGTATTCAAAAATATTAATAAAATGAAATAAAGAATTCTAAAAAAATATTAATTTAGTGTGTTTTATGTTTAAAAAAATTATATAATAAATAAATATGATAAATATATTACTACTTTTAATTTGAATAAAATTATTATATTGTATTTGGAAAATTAGAATTTAATTATTTCATCCAAAATAGACTTAAATGATATATTATTTTAGGACCCAACCCATGTTGCTTAGAGATGATGGATGATTTTATTAAAATGGAATACAAACGAGGAATATTCATCTCGATGTACAGAATAGTTTAATTGATTTGGATATAATACACTTATAGAAGTTAAACATTAAAACATTAAATTTAATGAAACATATATGTTTTGTTGGGAACATCCACAACTATAAGTTTACCCTTGCAGGTCGGCCATAAAAAAACTTCTCCTTGTCCAGATAAAATGAAACATAACAATGGGTGAGCTCAAAAAATCATTAAGGGTAAAAATTATAGAGGAAGATATCACAAAAATAAGCAATAGGCTTGGTGAATAACTAAAAACACATGACTTTAAAAATAAACATGAACACATTATTACAACAATATGAGAAGAAGAAAAAATGCCATAATAAATCATAATCATGGGTATTCTACTAGTCAAATAACCACATTAAATAGCAATATTATTTTCATTCTGATGGAATCCAAAATGAAGGAAATCATAACAACATCGTCATGGCCTCATCAAAAGACCATAGGTATCTACTTTGTAAAGGCCTCATGTAAAGAGCACAGTTTGTCTAATAAGACCTACCAATGAAAAGACGGGATATAAAGGTCCCCAACCATCTCTTACTATGTCCAATGCATTATAAATATTATAGATGATAAACATAAACAACTTATACATTCATATTTTATCTAATATATGAAATGTAAATAACATTCCCCAAAAATTAAGCATAAACACTAAGATGGTTAAATCTCACCAATGATCATGAATTATTAATCTATTTCAATCGTGGTAATGAATATAATGTATCTGATGTTTATATATAAAGGATCCTCGACATTATCAATTATGATAATTGAGGATTATCCAATAATCTTAGACATTAAAAATAGGGATATAATATTCATAAATTATAGTACATCATATTTTTTTCACAAATTATTCTCAACCATTTCTTATTGTGAAAATAAAGGATGCTCATGGAAATGATGTGAAGACTACAGAAAGTTACAACTACAAGAAAATAAAAAACATAATAGTTAATAATTGATGAGGAAGGATTTTTAATATTTGTGTCATGATTATGTTTACTATTCAATATAATGATACATTAAGAGATAATGAATGATGATCATAGCTTAACCATAACTACTCACTAAGAGATCACAAATATGTATTGAGATCTATGAAAATAACATCTGTTGGGATAATATGAATTAGTATAATAATGAATATAAAAATAGTTTTTTCATGTTATAAAGCGAAGATGAAAGAATAAAGTTTGAGTGAATGATTCAATATGGGATTTTATAGACCTCATCACAGTTATGTCTCATATTATATTAATTCAAGAGGACTTCTCTCACACATGAGCCTCATCCCATTGGTGATGTCTCTCTAAGTGCATCTATGAGATACAGGTTCAAAACATGAGGTTGAATAATTATGGGTTACTATAGTCGGTATTGTAGTAGTACTATGAGGGTACTATAGCAGGTATTGTTTGGTACTATAGCAGTCAAATGTGTTCACTTCAGTCTACCAGTTTTGGATTGGAGTCCTTAATCCATTCAGGTAACCTAGTCCTTCAGATAATTAAGGTTTTAGAGCAAAACTTATAGCCATCGGGTCACATCAAGGTCTTCGGGACACCTCAAGGCTTTCAGGACAACTCATGGCCTTTATGGCCACCAGATATGCATATTCCCAGACAAATTCTCCAAGGAAAAAGCTTCAGAGGAGGATTCAAGAGAAATAAAAATTAACCATAACATCGCAAAATTGATTTTAAATAATGAGAGGGTATTTCATTGCCATCGGTATCAGGCATATGCATTACTACATAGGACTGCTAGTCGAACAGTCATTCAAAGGTGGAGAGAAAATCATGATGTAGATGATGGGGAGGAGCAGTTTCAAGTAGTCATAGTTTGTATGATTTCTTTAAGACCTAAGCGTCCTTTAATGTTTCCAAGCCCACATTCCATGTAATCACTAACCCTACAGGCCTTGTAAGGATTCCCCCTCAACCCTTTAAAGGGGGTTATCAAAAAAAAATCAAAAAATAAGTCCTTCGGGCCATTCAGTTCATGAGGACTTATCGCTACATCTACAAAGAAAAATATATATAAATGATGTTTTATGGATGCATAGAGTACCATTATGGATTTTATTTGATAGTGATCTATGATTTCCCCCCAACTAATAAAAAATTAGCCATTTTTTTTAAATAATGAGCTGAAATTTAGTAAGATTTTTCATCATCAAACTCATTCAAATCAAATAATACTATTGATACACTAGAATATAGGATGGCAAGATGCTATATGGACATTGAAGGAGGATGTGACCGACTTCTACATCTGGTTTTTTTATTCTACTAATAATTTATACTCAAGAACCAAAATGGATATATATGTAGCACTTTATGGTTAATGATGCTGAACATCAACATGTTGGGATGATGTTTGTGAGTGTTAGAATCTAGGACATGAAATTGTTGAATAAATAATAGAAATTGGGAGAACCCATCAGTGAAACAAAAAGGAAGTCAAATGATGACAGAAGAGTTATATTGAAAATTGTATATGGGACCAATATTTTTTTATTGATTAAAATTCATTCCAAAAAATATATCCACGTATGAGAGTCATGATATTTCTAAATAAAGGTACTCTATATCACATATACATCGACACCATCTAGATTCTTGGTCATGTCACAGTTTTGTTCTATTAACTTTAGATTACACCAACCATGTCTCAAGTACATGAAGTATTTCACATATATATGTTGTATAAGTACATGAGAAATACAACACATGTATATAATTCATTGTTCTTACCACTTGAAAATGATCTCTCATATGAGAAGAAACTAGTGATGATCTTGGACCATAGATATATAGTTTTATGCCACCATAATACTCATTAGGTCAAAGTATTATGGTGAAATAATAAATATGAATATGGGATAAGAGAAATTGAGTAGGATATGAAGGATAACTACCCTAACCATTTTCGATCATTTTTAAAATTAAATATAAATGGTGATATTTTATAAGGTGGTAAGAATTTTTTGACCAATAATGGTATTAATGATTTTTTATGCCATTTAGTATAAAGCACATAAATCACATAGAGATCCAAATAATAACATTATCTTAATAAATGAATAATGATACATTAGTTATCAAAAAAACCAATATGAATGCCAAATATTAATGTGGGTTAATAAAAATTAAATGATACAATTAGAATATGAAAATTTGGATATTCTCGTTCCATGAGAATTACCAAAATCATGAGAAAAGTTGTAAAAATAAAACATAATATTCATAAAAAAATATCTATTTAAAATATAAAATTATATATATCCTTGTAAGAAAATACAGGTGATTAATTAATGGAATACTAGGTATCTATAAGAAGTAGTGAACACTTATGAATATTGAAAATATTACAATTTTAATAGTAACATAATTGTTGGAGTAGTATTGTGACTGCTTGTAATAGTAATCTAGCCACTAGTATAGTAAAATCACTTATAAAAGTATAAATAAAAATTAGGTATCATAAAAATGTATGTATTATATAATTATATAACAGAATAAGTAATTTTTTTCAAAATGATAAATTATGTGTGTGCATTTTAGTGAAATTTAAACACTTATTTAAAATAAAAAAATAAATATAATTATTTAAAATAATTTTTTTCCCTATAATATATTCATAAATTAATATTATGAGGTATTATAATTTTTTTGTAACTTAATTAATTTTTTAATTGTGTTATTAAATCAGTAATGACATAAAATTTGATATATTTTAAATAATTGATTATTTCAATTAAAAATTTAATTTCTAATATATATATATATTAATAAAATGGAGTCCATTTTGTAAATATATATGAAAAAAAATTTGGAGTAAATTTTTTTGGTTCAATCGATAATTGTGGAATTTTTAGTGAATAATGAAGTATTGTAATTAGTGGTATTTAAGATTTTAATCCGAATACATTAAATTTTGATTCATGAATGATGTTACACACCATTATTTCGAAATCGAATTCACTGGTAAGATTAATTAATCACATGAATCAACACTAATTATTGTCTGAATCCAATAGAGTTAATTAATGGATAAAATAATCAAAAAACACCCCCTCGACCCTTATAAATACCATCACTCACCACATATTATCCTCACACATTCTATGCAATTGAGAATTATAATTTTATAAAAACATTTCCTCCCAAAATTCATCTCTATAATATACCCTTGATGGTATCCCCAAAAGACCAATTATATGTTCCATATTGTGGTTTTAAAGGTGGATATTTCCAAGAGGTAAAATCCTCCATATTTCTATTTCAAAATATTTAATTCTTAAACATTATAATAAACTACATTATCCAAACAAGGAATGAAAACTCAAGTGTTATATATATAATTTAATTTTAATTTTTTAATGGAATATGCATCATAAAAAATCTTTTCTTCCCTTATTTTTTCAAAATGAAAAGACATCATCCATGACATGTCGATTCAACAACTTCATAGATGATGATTTTTATTTTTATGTTATCGCGATTATAGTTGGACATAAAACTATTATAATGGTGAAAAATATATTAAAATTTATATAATCACATTTTTATGTTATATAATGGATATATATATATAATTAAATAATAAAACAAAAACATTTTGTGACGATAAAAAACCAGCATAATAATCTATTTGTTTTTCATTAACATTTTATCAAATTTACCATTGTTATGTCTAAAACAAAAAGAATATATGAGACCATTTAAATGTATATAATTTAATTAATACCTTATTATATCACTTCAATATATTTATTAAAATTTTACAAGAAATTACATTAATATACACAAGCGAACTAACCATGAATACTTCAAATGAATACTCCTAGAATATTGAAATTATACATAATAATGCATGAAAATGAAAATTAATGATCCTATTAAGATTGTAATAAATAATATATATTTTCAAGAAGACTTAATATAGATTATTAATTAATATTATTTGATTATACATATAATTATTTTCAATAATAGAACACATCCAGAAAAAGTAAGTGACCTCTCCGAACCACAATTTTTCATTTAGGTTATGTTTTATCTATATTTAAATGAATTTATTTCTTAATATATATTATATAATTTTTATAATTTCATTTTATATGTTTGAAAAATATATATCATGAACTATAAAATTCTTTTTTGGAGGAATAGATGTTTTAAAATGTTATGTTCTCTATTCCTTTCGATAAGAATGCTCGATTAAATGCAACCCCTCCATTTCATACACATTTTAATTCAGCACTCGTAATATATTTTAAGGAACCATTATTTTTATAAAATAACTAATTTCACAATGAAGAAAATGTATTTTAATTTCTGGTTTTATAAATACATATATGTATCTATCCTATTTCAATACATTTTATTTTACCCCTTAAACTACACTATAGTGGATCATTTATAAAGTATCTTAAACAAACAAATTTAGGTTTTCAACTCTTTTGGACATTATTTATCATAATATATATATAATTTCCTATATTAATGTCCATTTATAATTTAATTACATTCTTTAATGGATTGAATTAGGATATTCCCATTAGTACTACTTTATGATAGGATTATGATACCCATTTCATTCCATAGTTAACCAGTATGTGTATTCAATGTGTTTGATTACTTATGGGGAACACACATGCATGGACATGTTAGTATTCGTGAATCCATATATTAATCCAATGAATTGTTTAATAATTAGTCTCCTGATACATCATGAATGTGATTAAGGAGTTAAACTAATTCATATGGGTGTTTGTTGACCATGTGACATAGTAATGAATGTTATCCTCTTCACAAGACTATTTAATGTTGTATTTTGCTTAGAAATTACTATGTTTCATGATATAAAGATTCAATTTTTGATATGATATTATTCCCTAGGTTTATTCATGTTTTGAATCCATTTTACATCGTGTTATTCCTTCTAACTAATGTTCTATGATTTATTCCTTTGTTTATTCCCTTACTAGGATTTTTAGCTCATGACTTTCTTCATGTATTCCCTAGGTAATCTTATACAGATGTAAGAGCTCAAATGAAGATAGAATATCATTTTGGAGATAATATGAAATATTAATTTATTTTGGTTTCATGTTTTCAAATTATGTACCTAGTATTCCAAATAAAACTATCTTTACAGTACATGGTTTGTATTTTAGGGTTAAATATTCCATAAATGATATAATAATATATTAAAAATTATATGATAATTATAATCTATACTACTCCCCATCATTATTTATACATTATTATATTCATCTATGTCTATAGTTTCAATTTCCACTAACATGTTTTTATTTTTTACATAGTTATGTGTTTTTATATATGGCCTTCATATTTAAATTCACCTAATTATTAGAGGGATTTTTTTAAAAAATATTTTTTATTTGGAATTCAAAAATATGCTTTTTATGATGGAAAACCATGGATTTTTATGATCAAATGAAAAAAAATTAGGGTGGATATAATGGTACACCATTAGATATTTTTAAAAAATAAAATTAAGTTTGATAGTGTGTACGAAATGCCACTCTGATCTTAAACAAACCACAATTTTTTTTAAATATTACAATTATAGCATTGATATTGAACTAGTACGTATGAATAGTATAAACAAATTATGAATTATATACAGAGGACCTGATCAAAAAACATTTATTTATTAATTTATCTCAAATAATTACTTAATTTCTAGAAGAATAATTTTATGATTTAAGAAATATATTTCGAAAAAAACTAGTTTTTTTTATTTATGAGAAAATAATATAATTAATTTTAGGACCTTTTAAAAAAGTTATTTGATAAAGTGGAAATTTTTTTTGAAATTATCATATGAAAATTATAAAAATCTTATATATTGATAATTGTAATAATTGTCTGATTTTTTTACGAATAGTAAAAAACACTAATTTTTATTGAAAAATGTATTTTATTTTTATTTATTAACAAAAAAATTTATTTTGGATTAGTTATAAAATTTCATCAGTTCATATTAATTTAAAATAATATGATTATGGGTTTAAATTAAATTATATTCATTAATTTAGTATAATTAATTTTTATACATTTTTATGAGAAATTATTTTTCATTACATTGTTGTAGTTTAATATTAATATAAATCGTGGATATAATATATTTTAAATAAAGAGAAATGGATTCTATATCTACAATCAATATGACTATATTTCTTAAAAATTTTCCATTTTATGAAATTATTTATAGTAACCATATTAATTTGACTAATCCTATTAAAAGGTATATGGGTTAATTAAGGTTAAAATGTAATGATAATAACTAATGATTATCCCTAACAAGTGAATTGAATTACATGGTTTAGTATATATGATATTCAATTGTCAAAAATAATTATATATAGACTTTTTGGTGCAATTTAATGATTTTGACCCTCAATATTATTTCAAATAATCAAAAAGTAAAGGATGTTCTACTCTTTCTTCATTATATATAATTTTTTTATATTTTGATAAACAAATGATATATATGTTATAAATATTAAATCAATATATAAATTATTATTTTTCATCATGTAATTTTATTTTTTATTTTTTATTGATGAAAAATATCATTAAATGCTTATGAATAATGTACATAGTTCATGAGTATTCAAAAATATTAATAAAATGAAATAAAGAATTCTAAAAAAATATTAATTTAGTGTGTTTTATGTTTAAAAAAATTATATAATAAATAAATATGATAAATATATTACTACTTTTAATTTGAATAAAATTATTATATTGTATTTGGAAAATTAGAATTTAATTATTTCATCCAAAATAGACTTAAATGATATATTATTTTAGGACCCAACCCATGTTGCTTAGAGATGATGGATGATTTTATTAAAATGGAATACAAATGAGGAATATTCATCTCGATGTACAGAATAGTTTAATTGATTTGGATATAATACACTTATAGAAGTTAAACATTAAAACATTAAAGTTAATGAAACATATATGTTTTGTTGGGAACATCCACAACTATAAGTTTACCCTTGCAGGTCGGCCATAAAAAAACTTCTCCTTGTCCAGATAAAATGAAACATAACAATGGGTGAGCTCAAAAAATCATTAAGGGTAAAAATTATAGAGGAAGATATCACAAACATAAGCAATAGGCTTGGTGAATAACTAAAAACACATGACTTTAAAAATAAACATGAACACATTATTACAACAATATGAGAAGAAGAAAAAATGCCATAATAAATCATAATCATGGGTATTCTACTAGTCAAATAACCACATTAAATAGCAATATTATTTTCATTCTGATGGAATCCAAAATGAAGGAAATCATAACAACATCGTCATGGCCTCATCAAAAGACCATAGGTATCTACTTTGTAAAGGCCTCATGTAAAGAGCACAGTTTGTCTAATAAGACCTACCAATGAAAAGACGGGATATAAAGGTCCCCAACCATCTCTTACTATGTCCAATGCATTATAAATATCATAGATGATAAACATAAACAACTTATACATTCATATTTTATCTAATATATGAAATGTAAATAACATTCCCCAAAAATTAAGCATAAACACTAACCATTACATGTAATTTGGTGAATGGGTTTAATATAGCACATTCATAATCATAATAATCATAAACCATTAAATTAAACATGGTATATTTTATCATTAAATATTAATCCCAATAATACATAATAATCAACAAGGTATTTTTAATAGATGAAGAGACTCTTATAAAGTAATCGAGTAAATCATGAGATAAATACACTTTTACTCTGATAAGAAGAGTTCATTTCAAAAAATATTTTTATATAACCTATAGTGAATTAAGTTTGTATATTTATAATAAAATAAAATAATTTATATAGATACTGGTTTTCAAAAACAGATTATATAGTTCTCATTTAAATATTTAATAATTTGAGAATTTCCATTGAATCAGAGTTGTATTACGGGATTAATTATTGATAAGTCCTTTTTAAACGTATAACTCCAGAAAAATTAATGTATGTCTATAGTTTTTAATCATATATAGAACATTATCATAAAATATATGAGGAGTAAATATGAATAAATAAGAATTTAATTGAGGTATGTAGAGGATAAGAGTAACCCAAACGGAAATGGAGGATCAGGTAGAAAACTTGTACATTAAGTCCGAATGATCTGATCTTGACATTATGGTACTTGAATAAGAAATAAAACTATATAATAATTTAATTCAGTACTTATTTGACATTTTTTTATTTTATTATATTTTTATCTTCGTTTATGTCCTTAATGATATGTTATAATGTGGTATTTTGTTATTTCATAGTGTTTGTTTTCTTGATTTTCATAATCGGTTCACTTGTTTTTAGGTAATGGAGTTCATGGGGCAATGATGTAAATATCCATAATTGAGTTTACACATTATTTATGAGAAGGAACCTAAAACCCCATCCCATTTACGTTCAACAAGGCTTGGGTCTCTCATCCGAAATGCAAGGTCATTGTTCCGAGCACCTGGAGCTCTATGAATTGTTTGGATGATGCCTTTGCCTGCATTACCAAACTCAAAATTCTTAAGAGCAATTTAAGAATGTGGAGCAAACATCATTTCAGCTCCCTTGATTTTGATTTTTCTGCCCATGAAGATTCTCTTCATAAGTCTCAGGATCTCAATACAAATTGTGACTTCTATGATAGGATTTCAGGGGAAGTAGAGTTATCCATTAAACTAAACAATCATCTTAACTTGAATGATGTCTTGAAAAGGGATTCATTTAAATCCAAATGGTTAAAGAATGGTGATAAGAATTACATGTTCTTCAACTCTCTTCAAAAAATCTAAAACTTATTTATGTCTATTTATTTGGTTAATAATTGTTATTGCCTCATTGACAATAGATCAGCTCTCTCAAAGAAAGTATTATCATACTTTAAGGATATTTTTATTGGATCCCACTCCACCATTGATCCTCTGGATGGGGTGATCCCAAAATTGGTAAATCAAGATGAAAATTCCCTACTTTCTGATGTTCCTCTTTATCAAAATATCAAGGAGGTTTTATTTAGCCTCAAATATGAGATCTCACCTAGTTCTGATGGCTTTGGTAACATCTTCTTTCAAACGTTCTGGGACTTCATTCGTGTCGATGTTTGCAAGTTATTCATTCCTTTTTCAGATGTGTATCTTTCCCTAAAAGAATGAATTCCCAGTTTCTTTCCCTTATTCTGAATATGGAGAATGACAATGAAATTCATCTCTTTAGGGTAGTGGTGTTGGTTAATACCATTTATAAAATCATTTTCAAAATTATTGTGAATAGTCTTTTCTGCATTGCTTGAAAAATTGGTTCACCAGATCAATTTTTCTTCATTAAAGGGAGATCCATTCAATATTGTCTTACCACTTCTTAAGAGTGTGTTAATATCCTCAATAAATCTACCAGATGTGGCAATATTTCCCTCAAATTGAATGTAATGAAATCTTTTGATACAATGTATTAGGGTTTCATCTACAAGATCCTTGCTATGTATGGTTTTGATGATGTATTCATTAACTTGATCAAAATCATTTTAAGATCTACTCATATTTCAGTCCCTATAAATGTATATCATGAAGGATATTTTGATTGTTCGAGAGGTGTTAGGCAGGGTGATCCTTTATCACCCATCCTTTTCTCCATTGCTGAGGATTATCTCAGTAGGGTTGTTTCTGTCATGGTTGAAAATTGAAAATTGAAGTCTATTCATGTTGGAAGGGGGATTGTTGCTCCTCCCCATATTTTATATTCTAATGAAACCATCATCTTCACTCAAGGGGATAGTGGTAATGTCAGGAATATAAAGAGAGACCCTCTGTACTATGAAATGGTATCTGGACAGGAGATTATTTGGAGAATGTATTTTGTATACTTTGGAAAGATATTATCTACTCATAGAAAAAATAACATCATTAGAGAATTGGGAATCTGTGAGGGACATTTTACCTTCACTTATTTGGGGGTGCCCATGTTTTGGGGGAGGCCAAATGTATGTCATTTTTCTAGCATTGTTAACATGATTAGAAGACAACCCTCCACATGGAAGGGAAAATCTCTCTCAATGGTCATTATGGTTTGTTTTGTGAATTCAATCATCACTTCCAAATTTGTTTCCTCTTTTATGGTGTATAAATAGCCGATTTATTTGATCAAGAGCATTAAAATTTCTATAAAAAATTTCATTTGGAGTGGTAGCATTTTGGAAATGCAGATGGCAATGGTCCCAAGGAATTATATTTGAAAGTCTTATAATGGTGGTAGTCTAGGAATCAAAAATCTTGGGGGCTTTAATGATTCATTGCAGGCTGCGTTTATTTGGAGGATTATAAATATGCAATCTGAGGCTCTTATTTTTCGTTGATCCAGATTTACTCACATGATCAAGAAAGGGAACATCAAATATTTTAACTATTCTGGGTGGTCTACCTTCAATGGTATTTAATCTAAAATTGATGTTGACTCTTGGTGGTTTGTTTCCAGGGAATCATCTCTTCTATTTTGGAAATTTAATTGGATCGGGAATCATCTGATTGACTTGTTTATAGTGGAGTTGTTTAATTTGTATTTTGACATTATAATTAAATATCATCTTGAGAGTATGGAGAACCTTCCAGATCAAGTCACATATTTAGTAGATAATTGTTGTTGGTCTTCTAGAGGTGATTTTTGGGCATGGGAACCTGTTGTCAATCGTATTCTCCCATCTAAATGATTTGACAATCATTATTTTGGAAGTTCATCAGAATTGAAATGGATTTGAAATCTGTACAAGATGTTCTTAAGTCCATCCATATCCATTAAAACATGGAGGCTGGCTCATAAAAAATTACCAACTGATGACTTTTTTGTAGGTCTATAGAATCTCCCTTTTCTCTACTTGTGATTTATGCTCTCATCATGGGGAAGTTGTGGATCATCTCTTCCTTAGTTGTGTAGTATCTTCGGTGATGTGGAGGTCAGTTGCTGATATTTTTGATTTTTTTATGCCTCAAACCAACTTAATATGTAAATTCCTTATGATATATATTTTCATGAAACTGTCGCCGTAAATCTGGAATTTTTTTTAAGTTGCGGCGGAGGATACTATTCATTTCATCTGGTCTTCGAGGAACAAATTCAGACATGAGTCACAACCTTTTCGGTTTGGTGCTGGTCTTGTAGGTATCCTTGCTATTGTGGGTGAGGTAAAAACACCTAAAGGTGTGTTTTTTTATAATTAAATTCATGATTTATCTGTGCTCAATCGGATCGAGATTAAAGGTAATTTTTGGCCACCTCTTGGGACAATGGAAGTCCTATGGAAGGCACCTTTTTGTTGGTAGATTAAAGCTAACTCTGATGGTGCTTCAAGGGGAAATCTGGGCCCCTCGGGTTTTGGTGCTATCTTTATGGATTATTAGGGGAATGCTCTTGGATGTATTCATGGATCATGTGGTACTTCCTCAGCTATTGAAGTAATGATTCTTGGTGTTATTATGGCTGTGGAGAAAGAGTAAGAATGGGTTTTGGGCAAGATTTGTATTGAGTGTGATTCATTGGCTACTGTATTTGATTTACGAACTGATTCCAATCAAATTTCATGGAATCTCACTAATCGTTGGATTAGATGCCTGGATTCCCTTTACCCAAAGGATCACTTTGTTACTCATGTTTATAGAGAGGAAAATGTGTCTGCTGATGGGCTTGCTAATAAGGGTGTGAATGGTAATGATTATCATTGGATGGATCATGTGCCAGATGATATCCTTCCTCTCTATAGGAAGGATCTTTGTAAATCATCTTCTTTCAGACTTGTGTAAGTTTTCCTTTCTACTAATATGTTGGTCTTGCTTTTCTTAGGAGGATCTCAGTTTGTTTTAAAAAAACACAGTAGTAGTTAAAAAACTGACTTTTTCAATTAAATGAAAATTTACCACTTCTGTGAATTGATTTTCGAAAATCCGACACACATGGTTCTTATTAATATGTAAAATTTGGTTTAATAAGATGAAAATATTTTTTGGTGAATAGTGAATTTTTACTTTTATTTACCACAGTTAATGGTAAATAAGGTAATTCAAGGTAAAAAGAATATCAAAATAATACAAAATTACCTTAACACTAGTACCGCAATTATTTGATGAGTAATGGCTGACCATGTACATATTTGTGTTGATTTTGGGACCCCATGGAGCCATATAAAAGTGATAAGGAAACTATAGATTAATTAATTTAATGTAAAGGAAAAAATTACATAAATAAATACCTTTTAGTAAATTAAATTTTTGATGGGGTTGTATAAGTTACCTTTTGGACTATTAATATTAATTTTAAAGATAAAATGATTTCCTACATCCTGTTATGTTTTTATAATTTTTAGAGAAAAAATAAATTAAATTATTTATTACACCATAATGATGCAGTATATACCTCATTAATAATTGATTTAAATAAATAATATTATAAATATTAAAATAACATCCAAATCCTATCCAATTCTTATTGGATTATTTTATTTCAACCATGAGTCATCTTATCTTTGACTTTAATTTGTTTTGGACCTTTAGAAACCAAATATCATAATATAATAAAATAATATTTTCATACTTTCCTAAAGAGACCCTCCTCACCCTTATAAAAGGACACCAATTCTAACCAATTCCTCACACCTCTCTAAAATTTTTGATCATCCAACCTCTACCCAATTAATCTCCCTACACTCCTCTAATCCTTCTTGAAGACTTACCTTAAGCAGAGAGCACTTCATGAAATCCTTTTGCATCAAACCAAAGGAAGTTACCCAAATTAAAGGTAATAGTTCCTCTTAACATTTTATCTTTTATTTTTGTTATCCAACCCCAAAAATATTTTTATTCCATTATTTTATAACAACAACATTATTATCAATATACTAGGATGTTTTTATGAGAATTATTTTAACTAAACATACACACACCAATATCTAATGGATGAAGAACATACTGTTTTTTTGGATGACAAACTAACCCCTCACGAAACGATGATTGTTCTATTATCTCCTACCACCTATAATGGTTGACATTAATATGGAACAGTATTTATATAAAATATATATTATTTTTATATTTTCTTTATGATTCTATATGTTAAATTTATATCCTACCTTTATGGTTTCCAAAATGGGTAAACATGACAATTTCATTTGAGGATGTGCAGACTACCGCCTCCTCAAAGTGATATGACCTGTTAATGCCATATGTGGGATGTATAAAGGATAGAGTTAATGATTTTATATATAATATTACACTGGAATTATAATATACCGATTTATAGTTATGTTTTAATTCCATTAAAATATGAAATAGAAATGAATGTAGTGTCCATGCGTACGTACGACTTACAGTCTCCGTGAACGGTGCATTTCATTTATTATCTCTAAAACGTTAGGTACAATTATAAATACATTTATATATATATATATACTTGATATATATGATTTATATGATATCTAAATCATGAATATATTTTTTTTAGATAATTCTATATTGATCACATGGACAACTTGTAATTATAAGGTGTTCATTTTTTACTCAAGTACCTAATATCGACCGAACAACCATTATTAACATAAATAATTGATTAATGTTTATAACATGGTAATAAGTTATCTAAAAATGAAAATAAACTTTAAAAATGTTTTTAAGAAAGTATAAAATAACTTTAGTTTAATATTCATTAAGAACAAGGAATGAATGTTTCAAGTCAGACACGAGGAATGAGATTTCTTATCTCACTTTTAATTCCGTGACATTTCCACGGTTGACCACTTATTTATTAAATGTGGTGTAATGTGTATTGGAATTTGATATATATTATCATGATTTTCTTTATATTCATGGTATTATATGATTAATTTGGTGGTTATTAACTTTTGGTAATACGACTCGATTGATTACAATGTGGTAAGGGATTTTGCATCTCACTTTTTATTCACTTGAGATTCATTCTATATATTCCACTATTTCCTCTTGTGTGTTGTATGTACTTCCCATTATTTTATTCATTATATAATATACATCAATTTATGGGTATTTGAATCTTCGTTTTATGATCCTTCTTTCATGGGTTGTATGTTTCGTATGTTACCAAATCGGTACGAGAAACTTTTAACCCAATTTCCTTTTCGTGGGTTAATCTTCTAATTCTTAATTATGTCATGATATGATTATGTGTGGAATCACTATTTATTAAATTATGTTTTTATTTACACTTCCATTTGTGTGGATATTCATTTTATACACATAATCACTCCATTTATAAATTCTCAAGTCATTGATATGAACATGATAGGAGTAATTTTAACACAATTTCTATTCACCGAGTTAAACATCCAAGTCATTGGTTTTGTCTTAAAAAGAACATTTTTTTAATTTCCTATGATTATTTTACACTTAATATCCAATTATATTTAGTGTATTATTAATTTTTACACATTATTATGTAATATATTTATCTTTTATCTAAGGATATAGTTTTTATATGGTATTTCTTCTAAATTTACATTCCACTAAGACTTCATTGTAGTTATGCACCAATTCACTTTTATACAATGTATATACATTCCTTTGGAATATTATATCATGGATCCCTTTATTCTAAAGATAATATAATGTTCTGATTCAATATTATTCTCCAATTATTTGTATTCAAGAATCTCTCATTTTGTTAAAAACTTTTTAACTAAAATATCGTTTTCAATTTTTAAACTACTTATTCTTCAAAATCATTATAATTAATGTCCATGTTTTAAAAATGGTTTTAGGATTTTTTTTCTTTATTGAAATTAGTAATTTCAAATGATAATTCATTGAAAGCATCAATGTGGTATGGGACACATTTATTCACAAATCTCTTTATCAAATATTTTAAATGGTTTTGAAAATGGTTTGACAAAGCATTGTTTATTTCAAGATATTGATTTTATAAATTAGAATGTGGAAATGTTATCTTCCCTTTATACTTGTGTTATGCATTATGATTATGTTATGGTTATTGGTAATTTTCTACGTATACAGGTGGTTCTGCGATAATCCCAAGGCGGGTGAGCCTAAGATAGCTCTCCAATGCATTAGGTAATGTGATGGAGGTAACCGCTAATGTTTCTCCTAAGATATTTAGGGAATATACTATGATTGGTATTCAAAATGTGACTCCCTATGTAAATTTGATAACTTATATATCAGTATGTTATGAATACCATAAGTTACATTTATGATTTATGATTTGTGAGTGTTATTAATAAATCTTATGATTTCATAAGGTATGTTATGATTGAAAAGTATGGTTACATTGATTTGTATTAATTGATGGGTTAATGTTTTCATTCCTTATTTTATAACCCTTACTGAGCTTTTTATGCTAATCCCATATTTTTGAAATGTTTTCCATATCACATAAAGATTAATAGGGTCAAGGATGGGATCCCGGAAAAGTCATGTTGTCTAAAACATCAAACTATAAATGTTTCTTTTTAAGAGTTTTTATTTTATAAAAAATGGATACTGTGTATTAGTATCTACATGTAATATTCAAGTTGTTATATAATAAAAATGTCCTAATTACCTAAAAATATAAACCTAAAAATATCATCAATGTGGATTATTCATTGAATTCAATATTATGTAATGTTTTAAGGCCATGTCCTTATTGTTGGTATCAAAGGTAGGTTTAGACAACTTTAGGGATTAAGAGATTTTGTTAAACCCATTGATAGTCCCTAGGTCTATTATTTCAGTTAAATCCTTGTTTAGTAACTTTTTTATATCAAGTAAATTCAGTTAAAAATGGAAGTAGGAGGATCTCAAATGACATTCCTATCTCTTCCTGATGACTTTCTTGCAATAATTATTGCAAAGTCACGATCGGATGATTGTGAAACATTATCTAGTATACAAATAACTTACAAGTAGTTGTTTGAGATATCAATCACCTCCACTATACCTCTTTATCATCGTGGATCATGGGTTGTATTTAAACAAATATTATTTTCAGAATATTCTCAAATTTTCAATAAAGGTAAATATTATCAAGGCATTTACAAATATGTTACCTTATCACATGATTTTGAATAATATTAGGATCTTAAAAAAGGTTCTGAAGAAGGATAACCTTTCACAACCTATTTATATTTGCTTTTACAATATAGTATCTCAGCTAAAACATATGTTATTATAAAATGACCATTAATTGATTGTTTCATCTCGAATTCGGTCTGACAGTTTTATAGAAATCATGATTTATTAGATGTTTTGAAATTATATGTCATATATGATTATTTTACAAAACTGTTTTCTATGAACACCCATATGACACATGTTGTAATAGGTGTATTTGGATGGAGGAATTAAATGAATTTGAAGGATCTATAAATCATTGTTGCAATGCATGGATCTTCTACCTACGTGAACAAGATGACGATGAAACCAAATGGAGACCATCATCAATATATGATGTTCATCATTTTGGGGATCATTTCATTTTATCATATGGTGGTGAAATAAGACTTCAATAATAAAGATGTTAAGATCATAATGAATTTGGATGAAAAATATAGGTATAAGGAAACCATTGAGGTTAAAACATGATAGGGTTATTTTTGTGTTTTTTAAAAAGGACAACCCATAATATGGGTGACAACCTATCGCATCTGGCTAGGCTACATGAATTGAACCAACAACCAAAGGGTGACAAGGATGCATCACCTACCATTAGCCTACTTGAAGTCCCTGGTTACTATGACTTATTAATTTTGTGAAATGGTTTTATGGAACATGAATAAGTTGATTTTTGACCATCTGTTTTATCAAATGGATATACATAGTATAGAAAAATGATTTAGTGATTAAGTTATAAAGGTTGTTGTGGAAGAAGTTCTACCTTTTGAGGAAACACTATATTCCCAAGGAAGATAGAATACTATGGGATTTTAATTATGGAATAATGTTTGAAATTTTATTTTAGAAGAATATATATTTTTATTATGGACATATGGTGATCTGATTTATTTATGAAAATCATTAACCTATCATGGAAAATATATGATTGGGTTAATTACTTTTCAAAATGATACTTTATGAGTAACTGGTGTTATTTAAAGATAAATTTTAAGATGTATCATGGTATTCTATGTAATTAAATCATTTGGAGATTTGTGTTACAATCTCAGTTTGGATTACTTTTGAATAATTTTAGGGGTAGTTGTTTATTTAATGGTCATTTTTGATATTTGGGTTTTGTTTAAAAAAAATTTGAGATTGAGATTAGTTTTTCATCTTGTAAAAGATTTTCCTTTTTGGGTATTATCTAATCTCTCTCAAAATTTTGGTTTTAGTTGTCATCTAAAGACCAGGGATATGTATGGTTCTTATTTTTTGGATTATGTGATTCTCTAGAATATGATTTTTATGCTTTTGATGTGACCAAATCTTTTTGAATGCTCATTTCATGGAGAGATGTGTAGTTTTTGGTAGAAACTTATTGAATGAGGAAACTCTACCTGAAAGTAACTATATTTCCTTATGTTCTTATTCAATGTAGTAAATGAATTGTTAAAAATTATAAAAAGGAAAGTAAAATAGAAAAATTTTTGGTTTAAGTTTCCTACTAAGTAATAAATCACCATGTAACACATCATAATTTTGTGATTTTCTTGTGGTTAAGATTCTCTTAATCAGGATTTTTATCACTCTCCATCAGAACATGACCGTTTTTTCTGTCTTCCATAACCATGTTTTCCTATATGGATTCCTAGCATGGGTTAAATCAGGTGACCTTTACACTTCTCTTTCATTATTTTAAAATGACTATTTTAAATAGCACTTTTCCGTTGTGGCTCATTTAATGATGTTTCCAAGCCCAGTTTTAAAATTGAGAGGAAAAAATTCCCAAAAGGGGGGAAGGATATAAATTTCTAGAGAAATAAGGAATAAGACACTTTTCATATTTATTAATATTTGTGAAATAAAAATTATATTTTACATTATTGTGGATGCTATTTTCAAGGGTGTACACAATATGCAACAATAGCTTTCATTGAAATCTATCATTTCACACTAATAAAATAAAATTAATATTTTAAATTGTCGTTAATGCCTAGCCATTGTATTTTCGGGAATGAATAAAACAAACTAAAATATGATTATGTATGTTTGGTAATTGTTTTTACAAATATCAAATAAAATTTAGGGGCTTAAAATATGAATGAATCTAATTTGAAGCATGGATACTCTAATATTCAGTAAAATGTAGATTTACAACCTTTTAATGGACAACCCTATTTAAATCTAGTTTTTGCCATTTTAATATGTTCTATTTTACAAAATATTATTCTTTTTTTAGATTTGGGACATCAAAATTTACTTTGGGAATTTTTTTGGTAATTTTCAGATAAAGTTATATTTTTAATAAATAGTGAAAAATTCTGTATTTAAATTCAAAAGTGCATTTTAATCTATTTATTTATATGGTTAGATTATCTTTTTAATAGGTTATAAAGCATAATTAGAATATATATTTACCATTAAATCTAACGTTGTTCATTAGAAATAATTTTATTTTGAAATTGGACGTAAACAAGTGTCAATGTTTTGGTAGTTATTATTTCATAAAAACAAGCTATTTATTTTGACAACAATAAATAATATTCAATTAATTAATGAAAATTCTATGTTATGAATTTTTTAAAATATAAATTATTTTTGAATTTGGAATATTAAATATATTTTAGGCTGAATCTTTGTATTTTTCTGAAAAACATCAATTTTTGATGAATAGTGAATCCACTTAGTAGTAGTTAAAAAACAGACTTTTTCATTTAAATGAAATTTTAATGCTTCTGTGAATTTAATTTCGACAATCTGACATACATGGTTGTTATTATTATGTAAAATCTGGGTCAATTAGATGAATTTTTTTTAGTGAATAGTAAATTTTGAATTTTATTTACCGCGATTAATGGTAAATAGGTTAATTCAAGTAAAAAAGAATATCATAATAATAATATATTACCTTATAGTGTGTGTTAACTTTATTGGATGTGTAATGGACTAAAATGGAGTTATTTGGATTTATTTTGGGACCCCATGTATCCATTTATGAGTGATAATGACACTTTAGATTAATTAATTTAATGTAAAGGCAAAAATGACACAAACAAATTTCTTTTAGTAAATTAATATTTACACGAGGATATATAAGTTATCTATTCAACTGTAAATATTAAAAGGAAATATAAAAGGATTTTTCTATATAATGGTATTTTTTAATAATTTTTATACAACAAAAAATTAAATTATTTATGACACAATAATAATGAAGTATATATCTCATTAATAAATTATGAAAATAAATAATATTATATATATTAAAATAAAATCCAAAACATGTCCAATTTTTTATTTTATTATTTTATTTTTAGCATCATCATCTTATATTTGTCTTTAATTAGTTTTGGACTTTTAGAAGCCAAATATCATTATATAAAAAAATAATATTTTCACACTTTCCTAAAGAGCCCATCATCCCCCATATAAAAGGACACCACTTCTAACAAATTCCTCACACATATCTAGCCTTTTTGATCATCCAAAATCATCCAAATTAAGCTCTATAAATCCCTCTCCACCTTCTAGAAGAATTACCTTATGTATAAGGCACTTCAAGAAGACTTTTTTGTTCAAACCAAAAGAAGTTACAATAATTAAAGGTAACATTTCCTCTTAACTTATTTTCATTTATCTTACTTCTTAAACCACTAAAATATTTTTATTCCTTTCATTCATAACAACACCAGTATCCTGAATGTTTTATAATGTTGGAATGAGAATTATTTAACCTACACATAAACACACCTCCATCAAATGGGTGATGAACATATTGTTTCTGTGGATGGAAAACTAACGCCTCACGAAATGATGATTGTTTGATTATCTCCTACCACCTCTCATGGTGGACATTAATATGTAACTTTATTTATATACGATATATATTATGTTTTTATTTTATTTAAGATTCAGTATTTTGCATTTATATCATACATTTATGGTTTCTATATTGGGTAAACGTGATGATTTCATTTGAGGAAGTGCGGACTACCGCCCCCTCAAAGTAATATGACTCGCTAATACCATATGTGGGATATATAAAGGATATAATTAATGATATTATATATTATATTATACTGTATTTATCATATACATATGTATCATTATGTTTTAATATAATAAAATAAGAAATAGAAAATAATGTAGCATTCAGGTGTACGTACGGCTTACTGTCTCCATTAACAGTGCATTTCATTTCATATCTCCAAAATATTATGTACTATTATAAATACATATATATTGGATATATATGATTTATGTGATTTTTAAATCATTAATATCTGTCTAGAGAAAATTTTCTATTGACCACATGGACAACTTGTAATTATAAGGTGTTCATGTTTGACTCAAGTACCAAATATTGACCAAACGACTATTATTAAGTTAAATTATTTCTTAATGCTTATAACATGGTAATAAGTGATATAAAAGAGATAATAAACTTTAAAAAGGTTCTTATGCAATTATATATTATCCTTACTTTATTCTTCAGGAATAACAAGGATCAAATGAGTCAAGTCAGACAAGAGGTAATGGATATTTTATCTCACTATTAGTTCCTTGAGATTTACATTGGTCTCTAATTTTTTATTCCACATGGGGTACTGTGTACTACCATTTGATATATATTTTCATTATTCTCTTTATATTCATTGAATTTTATGATTTATTTGGTGGTTACTGACTTCTGTTCATATGACTGAATTGATTTCAATGTGGTAAGGGATTTTCATCTCAATTTTTATTCCCGTGAGATTCATGCTATATTTTGCACTATTTTTTATTTTGTGGTGTATGTACTTCCCTTGATTGTATTAATTTTGTAATATAATTAAATTTATGGATAATTACATTTTCATTTTATGATCTTATTTCATGGGTAGTATGTTTCGTAAGTTACCAAATTTGTACAAGAAACTTTTAACCTGATTTCAATTCCTTGGGTTAATCTTCTAACTCTAAATTATTTAATACTATGATTATGTGTGGAGTAACAATTTATTTACTTAATTTTTAATTTTCACTCCCCATTTTGTGGATATAGATTTGATACACATAATAACTCCATTGGAAAATTCTGAAGTCATCGATAAAAACATGATAAGAGTAATTTTAACATAATTTCCATTCATTGAGTTAAACATCTAAGTCAATGGTTTTGTCTTAAAACAAACATGTGTGAATTTCCTATGATTTATTGAAACTGAATATCCAATTATATTTAGTGTATTATTATTTTTCACACATTATTTTGTAATTGATTTTTTCTTTGATGTAAGGATACCATTTTTATATGTAATTTAGTCTCAATTTACATTCCATTGAGACATCATTGTCATTATGCTCCAATTCACATTTATTCAGTGTATATTCTGTCCATTGGAATATTATATCATGAATCCATTTATTCTCATGCAATTATAATATTCTTATTCGATATTATTTCTAAATTATTTGTATTCAATAGTCTCTCATTTTAATAAAAACTCTTTAACTAATATATCATTTTAAATGTTTTAAATATTAATTCTTTAAAATATTAATCATTAATGTCCATGTTTTAAAAATGTTTTTTAGGATTTATTTATATGGACATTTCTTTTTTTCAAATGATAATTCATTAAAAGAATTAATGTGGTATGGGACACTATGGTTCAAATATCTCTTTATTAAATGTTGTAAAAGGATTTGAAAATGGTTTGATAAAGAAGTTATTATTTAAATATATTGATTTGATATATTTAAATGTGTAAATGTTATCTTTCCTTTATACTTGGTTTATGTGTAATGATTAAGTTATTTACATTGGTAATTGTTTACATATATGGGTGGTTCCATGATAATCCTTGGGTGGGTGAGCCTGAGATAGCTCTCCAATACATTTGGTAACGTGACTGAGGTAAACACTAATGTTTCTCCTAAGAGATTTAGGGAATATACTATGATGGGTATTCTAAATTTGACTCCCTATCTAGCTATGCTAGCTACAATGTAAGTTTGTTACGAATTCCATAAGTTACCTTTATGATTTATGATTTGTGTGTGTTATTCATAAATCTTACGATTTCATAAGGTATGTTATGATTGTAATGGATGGTTTCATTGATCTATATTTATTGATGGGCTAATGTTTTCCTTCCTTATTTTATAACCCTTACTGAGATTTTTATGATCATCCCATGTTTTTGAAATGTTTTCCACATGAATTAAAGATGAATAGGGTCAAGGATGAGATCAAGGAAAATTCAAGTTGTCTAAAACATAGAACTATAGATGTTTCTTTTTAAGAATTTTTTATTTTATGAAAAAATGAATATGGATTAGTAGTGTCTACTTGTAATATTCAAGTTGTCATGTAATAGATATGGCCTAATTATATAAAACTCTAAACCTGAAAATATCCTCAATGTGAATTATTCATTTAATTCAATATTATGTAATGTTTTTAGGATGATTCCTTATATTAAGGGTAACTTTTATCATTTGGTTACATGTAATTAAGATGAATCATTAGATGAAATATTAATGAAAATCACATATATTATTTAAGAGGTATATAGATTATTAGGAACAAGTTTGGTTATATGATTTAATATTATGAACATATAATGGTTCCTGAATGTTAAATACATCATAATAAATATATTATAGCCTTGTTAAATCATAAAAATCATTTCATGATTAGTATTTAATGGAAAAAAATTTAACGAAGCTTAGTCTTCCAAAAAGGTTGTAAATGGTCACCTCAAGAACGATGATTTCATTTATAAATTAAGAGAGAGAGAATATGGATATTGATGATGGTTCTTCCATTCACATGATATAATTCTAGTATATAGATATTACTGGATCTATCAAGTTTATATGGATAGATGAGGTGAGTAGAGGATAACAATATAAAGGAACATGAAATGAAATTGAAAGAAATAGAATGTGAATTTACTTGTAGAATCTACCTCCTTAGAATCTCTTTAAGGGAAGGGGTTTTGTTCATTTAAAAAGATCAAGAGCTCATAGTAATGTAGAGTGACTAGGGAACGGTTTTTGCGAAAAACGTTGAGGAGTATAAAGGTTTAGAGGATTGAAGTAATGAGGGAGTGGGGGGGAATTTTAGAACGGAGAAGAGGAGGGGTGTCCCAATATTTTACTCATTATTTTATTATTTTATCAAAGGAAACCAATAGTATTGATTATTATGACCAATAATAGTAATAGGTGCATTTGAGATTGAACCAAGTGTGCATATATCAGAAATGATTATATTAATAGTTAATTTAAAAAATAATGTATATATATATTAAATAACCATATTTTACTATTAATAAAAAAAATTGAGTATTTCAGAAAAATCCCAAATATTCACCATAACCATTTTTCAACATGTAAAAATAAAAAATAAACTCCATTTTTAAAAAATTATTTCCAATATATTTTAAATTTAATTAATAAATAAAATCAAAATCTAGTCAAAAAAATAACAATTTTAAATTTATATTTCTTTTTATAACACCATGAGAAATTAATCAAGTTCTCATTATATTATAACTTGAAGATAATAAAATAATTATATGATTTACTATTCATATGGGTCATATTACTATTCATATTAATATTCATAAGGGTAAGTTACTATTAATCAAAATTAATGTTAGTCTTATCAGAAACTAAATATTTTACTAAACACAACCATGTATGTGAATTTTTCAAAATTCAAGTCACAGAGGTGGAAAATTTATATTTACTAGTTAGGTTATAACAGAGTGGTGTGTTTTATAGACTTATTATTTCATCCACAAAATATTAAATTTATGTTCTAAAACATGGGGGGTTACATTATCCCCTCATTACAAAAATTTAATCCTTGAAATTACCTAAATGTTACCAGACAAAAAGATTTGGGTAGTTCAATATCAGAAGCTCCTCAGTTCCCATGTTGCCTTTTCATTTTTATTATTATTCCAAAGTATATTACTTTTAGAATTACTTGGTTCCTTAAAAATTGTTATTTAGTTTCTATAATCTAAATATGCCTTTAACATTATAATTGGTCATGTTCCAATTCAATATCTTCAGAAGTGATGACATGTGTTGGGTCTGGCATGTACATTTTTAGCAATGAGGCATGGAACACATATTTTACTTTAGATGGGTTCGGTGCCATATCCAAACGATATGCAACATCTCCAATTCTCTCTATAATTTAAAAAAGGTAATATGTACCTAGGGATCAATTCCCCTTTCTTTTAACTCTTATAACACTACTATATAGTTATACTTTTAAGAAAACATGATCTCCAACATGAAACTCTAAATCCTTCCTTTAATTGTCAGCATATTTTTTTTCAACATTTAACTGCAATGATATGACCTAGAATTGTCTTCACCTTCATTGTTATTTCCTCTATAAGCTCTGTGCCTACTAGCTTCCTTTCACTGACTTCATCCCAACATGTTGTGGTACAAAATATCTTTCGATACAATACTTCATATAGTTCCATTTTAACATTGTATTGAAAACTATTATTGAATGAAAACTCCACCGAGTGTAAATACTGATCCCACATACCATGAAGTCAAGAGGGAATGATCTCAACATGTCTTCTAATGTTTGGATATTCTTATTTGATTTCCCATTAATTTGTGGATGATAATTAGTACTCAAACGAAGTTCATAATCCAACAATTTTTTAATACATTTTCATAATTTCGATGTAAATTGAGAATCGCAATTAAGAACTACTGAATGATGCACTCCATGATGTCTTACAAAATTACAGATATAGAGCCACACTAGATGCTCTAAAGGAAACTACTTTTATATAGAGATGAAATTTTCATTTATTTATATAGACCAACAATTACCCATATTGCATCATTATTTAATAGATATTTGTGTAATTGCGGGATAAAATCAATGGTATTTTCATCCAATTTTTTTCGGAAGAGGTAGAGGTTTCATTACTCCTCTTGGATGTTGTGGTTCAACATTCAATTTTTGACAGACTAAACATCTTGATACATAACCAATAATTTCCCCCTTCATTTTGTCCCACCAGAAACTTTCCATCAAATCTCTATGAATTTTAGTTCTACTGGGGTGTATAATGAAATTCGAGCTATTTTCATCATCAAATAACTGCATTTTTAGAATGGGTATAGTTAAAATTCGTAGCATCTTCCAAAATTTCAGAATTCCATATTCACATATGAAGTCAGCCAAAATCCCCTCTTTCAAAAAATTAATTTTATTAGGTTCTCATGATCAAGGTGAGTGATATTAATCTTTTATAATAATGAATTTTTGGAAACCAAATCAAAAAGTAGTGATGTTTCACCAACATTGATAAATACCATATGAATACTAACTAGATCCATGTACAATGGATCTCTATCAATCAAAAATTTATTGAGAACTCAATGATCATTCCATCTAAATGGATCAACTACCTTATTTTCCATTCTTGGGAGGAAGGGTTTAGAATAATCATAATCCTTGAGTAGTTTAATCACTCTCTTTTACCTAATGTGGAGTTCATTCTATGATAAGATATACTTCATACTCTTGTGATCTATCTTTATCTCAAATATCTCCCAATAGAGATTTTTTCTACTTATTTTTAAAGAAGGGATTGCAGCATCTAACTCAAGATCATGAGTTGAATAGTTATGTTTATGAATTTTTAACTCCCTTGATGGATAATAAATTCCCCTATCATTTGTGCATTAAGAGATTACCAATTCCTCTCCTTGATGCATCATTGTAGATTACAAAACCATCATTCCCCGATGGTAGAGTTAGGATCATAGAAATCCAAAATCATATCTTAAATTCATAAAAAAAACCTCTCATTATTTTGTCCATATGAATCTTACCACTTTATGTGTATGATTTGTCATAATGCCCATACCTTGTTCAAAATGATGTTTTTGGATTTTTTTTCTTTCTTCACAAGCAAAGGATGATATCCAGATCGAAGATTAATCATAGAAAATTTTTAAGATCCATTAATTTGATCAAATAAATCATCAATGTAAGGTAGTAGATATTTGATCAATATTTTTATTGCATTGATCTCTTTATAGCCAATGCATAACCTCATATAACCATCTTTATTCATAATGATATGAACTAGTGCTCGCTGTAAAGAAACACTAGGGTGAATAAATCCTTTAACACACAATTAATTTCGTTGTTTCTTTAGTTCCTCTAATTCTACAATGTCCATTTTATAAGGGGCCTTTGATAATGGCCTTGAATCATGAATTTTGTCAATTGAAAACACAATTTCCAGCTCTGGAGGATGCCATGGTAAATCCTTTGAAAATAAATCAACATATTATTACTTAATAGGTACGTCCTCTATTTGATCAATTTTTCCTCTCCCATAGTTATTTATTTTCCTTCATCCCCAATAATTGAATTTAGTAGAGCTACTGGAAGTGGGATATGAGAATCATATGGTGATGTTACTACCAAAATGATAAGTTATTCCACATATTCCAAAAAATATATCCTCTTTCCTCTTGTAAAAAATATTCACATCATGGATCGAAAGACAAACCATACCAAGGATTATATCAAATTCAATCATGGGTTTGGAAATAAAATCTGATGATAAAGCACATTTATATTCCATAATGAAGACTTCCTAAAACAACTCTGTTTTAATGATAATTTTATTAGGGGTTTTTACTGATATCACCATTATTAAATAAAATTGGAAATATCTAATATTATTATAAATCTATGAAGTTATGAAATAATATGATGATCTCGAATAAAATAAATCATTGGTTATGTTTGAATTAATGATATAAGAACCTTCAAACACATCATTATGAACATCAGTGTCTGTAGCTATGATTTCATAAGCTTGGCATTTCTCCCTTGGCCTTCGTGGGAGAATGATTCCCTGACGCTTCCGAAATTCATGTGAATAATTCCATATCTTCATTAAATTTCTGGTATTAACATTTTAGCTTCATTAATCCTCTTAAAATCATGAGATATGTGTCCTTTTTCTCCACAATTGTAACAAACTGTTATTCCCAACAGACATGTTCTAGGGGGTTTCTTCCCACAATTACTGCAGCATGGAAGGTCAACTATTCCTTTCTTCCCCATTTCCATATTTCCTTTTCAAAATTTTTCGATATCAATCTTCTTCTATTTTTTTTCATTTAATGAAATAACACATAGAAATATATTTTTCCATATTGAAAGTACATGAGACTATATCATCATATTATGAGATACTTTGGGAGACTAGCACCCATCTAAAGAATTTGTTTAAACCATCAAAAAATCAATCAGTATTTCATCTTAGATTACTATTGTTGTTTTTTGACATGTATTTCTAAAAATTGAATCTATCTTCATACTTTGTATCATTTTCATCCTCCTTCATTCCCAAGTTCAAAAATATCTTTCTATATCGACTAGTTATTCCGGGGAAAATATTTTTAAAGGAATATTTCTTCAAATTACCTCCATTAATAACTTATGTTTCTTATAATGAATAATGAGAGTAGATAAAGAAGATATGTTCTTCCTTCGAACCCAAAAATGTTGTGAAGTAGGGTTTGAGTATGATATATGTAGTGGCTGGTTTTCTCTTACGTGCCTGATTCGACACTCAATGATTTAGAAATGATGATGTGTCTATACCAAGATGAAACTCTATGTAGTTAGCTCACAAATATATATGAAGGTGTTGAAAGATGTGACATTCATAGAAAAGAAGGTGAGGACTGATGCAGATACTTCACTCGGATCTTGAAACACGCCAAGTGGTATGGTAGCAATGGACGAGGTTGATGCGGGGCGATCTGGCGAGGTCTAGGTGCCTGATGTTTCTCAACCGAAGGTCATAATGGGTGAATAGTCTTGGGGGAATTATGTTCCTATTACTGCATTGGATCGTGGCTTCCCAGCACAACACAAAATTTTTGAAGAGGTAACCACTGCGAATCGATCTTTTCCTAAACTAAATGGTGTAATTGATTCTTACATTCAAAGAATGGGGACCATTATGAACATTAGAGCCAACTAGGAGGCTATCTTTGATCTAGTCAAAATGGGTTACTTTTAAATTATTGCGCATTTATTTCTTCCCTGGGGCTCGCATCCTCGGTAATTTTTTGAACTCAAATTGGGAGTTTCAATTATTTGGGGGTTATCATTCAAGAAATATGTATCATTAGGAAGGGCATACATCTACATTCCCTTCCCCACACAAGAACTTAAAATTAGCGCCTTCATATTAGGTTCCATTTCTCTCAATCCTAGAATTATTCCCCTACAATAATGGGATAAATAATTCAACCCTAGAGAGGTTGGTAACAACACTAACCAACTATGGGTATGTTTCTATGGGATAAAATTTATACTATGGTATCCGAAAATATAGTATGTCATTTCATTTTCAATTAGTGTCCCAATAAAAATTTGACAAAGAAATAGACATGGAGAGATTATTTCATTTCTCAAGGTTCTTGGTGGATATTGAATGGGGTTTGACCCATGTCAAAAACATTATTATTGAAATAGATGAAGATATTATCGAGTTCAAGATCTATTTTGAAAAAATTACAATTTTAAGGATTTTATTATTATTGGTCATGATTAATGAACCTATAAATTCCATAAGGTTTGATTCCTCTATTTCATTCATGGAAATGAGTTATGAAATTTTATTAAGAAGATAAAAAGAGATACTCTATTGATGGATGTTGTGGTTCCCCCACTGTATTTAAAGAAAACTAATGATTCTTGAATGTATGTTGAAGAAATTAGTTGTGTTGTTGATAATGAATAATGAAATAAAGAATGCATGAAATTGTTATTGATAAGGTTTCTCAATTACCGATTGATTATATGGGTGGTCGACTAAGTGGCTTACTCATCACCTTTGAGACAAAGACCAAATAATGGCCTGAAATTTTCTCTGAAGTGTTAGCTTTCTAGTTGAAATATCAAACAATAAGCACCCTGTGTACAAGTGATTATAACTTTACCGCTGACTAAGAGAATAAATAATAAATATAAAACCAGGTTGATCATCTACTCTCACCTGAACAAATGGTTGTATCAAGTCATCTAAAGGGTTAACAAATTTTTATCTTGACCCCTAGTCATCTATAACAATTTTCATGCCTCTTTAAAACATGTGGTCCGTAATTATGGATTTCATTATGTATCTGATTAAAAAACAAAGTTTTCAGTTGTAACCTCAAGGGTTGTTGAGAAACTAATAGTTGGTAGTCTTACTCCTTAATCTGATAAAATTACCGACGATGTAATTGATTCAATGGAGGTTGAGGAGATGATTCTCAAGTGACTGGAGAATCCTCTCCAAAAAATTGTTAAGAGAAGTACGATGGTTTCTCTGACCCTGAAAACACAATTTTTGAGACTTTACTTCATAGGCTCCAATCAATCACTCCATGTAGGGGTCAAGTGAGAGGATAGGGTTGTGGTCATGGAATAATTGGGTGGCCAGTAATTTAAGAAGACTAATGGGTGCTAATAGAATAGTTGAGGATAAATATATGAAGATATTTTGTTTCTTGTGATATTTCATTTTATTCAAGTACTCTATTGGGCTACTATCTTTTTATTAATTTTATTAATTGAGGTACTACCTCTATCCTTCTTAAAAAAATCTCATCTATTTCCTATTCTTCCTTTGTGTTTTGGATTAATGACCACCACCAATCCGAATTTCATGCTATATGAAAAACTACCATGAAAAACGTCTCTATTTCTTTACATCCCAATGATTGAAATATATTATTCTAGGGAACTTATCCACTGATCAGCTACAAAAGGGTTTTTAGTCCCATTGAATGATGGAGGTTGTTTTCTTATATAGTTATCCAATATAGATCTTCTATATTGTGGATCAGGATGTTCCATATGGGTATGTTTTTTTCATAACCCGAGTAAATTTTCCTAGTATAGATACTGGTATCGATGGAAAATCCCTATATGGGATGTGTGTGTTTATATAGTTTATATTCCTTCTACAAGAAGTTATTTCAAAATAATATCTTACTCTATATTATGTTATGAATCAATATGTATAATCTCTACACAGAAAAATATGTTTCATAAATTTAAATTCTATACATATATAATCTCATAATCACAAAAATAGTTTTGTTGAGGAAAAATTTATATAAAAATCATTCATAATTACTTGTAAAAAATGTGAATTATCCTAAGCATGTCCCAAAAGAGGGTAAAACATGGTCTTTAATAAGGCATGCTGTCGTATACCAGGTTACCCTAGGTCAAGCCTGAATCTCCTTGTTGGTGCTTTAAGTCCTATATACATCTTCCATAGAACCACATCAACTTATAATATTCAGATAGGGATGTATTTTCTATAAATGTCCACGTAATATATTCCATGCAAAAAATTCCAGGATGTACTTATATGTTTTATCCACATAAACTATCTTAGTTGTTCGCTCCTTGATCTATTTTCTCTAAATGTAGTTTCCATGTTTTTTACTAAACATCCTTTGATACCAAATGTAAGGACCCAACCCTAGTTTCGTGAATCCAATGACATTTTTTATTAAATTGGAATACAAAAATGGAATATTCATTCTGATGTACCAAGTTGTTTAGTATATTCAGAAACAAAATACATACATTACTTAAAATTTTCAACATGAAGTGAAAAAGAACATATAAGTTTTTTAGGGAACATCCACAACTAAAAATTTGTTGTTGTTGTTCAATCATATAAAAATTATTAATGTCCTATGAAAATGAAACATAAGAATTATAGTAAGCTTAAATGGTATGTATGTGTATATAATACAAAAGAATATATGATAATAATAAACATTTTGAATAGTGAATAAAAAATAATCCATGCCTTTAAAAAAAACTTGAACATATTATGGAAAGAATATGATATAAAAATATACTTCCATAACAAACCATAATCATTGATATTATACTAGTCGAATAACCACATGAACTATCAATAATATTTTCATAATTCGGTAATTCATAATGTGGGACATCATAACCATACTGTTAAGGGCTCATGCCAAGACAATAAATAACCATTTTTTCATGGCCCCGTGCCAAGACCATTGATTGTCTCATGAGACCAAACCATGCACTGAGGGGAAATAACGAGCCCCACTGGAAACATAATATATCGAATTCATTCCTAATATTAACAAGTATAAACATAAACAAAAAAATAGATTCATATTGAATCTAATATATGAAATGTAAATAATATTCCCCAATTGTAACGACCCAAAGTTCCATTAATGTAAAATCCCTCTTGATCCAGTTAAATGTCTCGTTATAAAAATGTTTTTATAAGATGTCAACTTCTTTTGTATTATGTTAAGAATTTTTAACGTTGTTAATATAGCCGTTGAATAGTGATCACATGATTAGTATAAATGTAAGGCTTTAACGAACCCAATTTTTACTCAGACAAAGGAAGCGATGGCCCCATCTAGTAGAATTGCCACATATGAAGCCCATTTGTCGGAGCTTGGAAAAGAGGTGGCGTCTTTGGGATTCACCCTTGACCAAGCCCAAGCTGAACTTTATTATGTAAAGCTCGAACATGACCATCTACGGGAAAAGTGGAAGTTGATTGAAATTACCACTCGAGCGATGTTATCTGAGCCGCCCCAAGAGTCTGTCACCATTACACACATTACCCTTAGGTCTAAGGCAGCTATTTTATGGGGTTATGCAACAAATAAGTAGAACTATGCTCATGTACATTATTTTTTGTATATAATAATGAATATAATTTCTAGTCATTTTTGATACATCGTAAATAGTTTTTAAAGTACCAATGGTGTTTTTAAATATTATTTAGTTAAGAAATCTATTTTATTAAATTAAGTGATTTTTTAATTAAATAATATTTTAATATAATATTATTATTAATATTAAATAAATTTTTATTAAATATAAATGATCATATAAATTTATGAATGCAATTAAAATTTTTATTAAGGTTTGAAAGCCATTTCTGTCAAAACCCGTGAATTTTCGATAAATGTTGGTTTTTATTTTTAAAAGAGAAAATTAAAATATTTTGAAATTTTTTTAGATAAAATAAATCTCATTTCTGGAATCAGGACGTCGAAATTATCCAACGGTGAATTTTTCATAATTTTCCGAGACAGTCAAATTTTTGGGTAAACATTAAATACCATTTAAATATATAATGTGTTTTATGACATCATAATGACCTAATGGTGATGTAATAAAATACAATAATCCTTATTTTCTACCAATATATGTTTTATCATTAAAATAATGTGATTTTGGGATTGTTTGACTTACTTTTCAAAGCATTAATGTACCCCTCAAGACTTATTCAACACTTTGCAGTTTTAAATTAATTTACATGGGAGTGTGACTCACCACCACATAAGAAACCCTATTTTTTAATATGTTCGGACCTTGTACTTGTGAAATATATTTATCCTATTTTATTTTCCAGAAACCATGGGGAAATACCATGGGATGGTTTGTGGATTGAATTATTTTAATATATGGGGTCCCAACCTAATTAATAAAGAATTCTCTCACCTTTCCTATAAAACCCACCCATGCTCCCACATCCTCCCCACTAAAATCCCTTGGAGCTCGTCCAACCTCTTCCCTACTTTCTCTAAAATCCTCCCAAGGTTCCCCAAGCTCCCAAGAAGCCTCTCACAAGCCTCTCTCTAGCCTTTGGAAGCACACTTCCATGTAAGGGTTTTTTCTTCCTTTCCCATTTTTGTCAATTTTCTTTACATTGTATTGACATTTTAATTTCAATAATGAATGTTGGGGTATGGTTTCAAACCTCCCCCATACTGCCCTCTTATTTTTTTAATTATGGGAGACCCCTTTCTCTCTCATTAAATTCCTACCATGTACACCTGTTACTAGGCCGAAATTCCGAAAGGAACTTCTCTCTCTCTTCTTTTACATTCAAGCAATAATTTTGTATCATGAATCTATACTCCATCACAATTGTTGGGAAATGTATATATATGACCTTCTTACTGTCCATTACATGTAAATATGATGAGGAACCCCTTTATCTCCCATGAACCATTTTTATGAATTCTTATGTCACGTCGTTAGGCTGCCGAAATCGCACCAATTTTCTATGCCACTGTCATTGTGCATTGAATACCATGCCCATTTCTCCATCAAGGGTATTCACCTTTATGCACATTTAATTATTGATTATAAAGTTTCATGTATGAATTCCACCTTACTTTATCATGGAATAAGTGATTATGTTTTATGAATCCATGTTTTATGATCCATGTGGCACACATATGCATGAAATGAAATGTTTAAGAAGGGTGCGCCCTTATAGCGCTCCAATGAATTGGGTAAAGTATAGTATCATGATATGTAAAGTGCAATGAGTTTTGACTCATGCTAATTCATGTGCAACGAGGGTTTACTCGTGCTTCATGTGAAATGAGGGTTTACTCATGCTCCATGTGCAATGAGCCTTAGCTCATGCTAATTCAATGTTAAGTGTTGTTGCCACATTTCCATGTTATGATTATCATGCTTTATCATGCCTTTATGTTGATGTTTCTTTTATGCTCAATTGATATTCCTATTGTCTAACATGTATTGTACTCCTCATGTTATTCCATGTGTACTCCCTTACTGGGCTTTATAGCTCACCCTTTTCTAATGCATGTCCTTAGGTTATCCCATGCAATGCTAAGTACGAGGGAATGTAATGGTCATGTAAAGGAAGTTTTCAATAAAGATGATGTATTTCATGGTCTAAATTATTATGTAATGATCCTAAGACCCAAATACACTAAACCTATCGATCTTATTTGTTGTATCAAGTGAATTTTTATGTAATAAAGCGTGTTTATGTTGTAATAAAAACCAGGGTTGTCACAGTTGGTATCAGAGGATAGGTTTAGTTATTTTTGGGATTAGGAAACCCTAGTAAAGCCTTAGATACAAGACTAAGTATAATAAAAACATACCTAAGATTTGGTAAATAATAAGTAAGTGGTTTATCAAACAAATACATCCATGTCTGGATATGAGCAGGCAGAGGCAGCTCTGGCACAGATGTATCCGAGTTGTAAAACCCAAAAACACTGCTTTGAGCTAGACTCGAAAGGGAACTGGGGAACGACAATGGGCCTTGCTGCACTCTTGGTTATGACACTCTTGGGCGATATGTTTTGATAAATTCACAATCTTGGTATGAACCCTTATTAAGGGAAAAATGCCCCTAAGAATATATGTTATAAAGTAGATCATGAAAAGCCTAGATTGAAGCCTATAGACTCATGAGTTAAGAAAATAAAAGTTTATTTATATGTCATCAACTTTTTTCTTTGGATTACCCTTTATGTGTTACCCTTAACTTTCCTTTTATTCCAGCCAATGGCCGGTAATAGGAGGACTCGGGCTAACAACCATTGTGAAGATCAATGTGATGACTGTACTAATGAGATGCCCAATCCAATGGGAGCGGGAATCGCGAACTTTGTCACGCTTCTCTCTAAGATAACTCAAGATTTGAATAGAAACACGGGTCAAGAGGAACGTCCAAACCCCCCTAAGAAGGAACACGTCGCTATCGAGAGCTTCATGAGGAAAAGGCCTCCAACTTTTAGTGGATCATCTAATCCCACAATCGGTGAACAATGGATCAACTCCATTGAAAAGATATTATCCATCCTCCAATGTTCTGAAAAAGAGAAGGTTCTCCTGGCGTCTTATCATATGTAGGGTGAAGCTGATCAATGGTGGACATTGATAAAAAATACGAAGCCTGAGGAGGAGATTGAGGCTTTGGAATGGAAGGAATTCCGAAAGATGTTTTTCAATAAATATTTTCCATGCACCCTCCGTCTTAAAATGGAAAGGGACCTCCTTTCCCTCAAGAAAAAATATATAGAATCTGTGGGAGCGTACGAGCAAAACATCACAAGGCATGCACGATACGCTTCCGACTTTTTCGTTACCCCCGAATTCAAGGTTGACCGCTACTTTGGTGGGCTGAAGCCTAGATTTCGGAATGCATTAGCAATCCGTGACTTTGACAGCTATGAGGAAATTGTCTGATGTGCCCTCAAGTTCAAAATGGAGATCGGAGAATCCTAGGGGTATCATGGGGACAAGAAGCGTAAGGTGGAATTCAATGCTGGTGGTCCTATGGATAAATCCAACGGCACTAAGATGTTCCAGCACCCCACTTTCCAAAAGTGCGGAAAGAAGCACCCTGGAAATTTCCTTAAGGGAACGAGAAATTTTTCAGGTGTGAAAGAGAAGGGCACCTAGCTATTAACTGTCAGCAAGAAGGACCCGCAGCTATGATAGAGGAGAGGAATGGTCTGTTCGAACCTCAAAGCATTGTTCAATGCTATAAATTCAATGAAACGGGTCATTTTTCAAATCAGTTCCCTAATCCAAGGGTTATCGGAGGCAACCAACAACCTCCAAGACAACAAGGAAGATAGTTTTCCATCACTTCTGCCGAAGTGAACCCCGACAATGAAGTGGTGACAGGTACGCTAGTTAGTCATTCAAGAATAGCGAACCTACTTTTTGATTCAGGTTCTATGCATTCTTTTATATCTCTAAAGTTTAGTAGAACAAGCCCATCACCACCACAAATCATGGAAGTAAAGATGTCGGTGAGTACGAAAAATGTGGAAATCATTGCATCCCATGAATATAAATCCTCCCCTGTTATAATTTGTGGATTGAATTTCCTGGAGAACCTCATCATACTCCCTTTGGTGGAATTTGATGCAATTCTTGGCATGGATTGGCTTTCCTTATATAGAGCCAACATAAATTGTTGGGAGAGGGAAATCACCCTCCATTTGGAGAATCGACCCCCGATTCTTTACAAGTGTCATGAGGAAGATGAATCTCCATAAGATCCATCATCTCAAGAATGGATATTACTGTCCTATGAGCACGCATATCTGGCTCAGATGATTGAGTCGAAATAAGAAACCATCCTTGATGAAATGCCTATTGTGAGGGAAATCGCGGAAGTGTTTCTCGAGGAACAGCCTGGTCTTCCTTCTAGAAGAGATGTTGAGTTCTCAATTGAACATATACCTGGGATGTTACCAATATCCAAGACTCCATATATAATGGTTGTTGTTGAGCTTGAAGAGCTGAAGAAACAACTACAGGAGAATCTGGGTAAAGGGTTTATACGCCCAAGTGCTTCACCATGGGGTGCACCAGTCCTCTTCATCAAGAAGAAGGATGGGTCAATGCGGCTTCACATCGATTATCGTGAAATTAACAAAATCACGATAAAGAACAAGTATCCTCTCCCATGAATTGATGACTTTTCTGATCAGCTGCGTGGAGCACAATACTTCTCCAAGGTGGACTTGCGGTTGAGATATTATCAAGCAAGGGTGAGGAAGGAAGATGTCCCGAAAACTGCTTTTCGTACAACATACGGGCACTATGAATTCATATTAATGCTTTTAGGACTCACCAATGCTCTAGAAATATTTATGGACTTGATTAATAGAGTCTTTAGAGATTACCTTGAAAAATTTGTGGTAGTCTTTATAGATGATATTCTAATATACTCCAAAACCAAGGAAGATAATGAGGAGCATTTAAGAACTGTACTGGAGACTTTGCGCAAGGAGAAGCCCTATGAAAAGTACATAAAATGTGAGTTCTGGTTGAAGGAGGTCTCATTCTTGGGCCATATCATCACAAGAAATGGGATATCTGTGGATCCCTCCAAAACAGATGCAATTGAGGGATGGCTGAGGCCATCATCTGTAACAGATATCTGTAGCTTCTAGGGGTTAGCTTGATATTATAGACGATTTGTGAGAAATTTCTCACGATTGTCCAACCCTCTTACCAAGATAACTCGAAAGGGAGTAATGTTTTCTTGGAGTGATGAATGCGAAGAAAGCTTTAAAGAGTTGAAAAGGAGGCTTATCACTTCACCCATGCTCACTTTACCCACCAGTGCGGAACTTTTTGTGGTATTCAGTGATGCCTCAAAGAATGGCTTAGGTTGTGTGTTGATGCAGAATGATAAAGTGATATCCTATGCCTCAAGGCAGTTAAAAATCCATGATCGAAACTATCCAACGCATGATCTAGAGTTGGCGGCTGTGATTTTTGCCTTGAAAATCTGGCGGCATTATCTCTATGGAGAGAAATGTGAGATATATATTGACCACAAGAGACTTAAATATATATTCACGTATAAAGAGATTAATATTCACCAGAGAAGATGGATATAGCTCATCAATTATTATGACTGTTCAATACATTACCACCATGGGAAAGCGAACAAGGTGGTGGATGCCCTTAGTAGAAAGGATCCGGCGATTCTATCAATGATGAGAATTGAGAAGGATCCAGTCTTCATAGACTTGATGAAGATTGACATGTGAATCATAAAGAAGGGAACATCATCAATCCTTTCACAAATGATTTCTCAACCATCTCTTTTGGAAAGGTTAATGGATTCTCAAAAGGATGATGTGGGAATTCAAGAAAAAGTGGAAGCTATCAAAAAGGGGAAATCCTCGGAGTTTAATGTTAATGAAGAAGGAATTGTGCGGTTTGGGAAAAGACTATGTGTTCCATCAAGTCTGGAGCTGAAGAAGGAACTTTTGACTGATGCACATAGTTCAACTTTTTCTATTCACCCAGGGAGCACAAAGATGTATCGAGATCTCCGAGAAAACTTTTGGTGGGATAATATAAAGAAGGAGATCGTCGAATATACATCAATGTGCCTGGTGTATCAGCAAGTGAAGGAATAGAGGCAGAAGTCTAAGGGGATGATGCAATCATTACCCTATACCAGAATGGAAATGGGAGAACATCACCATGGACTTTGTCACCAGACATCCGAGTACATCCAAAGGCAACAATGCAATCTGGGTTGTTGTGGACCATCTTACAAAGACTGCACACTTCATTTCTATTTGAGAGGCTTTCTCATTGGATCAACTGGAACGGATATATATTAGGGAAGTGGTAAGGTTGCATGGAATACCACTATCTATTGTGTCCGACCGATATCCAAGATTCACCTCTATGTTTTGGAAGAGTCTTCAACATGCTATGAATACTGAACTGAACTTCACTACGACCTATCATCCTCAAACTGATGGCCAATCCGAGTGGACTATCCAAACACTTGAGGATATGTTGGGAGTGTGCTCAATGGAATTTAAAGGAGGATGGGATCAACATCTTCCTCTGGTTGAGTTCTCTTATAATAATAGTTTCCACTCAAGCATCCAAATGGCACTATATGAAGCCCTTTATGGGAAAAGGTGCAGAACACCGACATGTTGGGATGAGGTCGGTGATCGTAAGCTGCTTGGACCAGGAATGGTCGATGAAATGGTGGTGAAGGTGAAAACCATTCAGCAGCATATCAAGGCAGCCCATAGTCGACAGAAGAGTTATGCAGATAATCGTCGACGAGACCTTCAATTTAATGTTGGATACATGGTGTTTTTACACATATCTCCGTGGAAGAATGTCATGAGGTTTGGAAGGAAAGGGAAGTTAAGTCCAAGGTACATCAGCCCCTTCAGGATTCTTGATCATGTTGGGGATGTGGCCTATCGACTAGCACTTCCACCTACTATGGAAAAGGTGAATGATGTCTTTCATTTATCCCTCTTAAAGAAGTACATACCGGACCCTTCACATGCACTCTCTTCCGATGTGGTAAAATTGGAAGATGATCTTTCTTACGAGGAGTAACCAGTTATGATCTTAGATCGTAGAGAAAAAGTTCTACGAAATAAGACAATGCCCCTCGTCAAGGTGTTGTGGAGAAACCACAAGTTTGAAGAAGCGACTTGGGAGTCGGAGGATATGATGAAGATGAGTTACCCACAATTGTTTTAGTGTGGGAAAAGGAAAATTTTGAGGGAAAAATTTCTTAAGGGGGGAATAATGTAATGACCCAAAGTTTCATTAATGGAAAATCCCTTTTGATCCAGTTAAATGTCTCTTTATAAAAATGTTTTTATATGATGTCGACTTCTTTGGTTTTATGTTAAGAATTTTGACCGTTGTTAATATAGTTGTTGAAAAATGATCACATGATTAGTATAAATGTAAGGCTTTAACGAACCCAATTTTTACTCAAACAAAGGAAGCGATGGCCTCATCCAGTAGAATTGCACCATATGAAGCCCATTTTTTGGAGCTCAGAAAAGAGGTGGCGTCTTTGGGATTCACCCTTGACCAAGACCAAGCTGAGCTTAATTATGTCAAGCTCGAACATGACCTTCTACGGGAAAAGTATAACTTGATTGAAATTACCACTCGAGCGATGTTATCCGAGCCGCCCCAAGAGTCTGTCACCATTGCACACCTTACCCTTAGGTCTTATGCGGCTGTTTTAAGGGGTTATGTAACAAATAAGTAGTACTATGTTCATGTACATTATTTTTTTGTGTATAATAATGAATATAATTTCTAGTCATTTTTAATACATTGTTAATAGTTTTTAAAGTACAAATTGTGTTTTTAATTATTATTTAATTAAGAAATATATTTTATTAAATTAAGGTATTTTTGAATTAAATAATATTTTAATAAAATATTATTATTATTAAATTATTTTTTATTAAATATAAATGATCATATAAATTTATGAATGCAATTAATATTTTTATTATGGTTTGAAAGCCATTTCTGTCAAAACCCGTGAATTTTCGATAAATGTTGGTTTTTATTTTAAATGTGAAAATTAACATATTTAGAATTTTTTAGATAAAATAAATTTCATTTCTGGAATCAAGACATCGAAATTATCCAAAGGTGAATTTTTCATAATTTTCTGAGACATTCAAATTTTTGGGTAAAAATTAAATATCATTTAAATATATAATGTGTTTTATGACATCATAATGACCCAATGGTGATGTAATAAAATAAAATAATCCTTATGGTAGGCCAATATATGTTTTATCATTAAAATAATGTGATTTTGGGTTTGTTTGACTTACTTTTCAAAGCATTAATGAACCCCTCAAGACTTATTCAACACTTTGCCCTTTTTAATTAATTTACATGGGAGTGTGACTCACCTCCACATAAGCAACCCTATATTTTTTAATATGTTCGGACCCTGGACTTGTAAAATATTTTTTTCCTCTTTCCTTTTCCCGAAACCATGGCCAAATACCATGGGATGGTTTGTGGTTTGGATTATTTTTATATAAGGTGTCCCAAACCTAATTAAAAAAGAATTCTCTCACCTTTCCTATATAAACCCACCCAAGCTCCCACATCCTCCTCACTAAAATCACTTGGAGTTCGTCCAACCTCTGCCCTACGCTCTCTAGAATCCTCCCAAGGTGCCCCAAGCCCCCAAGAAGCCTCTCACAAGCCTCTCTCTAGCCTTTGGAAGCACACTTCCAAGTAAGGGGTTTTTCTTCCTTTCTCATTTTTGTGAATTTTCATTAAGTTGTATTTCCCTTTTAATTTCAATCATAAATGTTGGGTTATGGTTTCACACCACCCCCATACTGCCCTATTATTGTTTTAATTATGGGATACCCCTTTCTCTCTCATTAAATGCCTCTCATGTACACCCGTTACTATGCCGAAATTCCGAAAGGAACTTCTCCTTCTCTTCTTTTACATTCAAGCAATAATTTTGTATCATGAATCTATACTGCAGCACAATTGTTGGGAAATGTATATATATGACCTCCTTACTGTCCATTACATGTAAATATAATGAGTAAACCCTTTCTCTCTCATCAACCATTTTTATGAATTCTTAAGTCACGCCGTTATGCTGCCGAAATCACACCGATTTTCTAAGCCAATGTCATTGTGTAGTGAATACCATGCCCATTTCTCCATCAAGGGTATTAACCTTTATGAATATTTACTTATTGATTATAAAGTTTCATATATTAATTCCACATTCCTTTATCATGGAATAAATTATTGTTTTTTATGAATCCATGTTTTATGATCCATGTGGCACACTTATGCATGAAATGAAATGTTTAAGAAGGGTGTGCCCTTGTAGCGCTCCAATGAATTCGGTAAAGTATAGTATCATGATACGTCAAGTGCAATGAGTGTTGACTCATGCTAATTCAAGTGCAATGATGGTTTACTCGTGCTTCATGTGAAATGAGGGTTTACTCATGCTCCATGTGCAATGAGCCTTGGCTCATGCTAATTCAATGTTAAGTGTTGCTGCCACATTTCCATTTTATGATTATCATGCTTTATCATGCCTTTATGTTCATGTTTCTTTTATGCTCTATTGATACTCCTATTGTCTAACATGTATTGTAATCCTCATGTTATTCCATGTGTACTCCCTTACTGGGCTTCATAGCTCACCCTTCTCTTATGCATGTCCTCAGGTTATGCCATGCAATGCTAAGTACGAGGGAATGTAGTGGTCATGTAAAGGAAGTTTTCAATAAAGATGTTGTATTTCATGGTAAAAATTTTTATGTAATGATCCTAATACTCAAAGACACTAAACCTCTCGATATTATTTTGTTGTATCAAGTGAATTTTTATGTAATAAATCATGTTTATGTTGTAATAAAAAGCAGGGTTGTCACACCAATCATCAAGTATAAACATAAACCCTTTAGAGTAAATAAGTGAATGGTTTTAGGATAGAACATCCACATAAAAAATACCATGAAACATTAAATAAAATATTTCATGTGATATAATAAAATATTAATCACAAAAATACACAATAATCTACAAGAGTTTCGAAATATATGAAGGCACTCTTATAAAATTATCGAGTAATTCATGAGATTAATACCAATTTACTTTAAAAAGAAGATTTATTTTCGAAAATATTTGTATAAAACAAGAAGTGAAGTATTATAGTATTTTCATTTTCAACTGATATATTTTATACAGATAATTGTTTCCCAAAATATATTATAGTTTTTCCTTCAAAATATGTATGAATTTGAGAAATTTACTTTGAATTGGGATTGTATTATGGGAATAATTTTTGAATGATCCATCTAAAACATATAACTCACCATAAATGAAAGTTTGATTTTGGTTTTTACACATATATAAAACATTATAATAGAATATTTGATTGGTAAATATGAATAAATATTAATTAAATTGATGTATGTAGTGAATAAGAGTAACCCAAATGAAAAGGGATGTTCGGGTAAAAAAACCTTAACTTAGGTCTGAATATTATGTTCCTAAAATTATGATAATGGAATGTGAAATTAGAATAATTAATTACTTATTTAAGATACTATTATAAATATATTTAGTCTATCATAATTTTTTAGCTCATTTACGTCCTTATTTATAAGTTAGAATATTGTATTTCTTGTTTCCAGAGTGTTCATTTTCCTGATTTTCATAATTGGTTCATTTGTTTTCAAGTAATATAGTTCATGTGGAATGCATTTAAATATCCAGAATTTAATTTACACAATATTTATGAAAATAAATAGTTGTTAATGACCATTTATATCATTTTTACATGGAATTAGGATGACTATTTGGTGAAATATTAATGTCAATCACATAGATTATTTTAGCAGTATTTTGATTACTGGGAACTAGTTTGGTCATATGATTTAATATTATGTACATATAATGGATCATGAATATAAAATTGGTTATAATAAATATATTATAGCTTGTGTAAACTATTAAAATAGTTTCATGACTAGTATTGAATGGGAAACCAAATATTAAAACTTTGTCGTCCACGAAGGATGTAAATTGGCACCTCATGAACAATGTTTTAGTTTATAAAATAAGAGAGAGAGAGTGAGTGAGAGGGATAGTTAGGATACTGATGATGTTTATCCCATTAACATGATATAAGTCCATAATTTAGATGATACCAGACATATCATGGTCATTTGGATAGAGGAGGTGAGGAGTGGATAACAATAGAAAGGAACATGAAATGTAATTGAAATAAATTGAATGTAATTTTACCTATTGAATCAACTCCCTTCAGAATCTCTTTATTGGAAGGTGTGTTGGACTTTTGGAAGGAAAAAGAGCACGTAGACATGGGGCGTGACTAGGGAAGTGTATTTGGGTAGAACATTGAGGACCATCAGGGCATAGAGGAGTGAAGAGAAGAGGGAGTGAGCGGAGGTATTATAGTAGAGAAGAGTAGAGTTTTCCCATTATTTTACTCATTATTTTATTATCTTCACAAAGGAAACCAATTGTATTATTTCAAGTGAAAAATAATAATAGTATGTTAATTTGAGTTAGAACGTACTGTTATTACATCATCCACGATTATAGTAATAGTGAAATTAACTACTAATGTATATATATGGTAAATTACTGTATTTTAATATTCATAAAAAAATCATGTATTTCAGAAAAATTACAAAACATCTCCCTAACAATTTTTCAATGTGTAGAATTCAAAAAAAAACTATTTTTTATAGTAATTTTATAAATATTATTTATTTACTTTTTTAATAAAATTGTATTTTATTAAAAAAATATCAGTTTTGAAAAATTATTTGGTTTTATATAACTAAAAAAATTAATCAAGAAATTATTATCTTATAAAATTAAGTAAATAAAATAATATTATTATTTAATATTCATAATGGTCATATTACTATTCATATTACTATTCATTAGTATATGCTACTATTCACCAAAAATTAAGTTTATCTTCTCAGACTCTAAATATATTACGAAATTCCACCATGTATGTCAGTATTTCAAAATTCCAATCAAATTGTTGAAAATTTTATATTTACTAGCAGGGTTATAATTTTTTTTTTAGTTATTTAGTGTTTCATTCATTCAATATTAATTTTTTTTGCTGCAATAAGGGGTGTCACTTTTTATAAATAATAATATATTTTTAAATGATTCAAATATGATAAAAATAATATATTTATCCAAGTGAATGTGAAATTATTGATTACATATTCTATGGTCCATTTATAGACCATTTTCATTTTATTGTAACTATATTTACCCATTGAGAGAAATAAAAATGGATATCATCTTAGTTGTCAAAATGGATAAAAACTGGTTAAAATAATAAGATAATGTTAATAAGGTGACTTATACACTTAATATAATATTTTATATTAATATTTAGACAAATCAATTTCTTATATTTTTATATTATATATCTAGATCCATTGGGATATCAATATTAATTTCTATCAATTTAATATTTTTATAAACTCCAATATTAGACCTCCCCTATCATATAAAAGATAAACTATACTTCATATTCCTTTATACATAATTTTTTGTGGTTCTACAAAAACACAAAAAATATAAAATACCCACTTTCAACTTCTTAACCTAGTGTTCAAGATGTGATAAAAAACATCCTATGTATAATTTTTTTGTAATCATTAAGATGTTGTTCAAAGTAGATGTATTATTATAATCCAAACCTTTTTGTCTGAATTATTATTAAAAATACTTAAAATATTATTCAATCATGATTTAATTGTAACAATATTTTATTCACTATAATTATGTGTTTTTACTTAAATATAATAACCTATATCCACCTCATCATCCTTAAAATAGGAAACAAAAGCATCTTGCAAGTGTACAGTGGACTACCCCCTCATGAACTACTATAATTCATTTTTCATGGCCATCTAGAAATGATGGTTATAATGAAATATTTAATGTATATTTATATGATATTCTCATAATATCTATAAATTTGAAAAGATAATATATCAATTTATTTCATACCTATAAATTCTTGGAATGTTGTAATGTCATTAGTGTACACATGTGGACTACAACTTCCATGAAGAAATATGATAATTTTTTCATCACCACATCACATGAATGATACAAAAATGTACACCTAAATAAAAATTTAATAATTATTATGTAAATTTAATTATTTAAATATTATATAATACTTAACTTATTTCCATAATGACAGTTGAAAAAATAGAAAAGTCATATATTCTTACGTATGGCCCACCATCAACATGATTTAAAAAAGGTTTATTTTCCATTACCATATTTAAAAATATGTTTTAAAAATGAAATTAAATATTAAAATTATAAATATTGTAGTATTATTATTTTTTAGATTAGGAAATAATTCCCCCTTTTTTCATCATCAATCAAAAAAATACATTTTGTACAGATAAGATTAATATCGTCAAGAATAAGAAGTAAAATTAATAGATTATATAATTGAATAAAACAAAGTATTATTTAAAATAAATAGAAAAATAATTTTTTTTCTTAATTATGTAAATATTTAATATAAAATTATTATTCATGATAATTATGAACATATGTGATGAGTCTGAATCACGGTAACATAAATTATTTTAAATATAAACTAGTAATGGTTCCCATCATACTCTTTCTCATTCATTTCCATATACTTAAAAAACTTATTAATGTTTTTCTATGGAAATAGATTAATTATAATTGAAATTTTTTGAATCCTTTTTAATTTATTTCTATGGTTTCCAATGGAATCATTTTATGTAATTTTTTAAATTTCGTAATAGAAGACATAATTAATGTTCTATTTTAATACATACTGTGACAATGTCTTTTCATACCAAGAAAATTATTATTTTATTTTTGTATTCTATTAGAATATTTAATGTTTTCTTCAATAAAAAACCATTTTCCCTTCCTTTTGTGTATTTATGTTTTGAAAAAAAATTTAAAAGGAAAGGTTATTTCAATATCTAAAAGAGTATTTCATTTTCATTTAAATGATTTTTTCATAGGATTTTTGATGATTATGTGTAACAATAAATTATATTACTCTGGATATGGTACATTATAATTATATATATGAAAAAAGTGATCTTGATATGGCTCAAATGATGGGTTGATCCCTATTATAGCTTGTGAAATAATTGTGATCCTTATAGACATTACACAAAGGGTGATCTCGATTTATCTATAATGAATTTTGAAATGGTCATTGTTATTAAATTAAAAATGAATGGATTTTATGAATTTGGTTCATTTATGTATTTTAATATGATTTAGTTCTTTGTGTCATCGGTTTGAAATAGGTTATGAATATGATGCTTTATGTTTCTAGAAATAGGTTTTTATATTCATTTCATTGTTTTAATGATTTTATTTGAGATAATGTTATGTTTGTATTTCATGTTTAAATGAATTAAAAATTTTAATGCAAGAACATTGATATAAAGGTTACAATATTATGGGTTTTTATTTTTTCACTGCACCAATAGATTTCCTCTAATGTACCTTACCATTAATTTTATGTTTATCCCTTGTTTTTAATTATTTCCACATCAATTAAAAATTTGTGTGGGAAAAAATAAATAAAGATAAAATAGACATTTATTTTTCATGAAAACAAATCATGTTTTAATTTAGACGGTTAAATTTATAGTAAATGGATACTAAGGAGATATGTCCCTATTTTAATATGTGTTATCCTTCTATTAATTTTATGACCTAATTCTCTAAAACTCTAAACTGGTTAGATCTATTGGGTGAACAAAAAATAAATAATAGTCTATACAAACTATATAATATATGTTTTAAGGCGGGGTTTGTAGAATTATTCAAAAAGAAAAAGTTTCCTTAGTAAATTGAGAAATTTTTATATATTTTTTAAAATGATTTTAATATGAAAATTTTATTTTCCATGAGAAATATTCAAGATATATTGAAAAGAAAATTCTCATTAATAATTAATTTTTTTGAAGTCACAGATGATTTACTAGGGTGATGATCTAATGATACAATTAAAATTTATTAATATGATGTTTTCTTAAAATTAAGACCTAACGAATATATTATATACACTATTTGTTTCCAATAGAAAAATTATGTTATGATAAAAACATAATGAAAAGTATTTACTTTCTATGGGTTATGTTATGATAAAATTATGAATTTTTTTAGATTACATTTCATTTTAATTGTTATGCTATGATAAATGTTATTTAACCTATTATACACACATATATTATATTAATTATGTGATAAGTGGGCCCATAATTATATATACCACAAATTAAATTGGTAAAAATGGATATATCTTCAAATTATAATACATAAAACTGGGAGTAAACCCAGTTCAACAAGTGAATGTATCGACTATTATAATATTGGGAGTGAAATTTTATTGATTATATAATAGAATTTGGTTTAATCCCAAAATAATATGATAGTACTAAAGGTGATAATTGACTAAGAAAATGATTTTTATGCATAGGAGTATTATATATACTGATGTCTTATGAAAATGATATTGTCATGGATCATGTCTTATAAAAAGCCATATGTTATTCCATGAATCAATATTATAAACCATGATATATTTGGTATGCTATTCAAATGTCAATAGAATATTCCCACACTTATAATATCATGTTAGGCTTATGTATCATAGATATCTCCCTTTTTACACGTACATATCATATTATATCACCCTTTCTTATGTTTCATTTCCCCATGTTTTAAAGAATTTTTTTAACTCTGATATGTCTAATAAGTGAGATAGTTGTGAAAAACTGATTGGGAGATGATGTAGATATCTTAATAATATACTGTTTATGTGTCCACATTTATAAAGACACTAAACCGACATGATTCTTTTATTAATAATTATGTTTTTTTTAAGATTCTCATAATTTTATATAATGATTTTTGATGAAAATAATTGATCAATATAGTTGGTGTAAATTTATGTTTTATTTACATTTGTAAACTTGAATGTGATTTTTTAGAATATCCAATGGTTTATAATTTGTTTTGTAGAAATTTTTGGTAAATAATTGAGTGTGGGATTCATTAAAAAATAATAATTTTATGATACTATATGATGAAATGGTTTTGGTATATATTCATTAGTGAGGAATAATCTTAGAATGTTTTGGATGAGTAAATCTCAACCATTATTCTGGTACATGCTATGTTTTTCCTAACTACCCACTAGTTTTGACACTGCCAGGGGGACATGATTTGGTTTATTCTCAATTTCATTATGAACCATTATGATGGATTAGATAAGATTTTGACTATTATTTAAAAGGGATAAACATATGGTGTCATTGATTGATAAGAAGGTTTTTTTATTTAGGCACCATAATTATAATTTTCTATGAATGAATAATATGATCAATGATTTCTGATAGTCATGCTAACCATTTTTTCTAACTAAAGTATTGAATATTGAATAGTAAATTTGAGGTGGTAATATGTATTGTAAAGTATTGAATTAACAACATTTTAATAGTTATATAAAATTATTTATGAATGAGGAAATGTATAAAATAATTTAAATTCATTATCATAATGATTACATATGAATTATTATATTGAAGTACGAAGGGTATGATAATAGTATTTTATGTCTCTGATTTAAATTAGAGTAATGTTTTTGGGAACATTATTCCAATAAATCACAATATTCAACCCCTATTTGAATGTTATATTTTCATATATACTGATTCTATTTGTTCACGAAAATCATAGATTAATTGACAAGGATGGGAAGTGAGATCTGATATTATAAACCAACACATAGTTGTATTTTCATGTTATAATAAAAAATATATTACATTGGAAATTTCATTCATTGTATCATCCTTTATTGATATTCAAAATGGGATTTTATCCCAGATAGTTATGGAGAATCTCAATATCAATGATGTTCCTATTTTGTGATAATTTTTTAATGACCTTATTGTATAATTTTCTTGTATTCCAATAAATAGGATAGTTGATTTTCAAGTGAACTCATTCACAGTGATACACATAATTCAAAGACTCTAAACAACAATAACCTTTTTGAGTTGTGGGAGTTGAATATTAAAATACTACATAATCATTCAAAGGGATTCATTCATAAAATTTCATCACCACGTGGTGAACCAATTAAATTTTATGAAAATAAATATAAATTAATAGTACTCTATATTGATTATTAGGAATATAACTAGATCAAAATAAAGAATATATATCCATTTCAACACATTTAAATTTTCTTCAATCAATTTTGAGGATATAAATTTTATTACAAGAATGATCATAGATCTAGATACACTATGTTTAGGAATATAAAGGAAAACATACCCCATAGGACCATATAATTTTTGTATGAACACTATGAATTTATAGTAATTCCATTTAGTAAAACAAATTAGAAAATAATATACATGGATTCAATAAATAGAGTATTTTGATATTAACATGATAAGTTTTTTGTAGTATATCTGGATTATGTTCTAATATATTCCAAGTATAAAGAAGATAATAATTAATAATTAAATAATCTACTAAAACCCTGGGGAATTAAATATTGTATGATAAATTTAAAATGTGTTAATTTTGGATAAATATTGTTTAATTTTTCCGACATATAATCTCAGTTGAGGGTATATCAGTGGATTCATCAATGATGTAAGTTTTCTAAATGTATCCTTGACCTAAAAATGTGACATAGATCTATAGTTTTCATTCATTGGAAGCATATTATCTATTCATTGTTGGTAATGTATAATTCTTTTCTAATCCCATAACCATGGTAAATTCGATGTGAAAAAAGATTTATTATTTTATAAATATTTGAAAATTTTCATATAAATAATATTAATTTTAGTTATCATAATTATTCATATATTACCCTATAGAGTAATAGGATTTGAGATATTTAGTAATGAATTGAATAATGGATAGGGATATTCCCATTATTATAATGATTATTTGATAGCTTATACCACATAACATTTAATTTTTGATGTGAAAAATTACAGAAATCATGATTTAGAGTTATATTAATTAATTATTTCCCAAAATATATAGAGTAATAATCTTTATAGAGAATGGTGTAACATATAAACTAATCATAAGAATATATTGTATATATTCATTAACAACTTGTTGAATTTATACTGGAGAAGTTGGATGGAGTTGATAAACGAAAATGAATTCTCAATACATTTCAATAATATTAAATTGAAAAATGAAGTATATTCATTCAGGTAGAAGGATCATGAAATCTTATCAATGTTGAGGACTACAAAAGATCATATATTTCTATATTTAAAAAATATGGAATATTAAATCATGATATAAGGGGTGAAATGTTATCATTATCGATTGAGTATTTAACTCTCTATACATGTGAATATTAAATTTGTATAGAAGGATAATGTGGAGTTGTAATAGAAGGTACACTAGTTTTCAACATAAAGATAGATTGTGATATAAATATATGGTTTGGGAATTGTGAATGTGTCTCCTATATTCTATAACTAAAGAATGATATATTTTACAAATCTCTATGAACATTATTCTAAATTTATCTGAGAAGAATGGCGTTTTATTGAGATCGGAAAGGGTTTTTCTGTTAGTGAGACATGAAAAATATATATTTAAAATAATTTTTCTTGAGGCTTGGTATATACAAGAGTTAATGCTGAGATACATAATTCTCTATCTATTCAACATCTATTACTCATAGCACATTGTAAATGCGAAAAAATCACCATGATTTCTTTCATCAGACTACCGAAACATTCTAAAGGACATAATTTTATTTTTATTTCTAGTTCATTTCCCTAATAATTCAGAACACATAATTTATATAACATAAGATTTCACTCTTGACGAACTTACTATATTTTATATTAATTATTTTTTTAAGATTCATGGAGTACTAAATTCCATTATTTTTTATTGGTATCCATTATTTACCTCAATGGAATACTTTTTTCTATTTTCTATATTTAAATTTGTGTAGTTAACCAATAAAGGTTACCCTCTAACCTGGAACCTGACCCAATCTGTCACATACCATGATGGAATTATCGATTCGAATTGGCTAGTGACTATCTCTCGAGAATCGATGAAAAAAACCTAGGGAACAAATTTTCCCAACCTGATAATCCACATATCATATATATTCAAAAAAGGAATAGAAAAATATAAACAATATGTATATGTAATAACTGTGATAAATAGTTGAAACAGACCACAAAAATGTAGTTAAAAACTCCAATGGAAAAGTCCAACTGCAAAAGACCAAAACCAAACTGCTACTCGAAATTATGGGGTAGAAAAATTCTCTCCATATCAAAACTCACACCCTGACTAGCTGATCGAATATCACCACCTCACTACGACCCCTTCACATTCCCTACACTGGAAGATGAACAACAGTATACAAACAACTAAAGAGGTGAAGAACGAGTGAGACAATAGGCTCGGGTGGATCCCACCTAGGTTTTCTAAATGATGAATCTATATAACAATTCAAGATTTTACATTTTAGGTAAAAACATAGTATGATAAATAGTAAATACGTTTTATATAAAATAAGGTTTACATTTCTCCTTTATTAGAGTTCTAAAAAAATTATATAAATTTCAATGAAAATATTCCATATCAATTTTCAAAAGCATAAATATTCATATCAAGGATAACTCAAATTATCAATGATATACAAAATAGAAGAAAATATATAAAAAAAATCGAGGAATACTACAGGTCCAGGCTACAGACAACTCGTACCATGATAATAAATTGTATAGACCAGTTCCTATGACAACATGACTTGGAAGGAGATGTATGAACTATGATTAATTTACCAAAAAATGTTAATATCAGTCCACTTTAACAAATGGCCAATGAAATAGAATAAAACCTAAGAAAGATCTCCATAATAATCACAAAACAATGGATGATGGAATCATGGAAAACCTTCCACCTATATACCAAATGTAACCCATGGTCTCCTTTTCACAAATCATTTCAATTTCTTGAAATAAATTTCATATTTTATTTAAATTCTTCAAAATTACCCATTTTCCATTCAATTTTTCAATATCCATGGAAAAACAAAATTTCAATGAAAACTCGTCTCAACAAAAAAAAACAACCATGCCAATATTTCATTTTGAATCCATTTGAAAAGAAAAACTACAATATTCATTACCATAGGATAGAGAAAAACCCACCTGCCATTAAATCAGGTCTCACACACCCATAATGGAATAAAAAATCAAAAAAATCACAAAAAGGTTAATGAATTCTCTTGAATCAAATCCCCAAATCATAGAATTTATCAAATTTAGAAAAAATGGGGTCTGTGAAAAAGAAAACTCATCATACCTCAGGAATAGATGTAACACCATGAGATTTTATGATAAGTGTTATTTTTAATTTATTCTATGTCATATGTTTTATGCTACACCATGATTATTTTGTGCTATATTCAACACCGTTTTAGCTTGCAATATACGCAACACAATTCATGGATGGTGTTATACACAATTTCAAGTTCGTTTGATAATAGTCATTGTACACAAAATTGAGTGTATATATATATATTCAATGTATAAATGAAATATTATTGGATTTTGTTATACACAACAACAAATGAGTCTTTCACAACACGCAACTCTAACTTGGATTGCATTACACGCAATTGTGACCTTCCTCGGTAGCATGTGTAGTACGCAATACCGGGTTTCACTAAACAACGATATATGGTTATAATATTATTATAAACTAGCCGTTATGATTAGTATTAACTAAATTTTTACTTTTATAATATTATTATTCATCTTACACATTTTCTAGAACATGGTATAAGAACAAAATAAATTTTTCGGGTAAAATTTGTATTTTTCAGAAAATGCATTTTTTCCGCCTTTTGATGGTGCACCCACAGTAATCTAGTTTTGACATGTTTATAAGTTCAATTTTACAAAATATACTTCTTCTTTTGAATCAGGATATGAAAATTTACATTGGATAAAGTTTTGATATTTTTTCGATAACTTTCATATTTTAGTGAATAGTAAAAACACGCTATATTTTAATTAAAAACAACTTTTTTAATCGTAATAACTTATTTGGTTAAATTATAATATTGAATTGTTTTAAAGTATAAATAGAATATATTTTTACCATTTAATATAATATATGTAATTTTAATTGATTTTACATTGAATTCGTAGGTTAAATCAATTCAATCTTTTGCAATGTTTTAATCAAAAACCCATTTTCATTCGACAATGGGATTTATTTTAATTTAATTTATTCAACTTATTTTTATTGAATTTGAGAAAATGGATTACATATTTGGAATCAGTGGGTCCAAATTATGATAATAGGCTACTTTTTATTTTTGAGAATTATGAATAATAACTACGGTAAATTTTATTTACCATAGTTAAAGGTAAATCAGGTAATTAAGGGTAAATATAATATTATAAAATTACCCTAACACATGAAAAAATTCTATTGGATGGCTAAAAGTATACCCCTATCACCTAAGGGTCGGATTATATTCATTTTAGGGACTTTTGACCATGAAAATAATTTAATTATTATTAAAACCAAAGAAAGTGACAACATGTCACTCTCTTAAATATTATAAGTATAATAATTTTAATTTAGTGATAAAGATCATAAAACTTGAAACATGAATAGTATATAGAAATATAAAAAAATTATCTACATCATTATAATTTATTTAGAATATTTAGGGATTAAATAATTTTCATTAATGGTGATACATTAATGAGGAAGAAATTATTTATTAAGTGAAAAATCAGTAATATAGTTTTTATTGAGATACTAATACCCATTAAAAGGCCTACAAACCTGACAAAAACTTATTGGTAGTGTAAATATACACCTTAATCATCCAATTACCTAATATATAACCGTTTGGAGTCTTATAAAAGTGATTATGACACTTATATTATTTTATTTTAAATGATTCCAAAATTGTCACCTTCATAATTTAATAAATATAAGAATTTAAATATTGTGATTTTAAGATTATAAATTCGAGTAAAAGTATTATTGTGAAAGGTAATATATTTATCTTCATCATAGGATTTTATTTTTAATTTTTATCCAGAAAATATGTATATTATGCAATTATACAAAAATGTTATAGTAATTATTTTATTAAGAAATAAACCAAAAAAATGGTTTTAAAAATACTAAAATAAACATTATATGAACTATTTAATGTTATAAACTAATTTTATAGATAAATATTACCTTTTAGGAATCTATTAAATCTTTTAGTTCGAAAATATCTTCTGTATATATTTTTTTTAAATTCAAATAAATGAATAGTGTCAAAATTGACAATATTGTTATTTTATAAAAATAACATGTTATAAAAATTTTTAAAAATCATAAAAATATATAGAAATTATAAATTTCAATTTATATGGTATATAATGTTATGAAGTATCCAATTATTGACCATACACAACAAATAAGTAACTATTTGTTATAATTTAAAATTTAGAATATTGTTACCACAAATAAAATTAAATTGATTAAGTAAGGATAAATCAAGTTGATAATGTTTAAAATAATTTCCAAACATATATAAATTTTATTGGTTGAGGATATTAAAACCCTATCTCATCTGATATTCGAATATGAGTCATTTTTGGAGGTTTTATGTGGGGTTAGATTTATTATAAATTAATATTTTTAAGATTTCCTAAGGTGCCCCTCCCCTCCCTTATAAAAGGGCACCTCCTCCCTCTCTTCCTCACACAAATTTGAGACTTCAAGCTCGTCCAACACCTGAAAAATTCTCTTCTACACTTCCCTAGAAACAACCTATAGGTCCTGGTCTTCTTCAAAGACCAATTGTAGTGCCGTAAGAGGAGGTCTCAAAGAGACGCTTCAAAGAAGAGGTAATGTTCGTTACCGATTCATTCAACTTTATTTCTTCTTCCAATTCTTATACTTTAGTTTTTTAATTATGAAGTAATGACATCAGTATCACTAATATACTGATATGTTATTATAAGTATGAAACAACCCTATTTCACCATTTATCCATACTATGGAAAACAAAATCACCGCGCGTGCGTACGTACGGAATACCGTCTCCACGCCGTGGTGTAATATATTTTCCACCACCACCATACTTGGATGGGTATAATGGTGTAAATAATGACTATATATGATTATTTTAAAGTGATATTGATTATTAAATATTATACATACACTTCAATACAATTCCACGATCATGGGAATGATATCATCGCTCGTGCGTACGTACGGACTACCGTCTCCACGACACGATGAAATTCATTCTCAATGATTAACCATTCATGAATGATTATAAAGTATATATAATAAGTAATCATGACATATACTACATAATAATGATACTGTATTTATGTATATATATATATATGTCATCTACTTAATTCCATTCAATTCAATAAGGAAACGAAAACAACGTTCATGCGTACGTAGGCCTACCGTCTCCATGAACGGTGTATTTCTTTCCATTTATCGATCTATTATATATATGTATATTATGAATATATATTATACATAAATAATATTTTATATTATGGAATTAAGTAATCATGATCTAAGTAATCATATGAATAATTTCAAGTCAAAACACGGATGACAAATGAAACGATTTTACCCAAAACACTCTTTAACATGGAATTTACAAAAGAACGGGTAATATAAAGTCATAAGCGAACCATATATGATCTCATAACAATGAATATGATTATGTAATAAGTAAATGACATTATTTAAATCATTATACAGGAGGTTCAGATACATACGAAGCATATCGGACATAAGGTAAGGGATAATTTTGCAAATTTCATTTTTATCCGAGATTTCTTATTAAAAAGTATTTACTGAGGGTATATCTATCATTAATGTCCATGTTTTATAAAAGTGTTTTCATGTATGTTTAGATTCGTTTTTACCAATTTATGACTTTTACTACATGGTATGTAAGGAATATTTCTTTTGTTTATGTTACGAGGTACTTTTTTGACTTTTCCGAAAAAAGTACGAGAAGAATGTTTTTTTACTTATACCACGAAAGGATTTTTACGATTTTATAAAGCCTTATTTTCATGAAGCTTCCTCCTAAAGTATTCATGAATATTTTCAAAAAAATACTTTTCATTTAAAATTCCATGGCATTTTGTGAAAAGAAAATGATTTTGAAGAAGATAGGATATTTTCCTCAAGAATTCATTTCAAGTGTTTTATCAAAACCATTTTCCATCTAAGATGAAATTATTTTCATATGTGTATGTTTCTAGTATAATGGTTCTTTTATTTACATGGTTTAACTTTTCTTATGATGAAATTATATCCATTTTTTTGGATTATGTTACGATGGGATGATGTTTATGAAACCCATTTTTATTCATTGGGTCATTATGAATGATGTATGTTTATTTTGTGGCACAAGTAAGAATGATTTCATTATGAGATGGGTGGGACCTATATCTCCCTCTAATGCATTGGTTAAAGATTTATATCTCATGAGACAGACATGGCTGGAATGGTAAGTTAATCTGGTTCAGTGTTACAGGACTGAAACGAGGAGTGAACTCGATTCAGAAAGGGACTTTGTCCACTAAGATGGTCATGGCAGTAATGCCTTGGCTACAATGGAAATCATTACATGTGCTTAATGGATTCCAAAATTACATGTTTTATTCCCATTCTATGCTATCATGATTTATGTTCCATTATGATCTATGCCTTATGTACTTCCATGTTTTAAGTCATTGCTAATGATTTTGATGTTTAGACATTATGTTCATGTTTTTAAGTTAAAATGTATATGGTATGTTTTATTTTATCCATGCATACCCTTACTGAGCATTTGAGCTCAGCCTTTTTATGTTTTATTTTCCCTCAGCATTAAAAGAAAGGTTTTAGGTAAGGGAAAAAAGTGTAAGATCTTTATGGGAGATTTTGAAGATCTTTCACCACGATTAGAAGATTACGTTCCATGTTTCCAAAGACACTAAAATATTACGGTCCTTGTGTGTCTGTTTTTGTTATGTATCATGTATTCCACAAAAGTAATGTAATATCTATGTACGTCAAGCTTCGAGTCTCTACAGTTGGTATCAGAGGAATGTTTTAGTCAACCTTTGAAAACTAGAATGCGAAAACGTTAGTGAGATCCCTAGAGATATTTCTAAGGTATGTCTAGGGATGTCCCTAAGGATAAGTTTACATATAGGATATAGTACTAGAACTATGGTAACGATCTTAGAATTTAACCAACGATGTTAGATATTGAGGGTACCCCCCATTTACTATGTTGTTTTCCCTAGCATGATTTTTGCCTCTCACAGAATTCTTTTTGTGTTTTAGTCAATGGAGGGAACCAGAAGGAATTCGGTTAACATTGAATCCAATGAAAAAATTGGTGACTATGAGCAAAAAAATTGCGTATTTACTAGAGAGAAATATATTGTGATTATGATGAATCAGTCACCATGATATATGATTAACAAGGTGAAATTTAGTGGTATTCCTAATTCATCAAATAAGAGGATGATAGACTTTTATGCATCTTCACATGTTGAGGAGCATAAATAAAGGAAGATTTAGATTTATAAAGATGGGAAGAAGAACCTTGAGGAATACCTCAAATGGAGGGACATATGTTATCTGTGTGGAGAAAAGGGTCATATAGTGATAGACTGTTATGGAGTTCAATGTCTTATTTGTGGAGAACATGGAAATTACCCAACTCAATGCCCTGACCTAAAAAGTTACTTCTAAATCATGGAAGGACTTATTCCAGGACAATCATTGAAGATGATGGATTGAAGTGTTTATGTATTGGTATTCAAGAATAATGTTGTTGAGGTACTTTTATGGTGTATTAGAATATTTTTCTATTAGTTTATTGTGGTTCTCAATAATTTTATGGTACTGGTAACCATGAAAAGTGATTCAAATATTTTGGAAAGCAGATGATATGTGCATAATTAAGGGATAATAAGATAATGAGATATTGGATTGTATTCATGAGCTCATTATTGTTATAAGGACTAAGTGATATCATGGTTTGAGTATACAGAATTTTGGGATTTTGGTATGTGGAAAGAGTTAACTTTTGACAGCACTCATGTTTTCACTAAGGTTCAATGGTTATTCATTTTTAAAGATAATACATGATTAAGGCCTTAGAATGTTTGGAATGTGACCAACAAGACATATATTATGATATATGGGGATCAACGATGGTATTAACATGCTTGTTATATGAACTATCTGGTAATCGTTTTCACTATAATATGACATTGGACAATAGTATTTTGGATAAGCCTAATGATTGGAATAGATTATGTTGTACATAAGTTAGTATTGTTTAAGGATAGAACTTTTTTTCGATATTATTGATGGGATGTTATAGTAATGTAGTTTCAGAAAAAGGACAACCTGCAGGATTAGCGACATCCCATCGCGTCGGACAATGATGTGGGAATCGAACCCACAACCGATGTGTGACCAGCCTTTATCACCTACCACTGGCCTACAGGAAGTCCCTATTTAGTAGAAACTAGTTTTATTATATTAAGCAGTATGATATATGAAGTATAAGTCCATTTTAGGAACCATATATGATTAATCTCACTATAGATCGACTTATGTATATTTAATAACTTTTGCTAGCCTTTTGTTTGAGACAGATGGAATGACCTGTCATTCAATCACAAGATCTGCTAACACTTCACGAATAACAAATTCAACTTCATTTCTTTAAGAGATGAAGTGGAAATTGTTCAATGCACGAACAACAGTGAGATTGTACCAAAATCAAGTAAGTATTTCTTCTAATTCAAATTTTTCAACTTTAGGGAAATGATATTGAAAACCAAAAATGTTGTCCTAGTGCTCTTATATCTGATGAATCATATGGTACCTTGGATCATCACAAATTTATGGCTTTGTGATTGTTGGTTTTTTCATAGTCATGTCCTCTACCACTCTCCACCAGAACTTGATGGTTAGATTTTTATTCCATATCCATATTTTCACCTCTGTTCTCCTATGTGGAAACCCATTGATTAGTTTATTTGGGTAACCATTACGTTTCATACTTTAGTTTTTGAAGTTATGTTTTGGTATTTCATTTTACGATGTGTGTTTCCATTAAAGAAACTTTCAAGTAGAAAACAATATATATCCCCGATGAATTTCGAGGGTGAAATTCATTTTAAGGGGTGTAGAATGTAACACCCCGAGATTTTATGATAAGTATTCTTTTTAATTTATTTGATGTCATGTGTTTTATGCTACACCATGATTATCTTGTGCTATACGCAACACCGTTTTAGCTTGCAGTATACGCAACACAATTCTTGGATATTGTTATACACAATTTCAAGTTTGTTTGATAATAGTCATTCTACACAACATTGAGTGTATATATATATATATATTCAATGTATAAATGAAATATGGTTGTATTTTGTTATACACAACAACAAATGAGTCTTGTACAACACGCAACCCTAACTTGGCTTTCATTATACGCAATCGTGACCTTCCTCGGTAGTGTGTGTAGTATGCAATACCAGGTTTCACTAAATAATGATATATGGTTATAATATTATTATAAACTAGCAGTTATGAATAGTATTAACTACATTTTAAATTTTATAACATTATTATTCATCTTAAAAATTTTCTAGAACATGGTATAAGAACAAAATAATTTTTTTGGGTAAAATATGTATTTTTCAAAAAATGCAGTTTTGCCGCCTTTTCATGGCGCACCCACATTAAATATAGTTTTTGACTTGTTTATAAGATAAATTTTACAAAAAAAACTTCTTCTTTTGAATCAGGATATAAAAATTAACATTGGATAAAGTTTTTATATTTTTCCGATAACATTCATATTTTAATGAATAGTAAAAACACGCTATATTTTAATTAAAAACAACTTTTTTCATCATAATATATTATGTGGTTAAATTATAATATTTAATGGTTTTAAAGTATAAATATAATATATTTTTACCATTTAATATAATTTATGTCATTAGCATTGATTTTACATTGAATTCGTAGGTTAAATCAATTCAATCTTTTGCAATGTTTTAATCAAAAACCCGTTTTCATTCGACAACGGGATTAATTTTAATTTAATTTCTGAAACTTATGTGTATTGAATTTGAAAAAATGGATTCCATATTTGGAATCAGTGGGTCCAAATTATGTTAATAGGCTACTTTTTAACTTTGGGAATTATGAATAGTAACTACGGTAAATTTTATTTACCATAGTTAAAGGTAAATTGGGTAATTAAGGGTAAATATAATATTATAAAATTACCCTAACACATGAAAAAAATCAATTGGATGGCTAAAAGTATACCCATATCACCTAAGGGTCGGATTAGATTCATTTTATGGACTTTTGACCATTAAAATAATTTAATTATTATTAAAACCAAAGAAAGTAACAACATGTCACTCTCTTAAATTGTACAAGTATAATAATGTTAATTTAGTGATAAACATCATACAACATCGAACATGAATAGTCTCTAGAAATATAACAAAATTATCTACATTATGATAATTTATTTATAATTTTTAGGGATTAAATAATTGTCATTAATGGTGATACATTAATGATGAAGAAATTATTTATTAAGTGAAAAATCAGTAATATAGTTTTTATTGATATAATAATACCCATTAAAAGGCTCAAAAACCTGAACAAAACTTATTGGTAGTGTATATCTACACCTTAATCATACAATTACCTAATATATAACCGTTTTGAGTCTTATAAAAGTGATTATGACACTTATATTATTTTATTTTAAATGAGGCCAAAGTTGTCACCTTCATAATTTAATAAATATAACAATTTAAATATTGTGCTTTTAAGATGATAAATTCGAGTAAAAGTATTATTGTGAAAGTTAATAGATTTATCTTCATCATAGAGTTTTATTTTTAATTTTTATGCAACAAATAAGTATATTAAATAATTATACAAAAATGCTGTAGTAATTATTTTATTAAGAGATAACCAATTAAATGGGTTTAAGAATAATAAAATAAATATTATATGAACAATTTAATGTTATAAACTAATTTTATAGATACACATGACATTTTATGAATCTATTAAAGCTTTTATTTCTAACATATAATCTGTATATATTTTTTTAAATTCAAATAAATGAATAGTGTCAAAATTGACACTATTGTTATTTTATAAAAATAACATATTATAAATTTGTTTAAAAATCACAAAAATATATAAAAAATTTAAATTTCAATTTATATGGTCTATAATGTTATAATGTATCCAATTATGGAACATTAACAACAATTAAGTAATTATTTGTTATAATTTAAAATTTAGAATGTTATTACAAAAAATAAAATTATATTGATTAAGTAAGGATAAATCAAGTTGATAATGTTTAAAATAATTTCCTAACATGTATAAACTTTATTGGTTGATGATATTACAACCCTGTCACATCTAATATTCTAATATGAGTCATTTTTGGAGGTTTTTAAGTGGGGTTAGATTTATTATAAATTAATATTTTTAAGATTTCTAAGGTGACCCTCCCCTCCCTTATAAAAGGGCACCTCCTCCCTCTCTTCCTCACACAAATTTGAGCCTTCAAGCTAGTCCAAACCCTGAAAAATTCTCTTCTACACTTCCCTAGAAATATCCTAGAGGTCCTGGTCTTCTTCAAAGACCAATTGTAGTTCCCTAAGAGGAGGTCTCAAAGAGACGCTTCAAAGAGTAGGTAATGTTTGCTACCGATTCTTTCAACTTTATTTCTTCTTCCACTTCTTCTTCTTTAGTTGTTTCATTATGAAGTAATAAAATTAGTATCACTCATATACTAATATGTTATTATAAGTATTAAACAACCCTATTTCACAATTTATCCATCCTATGGAAAATGAAATCACCTCGCGTGCGTACGTAAGGAATACCGTCTCCATGCTGTGGTGTAATCTATTTTCCCCCACCACCTTACTTTGATGGGTATAATGGTGTAAATAATAACTATATATGATTATTGTAAAGTGATATTGATTCTTAAATATTATGCATGCACTTCAATACAATTCCACGATCATGGAAATGATATCATCACTCGTGCGTACGTACGGACTACCGTCTCAACGACGTGATGAGATTCATTCTCAATGATTAACCATTAATGAATGATTATAAAGTATATATAATAAGTAATCATGACATATATGACATAATAATGATACTGGATTTATGTATATATATATGTATTTCATCTACTTAATTCCATTCAATTCAATAAGGAAACGAAAACAACGTTCATGCGTACGTACGGCCTACCGTCTCCATGAATGGTGTATTTCATTCCATTTATCGATCTATTATATATATGTATATTCTGAAAACATATTATACATAAATCATATTTTATATTCTGGAATTAATTAATCATGATCTAAATAATCATATGAATAATTACAAGTCAAAACACAGACGACAAAGGAAACGATTTTACCCAAAACACTCTTTAATATGGAATTTACAAAAGAACGGGTAATATAAAGTCATAAGTGAACCATATATGATATCATAACAATGAATATGATTCTATAATAAGTCAATGACATTATTTAAATCATTATACAGGATGTTTGGATACATACGAAGCATATCGGACATAAGGTAAGGGATAATTTTGCAAATCTCATTTTTATCTGAGATTTCTTATTCGTAAGTATTTACTAAGGTTATTTCTATCATTCATGTACATTTTTTATAAAAGTGTTTTCATGTATTTTTAAAGTCCTTTTAACCCATTTATGACTTTTTCTACATGGTATGTAAGGAATCTTTCTTTTTTTTTACTTTACGAGGTACTTTTTTGACTTTTTCGGCAAAAGTACGAGAAGAATGTTTTTTTAACTTATACCATGAAAGGATTTTTACGGTTTTATAACGCCTTATTTTCATGAAGATTCATACAAAAGTTTTCATAACTATTTTAAATAAAATATTTTTCATTTAAAATTCCATGGAATTTTTTGAAAAGAAAATGATTTTGAAGAAGATAGGATATTTTCCTCAAGAATTCATTTCAAGTGTTTTATCAAAACCATTTTCCGTCTAAGATGAAATTATTTTAATATGTGTATGTTTCAAGTATAATGTCTCTATGATTTACATGGTTTCACTTTTCTTATGATGAAATGATATCCATTTTTTTGGATTATGTTATAATGGGATGATGTTTATGAAACCCATTTTTATTCATTGGGTCATTATGAATGATGTATGTTTATTTTGTGGCACAAGTAAGAATGATTTCATTATGAGATGGCTGGGAACTATATCTCCCTCAAGTGCATTTGGTAATGATTTATATCTCATGATATAGACATGGCTATAAAATTAAGTTAATCTGGTTTAGTGTTACAGGACTGAAACGAGGAGTGAACTTGATTCAGAAATGGACTTTGTCCACTAATATGGTCATGGCAGTAATGCCTTGGATACTATGGAAATCATTACATGTGCTTAATGGATGCCACAATTACAAGTTTTATTCCCATGCTATGTTATCATGATTTATGTTCTGTTATGATCTATGCCTTATGTACTTCCATGTTTTAAGTCGTTGCTCAAGATTTTGATGTTTAAACATTATGTTCATGTTTTTAAGTTCAAAAGTATATGGTATGTTTTATTTTATCCATGCTTACCCTTACTGAGCATTTGAGCTCACTTTTTTTATGTTTTATTTTCCCCTAGGATTAAAAGAAAGGTTTTAGGTAAGGAAACAAAAAGTTTAAAATCTTTATGGGAGATGTTGAAGATCATTCAACACAATTAGAAGATTACATTCCAAGTTTCCAAAGACACTAAACTATTACGGTCCTTGTGTGTTTGTTTTTGTTATGTATTATGTATTCCGCAAAAGTAATGTAATATCTATGTACGTCAGGCTTCGGGTCTCTACAATGGATGTCTGCCACACCATATCATTCCATGAAATGGACCCCAGAACATGATCTAACAATAGATCCAATAGAGTACAAGAAAGAACATCCAACATTGATCATAATATCTAATACTGAAATTATAGGAAGCTATTGTGAACACTTGAAATGGTGAAAAAATAAAATAATTACCTTGAGAGTAGCATTGAAAAATAAAACAGTGATCTAACACAGAGCATATTGATTTATAAAAAGTGCAGTCTCTCAAAAATTCATTGGGAGATATCTAGACCATTGGTAATGAATCCTATAGAATATTACTGTGTATAAATTTATATACATGTATTTTAAAATTGGATACAGTGCATCACACAACGTGTAATATAGTTACATGAAATGAAATCTATTATGTACAGGTATGTCAAAGACTATGTTTCCTCAGATTAAAATTCATTAATTTAAAACATTCAAGACATTAAACCAACATTCACCACATGTAATCATTCATAGAATTCATCTCCATCCACATATTGTACCCCATAACAATTATACAATGTCTAAATGTATCACACTACATGAAATCCTTCGACATCGGGTGTAAAAATATAGTTAAATATAAAAGTACAAAAAATTAATTACTTCACCATCAAATGTATCCTACCAATTTGAAAGCATGGAAAACCCCCAATGAGTTCTAGGACTACCAAATAAAATGGTATCAATATGTTACAAACTGCCACAAAAATTACTTTTTGTCTACATGAATTCATGTGGAAGATGTTGTCCCGTGAAAAAGCTGAGGCCATTTCTCCCCATCAATGATTAAAATTCCTTAGTCTCATGAGAACCTAATCTTTTATTCCATAGAAGATTGACCAATGAAATCCCAACCCATGCAGGACATTCACATAAGAGTCTATTATCTCAACATGTTTCTCCAAAACCAAAATATCATTCTATAATTTCATTTCATAACAAATATGTGAATGAGAAGGATTTTGATTGTGCTTCCTAAGCTGAGACATGTTGAAAACATCATGAATATCATTAAACCAAAAAAATCATGACTGATAAGATAATTGTCTCAGAATCATAGTGACCTTAAATAGTCTAACATATCCCAATGCCACATTACCATACATTCCATATAGATGGTGACCCATCCAAGGAGAAACAATCAAGGAAACCCAATCACCTATGGAAAATTCCATCAGTTGATGATGCTGATCCACATAAGATATCTACCAAGTATGGTGTATTATCAGATGTTGATGTACATCCTGAATATCAATGGATGTATCATGAACCAAAAATTATACAACAAGAGATAATTCACCCACCTCATACCAACAATGTGGTGATAAATAACAAAAAATATAGAATTCATCCCTTGTGTAGTCTTTGGTAACAAGAAAAATCCACGGATACCTCATCATATTTATTTATTGGAACAATATGAGAATGAATTAAAACATATTGTTTCACATGTTATGACTTTATCTATTGGTATGTGTAATAGTGATACACAAACTCTATGTTTTCACACTTCAAACCTACCAAAGAGAATAATTTCCTCCTGTCATAATACCTCTACATCATGACTTGGTGAATGACCTATGAAGATATGTGATAATAGATCATGAATATACACTACATAGATTCTAGGATGTAAATACATTTCTAGAAGTGAATCATATCTTATAAATAGAGAGACCATCAAATAATATTCTCCCAACCATAATGCCTTTCAAGAGTTTACTAAAACTTAGAATCCTTAAACTAACATGGGAAAATAAACTCAATGAGAGATAATGATAACTGAATAGTGAATATGACAATAATTTAAACATCCAGTTAATAATCTAGGTGAAACTATGTTATAATACCCATAAGCCTACAATCCATCTTAAATTTTATAATATCATGTGATTTTACATTTCTAATAATAGCATCTAAAACAAAATTTCCATTTATTCCGTTATAGGAGATATCAATGTTAATTGTCTGATTTTATTCTTCCCATCATATCATTCTAATATTCATGTAATTCAGAGAAAATATATAGATCAAAATTTTTGGTAATAATAGACTTTGAACAATTAACCAAAAATATTGTGTTTTCAACATTTAAATGATTGAATGACTGTAGAAAGCAATAAATCATGAGTGGGTAATTATTTTCATGCTATTGAATTTTATGAGAGTTTTAAGCTACCACAATGTCATCTTGTATAAGAATGCATCCCATACCAGCACCAAAATCATTAAAAAATACCACATTCCCCTTACCAAGATCATGTCATATTACAATTGAGTTGATGTTAGAATCCTATTTAGTTCATAAAAAGAAGACCGTCACTGCACATCCCATGTTAATTTCACTACATTAATTGTAAGATCATTCAAAAGTGACACTAGGTTAGAAATCTTTTTGAAAAACCAATAGTAATATAAAGAAAGACTGAGGACTCTTCACATATCAAATACAATTTGTGGTTCCTTCCATGAAAAAAGGCCATTACCGTCTCTAGATCAAATTATAAACCATTCTAAAAAATTATGTCCCCCATGAACATCACTTCTTGAATCTGGAAACTACATTTCAAATGATTTCAATACAAATGGAGACTTCTCAAAATTTTCTATAACCCAAAACAAATGATGCTCGTGCACATGCTACAATTTCGAATAAACTTGAAATTCATCCAAATATATGACAACAAATATATTAAGATATTTATTGAATATATGATTCATTAAATCTATAAAAAGGATGGTGTATTAGTTATACCAAAAGGAATCACAATATATACCTAATATACATACATAATTGTAAAGGATGACATTGGTTACTCCAGAGAAAGGTCGTGGCCCGTCATCTATGGCGGAGAGAGGGCGGTGGAAAGCGCACGACTGGCTGCATGATGATGATGGTGGCATGCGTCTATGCCGCCCGACATGCATGCGCTGCAGTGCAAGGCCACAGTGTTGGTGGAGGGGCATCTGGCTTGCTACTAACTGTTGGTGGTGGCATGGAGCGTGACCGCGCCCTAGAGGAGGGATGGATGTCCGGCCTGCCGCCAACCACACCATCGGGCCGAGCCAGACCCAGTGAGTAGGGTCAGACCAAGGTCCAGACCCGGGTTGGGCCAGGTCGACCCAAAATGGGTCGGGTCGGACCGACTGGGTCAGACCGGACTTAGAGCAGTGTCGAACCCTTCCACTCTTTCGACCAAATCTTGAGCAATGAGCATCCATTTGAGTAACCGTCTATGGTGTCAGAAACCTTGGATCAAATCAGTTCTTTTGGTATACAACACATCAGTTTTGGATAATGTTGTGGTATGACTGGGTTGGATCGAACACGAATCCAACTGGACCCTCAGGACTAAAAGGCAAAGAAAATACCGACCAAGCATCTAATTGACACACCATTTGTTGCATTGAGACCCCTATTACAAGGCGGTCCTCTAGGATAATTTCTCTTGGGATTTCTTGTATGTTGTAGTATCTCCCTATGGCTTGAGGAGAATATCCTCCAAGAATCAGGCGAGCTTAGTACAAGAACTCAGTAGCAAGCTGTAACATGAGGAACATATTTTATATGGGTCTGTGTTTGGGGATCCTACCTGGGACTATGTTCCAGTATCCCTCTTGGATCCTCTCAAGGAATCCATGTCGGACTACTCCAGGATCCTATGTGGGACTGTTGTACTAGGATCCTATGTGGGTTTGATGATCTAGGATCCTACATGGGTCTGATGATTTAGGATAATATGTGGGTCCACCTATTAAAAGAGTAAGATGATTTAGTAGTTACATATAATCATCAGTACTATCGTACCTATGTTATACATGGTTTGAGATGAGTATTTCCATTTTTGGTAATCTTCTATGTATCATACCTTTGTCGTACATACCTTCGTGGAGATACCACTGTGGTATTATTTTGTGTGGTGTTACCTATATGGTAGTTATCTTTGTGGTGTTACCTTCATGGTACTTACATTCATGGTGATACCTTTGGGTAATATTCTATGTGGAATTACCTTTGTGGTACTTACCTTTGGGGTGTCACCTTCGTGGTATTCAATTCGTTGTGGAACAATCGTAGTTTGGATAAGTATTTGGTGCATTAGTTTCCTCATGAATGAGATAGGTATACGTGATAACTTAGGTATATGTATGCGAATATAACTAAGAAGAGTTGTCAGTTATTTTCATGGTTTGTGTTTTGTCCATTATGGATTTTGTGAGACCTTTGAGGGTCTCAGGGTCCCTACTGAGTATCGTTATACTCACTCATGCACGGTCTATGCCCATACCTTGTTGTGTTTGGTGTAGATGAAAGACAGCGCTGACTGAGGATGAGTGTACTAGGACTGGAGGTAGCTCGGAGGTGGACCTTAGACGAGGTGTACTGCCAAGACGACCATTCCAGAGATGTACCTACCCTTCTGGTAGGATCCTTGGTGGGTGATCATTAGAGCCTACCAGTTATCGTGTGTATTCCAGTTGGGCTTGTATTTTGGCCCCTTTTACTTACTTTTCAGACTCTTTTTACTATAAAATTTACTTGTGTTTATATCTTTCAGTGTTCCTGGTTGCATGTGTTTAGAGATTATAATGGAAATGCCTTGTCGGTTTTTTAGGGAATACACATTTCGGTGCTAGTCTCTAGCCCTTGGCCTATGGTAGGCTAGCATGGGGTAGTCACGGCACAGTCCCTAGGGGACGGGTCATGTCAAAGACAATGGTATGTTATAAATTAAAACTCATATAAATCATATGTTACCATCATATTTCAACAATATAATATCCCACTATCGAGTCTATATTCATTTTGAAGAATTATACTCAATCATTACAATACTATATTTCAATATTTTATGAAATTTCAAGTGTATTCTCCCCCAATTATAAAATCACATGAATCATTTCACATTTTTATGCAATAATGCCCCATATAGCTCTAAAAACCTACAAATTTTTCCTTCCACCTTTATTATCTATTTTTTAGGTACTATGGTTCTAATAATACTCATCCAAGGGACAATAATAATTGATATAAGGGATGACCACAAATGAAGTGGTGTGTTTATTAACTTTCCTCTTTCACTTTTTTATTATTCTACCACCACTAATTATAAGGTATTAATCACAAAATAATAAAATAACAATCTTATATATAAGTTAATGTTATAAATTTAAATTTAAAACTATTATTCACCCTTATTTTAACACAATGTGATGTGAATTTGTCTATTGTTCACATATGTGGACAGTCACCTTCACATAGTGATTCAACACATTACCCTCATTGATATTCATTGATGGTTATTATGATGGGTTAAATATTAATATATGATTATTATGATATATTTAATTATCTAGAATTACAATATCAAATATTTTTTTTACATTCAGATATGTTTTAAAACAATAATGTATCTTGTCTATACATGTGACTACCACCTCTATGAAGATATTCGATTCATTATTCCATTTTTAATTAACTAGATAGAAATATTTATTTAATTAATGAATATATATGGTATAAATTATATGATAATTATTATGAAAATTTTAAATAATATTTAACTTTATTTCATTCCATACATCGAAAAGTGAAATCAACATTCAAACATACATATGGGCAATTATCTTTATGAATATTGTAAATCGTTTTTCCATCACATCCTTTTATGGGTGACTCAAAAAACATATATTGAATATATATTATATTAATATCATGATTAAAATTCTCGATTTTATAGAACCCTAAAAAATGTACATGGAATACAATTACTAATGAAACTATTATATAATTATAATAAATTTAAATTTATAATATAGTATTTCATGGAATATTAAATTCAAGTCAAACATGATGTTAGATATTTATATAACTGTCTATTTATGTATCTAGATTAATTATGATTATGTTTCCTATGATAAATTTTCATGAACTATCACTCAATAGTTCCTTGAAATTTTATTTCTATTTTTATTTCTAAAGATTAATTTTTTCCATGCATCTTTCTCTCTTTGTTAACATAAGATACCGAAAATCCATTTTTAATTAAAAAGTCTTTATTTTTACTTTCAGTCAAATTTTTTTCATATAAATCATTATTTCATATTTTTTTCAAAAAATATTATTAATATTATAAATACATTTTTATTATAAAGAAACACATTAAAAGAAATATTAATGATAATTTTCTTGTCAATTTATGAATATGGTACTATTGACTTTTTACATAATATTTGAATGAAATACATGGTTTTACATAAAAAGGATGAATGGAATTTATAATCTCGATGAATGATCATTTATTATAATTATTCATTAAATGTTTCCATTTTTATTCTCAATGAAAATTTTATGTTTACATTTTGTAATGTTTTAGATTTTAAAAACGTTATTTCATTGTGAAATGTTTATTTTCATCAAAAAAATATTTAAGTGAAATTAAAATGGGATGTTAATATATTATAACATAATTTTATGAGTCTTATGATTTACTCGGGATATTATATATTAAGTCTTAACCACTATTACTTTATTATAACATATTATTTAACATTAGAATCCAATAAAAAACCCAATAAAAGAGAGGCCTAGGTTTGTTGGACGATTATATTCATAAAGCACCAAAATTTGGAAAAATGAAAATATTTACCTTATTTTACTCAATGAGATCATAAATATATTTGATATCATAAAACATAATATGATACCCTGATTAATACATAAAATAAAGGGGTGTTCTATAAATCCCAAGAAGGGAATAAATATGATAAAAAGGTTTAACATGTTTGTCAAAAAACAAGATATCATATTATATATGGATTAGGAATAATCACATGAAATCATAACATTAAGTACATGGTATAATAATATAATGGGAACATATGAAATTCTATCTAACATATGACATGATATACACATAAGTTAATGGTAGCTTCACAGACAAAATCATATGGTCGATAACGTCACATCATTTATTAGGTTTACTCCCTAATCCGTTATATTATATATCTTGAGAAAAAAAATAGTTCATTAGAGAAATTTTTTGTATAACATATTATAACATGTACATGCTATGGTTTCCACAGTAGAAAATAAATCATACCATATAAACATAAGGATTATAAATGGTAATAAATGGATTGGAGAGTCTCTACACATATCATAATCAAAATAAATTTCATAACTATTTTTGAGTGGTTGGGGAATTATATATTTTGGATGTTAAAAAATTAATATATAAGAATAGTTCAAAAAACATTGTGTTAATTTTAGAAATAACAACAAGATAAATGGTATGTAATTAGTTATATGAATTAACATTCAACCAGCTTTTTATGGAATCGGTAAAATTGTTTTAGTTAAAGAATAAGTTTGTAATGTTCATTGAAAACTAGAGGTAACCTATTATAATTATAACTATAATTTTACATAATTAAATGAATAAAATAATGAAATTTTATAATTAAAATGAAAATTACATTAAATTATTATGCTATATAAAAACATCCCATAATCATGTTTCATTGGGTAGAAATAGATTGACAAATGAACATAACAAATCTTTTAACCCAAAAAATGAATAGAGAATCATATTGGTAAATATACATGATAAATTTATAAATAAGGTATAATATAATCATAATATTAAATATTGAGTGATAAAGTGTGTTTTAGAGAGGACGTTCATATCTAATGAAAAAGGGTTTTTCAAATAGATCCATTGATTTATGATCTAGAATAATTTCCATGCAAGAACTTAGTTTTAGGGATAATAAAATTATATTCATTAATTAAATAATTAAGAACCATTTAAATATATATTATATTTAATATTATTTTTTTATTTTCATTTATATGCATTTGAATGGAAAATAATGTACATTTTCATTCTCCTAGGAGCATTTTTTCATGGTTCCTCAGTCAGACTGATTAGAGATAATTATTGAGGTTCTTTGAAATTCACTCTTCAAGTCTAAATTTGAAATTTAATTTTATTCATGTAATTATATAAATTTAAATTGTGAAAAAATAAAATATGTGTTATGATATTGGGAAAGATCACTATGTAAAACATTAATGTCATGAAAATAGTTTTGTTTTCTATTTATAACATTCATTAAGAGTAATAGATTTATTTTTTCAATTAAATTATTATTAAAACATTAAAAAAATTAAAAAATTTATTATATACATATTAAATTATTATTTAATTTTAATATTTTATCTGTAACTGGCCTTGAAGGCAGTGGAGGGAAACAAAGCTCATTGTTTTTGGAGGCAGTGAACCAACCAAATTCTGAACAACATTTTTTCTCTTGAAATAAGGGATGGGAGGTTATAAAATGGATATTCAACCATAATTATAATGTATCATTATATATATGGTACTGATGTTTCTATTTTTTTGTTTGTGGAAAAAATATGGTTGTGGTAGAAGAAGAATAAAATTGAAGGAGACTATTCAATAATCTTACAAATTTCATTTGCTATACCCTCTTAGGATTCCCCATAAGGTTACATGAAATGATATTTGGATGATACCGGAAAAACTATTGTCTTGGTAATAGTATTTGGATGATAATTTGGTAGAATGTTGGTTTTATAAAAATATTATAAGTTTTGAGAAGATGGGGTGTTGAGGTTTGAATTTATAAGTAGACGAGAGGGGTGTTTCTGAATATTATGGTCATTGAATTGTTATTATTGATCAAGAATACCGATAATGTTGATTATTTAATCTATAAAATGTAAAATTTTCATGTTATTTTGAACTAATAGGTTATTACAGGATTTTTGATTAAAAATTCATGTATTTAGCATTTATGTTAAATATCATATTTTATCGTATTTCACTATTCAATAATAATTTAATTAGATTAGAAAAATAAAAAAAATCCCCCCATAAAAGTTTAAATGTGCAGATTAAAAAATAAATTCCATTTAATGAATATATTTTTCTAAGTAGGTTGAAATTAATTTCTAAATAAAATACTCATTTATTATAAAAATGCCAATTTTGAAATTTTGATCAATTTTCAATCCATATTTACTATCAATTATGGTTTCATAAAATTATATTATTAATATAATAATAAATAATTTTAATATATAAAAAAATATAATGAATATTAACATTAGTTTAAATAAATATGAATGTGCAATTGAAATATATATATTTTACAAATATGAAATCCCTTATTTTAACATTTTCAAAAAATTTATTTTCTTTTACCAAGGGATAAATATATTATGTATTCATATTAAAGATTTATAAATTTTATATTCTATTTACATGGTTGAGGTTTCTATTCAAACAATTAATATACAATTCCTAACAATTATATTATCCATTCCAATGTTGAGGTTACTATTTCAATGGTCTGATTACAATTACAATGATTACTATTTTAATGGAATTATGATATCAATAATTTATTTTAACAAACCAAATTTCATTTATTAATCATTCAATTTTATTTTATCTCATGGTTATATATATTTTCATTTTCAAGATAAATATTATACAACTAACATTTTTTATCATTTCAATAGTGTTGTTTGTGAGTGTGATTTTGCGGGTAGATTGACAATATCCAAATTTTCATATTTATTATATCATATTTCATATCAGATTTCATATTTATCATACAATTGTAATATATTCTATAATTATGACCATTTTTCTTCTAAAAATATTATTTTTAAATTAATATAACTATTTTTCTATCATGTGGTGCATTTTATTTATATTACATCACAATATATTACATAAGTATAAGAAGAAAAATTTAATTTAAAAAATTCCCAGATATTAAACTCATCCCCAATCAAAAAATTTAACCACAAAAATTTATTTTTAAATGATTAAAACAAAATCTGTTAGAACGCTTCTACTTTATGTATTCTTTTGGTTACTATGTCACCTCTACATACAAATGGTTTTTCTATATTGCAGTTAATAGGTTAGTTGTTTAGCTCTATAGAAAATTATACCTATGGGCCCAGATCATCACTAGATACTATTCATAGTATTGATCATTTTATAGTTACTCCACATATGAATTCATTACATGTGGTTGACATTTTATGTAATTACATAAGAGTAATATATAGAATATATCATTTAATTAGGAACTGGATGGTGGGAATTTTATTTAGTTGGAAAAACACTAATGTGAATGAAAATCTAAAATGGGATAATTTAACTAATAAATGACATTCATTTCATCCAAAATATCCTGAATTTATTATTAATATATATAAATAGGAAAAAATTAGCTCCCACCACAATCTTGATGTCTCATTAACATTTTCCAAAATAACTCTTCAATAGAATTTGAGAGCACTGATGTATTGATTAATAGTCTTTACCATTTCAATCATTTCTTTAAACATTTTAGGTCCCTATATCTTTTGTTCACCAACATTATATTTGATCTTACATATTTTACATTTATTCTAATAAAAAAATCATATAGAGCCATTTTTATGTTAATGTGTAAAATATTTTTGTTTGAGATTCAATCTAGAGAAAGATGTCTATACCTTAATCCTTTGAATTTCATTAATAATTATCTCAAAATTTCTTCAACTGTCTAGATTTTCTACTCATATATTCTATCCATGTAGGGGTGATAATACGTAAAAAATAACTAATTATTTTTTATAAATATTTGATACATTTTTATAACATATTGGTACGTCTCATATCTTATTTAGATACAATAAATTATGGTCTTCAAATTATCCTAATATATTTTTTGATATATATCCTTGTATGTTGATCTATGGAGAAGTCCTCTCATTATTAATGTAATGAGTATTATTTTTACGAATATCCACCATAACCCATATATAATTATTTCTTATTGATTTCATTAGAAGACTAGTGAAATGTCTCAAGCGATGTTTTCCAATTTATATATAAGTATGAGTAGTAGATTCATTATCAATTGGTTTATTTATACTCATATTTCACATTCTATAATACACGAAACGTTTTTATATACATTTTTATCTCCCAATTCATAATTTCCCATCAATAGTTCTCTCATATATTTAAATACATCTCAATATTCCCTATGTTGATTAAAAAAGATGATTTATATCCATAACTAAACTACACATTATTTATATTAGGAATTCTTGGTACACATATTCAAGATCAAAATATTATAACATATTCTTCTGAAATTTTGAACTATGCGGATTTACTTTCTCTTATAAATTCTACCATATTCAGAATTTAGACATCTTCCCTTTAAGAGTCCATCGTATTCTCAGAATGTAGAGGTTAAGGAATCATTTGAGAAAGTAATGATGATGTTTCTTATTTAATGATCCTCATGTCCACACATTTCAATTATAATAATATTATATCCTTCTAAATTATCATCATTGTTCAGGCTATCATAACCATTATATATATAATTTCTTGCAAAATTTTCTTTCCTAAGAATGTAGTTGATTAAGTTGTCATAATTATCAATAATTTGTTACCTTAATCATTGGTTATTATTATGATCCTTTTTCATGAATATATATAATTATCTTATGATACATATATATTTAAAACATCAGTCCCTAGAGATAGTATGACTATATTATCAATTATAATGTCATAAAAATTAAACTCTAGATCATTTTTTAAGATGTTATAAACATGAACAATTATCTTCCATTAGGCGTAGGCTATCTCATTTTAATTTTCCATTAGTATTCATCCTAATACATTACATAAATAATATATATATAACACAAAAGAACCCAAAAATTGGGTTTTGTAAGTACAAGTGTAGTGATAATCCATTTTTTAATTTTTGAAATAACACTTAAAATTTATTATTCTAAAAAAATGTTACACCCCAATAAGATAGCTTGTTTCATGTTTTTTAAAATCAGGAGAAATTTCTATAAACTTAATGGTAATACCCATCAAGTCCATGGAAAATATGGATCCGAATTACAAATTCTAGTTTCGGACACTACAAAATATCAATTACCATATAGGGGTTTGTAGATATCAATTTATTGGTGATATCATTCCCAAATAATTATTCTTTATCTATCCAAAAATAATATTTACATTACATTTTATAAAGATTCTCTATTTTCAATGTCTTTATCATTGTATTCATATTCTCATCATGCTTCTAGTTAATTATGGAGTGTATAAAAATATTACCTATAAAAAAAATTCATCGAGGAAAGAACTATAGACTCTATCAATTAAATTTTTACTATTTTCGAAATAGTGAGTTTGAATGGAATCACTATGAACTAATAGTGTCTATATAATGATTGATGCTCCACCACAGATAAATATTTTTCACATTTTTGTTTATCAAACCTGTCATCAATATATGTTAGTGGATTTTTGTTCATTATAATGATTTTGTGGAGTTGATTGTAATAAATTTAGATGTATGTTATCCCATTCTTATTCTTCATAAAGAGAATTTGAACAGCCCATGGGGAAACTCTTAGGAATATAATACCCTTTTCATAAATATTTTATAACTACTTATTTTGTTATTCGAGATCAATGGCAGAATCTTTTTAAGTAGTTTTAGATATTTTTAGAGATCTGAGAATAAGTTCAATTCAGTACTCAACATCTCGATCAAGATGATGACCTATAAAATCTTCCTGGAATATATACGTATAATCGTGCATATTGGGAATCCTTAAATTTTAAATCTCTCTATATAATCAATAATTTCAGATCATTATTTTCTCTCATAAGCAAATAATAACCACCCTTGTGTTTATTATTTTAAATTTGATCCATAATCCCCCTAACACTTGTACGAAATAATAGAATGACATAAGTTGTAAGGACTGATCTCCCTCTAAAAGATGTACATACATGATTTATATACGAAAAACCAATCATTTCCCAACATTTAATAAAATACCACCCCATTATAGAAGATAATATTTTATAGAATATATAAAATTAAAACATTTATAAAGCAAGAGTTTTATAAAATTGATGTAATAAGTTCACAATGAATTTTTATTATAGATAGATCAACCCCAAGATTTTTGAGGTGGTGTTTGAAATGTTGAAAAAAAATGAAATATTTAATGGATATATAGAAAAATAAACATATATTATATTGGTATCTCATAAATAGATAATGTTCTCAACATATAATATTTTATTATATTTCTATTATTTTATTTTTTCCAAAATAATCATATATGTGATAAAATTAATTCTAGAAAATATTTAAAATTAAAAACTATGAAGATGGAAGAAATAACTTATATAAGACATATAAACACTAAATTATCATTGTAAAGGTTTCTTTTTTACTTTTATCATTATAATATCCTTGTTATGTTTTCTTACATAATAATAAATTGAACTACAATATAGTGACCCCTAAAGATTGTATGAATAATACAATGAAAATACCCATGGAGTGTCAAATTAGGTGTGCATTAAGGTCTCTTATTTATACACTTTTTGATGATCTCGTTGAATGCCAATTTTCAATTTTTTTTATAATTATCCTAAGGGACAATTCTTTAATAAGAATACCCACTTGTACTGTCACAAATATGATATAATTTATCCGAAACTAGTAACTCTATAATTCACCAAAATTATAATATATTTAACTATAAATATATTTATCCTTATTTTTCTCATAAAATATTTCTAGTACGAATCCCCATGAATTAACATACATTTCTTAGAAACTATGTAAAGTGATTGATTTCTTATAAGTATATTTTTAAATTATTTTTATTATAAACATCCAATAAAAACATCCTAAAAATTTGGAGGTGTGGTGCCTTTAATAGACTAGGTTCTCAGTAACTAAAAACTAACTTAAAACAAAAAATATTTATTTTCATGTCCATTATGACTACATATATTTATTATTAAATTTCATCGATTATCCTTCGGAATAGATAAAATAAATTGGTGAAAAAATAATCTAGATAAATGAATAAACATGATATCAATGAATAAAACATGAGTCAAAAAAATGACAAGATATCAGAAAAAAATAAGAATAATGAATAATGACAAGGGAGTTTAATATTGAGAATAATGTATCATATGATAAAAGAAATATAGGAATGTGGTAGAAACATATATCATAACAAAGGAATAATCTGAGGGTAACATCTACGACAACATCACATGGTGTACAAATGGGTTGTATAATCATTCCTTATATGAACATCAAAGGATATTTCATAAATATTACAATGTGGATACAAGATTAAATATTTTTGAAATTCATATATTGTTACACAATCATAAATAAAAAAATATAGTGTTAATTTTGAAAGGACATATGGATAATATGTGTATAATTGGCCATCCAAAAAACATTGAAATCCTAATTGGAGGCTTCAGTTAAATACTATTTCAGAAAAGAACTACTATAAATTTTATAATGAAAATAGTTGTAAAAATATAGGTTATACCAAAAAAAAAATATTTACCGAAATGAAAAATGGGAATAAATAATTTAAATAAACATTACATAAATAGAATATTGTATAAAAATGTTTCTATTAATTTTGTTTTGTGTTAAAAATCCATTTTTGAAAATCACTTAATCCATGTATTAGCCAACAAAAAGAACAGATAATAGTATAGTTCATTATGTAAGAGATGTATATACATAGTTTTGAATAATTTCATAAAATAAAATATCGATCATTATCATCATCATCATCATCATAATTTTTTATTTATATAATACAATGTAATATATAGGATACCCAATAAGTAGAAATGGAAGCAAGAAAAAAACAAGAAAATAAACAACTAGGCAGGTATGAAATGATGAAGCCAAAGAGCATCACATATAATCAGATTTTGCCAATGAATAAATAGGGTTCAAAGAGAACCATTACCTTGTTTTCCAGAATCATTCTTCACAGGCACTAAATGGTCTTGATAATCAAATTATATTTATTAATTACTTATTTAAAATATTGTTCCATATAAATATATTTTTATATAATTTTATTATAATGATTTATTACTAATTATATGGAAAATATTGTTTAATTTCATTCTGTATAGATCATTCATTTCATTTTTCCATTGTCGGATAACTATTGGATAATTATTAAAGATATTTTAAAATGTCCCTTAAAATATATAATGGAAATAAAATTATATTTATTTATATATAGAATATAAATTGTGCCACTTTAAAAAATTATATCTAAAATAGTGACAATTCACTTCGAAATTTGTTTGGTTTGGTGGTATGTTCATTTATGCGGTTTTTTTTGAAAAGTCATGAACTAGATTCTTTTTATTTGATTGAATGAATATTTAACACTACGTTAAATGAAATAAGTTAAAATATACCTATTATAAACAAATTTAAATATAATATTTATTCTCTAAACATCTCTGAAGGTGGTTTAGAAAAAAGAATATTGTTGTTCGTGGAGGCATTATAGCAACCATTCTGTGAAAATTGTTTTCATTTTAGAGTAGAAAGAAGTGATAATATATCTTCAATATTCCATCACAATAATATAATATCAGTATATTTAGGATACATATGTTAATATTTTTTATGTGTATAGAGAAAAAATAGTGGTGGTATAAGAATAATAAAATTGGAAGATATTATATTATATTTTTACATCTTATATTTGTTGTCTAATTTTAGGATTCCCCATAAATATCCATGAAATGGTCTATATATTAAACCAACTGAACAAGGATGTGAAGGATATGATTGTGAATTTAATTAGATATAAATTTGGAAATATTCATTGATTAAATGATGTGATGAGAATGGGTGGTGAGGGGTGGTATTTATAAGGGGAAGAGAGTGGTATTAGAAAATATGTTATTCATTAGTTTATTATTTGGATCACGACTACCAAAAAGAATTCTGCAGGTAAATATATGTTGTACATGGTTCATGTGACTTCAAACTAATAGATACATATATCATCCATGACTCAAAATCATGTATTAATCTTATAATGTAAAATATTTCATTTTATAGTATATCAATAATAACCCTAAATCATATATTATAAAAAAGATAAAAGTAGTCACAAAAACCACTTTTCGATGTGTATATTAAACAAATGATGTCAATTTTTTGTATAAATTTTTTTGAATATGATTCAATATTTTCAGAAAAAGCATCATTTATTTGATTGAAACCATAGTTAAAAATATGATCAATTTCTTGAACCTTTATAATGTTACACAAGGATGCACAAAATTTTAGTCATTATAGAAATGTAAATTTATTTATAAGTAAAATTTATAAATTTAAACATTCTATTAAATTATAATTAATGTTTAATTAAAATTTTTAAATTTTTAAAATATAAAATCATTTAATTTATCATTTTTTAGATATTAATATTCTTGTTTCATTTTATTTATATAATATATTTTCATTTTATAAGATACATAATTTTTTTTATATTAACATTTTTAAGGTTAATATTTAATTAGGTAGGTTAGTATTATAAATGCTAATATTACTTATTTTAGTGGTCTAATAACAGTTCTAATTGACCAATTTTAATTCAATCATTAATATTTGAAGCATTAATTAGTGATCACTAAATTCAATACATACTACATATTTCATTCATTGATCATTCAATTATTTTTACTCTCAATGATTTTTATTTTACAATTTTCATATAGAATATTTTATTACCCACATGTTGTTTTATTTCTAGAGTTCTGTTCTGGAGGATGACTATTATAGTAGACTGAAAAGATTAATATTTCATATTTTTGATATATTTTTTCTAATTTTTATACATATTAATATTAAAAAATATTTTCCACGTTTTTATTCCATTATCATTATTTTAAAAACAAGTTATTAATTTTTTCGGTTTTATCAAGTAGTTATTCTAGTTTATATTATATTAATAACAATTGACTAATTATAAACAGAAATATTCTATTAATAAGATTCCATGATGTTACATGATCCAATAAATACATAAAAATTCATTTGTTGAATATATTTGTGATGATTATGATTCATGTATTATTATATGAAACAAATTTCTCTCCCATGAATTAATTTTGTAGTGATGAAAGTATGTGAAACCCATTTATAATCATTATTCTATGTAATGATGATGTGATAAAAATTTTATGAATCGTGGGTTCATACTATGGGTTATTCTATGGTGATTGGTTTTTTGGGTTTAGAAATAAAAATATAAGATTTTCATTATGTGTTGTGTGAGGAAAAAGATATATATCCAATAATTTAATTACTTAAATATGGAGATCTAATGAGATAATTGGTACTAAAATTTAGAGTGATTACAGCTTATTAAGGGATGCTATACAATATGATAGTATTAAAATTTATCCATGAATAATGATATGATTCAATGGGTAGTGAATGAAATCAAATAATATAGACATGGATGCGATCTCTGACAAAGGAAATGATTTTATATGCTAATTTGTTTTTCAATAACTTTTGTATAATAACAATGTTACACTGATATATCATGTTCTATGTTTTCCTTTGTTATTCATGTCTTATAAAGACCCTAGATTTATTCCATGAATGAAAAATATAATCATTGATTTTTGGGTGTGGTTTTCAAATGTTAGTCTTCATTTTTAATATTCCTATTTTCATGTAATGCTTGCGATATCATTGATATCACCCTTTTTAACCATTACGGGGAATCTTAGCTCAACCTTTCCTATGATTCCCATCCTCAAAATATGATGAAATGTTTTTAGTATGATATGCCTTTAAAGTGATATATTTATAATGATCTTAGTCAGAGATAACATAGATAACCCTTGATAAGCATGCTCATATTCTACTCAGAGACTTTAATATGTAGAAGATTAACATGGATGAACTCACGACAGCTTGGGAATACATGGAACATTAGTATGATGGAATCATACATGGATACCCTAACACAAAGTTAAATTACATTCCTTGTATATTATTTATGTAGATTGATTCTAATTAACTCAACCTATTCTTTAACAAATAGGTGGTTTCATTTTTTGTTTAATGTTTTGAGGGTTCTTACATTCCACATAAAAGTGTCTGAAAATAAGAACGAAAGTTTGGATGGATCGATGTAGATCACCATTCAATAAGGTTATATGGACACTATTATTTCGAATAAACTATAACTAGAAAATATAATTGATAATCATTATGATATGTATTGAATATTCATCTGTTATGATGTAATATTTATGGAAGACAAATCAGTGTCACAATAGTGTTCAGCCTTATATTCACAATTTAAAATGATTAAATGAGAATCTATATTTATTTTTCATGAGTTAAACAATTAGAATATGATGAAAAAGTATCATATACTATATATTGAAACCTTGTTCAATCATATCTATAGATCCCATTACTTATCTATGGTTGATCCTCAGCCCAGATATTACCTTTTGAAGTTGATCAAAGGGTTTATCCAAAATATTTCATTTCATGAAAGGATGGGGGACTATGAGTTCATAGGCATTCCATTTGTACTAACTAATTCCACATTAATCTGGATTTACAAAATGAATAATGTATTTTGGGATTACCATTAAAATTTTATAGTATCCAATTTATATGATTCTATTATATAATACATATTTAAAGAGGAACAAGAGGATCGTTGTACATTTATACTAAATAACATCAAAAAATAATGTTCTTACTCAATGTAAAACAAATGTGATTATTTAATAAGGATAGTAACATTGATAGGAAATACTACCTGCAATAAAGGGATATTTGTGGATCTTTTACAGATAGTGGAAATTGATATATGTGACGGAGCAATATCTATGATATAGATCTATATGTTCCTTGTATTATCTAGGTTCTATCATATATTTCTGATAAATCAAATATTATTTTCAAACTCACTAAATAGGATGAGTCATAAGTGTGTGACGTTTAGATGGACTGATAAATGTGGTGAGATATTTTGTCACAAAATTAGGTGGAAAATCACTACACTTTTGCACACATTATCCACAGGTGGGAAAGGATTTGTGATCTAAAATTATTTTTTCAAAATTTTATGGAATTGATTACTAATGGTAAATTATAATTTTATATTTTATGGATCGTCCCACTAAAGGATCCATGAGAAGAAATACCCAAAACATGATCTGTAATTGGGTGTATTAATCCTTGCATTCAATATTTAGCAACATTATCTTTATAGAATATACATGTAACATATATATTGGTCTAAAAAGGATCATGTATATAGATAATGAAAAGGACTACAATATGTACAAATGAAAGTGGATAGATTTTACTAAGTATTATTAATATTCAATACATTATCAACAAAAGAATGTGAATACTGTGGATGATGATCTGTGTTGGAATGATCCTGCGACCCATTCCGTGATGAGGATTTAATGTGATATAATTCTAGTGAACATGAAAATGATGATAGTGGGAAAAAAATTGAATTTCATCTAACCGTTATTAAATAAATACTCAACAATCAATTTTTATAGGATCTTTTTTACCTAGAATGATGATAGGGAGATAAAGGGAAAGGTAGAGAATATTTTAGATTTCAAAATTTTTAGATATGGAGTTTTAAACTCTAGAACAAGATTTTGTGTCCCATAATAATTAGAAAAGGAGATGAAATTATGTAGGATGTGCACATATCATCCTTATCTATTCATCATGGGATTAATGTGATGTATAAATTTCTAAATAAATACTTTTTTTATTAAAATGAAGAGGGAAATTGAATTATTTTTTTCTCAATGATTATCATTTCAATAAGTCTAAGATGAATGCAAAATATCTAAGTGTGTGAAAAAACCATTACCCAATCTAGTATAAAAATTGGAAAAAATTAACATTGATTTGTTCTTAAGAATCCTAGGGATATTTAAAAGTAAAAATTATATTTAAATTGTAGCTGATTGACATTCTAGGTATGTACATTTAGTTTCAATATTGTAATAATTTTCTCTGGACCAACTCACTCAGATAGACATAGGATATCTAATAAAATAACATGGAGTATATATCTCTATTTCATCTGATTGGGATCTAATGTTTACATTGTGGTTTTGGAGATTCCTTTAGAAATCAATGGATTATGATTGGAGTTTTTATACCTATTATAAACCTCAAATAGACTATAAATCTAATAGATCAATTCAAAATCTCTAGGATATACTGATATTTCATTCAGTTTATTTCTGTGGATATTAGAATAATCAAATTCTGGTAATGGATTTCTTATATACCAATAGTTTCATTTCTATCTAAAAATTTTCACCTTATATATGAATGTATAGGAAAAGTTATGAAACTCTAAAATGTTGGGATAATGTTAGAGGGAGGAATTTTATGAGAGATGATCCTATTTAATAGAATACAGATAATGTTATAGCCATTTGGAGTAATAAAAATCCCATAAAATGACTAAAGAATATTATTTTAAGAAATAAATTTCAAGACCCAATGTTTATGTTCATTGATAAATTATTCCTTCATATGTAATAATGGATGAAAGAAATAAGTTTTATAAAGAATGTAAAGATTAAACTAGTTTATATCATACCTTTTCAAGTCATTAAATATCATTCTAAACTAATATTTTTCAGGTATATGATGTTTTATATTTATCCCTATTAAGGATGTTTATAACAGAATCTTCAAATATAAAGAATCATAATGTGGTACCATTAGATACTGATAATTCATAAGAGAATATATTAGTGATGATTTTTTATTAAATACACAATGTTCAACAAACCAATAAAACATAACTGGTCAAAGAATTGTGGTTAAACAACATGTTTTAGGAGGCAACAAGGGATCCATATGATGTTATAAAATATATTTACACTCATATTTTTTATTGTAAGACAAGAAATATTAATGATAAAATTTAGAAAAAGGGGATGAATGTAATGAACTAATATTTTATGAAATAAATTTCCATTTTCTTTAATAAAACTAATATTATTTAATGAACTCATAGAAAACACATAGAATGCATTAGTTATTTTAGGCCATTGTAAAATATAAACAATTCATTCCATAGAGACATAAAATAATATTAATAATCAAAACTGTTGAAAATAATGTCCATCTATATTTACCATTATGATAAGTATATATTAAGCATGATAAAAATATCTAATTTCTATTTATGGAAGAGTTGATGTTCTCGACTAGTAGGATTGTTCAATATGATCAACATTTTTTAGAGAATTCAAGGGGGAGGGAATCATTGTTATTTTCCCTTGACAAACTACAAGAGCAGATTTAATAGGAAAAAAAGTGAAATATATATTACATAATTTCAAGGTCATATAGAACACTGACCATGCATTGTTCATCGATTCTTTCATAGAATGTACAACCATTACACACATTACCCATATGTCAGACACTACTATAATAAGCATTTATGTATATATAGTAGAATGATTTTCGAAAATTTAGTTTAAAATAAATAATTATTATAATTAACTTTTTCGTTTATAATTTATAAATATACATTTTTGTATATTTCATTGATAAAAAGTTTATTTTGAAAAAAATAAAACAGTAATTATATATTTTGGAAATATATCTATTTAATTTAAAATTGAATTTTGAAAAATTAATATGTTCAAAAATTATGATTGTTCTCATTAAATATTCATATTAAATAATAATTAAATAAATATAAATGGTAAAATTAATTTATGAACCCCTATATAGTTTCTATAATAGTTAGAATATTGTTAGATTCAAAAAATAATTATTTTCATATAAAAAATATTTTTATTTAAAAGATTATATTTTATATTTATAAAAAAATATGGAAAACACAATTTTTTTTAAATTAGAACATTGGAATTATAGAATTTTTATTTTTTTCATAATTTTTTAATTTATTCATATTTTTTGGTAAAAAATAAATGCAGTACAAATATTTGGTATGTAATTTGAAAATATAACATACAAAATGTGATGTAATAGATAATGTAAAAGGTACACATGAGGAAAAATATGTTTCTTGTTTAATATAATTTTTTTCTGATTTTATTTTATTTATTTTTGAAAATCCTTAATGAATTGTCAAAAACCAATATTAATTTTTCTGTTTTTAAAAAACATTATTAATGATCCTTTATAAATTTAATATCATGAATATTAGTAATTTAATGACTTCAATTGTGAACCAAGAATATTATCAAAAAAATTCTTATTAGGAAAAAAACAATGGTGAAAACCCATGAAAAGGTTTTAGGATTCAATTATTATATCACATTGCATATAAAAACATACATTTATAAATAAAAAATTTGTTTCCCTATGTTTTCTTATAAATACCAACCCAAACTCCCATTCATATTCACCTTAAACTTATTAGTAATTATTATATTTTTCCTCCCCCTCTCTATTTACATCCCAAGTTGATCCCACGATCTTTATAATCTTCTTACTTTCATTTAGGAGAACCACCTCAAGGTTTGGTATTCATTTCCTCCACCTCGTTATTCTGTTAATTTCTTTGTATTATAAATTTTTATTTCCTTCTTATCATGTAGGAACATGTTTTCAAAAACCAATTTACTATCCATATATTTCCCAATTAAAGAAATACCACCATTTAATTTCATTAAACCCATCACTGAACCATTATATGCACTCATCATAATGTTAAAATTATTCTAAGATATTCCATGCCAATATTTTGTTTTCTGAATACTAACACGCATTTCTACTAAATTTTATTCATCTATATTTAACCATACATTATTGATTATGGTATTCTATGTATATAACCCACTGAACTTTATCATGGAACTAAATTACATGAATGATATTCTTATGTGGTATGATCAATGTGGAAGATAAATACGTTTATATGATATGAATATAACTTGTAGTCCATGAATTATATAGGCCTCCATTGTATTGGGAAATGTTTTTATCTCTTGAGATATTGATTAGGATGAACAAGGGATCCCTCTAAGAAATCTATTTTATGATGCTTCAATTGTTATCCGTTAATTTTTTTATGATGAAAAGTTTTTTGTTATTTCTTATTTTATATATTGCCTTGATTTTATAATCTTATAGAATACATTAATGATTAAGTTTATGATTATAACCCTTTTATGTTACCTTTATAATCTTTTAGACTCACAAATATTACATTATTAAACATTTTCCTTCACCATTACTATACTAGGATTTATATATCACCCATTTCTTATGTACATCCCTAGGTTATCCCATATAGTTGTTCAAGATAAATTCAATTGAATTGAATGTTGTTTAATTTTTAAATAATAACGTTGAATCGTTATTTTATGTAATTATGTTATGTATATAATCACCCAAATAAACATGTCCTATTTTCCTTTGGGATTTTATTATGTGATTATTATTTTATATAACATGAAATTATGTTTATAAAAACATGGGTGGTCAATTTTTACATGATCTATTTCCTAAATATAACTAAAACAAAAATTTTCTAGAATGATATAAAAAATAATCTACTTTTATAAATCAGTATCCATGTTAGAGATTATATGAGTTAGGACATGTCAAATAAGTCAATGTGTAGTTTTTCTATATAAATAATATTCATTTATTCACTAGTAGTGTTCTATATCTAATAAAAAACTAAAAATAATTTTATAAAAAGTTACCAAACTCTGATTATTCTCATAAAATAATTTCTAAAAAATTTGTTTTCAAATAATATCATGGTCTTTAATAAAATTTCCAATATCTAAATAAATTTTGGATCATATTAAATCCACATAGAATACATAACATTGATAACTCAGGAGAATTATTGAATCTATCTATCTAGATAAAGTAGTAATTTTTTTATAAAAATCACCAAATTGATTAATATTTTATATTAAACAGTGATCACCATTTATTGGAGTCCATTAATAATTTCACTCTATGAAAATATTTCCACATACATCCACATATATGATTTTTTATGAACAATACCATATGGTAATAGACCCATGCAACACTATATTCAAGAGAACCTAGTTGTAGGGAGTATTGACACAAATTTTCTATTTATCATTGATTATTATTACTCTCTTATTATGAAGGGTGTGAGGTGGAAATATATAATAGAATATGAAAATTATGTGATATTTACCCTATGCCAAATTATAATTACATATAATAATTTCATAAATTCCCTATTCAACATGTTATTCAAGTAAACATAAAATACATGATTTTATAATATATACACTATTATTGATAGATCATAAAACTAAAAAAAAATATATAGATAAACTATTTCTATGAAATTTAATTTCTGTGTCCAATCAATGAACATCATATCAATTTCTATGTGCTAAATTTTTTGAATTCTACCACTACCTTATACACATTATAGGTATATTTGAGTTAAAGAAATTATTTTCATTCAACTTATTTATGAACTCTCCCATATAATAGTCTATTACCTTATAATGATGGACCTCAAGTTAATGATGTAAATTCATTAATTTATTTTTATACTTCTTATGTTAAATTTAAAATATATGAATGACATTTTCACTATATAAATTTATAAACTGAACATTTTATTCAAATTTAAACGAAAATCACATAATAAAAATTACTAGACGATTAATTCCGTTAACCAACAAAACATAAAACATGATTAATAGACCTAATTTTCAAATTATTCAAATTTAAAAAATAAATAAATAATATAATTCATGATAATATTAGTTTCATAACATCCCCAATTAAGTTGTAAAAACCAATCGGATAAATAATTTATTCGAATGAAAATTTCTACTCACAAAAAATATAATGTACTGTATATCAAACTCAAAATTCATCTAATTATGTTTTTCAAATTAATAATTCAAACTAAAATGTAAAATACACCCATAATTACATGATGGTATGAATAAATGATAAATATATGCACAAAATTATAATTATATCTAAAGAACAATCACACTTCTTTAACTAAACTAAATATATGGATCACATTATTAAATAAATAATAATTATATGATTTATGATTATGTCTAATATAAAACTGTTCATCCCCAGAAATTATCTCTTTTTATTCACCATTATAGATTAGTATACATTTTAGCCACAATATAAATTATCATATCTCATACCAATCATGAATCAGCACATATTTCTATTAAATACTCACACGAGAGACAATAAAACCTCTAAAAATAATTTCCTGCGATTATATTCTTCTAAATAGTTTATTATATAACAGAAATCATGGTATTTATGTTATAATTCAAAAATATAATTTTCATAACCATTATACGTGTAATTATTTAGTTTATAGACATGGAAAACTTTATGAAAATTGGTATAATATTTTGTTCATGTTATCACATATTCTACAAAACGAACATATTTTTTTATTTTAAAAGAACATATATACTGTTGTGTTAACATTTCATGATTCCAAAACATTTTTCCCCATAACTAGAGGCACAAATAAAACATTATATCCTAGATATAAAACATTTAGGTTTAATATTTCTTTTAAGTATAAGAAACCACTTAGAGCTATGTTGAAAAATATTCTTCTTAAATAATTTAATGTTATCATTTATCCCATAAATGTTTCATAAAAATACATTCATAAGATATGAATATAACATGTAGACCATGAATTATATATACCACCATTGTATTGGGAATGTTTTTATCTCCTTAGATATCGATTAGGATAAACAAGGGAACCTTCTAAGATATCTATTTTATGATTCTTCAATTTTTATCCATTAATTTTTTTATGATGACATGTTTTTTTTAATTTTCCATTCATATGTTGCCTTGATTTTATCATTTATAGAATTGATTAATGTTCATGTTTATGATTCTAACCCTTTTATGTTACCTTGATAATCCTTTAGGCTCACATATATTTCATTATTAAACATTTTAATTTATTATTACTATACTAGGATCTATATATCACCCATTTCTTATATAAATCCTTAGGATATACTATACAGTTGTTGAAGAATAATTCAATTAAATTGAATAATATGTAATTTTTAAATAATGCTGTTGAATCATTATTTTATGTAATTATGTTATGTATCTAATCACCCAAATAAAAATTTCCTACTATCCTTTGGGATTTTATTATATGATTATTATTTTATATATCATGAAATTATGTGTATAAAAATATGGGTTGTCAATTTTGATACACTCCATTTCATAAATATATATAAAAACAAAAATTGTCTAGAATGGTAAATAAATAATCTACTTTTATAATTTAGTATCCATGTTAGATATTATATGAGGTAGGACATGTCAAATAATTCAATGTGTAGTTTTACTATATAAATAATATTCATTTATGCACTAACAATGTTCTATATCTAATAAAAACTGAAAATAAATTTATAAAAAGTAACCAAACACTGATTATTTTCATCAGTTAATTTTTTAAAAAAAAATTTCAAATTATATCGAGGTTTATAAAAACATTTCCCATAACTAAATTATTTCAGGATCATATTCAATAAACATAGAATACATAGCATAGAGAAATCATGAAATGCATTGAATTTATCTATCTAGATAGAATATTATTTTTTCTATAAAAATCAAAAAATTGATTAATCGTTCATTTTAAACATTGATAACCATTTATCAGAGTCCCTTAATAATTTCGCTCCATGAAAATATTTCCACATATATCCACTTATATGAAATTTTTTATGACAAATTCCATATATGAATAGCCCCATGCAACACTATATTCAAGATAACATGGTTGTAGGGAGTATTGACACAAATTTTCAATTTATAGTAGATTATTATAACTCCTCTACTATGAAGGGTGCATGGTGGAAATATATAATCAATGATTAAAAGTTTGTTGAATTTAAACAATGCCAAATTATAATGACTTGTAATAATTTCATAATTTCTCTCTTCAATATATCATCCATGTAAACATAAAATACGTGAGTTTGACGATATACACAATATTATTTATAGACCATAAAACTGATATAAAATATATATAGAAACTAATTCTATGAAATTTAATTTCTTTCTCTAATCTATCAACATCATATCAATTTCCATGTGCTAATTTGTTTTTGAATTCCACCACTACCTTATACATATTATTGGTATCTTTGAGTTAAAGAAATTATTTTCATTCAACTTATTTATGAACTCTCACTTATAATAGCATATTAACATATAATGAAGGTCCTCAATTTAATGATGCAAATACTTTAATTAATTTCTATACTTATTATGTTACATATAAAATATATGTATGACATTTTCACTATAAAAATTTATACACTGAATATTTTATTCAAATTTAAAAGAAAATCATGTAATAAAAAAACATGACAATTAATTCCCTTAACCAGTAAAACATGAACCATGATCTATGGACATAATTATATAATTATTCATAATTCAAAAAAATCACTTAATTCAAGTTTATATTAATTCTATAATATCCCTAATTAAGAGGTAAAAAACAATCAGATAATTAATTTATATGAATGAAAATATCTACTCAAAATAAATATTATTTACCATATATCAAACTCAAAATTCATCTTATTATGAATATAAAATAAAAAATTCGAACTAAAAATTTAACTACACCAATAATAACATGATGGTAGGAATAAATGAAAAATATACCAACAAAATTATAATTATATCTAAAACTCAATCACACTTTATTAAGTAAACAAAAAATATGGATCACAACATTAAATAAATAAAAATAATATGATTCATGATTATGTCCAATAAAAAACTGTTCACCCCAAAAAACTATCTTTTTTTATGCACCATTGATGATTAATATCCAATTTATCCATAAAGCCGCTTCTCATCCCTAAAAACCATCTTGAGATAGCACATATTTCCATTAAAAAACTCACCAAAGAGATAAAAAACCTCTAAAAATCATTTAATAGGATTATATCATTAAAATTTGTTTTTATGTAAAATAGAAATCAAGGTATTTAACTTCTACTTCCAAAATATAATTTTCAGACCCATTATACATGTAATTACTTAGTTCGTAGACATGGAATACTTTATGAAAATTTGTAAGATATTTTGTTCATGTTATCAAATATTCCACATAACTGACATATTTTTTTATTTTAAAAGATCATATATACTTTAGTGTTAACATTCCTTGATTCAAAAACATTTTGTTCGATATAAATAGAGGCACAAACAAAAACATTATATCCATGATACCAAACATTTAGGGTCAATATTTCTAATCAGTATAAGAAACTTTTAATAGCTATGTTGAAAAATATTCTTCTCAAATATTTTAATGTTATCTTTTTTCCCATAAACTAATATAGATCTAATAAAATTCATTTCATCTATTTTTAACATCCCAAATAATTAATAAAAATTAAACTTTATTTTTATCAAATGTTCCATAGTATTGGTATATTTTTACCTAACAATTAAATAATATTCTTTTAATACGGCATCCATAAAATATTTTAACTATTAATATCTATATATACATAAAATATATACTATAATAGTGATGAAATAATCTCTACACCCATAGCTATGGTGGTGATAAGATATATTATTATTTACCTACAATATTAATATATTTGTTCTTATATTATAAATATATTCAAAATTATTCTACCCCTATATCATAAATTTAATTTGGGAAAAAATGTTATCCAAAAAATTAATTTGTCTAATATTTTCCATGGTCATCAATTACAAATGAGTCTTAAGAATAAAAAATTCACTAAATTTTTAATCATATTAAATACTAAGTAAGAACAATATTTTCCAATCAGGAAATCAATATTAAAATTATGAAAAATATACAAATATTTTATAACATAAATTAAAAAATTTATAAAATATTAAACAACCGAATCATTTATTAATGCTCATCCATTTTTTATTTATAAATAAAATTTAAAAAACTTATAACGTTAATTGACCATACTAACCAAAAAATATATCTTATGATTTTATGATATATCATTTTATGAAAATGATTCATATCCTCAAATAAATGGTGATATGATTCTAAAATATCAATCATTTGTTCGACTGGACCTGTAAATAAAATATTAAAAATCGAAATGAATCTTGTGTATTAATCTAAACCAATGTGGTCTCTACATTGTATTGATAATAACGTACCCTCTTAAATAATATAGCTCGTATATTTTTTTCATTCACTTCTCTATAAAATTTATATTCACTTTATTATTAAATAGAAACACATTATACATAATATTTTAACCATCGATATGATATCTTCTAAAATCCCTATAATAGAGCACTTCTCTTATTATTCATTCACTTCTTGTCTTTGATTCCACATACTTACAAAATCATCCATGAGATTTTATATTTATAGTTTATGTAGAAGGTTAATTTATAATTATAAGAGATTATATACCCACCTATGTTTATATAATACATTTGTAACTTTATGATAAAAGTAGATTATTGACCCTTATAGTAAATAAACATTGAAGGTTTGTCACAATAATATATCCCCTCTATGTATTCAAAGTGAAAAATATCCCTAATTAATTTCAAATAATGTACATGTTATTTCACCTTAGATGGTGTCAATTTCATAGACCTATAGACAATTATCTAAAATCTTTATGTTAGGAAAAATCACAATCTCATGAAAAAAACATTAAATAATTATAATCTGTAATTACCTAAGGGATACTAGACACTTAAAATTTGAATCAAAATTTCTCTTTTCCATTTCATTGTTTTAATTGATGAATTTAGTCTTGAAAACTCTTTAATGAATCATCAAAACTGTCATTTCAATTATAGTTAACTAAATATCAAAATTATGATCATATAACATCACTAAATATCATGGATTTTATAATAATTGTATTAGCCTAAATATGATTATCTAAAATTGTATGGAAAATAAATTTCAATTCATGAATCCATAAGTGACGTTTCATGAATATTTCATAATTTAAATGTTTATTTATTCATTTTAATATAACAATTTGGTATTTTTAATTTTCAAACATCATTCTTCACGGTTATTAACCAACACCATTACTAAAGAATCTAGAAATTTTTTGAAGGAAATATTCAACCTGTATATAATGAAATTATGTGTGTTCATTACCCTAATATTTTTATCGAGATATTTATAATATATTGAATTATATATATGTTTGATGTTTTGGATATCATATTCCATTTTCTTCAAATGATAATTTCCAAATTATATGTTATTCTTGGAATACAAAAAATATCCATTTATTTGGAAATAATTATCACTAACTTAATATATATTTTATTTAATCTATATTTCCATACAACATTCCTATTAATTGACAATGAAGAAATATAGGTTACTAAAATATTTCATTTAGTATTTAATTTTAACTACCTAAAGAAAAATAATCAATCAAATGCATACAATATACTCGATATCTTCTAATTATACAACAAATTTGATTAATTCTAATACATTATCACAAGATAGTGGGAATAAAATATGAAATTTTGTATAAAAATTTTTATAAATATTTTGTAAAATCATTTTAATGGTTATACAATGAAATAATCATGTAAAAATCTGGATATTGATAAAAAATACCTTAATGGAAGATTTTTTTATCTAAATGAATATAATTCATAACCCCTTTAATGAGACATAATTTATTTCCACAACACATTCATTACTTATCTTTTTTGTCTATCATTTTCGATCATGATGGATATATGATACATTTCAAATACATCTCAACCAATGTTGTATCAGTTAGAATATCATATATTAAAAGTTAATTATAACTAAAAATAAATTCCTTATACTTAATTCAATGAAAATACCATCTAGTGAATGCTATCAAATGCACAATTAACACTAATTCATTGACCAATAATGAATATAATATTTAATGTATTCACATATATTAGAAAAAATATAAATAACTATAAAAGTAATTGTAATGGAATCTCACAATATTGATGTCTTTACAAAATCGTCTAATTACTTCACTAAAACATTATATAACGTTATATTTTTTCTATTATATGGAAATTAATAATAATATTCACAATATCAACAAATTCAATAATTTCATTGACATTTTAGTTGCTTCATCATGTCTATTTCAATTATAGACCCATATAGTTTATTTTATTACCTAAAAAACCTCATCATTAATGATTTTATACTATATCATATTAGATAACCCACATTTTAAAATTAATAACATTTAAAATTAGGATTTTGACTCATTGATTTAAGGAATGTTAGTATTATTCTGTACAAAAATTCTACAAATAATTTCCCATTGTATAAGAAATAATTAAAATATGTTGGATAAAAATGGATGTCTTTTATGACCATCCTTAATCTTGTAAATGTTTCACATTCCATACTAACAAATGTAAGATAATAATTATCACTATGAGTTTCTACAATTTAAACCTATGAAAAAGATTCCATACATATAACCTTTACATGGGTGGTCATGTTTTACAAAATGATTATCAACTATATCAAATTTTTAGAAACATATTTATCCATTAATATTTGATTTTATAATTAATATCCCACTTTTTTTTATAAAAAAATAATATTTAGACACATACTCTAAATTATATAAGTTATCTTACTCAAAATCCATACACTTTTTAGCCTAACAAACATCATATCATATATGTAATATGGGTCATTAAATATTTTTTTTAATCCTCTATTGTAATAATAATTGTATTTTAATTTATATTTTAATGATTCTAATTTTTTTTAAGAATAATCTCTAGCATATAAGATAAAAAAAGTATTTATATTCCTTTGGTGTTCTTAATAACATAATGACATTATTTACCATTTGTAGTATCTCTGAAACCAACATTAAACCAGGAGTAATTATATGTAAATATTTTGATACATTATAATTTTGGAGTAAGGGTCATTCTCTGTTATAACATCCTGACGTGTATCTCTACAAATATAATGATTTTATGGAAAATTATCTTTAATGTTTAAGGAATTATAAGAGTATATTATATTAGACCTTCCATATGTATATCAAGGATTCTTCCATCTAAAAAGTTTCAATAAAATAATTAATTAATAATCATGACTACTTTAATTTAACTAATTAATATCCCAAATATCATATTCAATATTAAATTTCAGTGATTTATAACAAATTTACTCTATAAAAATTCAATTTACTATTTGTAATAAAAAATATTCCACCATGTTCTTTTATAACGTGTCTTCAAAATAAAACATACTCAAAGTAAAAAAGAATGGAATCATTAGAAATAAATTTCTAAAAAAACCATACACTTTCCCATTAAATCCATGAAATTGTGATGTAATTAAAAATCATATATATTTCCACATAAAATTATGTTATTTTTGACCCATAATTCATTAAAGTGGATCAGAAAACAATATCCAACATGATATCATATACCATTCATTTACCCAATTCCCCATAAAAATGTTAATTTAATTATAAAAAGATTATATATATTGGATAATTTTTCATTATAAACATCATATTCCACTATAAAATATATAATCCAAATATATAAATTAAATCCATGCTCTACTACTAATTCATTATGACACATCCTAACAACAAAAATAGTAAAAACTAAACATAATAATGTCATAAATTTATGTGAATTTCATATATTATGATGGAGGAAACTAGTTCCATGGTATAATTCGAGCTCTAGGTTAAATATTACACCTAAAATACAAAATCTAAATTGAAAATAAATAAATGTGATGTTTAAAACTATTCATTAAATCTTATAAAAATTATATACATAAATAATAATTTTTTCGAATCCTAATATTAATATACAATGAAGAAATGTTAGTTTCATGGGAATAATTATATCTCTTATTCGAGAAACAAATTATTCATGAAATATATCCATAATGATGTAATGAATCAATCATTGTAACTGAAGATCCCTTAGCCATTCTAATAATATGAAAAATTATTTCAACATTCCCATTAAAAAGTTCAGGTTTGTGTTGACCATGAACCTATTAGGATCATCCAATGATAGAAAAAAATATCCTTGTATAACCAAATTTAATAAATAAAATGAAAAATAATAATGATAAAATATGTATTTTTATAAATTTTTGTGAATTTTAAAAAGAATTATAAAACAATGAAACAAATTTTTAATATAACATCACTCTCATAATCATTATTTTTTAAAAGACATACTTTTTCAAATATTTGATTAAATCAAAGAATATGAAATCCACTTGATTTTTTTAAAAGTCATCTAAAAATGTATATTATCAATCGAGAATATAGAAAGTCATTATTTTCAGTATGTTCTATAGAAAATTCATGTTTTCATGAATTTTTATTCATGGTAAATCATAGAAGGGAATAATACTATCAAAATAAATGAGGAATAGTTTTTACTAACCATTTCAAAAAAATCATAATTCAATTTCTAATTAACTTTAAAAAATATATATAATAAAGAGAAACCCCATGATCAATATTTTCATAATGTGGTTTATCTAGATTTATTGGTTATATAATACCAAAGCAGAAGAAATAAAATCATTAAGATCTTATTTATTTAATGATCATATTAAATAAACAAAATTATATAAGATTTATCTATTACATTTATATTATTGAAGAATCATATTACTATGAAATTAGATGCTTTCTCAAATACTTGAAAAAATATTAACTTTATTTATCAAAAAGTTGTATGATAAATAATGCATGGATGTTTTTTTTGTTTTGATATTTTTTTAGTTTTTTGTCATATTTAACCTGGGAGAAGATTTTTTGTAGATGGTTGAAGTATGAGGCCATAGGATATCAAGTGGACAAAACTTTATTTCCTATTATAGTTGGAAGAGGACTTACATGTCTGTATGTTCTACTTACAGAATGGAGGGAATCAACCAAAAAACTAGTGGATAACCAGTCGGTTTAAAAATTCATACTACATACACTGACCATCTAATTGACCACATACAAGTAAAATTGTCCCAGTGACTACCTAGTGATGCCAGTAAGCATTTGAATCAGTAAGGGGATAAATTTTCATTTATTATGAAATAAGGTTTTAACTCCTATAATCCAACCCTTATATACCTAATAAAAATTTTCATAGTTTATGATATTCATGGTGGTTATTTTGTCTATTTCACTCATTACATTAGTGAATAATTGTTTTAGAAGTCTATTTGGTTATTCATTGGGGAAAATATTATAAATATATCAATTTAATTATGTTCTACTTGTTTCTTCCACATGAAATTATATTATTTTGAGACTATATCATTGTTAATATCATGTGTATATATATATAATTTTTTCACCGACTTTAGGTTATCTAGGAAATGATATATGTATCTCTCATCACAGGTCAAGAATGAATCATTTTTTAATCATTACTGATTTACGTATTCCCATCCTACTGTCTATAAAAATGAAATATAAATTTCATTAGAATGATATCCTTTTATTTTGATCATTAAATTTAATAATTATATTTTCATAAACAATATTTGAAATGTAATGTTGATTTTAAAAATATTTTTTCTTTAAATTAAAAATTTTATGCATTAATGTGTTTAAATAATTTCCTCAAAGAAATAGTTGGAATATAAATTTTTTCTTGTTAAAGTAGTGGTGTGGTATCAAAAAAATAATTTTATTATGTAAATGGACTTATGAAAAATGGATATTACCTTTGATAATGTTTTATAAATCTGTAAAAAAAATCATGAACATAATATCAAGAAAATTTGGATATTTTATTGTTTGGAAAAAATATTTTGCCGCACATGAAGGGGTAAGTTATCATGAGGGGAGGTTGACATGATAAAATGAATAATATGGTTATAAATTCTTATGGAATATGTTCTTTGAACTTTTGGATTCATATATTCTTTCTCAAGATTCTTTTGTTGTAATATTTTTTTTCTTATACAAACCCTTCCATCATGGATATCCATTTAGGATTCTTCAACAATTCATTATTTTCATTATTTGTTTGTTTATATATTTTTCTACTTGATTGTGTTATGGATATTGATACATGAAACTATATTTTTTTTCATTTTATTATATTGGATACGTTATATATTATATTTTATAATTTCTTTTAAAATGGAATGATTTGGAAAATGTCATTTTTAAAGGAAATCGAACAGATGATTTTTGACATGTAAAATGAAAACATTCCATGTGTTTAAAAAAAATTAAAAAATTAACTAATTTATTAACATGGATAATAATTTTATAGATAATTTTGGGGTGTCATACTGAGATCTATTTATCACTTCTAACTTTTATGTTTTTTAATTTATAGAAATGGTTTTATTTTATTTTTGTACAGTAGATCGAATCATATATTTGATGTCTCTCATTTATCATGATTACTTTCATGTTGGATATGATGGTGAAGAAATATATCCACATGGAGATAGAGGCATGGGTTATTTTGGGACCCTTCTTCTTGATGACCATCCTTTATTTTCATTGATACCTATTTATTTACTTATTGGACATGTGGATTATGGTTTATTTTTTATTAAAAAGTTATAATATAGTAATTAATTGTTTTACTATGTTCATTTTTATATTATTAGATGATATATGGAGGGTAAAATAATTTACCCATTTCATGGAATTATATAATGGTTCTTAATAATTTCTCGTAGTGATCAATAATGCAATTCATGCTTTATGGGTATCTAAATGTGGTGGGATTATGGGTTGGACCAGGTTGGTTAGTTAAAAATTGGTATTAGAGGATTGTATCACATAAATTTCTATGCTAATTCTTGTGCAGAACCCTGTAGTTTTTTGGATTTATCGATAGATTGGTTGTAGGAATTTAAAAAGTAACGAGGTATCAAAAGAATGTATTATGAAAGTTGTCCTTCTTAACAATCATCAATATATAACGAGAGGTTAAATATTTTAAAGATTTTTTTTATGATTATTTACATTTGAATAAAATTCATTAAATTTTAGTTTCTATAATGTTAACAAGTTAAATTATAATTTACTTTCATCCTCAGGATATATAGGTCTTCAACCCACTATGATGAACTCTCAATGATACAATAACTGAATATATAAAGAACAACCCATTATAAAATCCTATAAATTTCCATGTTTTGATGGAATATAACATCTAAATGATCTATTTTAGAGTCCATGGGTATTACAACCCATGATTTTCATATATGGATAATACATATTTTTACATTAATATTCTATACAATACAAAAGTCCATAACTAAAGACAGTAATAATTTAGTTCATTATAATATTGTAAAAACATCTGCAAATATAGTGAATGTTCTTTAATGTTTCCCAAAAAGATCTTCTCATATCTAAATCTTCATAGGAATACCGTACATAAAATCCTTTTTCATAACTCAAAAATGGAGTCTAGAGAAATGGTGAACTCAGATGATCATTCAGGGTAGATATAAGAGATAAAAAATCAAAACACGAACATATTTTTATGTAAATTTGTTCATAAATTTTTAAAACCATACTTTGAAAATCCATGTTCATAATTATGAATCAGGGAATAATGATTTTCAATTTATAAAAGAGGAATCATAATATAATCAATGGACATTAGAATGGAGCGCATAACATTGACATAAGACATGAAATTTGTTGCCTTAAAATTTTCATATAAAAACATTATCTAGAACAAGATATATTGAAAAAAAATAATAGGGAATATCTTGGGGGATACACCAACTCAGTGAGACACACAACCATCCCCAATCATAGCCCATTCATTTTAGTAGAACATGTTAACTCCCTAAACCAATATAATGGAAAATAATCCTTACTATACTAGGTTCAATCATTTCTCTAGCCATGTTTATCTCATGATCTATAAATCATTACCCAATAGAATGATGGGATATATAGAACCCACTAATCAAATAATGAAAACCACTTTTATATGTCCCACAATATAATAAAAATTTATCATATCATATATTTCTAAGTAAATAAAATGGATATCATAAATATATAATTATATCATAACCTATGGAAAATAGACTGCATTCCTAATAATTTCATTATTCCATAACCTATGAAAATATACCTGTTTCCTAAGAAACACATAATCAAACCATAAACGCTTCAAAAAATTACTATGAATGGTATCATGTTATAATATCCCCAGTAAAACCTAACCATATTAATGGACTTGATCATTGATGGATAAGATTTTTTTAATTCTCATAAGGATAGTTTATTGAGGAAAATAATTATTCTTTGATAATCACATTCAGGAAAAAAAAATTAGATGTTATTTTGTTTTAGAAATTTATTTCAAAAACTATAATGGAAATATTTAATATAAATTTAAAATATTTCTTGTGGAAAATGAAATGTATACATTGAAAATTTATTTGTAAAATTTATTACCTTTAGAAAATAGTTTTCCTTTTAAAAAACATTTAATACTTATAGAGGAATCATTAAAAATAATTTAATATAGTTCTTAAACATAAAAATCATCAAAATTATATTATTTGAAAATTAATATCAAAAAAATTAATAATTATTTTCTAATGATTTTTATTTATATACATTTTGTTAAAACATATAATGTAATCATCAGTGAATTTAGAGGTCATCACAGTGTAGAATTATGTACATAATGTATATGTAAAAACAATGATTCATATCACATTATCTGTATGAGTGAAACAATACTTAATTAGAAAACGATAAAAAGATTAATTTTAGAACCATTGTTTAACAAATTAAAACATGAGTATAAATGTGCTTAAAAATAATAGGATTATTATAGTATATTTATAAAAAAAATTTAGAAAAAAAAATTTGGGAGAATATAGATTTCCCACAAATTAGATAAATAATGATTAATTTTATTAATTTATTTCTCTTATTTAAAATAGTTATCAATGATTGTAGAAATTGTAACAATAAATTAATATATCATTAATATACATTGGAGAATAATAATAATAATAATAATTCTTATGATATGGATCATTATATTTCATCAATTGAAGAATAATCATAAATAATCTCGACAAACAATGAGATTGTAGGAGAAAAAATATTACAACATTGGTAACTTGGAATCATAATCCCCATGAAAGAGTAACATTACCTAGGTATTAAAATATAATTAAAGTAATATGATAAACTATATAACATATCAAATAGGAATTATATACACCACGTAATGAATATACATTCATAACATAACATGATTATTAATGAAAACAAATTGAAAAAAATCCCTTACAACATTACCGAAATTAAACCCCAAACCCTATGAAACATCAATAATCAAATGGACATTTAAATAAAAAATTAACCAAAATAATCATGAATTATATTCGTTGGAATTTTATAGACCACATAGTGGAATGATTTGTTGAATATATAATGTGTCTGAAAAAAGTAAAAAGTATTTCATAAATTGTTAGCATCGTGAGTTTTTTGTCAATTATACTCCCCATGAATGAGTCATACAATTTTAAAATTAACTATCAATAAATTAATTTTATTCATAATATATAATGTCATATGGAATTATATACAACTCACAATAGAAATGAGAGTTGAATATAGAATATGTATGTCAAAAATAAAAGTGAAACTATAAATACACTTACCATATATATTTTATTTTTTTGTACTCTTTAAATGTTAATTTATAATAAATATATGTTTTTATACATCTAAAACATAACCATATTCATAAATATAATACCAAATATTATTTTATTATCACTTTATATTACATTTTTATTATCAATTCAACATTAATGATATGTTTGGGGTAATAACTAGTTTATTTGTCCATGTTTTGACATGATATGATTGGTCCTATAACATATATAATGATTTAATAATATAAAAAATTATAACCTTGAGATAAATATAATATATATCAATTGTATATTCATTTATAGTAATCAATGAAATTTTATCATAGGAAATGATATACACCGTTCATGTTGATGGTAGTTTTTATGTACGCATGAGCTCTAGTTCCATTTTCTTGTTGCATAAAAGAATGTAATTTAAATTATATATATATATATTAAAATTCAAGTATAATTTTTTCATATATATCAAATATTTTTATTAACCCTATCTTTATTATATTCCATGATACACTTGAATGAATCATGCCACTTTGCAAGGTTGAAGTATGCTATAAGCCTGAGCAACCTTATATTATACACAAAATGGAAGTCATGAATTTATCTGTGATATTAAAAGAGGAAAAATTAGAGTAAAATAATAATCATAATACATATCTTATATAAATATAACGTAGATATTTTTTCATCACCGTGATATGTGGTAATGAAAAAACTAACGACATGTGTTCATGAGGTGGCAGTACACCGTACACACAAAAGATGACATCACAACCCATTTTAAATAAGTGTGTGTGGTTATAAGTCTTAAAAATTACATTTAAATATCTTATATTTAGTAATATATAAAGTGTGTAATATATAATCATGATGTATAATGAATTTAAGGATGTTCAGTAGGAAAAAATAAAAAATACATTCAGAAGAACAATACATCTTCTCTGGGTATCCTCTATAGTTTTTCACAAAAACCATCAGTGGTTTTACTTCATCCAAAAAATACATAATAAGGTTATGGTAGGGTAGTTTTCAAGTGTTTTTAATGGGTTATTCAATCCAAATTTCTTTAGAGGTGTGAATAGGGGGGAAATGAGTTCCCTTTTATAGTTGAGGGGTAGAATATCTCTAAATAATCAAAAGTATTTATTATTAGGATGTCTCCCTTTAATAATATGGATCAAAAATTGAATACTAATTTCTACTAGTCTTAATATGGTAGATACTGACCTCCCCAAAAAAATATGCGATGTTTTATTATTTTATTCTGTAATAGCTATGCTTCCCCATAGTTACCTTTTTGGGTTTAATTAATGTTACCAATTTTTTAAACATGGTAATTTATTCAATAAGAAACAATTAAATAGAGACATAATATAAAATTTGACCAAAAAATTATAAATATATTTTCTAATTTATAAAATAAAAAATCTCATGTGTGTTAGAAATGAATTTTAAATGATGGGCAAGTAACATGAAACATATTATATTAACCATAACCATACTAACTGAGTTTTTCATATTTAGATATCATTATACAAAGTATTATATTAATAATTATAGATGAATTGATCATATATAATATTTATTAAAATTGATAAATAATTTTAGAGAAGATAATATGTTTAGTAATTTTAAAACATTTAATAAAATATAATTTATTATATAATGAGATTAATGTAAATTTTTACAACATTATTTTAATATAAATTTTGAAAAATATAAATAAACCAATGGAAATAGAATACAATATGTTCAAAACTATTTAAAATGATATATTCATGTTAAAAATAATGTAGAAAATAAATCATTCAATATACTCCACTTTTAATTTTTAGTATAAATTAATATATTTAATTATAAACAATATAATGCATATGTTTGTGTTTCATAGGAATTTATATACTTATATCATATTATAAGAAATTATATTTTTTTATAAATTTAGATAATTTATATTCAAACATAATATTTATAACCAAATCGATGTTTTTATCTTATTCCAATGCTTTATATAAATTAAACGGAGTAAAGATGCATTTTTGTTGTTTTTCATTACCTAACTTATTATATGGGTCTATTTAATTGAAATTTGGACAAAAAATATTAATAATCGACTCTATTTTAGAAGGGATTAAATATTTATTAGAAATTGTGTTTTTAAAAAAGTCTAGTGTCATTCTTAAATACTATAATATTTGTTAAAAAACTATGTAAACGTTTTATTTATTTACTAAATCTAATTTAATTTTACCTATATCACTAATAATTTTTAAAAACAATTATTTTGGAATTATTATCAACTATAAATTTTTAACATTCCAGATATGGAATAAATTTTTCTAAATTTATCTCTTATAAATGAAGAGTTAAATTCAAATTTATTCTTATAGATGTGATGGGAACTCATGATTTCCAATTTAAAGTGTTAAAAACATTTTAATGTTTTGAAATCATATTTTAATATGAAAATCATTCAAATAACCTAAATATCCTTAATATGTATATTTGTAATAATTAATTATAATTTAGAACCAATTTAAAATACAACATAATTATATAAATAATTGAATCAAAACAAAATTTTTAAATAAAAAAAATCTTTTTTCACCATTCATCAAAAAAGCATCAGTTAATTTTTTTTTAAACTCACCGTATTATAATTTTTATAATATTATTCCTAAAATTATATCTATTTTTTAAAATAAATTATATAAAAATTCCCATATTATTATTTTAAATAAATTCTCAATTCAAATGTGGTAAAATTACTCTTTTGAAAAATAAACATCTTTTTCATAAATTTGTTTTTTTCTAATATTTTTCATAGAAAAAAATATAAATGTTAAATTTTTTATTGAATATATAATACAAACCATTCACTATAGTCATTCATCAAATGTTTTTTTAATTTATTATGATAACTAAATGTTTTTTAATAGTTAATTTGTTGTTTTGAAATGAAATTTCTCTATTTTCAAATAGTTTTTTCTTTTATTTCTACTTCATTTGATAACAAATAAAAATTTCTATAAACATGAATAAATTATATTTTCCTAATTTATTTGATCCTTTTCATTCAATTCATTATATTGGACAAATGATAATAATAACATTATTTTAATAATATGGCATGTTTCATTTTAAACTTAGTGTGGAGTGTAAGAGATAATAAGATCAATGTTTCATATAAAGAATGTTTAACATGGTGTTGTATGTATGAAAAACTATAAATAAATTTTAAATTAACCAATAAATAATAATTCCAACAAAAATGGTGATACATTAAAACCCACATAAAATTAATTCTTCCCTCAAAATTCATCCACATATTCAAAGGTTTAATACCTTAAAGATCCTTTCATAGAAACTGACATCATAAAAATAAATAATAATATTCAATTTTAGAATTAATGTATTAAATATAATATTTAGGAAAATTAACCCATGATTAGGATTCCACAAAGTATAATATAGGTGATAAGTATATTTTTGAGTAAGGATGAAATGTGGGAAAAATTATAGAGTGATATAGATCATTGATCACAAGAAATTATGTGATATAGAGAAAGCTAACAACCATGAAAAATAATTCTATGCTGATCTATAGGACCATTAGATTCATGAAAAACTATGGTACTATGATACCATTTATGTTTGAAGAACTTTTTCCTAATACTTAATACTTTTCAAGAGAAGATGCACTTTATTGATTTCATTCTATTTTATAAGAACAATATGACTATTTGGATGCACCATGATAAATTCAAAACATATCTCTTACCACATGTAATGATGGTGAATTTATTATCCTCGTTGCACTAAAAGAACTTAATATCCATTGATTGAATTATACGTAATTCCATATATCTTTAGTTATCTTCAAAACAGTAGGGTTTGAATAGGTTATATAATTTTTTAAAATCATTATATGGGGACGTAATAAAATAATAAATAAAACCTCATTTCATGTAAAACAAAAATATTTTAAAAAATGGATAGATATTTTATTCATGAGAAATAAATAAATCATAATCATTAGAAAGAACGTTATTGGATTTTCAAATTGAACATATCATTAATACCCATATACAATAAAGTTCTTCTTGATTTTTTCATACAAGACATATGAAAAAATGACTATCATGTATTCTTATAAAACATGCTAATGACAATAATTACTATAAAACCTTGTTGAAAACATTCATTATTTATTACCAGTTAAACACGTATTATTAGATATATTACATAAATAATTAAATATTTTAAAATTAATCCATGAAATTGTAGAACACATTATAAAAAAAATTAATCTATTTCCAAGGTAATTATTACTATTATATTTACTTTATTCAAATCCAACACCCCTTAATCCAAAAAAAACAAATTTTCCTCAACATTAGGGAAAAAGTTAAGGGTTACCTTCCTAAAAACATTTATTTTCTATAAAATATTGCATTTCTATAAAATAAATTTTCTAGGCCATCAGAACCATTAAATATATTATTTTTATCCTTAATTGAATACTTATACTGAAAAAATCATATATATTTCCTAATTATGATAAAAAACCATTTTAATTCCAATTCATAGATACATCATTCAACCCTCGTCCATCTCAAACAATTATAAAATCTTAATCATGTTATTCCTTACCATTTGATTCATTTGACAAGTCATTTGTGGTTTCTTTCGCATCATCAATTTTCCCAATAATAATATCTCCATGCTACTTATCTTAACTATATTTCCCTTTAGGATATCAATTTTTATAATGCTCATTCATTCTATGATTAATACATTCAACAATAAATGATATCTTAGGGAGGCTAAAATTGTAATCTATTTCATTAAATGAACTTTTTATTTTCCTTATGTAGATATTTTCTTTGTTTCCATCATTATAACAATCCAAACAAATTCACATTCCTTTGAGACATTCAAATTGGTTATTCATAGCACATTCTCAACACCTAAGAATCCAAATATTCTTTGTTACATGGTCTCCACTTCCTAAACTCTCAACATAATAATTCATTATTTTATTTAGTGAGTATATGGGTCAGATAAGTTATATATTATTAATCATATTTTGTGATAGAATATTTGGAATACTAAAAATTACCTTTACTACAGTCATTATCGCATTTTATATATCATCATAAAATTTTCAATCAAAAAAAAATTATCCTTGTTTTTTTAGGTACTCACAATTCACTAAAACAAGAAATCATATTGTGGGACCCCTATTATAGTAGAAAAATCCATAATCATGTAAAATTATATATATGATTTTGAAATCATGAATCCTTCCCATAAACATTTGAAACCTTTGGTTTATCCTTTGTTATTGATAGTAATTTATTATTTAAATATTTCATAATGGTTCACAAAGATTTTTTGAATTTCAAAATAATATCCCACTGAACTATCAAACTAGGTTTGTTGTCAGGCTCAATTTCATAGACTGGTTGCTGATATATTATTCACAATATGGTGTTGCAATTATTCTTAGCCCTAGGTACATCGATGCGTGTTCAACATATACATAGAGTATCTAGAAATGGATGTGTATCTATGAAAATAATCTACCTATTTTTATAAAAAATCTTAGATATTTTCTAGTTAATTAATTGATCCATAGATATATCCTTAGATACACCCCTAGACTTATCGTTATAAATATCCCTAGGTATCACAATAATTATTTCTCAACCTAATATCCAATTGTTATATAAACTATTATTTAGATAGGAATTCTATTAACATATGATTTTATTACATCAATAATTTCACATATTTTGATAAATACTAGATAAATTACAAACCAATATGTTGGGGTACTGTAAAAAAATTTTGCCTTTACAATCATAGAACAAGAAAATATAATCTAGTTAAAAATATTCAATGTTTCCTACAATGATATTCAAATTTTGTAATATTTATAGACATAATAGACAAAAAAAATATTCAACACTAGTACTCTGCCCGTGCGATGCACAGAACTATAAAATAATTTTTATTATTAAAAATAGAATACAATTTAGAAAACATAATAATTCATATTAATATCGAAAATATTTGGGCATCCTTCTATATAAAATAAATAATTAAGGACCAAAAGTTATAGAATGACTTAATGCCAAGGAATAGGAATTATAGAAATTGAGGAATAAATAGTGCTATGTAGAGAGAGAAGAACTTCTGGATTCTTAAATAGATGAGCTTCTAAATCCACCATGGTGTACAAGGGTGTCGTATCTTGCCATAGATAGCACACCACCAGGCATTAACAGTCAGATTTCTCCATGCCAGGGTGCTAGAAGGAATGAATCTCTAACCTTCTATGCATATATATCACTTTCTTTTAGTATTTAATTGTCTCTTCCTAATGTCTTCAATAAAAATTTGAATACAATTTCTAATGAAAGTTATTAACATTAGTATATTTTACTATAGGAATCACTACAATAAATATTATACTCCGGTCCTAAATCTTTTATATCCCCAAACATCACGCACCACCAAAAGCACGGTGCTTTAAAACATGCTAATGATATCTTAGCTAACCTTGAATTGGAATCACCATTACTTTCCAGACTTCTCAACTACCAAATCAGTTCAGTTATTTATTTTACCAGTATTATTAAAACTCTAGATCACGAAAACACTACCCTGCTGCTTCTTTTTCCTTGATAATAGTGCCATTTCATCAGTCAGAATATTTTTAAGGTGCATGTGCTTCTCAATGTCTTCATGTGTAGCAGAATATCCTATTTGACATGATCTCCACCATCATCATGGGATATATCATCAACATTAAAATTTGTTGAACCTGGTAAAAGACATTGTAATTATATGAATAATAATATGGTTTTCCATTTCATAATGTACAATCAAATATTATAACTCAAATGTAAGTAAGTAGTTTTTTCACGACCCCTCCTCGGGACCCGTGCTATGACTACCCCAAGCTCGCCTCCCACAGGCCAGGGGCGGGCGACTAGCACCAAGGCATAAATCCTGACAAAAAGGGGAAGTCATTTCCTTTATAAGGTAAAAAAATACCACATAGTAAGCAAGCAGAAAGAAACACTATGTGAAATTGGGTACAATAGTAGTGCGGAAAAGTAAGTGGGCCAGAATACAAACCCAAACTGAAAGTAAAGTGTAACTGGAAAGAAAGTACAACAACTGAAAGTAAAGCAGCAATGTCGAGTCATCCACTGTAAGTCTCACCTGAAGGGTGGGTAAAAATAGCCTCCTCAGCTCCTCGGGTCCAGCCATCCGCTCTGTGTATGTTCCGTCTAGTGGACCACCACCAGGTACCGACCTACTCCACAAGCCTCAACCACGATCAGAGCTATCCATAGTATGCATCCAACACAATGTAGTGCATGCATAGCCTGTGCAGGGGTGAGTATAGGCTACTCAGTAGGGACCCCGGGACCCCCGAAGGTCTCCCAGAATCCACAAAAGATAATCCACAAAAGAAAGATACAATCACGAAGTTAGAACCAAAACTACTTAGGTATATTCCCATACATATACCTAAGTCATCAATTCCAGTTCGGCTCCAACATCCGAGCCCATGTTCGATCACATCCACACAGGATAGTACAACCCAATACACACAGGATAACCCAACCCAATCCACATAGGAAATAAATTCAATCATATCGAAGATATTTATTGAATGTCAAGACTCATCACACACATGTATACTCCTTTGAATGGTGACAGAGATGATCAGATGTAGCCACTGATTCATCTAGCTGGGACCCACATAGGATACAAGTACTGTAGTCATCACCGCTGAACCCACGGAGGATTCCAGTACGGTTGTCGTCGTCATCGAACCCACAGGGGATTCCTGTACGATAGTCTTCACCGTCGAACCCACAGTGGATTCCAGTACGGTTGTCGTCACTGCCGAACCCACGGAGGATTTCAGTGTAGTCATAGTCGTCGAACCCACGGAGGATTCCAGTACGGAAGTCTTCACCGTTGAACCCACATAGGATTTCAGTATGGTAGTCTTCATCGTCGAACCCATGGAGGATTCCAGTATGAAAGCCTTCATCGTCAAACCCACATAGGATTTCAGTATAGTATTCTTCATCATCGAACCCACGGAGGATTCCAGTACGAAAGTCTCCATCATCGAACCCACGGAGGATTCCAGTACGAAAGTCTTCACCATCGAACCCACATAGGATTTCAGTATGGTAGTCTTCATCGTTGAACCCACGGAGGATTCCAGTACTAAATTTTTCACCGTCGAACCCACATAGGATTTCAGTATGGTAGACTTCATCGTCGAACCCACAGAGGATTCCAGTACGAAAGTCTTCACCGTCAAACCCACATTGGATTTCAGTATGGTAGTCTTCATCATCGAACCCACGGAGGATTCCAGTATGCAAGTCTTCACCGTCAAACCCACATAGGATTTAAGTATGGCAGTCTTCATCGTCGAACCCACGGAGGATTCCAGTACGAATGTCATCACCGTCGCACCCACATAGTATTTGAGTACGGTAGTCTTCATCGTCGAACCCACGGAGGATTCCAGTACGAAAGTCTTCATCGTCGCAGCCAGCTCTAGGGTTCCCGCACACAGAACGCTCGATTCCGGGAGGGTCCACTCCTCAAGCCATGTGTGTTGATACATCAACTGACACATAGTATAGATTTGATGTATCCCAAAGTTCCACCTCGTCGATAGGAATTCAACGTGACAGACGGCGCGTCAATAGGATGCCCGGCCTGAGAGTTAATGGCTTTTTTCCTCCCAGGGGCCCGGTTGGTTTTTAAGTCAAAACCAACCCGACCATACTCCAACTGCATCCAAACCTCGAGCGGAATAAGCCAAAAGGTCTTTCTCACTAAAAGGAATCCAACAAAGTCTATGACACGTCAATCGGACGTCTGGAGCTCAAGTTATAAGTGTTTCATCTCCGAGGGCCCGGTTGGTTTCCTGTTCGAACCAACCCTGCCATACCCCAAGTTCTCTGAATCCTTGTGTGTAATATACCGAAACGACCGTCTCGATCCAAGGATCCCAACTCAACTAACGGTGCTTTGATCGAAGGTCCGAATCCCATGATATGGGAAAATGACTAAAAATAGTTCGAAATGGGGGGTCTGGGCCCGACCCAACCCCCCCACCCCCCCCCCCCCCGGGTCGGCCCGAACCAGGTCGACCCGGCCCGGGTCCAGTTCCGGCCCATTAGTCCACGGCCCGGCCTGGCACGGAGGGCTTGGCCCGGCCTGGGTGGCCTGGCCCGGTGCGGTAGGTCCGGCTCTGCGGGTGTCGCACGCTGAGCGGACGCGGGGGGGGGGGGGGGGGGGATGCCCCCCGCTAACGGACGCGGCGCTGGTCGCCGCATCTCCCCTGGATCTCGTGCGGCCGCGGGATCTGGTCAACCCACTGACGCGGCTTCAGCTGCGGCGGCTCCTGTATGTGGCGCCCCGGGGCACCGTCGCACCTTCCGCGGACAATCGGACGCCCTCCGGTGGTCCCCTTTGCCCGCCGTCTGTGCTTGCGGCTCTCTAGGGACCCTTAAATTATTGCGAAGGGTTCAAAATGACTTTCCATCCCACTTCATCGTCGCCCGTCAATCCGAACACCAATAAAAAAACTTCATAGGGTTTTCGGGCCGTGTTTGTTCAGCCCTCCCCCTCCGCGTTAGGTGTTTTTCAAAAGGCAATCTTTAAAAGACATGCTCTAAACGAGGGAATAATTTATTCAAGGTATAATTATTCAATCACCCAGAAATTAAAATACTCATGCATGAAGGGATAATTCACACATAAACATTATTCGAAAACCCCCTACCTCGATGAAGTCGTCGAACAAGGTTTGTTGCAGGAAAGGGACATTGCAGAAGAGGGCGTCGCAGAAGGAGGATCGTCAGCGTCGCGGTACACGGCATCGCGGTACATGGTGTCAAGGAGATGAGGACTTTCGGCGTTGCGGTATACAGCATCACGTCGTTGATTTCCAAGGATCAACTTTATTCATCTTCCTTCATCGGAGGTCGGCGTTCTTCTTCGGTGATGGTGTGTTCTTCACGTTCTTCAAGGAGGAAGAATATATTCCTCAAGAGCTCAAGAGTCCTCCCTTCCTTTCACACAACGAATCAACCCCTAATAAAATAAGTCTTGACCTATTTTATTAATACAAACACAATCCATTAATTTGAAAATCAAACAGATCTCATTCAATTAATTGAAATAATTGAGGAGTGTTTAATATTTGAATAAATTTTGAGGGTTGACTTGCCATTAATTTGAGGTGTGGGTGAGTTACATATTGAAAGCATGAGAGGGAGGTTAAAAAGGGATTGAAGGGGTGAGGCTCGTGTGGGACCCACTTCACTAATATCCAACCTAGTGGAGTTAGGATATTAGTGGGTCCCACTCCATCCACCAGGCATAGGTTTAATCTACCCAGAATAGAAATAAAATTGTAGCACAATATTTTATTTCATTCTTTAGTTAACCCATTATTTAATAACCTCACCCAGGAAACGCAACTCGGGAAAAGGTATTCTTAAGCAATTACCGGCGCTACGGTTTCATCGGTGTCCTCGGATTTCAATTCTGACCCACGGTTAAAAAGTTAGGAAAACTCGCTCGTTTGTTCACTGAACGTACCAGAGCTAAACTTTGGAAATTGATTCCGGGCACACCATGCCTCGGAATCAGGTGACATCAGAAACTGTATTCTTGTAAAATCCCAAGGAAAATTAAGAAAATAAAAATTCCCTTGAATTTTACGGGTCTTTACACTACTCACACCTCAGGAATTTATATCCCCGTAAAGATACATCATAAACTAGGGGAACAAATTTGGGTACTGAGCACGCATCTGGGCCTCCCGCTCCCAAGTTCTCTCCTAGAAGTTCTCGTTCTTCCATCTGATTCGCACTCTAAGAATCGACCACCCACGTAGGACCCTCTCCTGTCGATCATCGATCTCCACCAGGTCCTCCGTAAAAGTCGCCCCATCGTCAAGGTCTAGCTCCCAATGGTCGATGATATGCGTCACGTCATGCACGTATCTCCTCAGATGAGATGCGTAGAAGATGTCATGCACCCGGTGCAACTGAGGTGGTAGGGCCCAGGGATAATCCACCTCACATATCTTGCTGAGTACCTGAAAAGTTCTGATGAAGTGTGGAGACAACTTACCGCCCCGGCCAAAACTCCGTAATCCACATCGAGGTGAGACCCGCAAGAAAACGTGGTCGCTATCCTCAAAATTTAGTGTCATCCACCTCCTGTAAGCATAAGACTTTTGTCTCCTCTGAGCTATCAACATCCGCTCTTGGACGACCTGGACCTTCTCTGGTCCTTCAAGAGTTTCTATGATTTCTTCTTTGCCGATAATAGAAATCTGGTCTCATCCCCTAGATGAACCACATTCTCTGCCTAATACAGTCAATCCCGACATGAATGATACTAATCCATACCAAGGATGACGTCATAAGGCGTCGACGCTACTACCAAGAGATCCATCCATTACTCTCACCTCCAAGGGTGGAGTCACACTATTGGCATCAGTGTGTGGTCACTGGGTCTCCCCCAATAGGTATCTCAAAAGTGAAGGTCAAGTCAACAATTTTAAACTGAAACCTCTCAGTAACCACACAAAGAGAGGACAGGAAAGTAAATGCCACAAATAAAGGTGTCTTTTATTATTGCAGCTCAATGTACAAAGACACAAATCATCCACAAACAAACATCAACAAAGCTAGAAGCAACATGGACAAAAGTTTCGATGTCTGGAGCTAGTCTCGCTCCTATCCATCTGCTCCCGAAGCTCCATGATCATAGGCCTCAGCTGCCTGTAGCTGAGCTCTTCCTTTTCCACTTATTCCTTGCGGTCCACCATGGTCGAACCTCTACCTGGGAGGTCCCTCTACCGCCTACTACTCATCTACAGGACGGGTCGGGCATTCTCGAGCCATGTGACCCTGCCCGCCGCATGCATAGCATTGCCTGCTCCTCGTGTAGCTAGCTCTCCTTCATGTGCCCCGCACAACCGAATCTTCACCCTGAGATTTCCATTCTGATTGTTTGGCCCATTTGGACCTCTGTGTCACATGTCTACTACAAGAAGCAGAAGACTCCACTACAGGTCGTCCTGTGGAGGGTCCTGCCGCTGGTGCCTGCACTCCAAGAAAAATCTCCACTAGAAGGGCTCTCTCCAACACCTATGTCTGCGTCAGAATGTTGAGGGAGATCATCAAATCCCTGATCTCATGCCCCAGTCCCTTCTCGAAGGTTCAGGACCGGAAGAACGAGTCTTTTACCATATCTGTGGGGCAGCGCGAGAGATCAGAAAACCTCGCCCAGTACTAGGCCACGGTCATGCTGCCCTGCCACAGATGTAGTAGCTATTGGATGTGCACCGCAGGGATGGTGGTTGGGAAGAACTCCGAGCGGAATAGGCTCTCAATGTCCGTCTAGAGGAGAGATGCCTCGTCATTCACCTGGAGCATCAAAATCCACCATCTACCTGCTGCCGCGTGTAGGAGGCTCGCTATGAGTATCACCATGAGGTCAGCCGGTGTCCCCACTAACTTGAAAACTCGCACAATCGCCTCCAGTCAATCCTCAGCTTCATAAGGGTCCATCTCCCTGTGGAAGCTGGGCATTCTCTGACGCTGAAACTCATGCAGTGCACTAAGGTGACGTGCACTCTCAGCTGCTGGGGCTGGTGGCACCGGTGGCTCAGTGGGTAGTGGTACCGCCGGTGCCTCTACTGAAAAAGGGACCTTCACTAAGGCCTCGTCGCTTGGTGGGTTGTCTTCTCGCACAAAGCTCAAAACCCTAGCTAGCTGCCATTGTGGGGCCATCCTGAAAAGAAACAGGTGTGCCACGGTCAAACAGTATACCTTGTGAGCTGACAAAAAGTAATCACAAAGAAAACTTTTGAAACACACATGCAATCAATATTTTCGTGTATTGAGTCGGAAATCAGAAGTCAGGCTCCTGGTGTACGGATACGTCGGCTACCGCACCAACACTGGACTCCTTATACTAATAACCACACTCAATACACTTAACACTATTACTTCACATAGAAGAAAGATCAGAGTCCTGAGTTCTACGGTAGAACTGAACTCCTCTGATACCAATTTGTCACGACCCTTCCTCATGACCCGTGTCATGACTACCCCAAGCCAGCCTTCCAGAGGCAAGGGGATGGCGACTAGAACCAAGGCATAAATCCCGACAAAAATGGGAAGGCATTGACTTTATAAGGTAAACAAACACCACAGAGTAAGCAAGCAGAAGGAAACACTAAGTAAAACTTGGTAAAATAGTAGTGTGGAAAAGTAAGTGGGTTAGAATACAAACCCAAACTGAAAGTAAAGTACAACTGGAAAAAAGTACATCAACTGAAAGTAAAGTAGCAACATCGAGTCGTCCACTAGAAGTCCCACCTGAAGGGTGGGTACAGATAGCCTCCTCAACTCCTTGGGTCCAGCCGTCCGCTCCATGTAAGTCCCGCCCAGTGGACCACCTCCAGGTACCGACCTGCTCCACACGCCTCAACCACGATCAGAGATGTCCGTCTTCTGTATCCAACACAACGTAGTGCAGGCATAGAATGTACAGGGGTGAGTATACGCTACTTAGTAGGGACCCCGAGACCCCCGAAGGTCTCCCAGAATACACAAAGGATAATCCACAAAGGAAAGATACAATCATGTAGTAACAACCAGCACTACATAGGTATATGCCCATACATATACCTAATTCATCAATTCCAGTTCGGCTCCAACATCCGAGCCCAAGTCCGATCACATCCACATAGGATAGTACAACCCAATTCTCACGGGATAACACAACCCAATCCACATAGGAAAGCAATTCAATCATATCAAAGATATTTATTGAATGTCATGACTCAGCTCACACAGGTATACTCCTTCGTAAGGTGATAGAGATGATCGGATGTAGCCACTGATTCATCTAGCTGGGACCCACATAGGATACAAGTACTGTAGTCATTGTCGTCGAACCCATGGAGGATTCCAGTACGGTTGTCGTCATCATCGAACCCAAGGAGGATTCATGTACGATAGTCTTCACCGTAGAACACACAGAGGATTCCAGTACGGTTTTCGTCACTGTCGAACCCACATAGGATTTCAGTGCAGTCGTAGTCGTCGAACCAATGGAGGATTCCTGTACGAAAGTCTTCACCATCGAACCCACATAGTATTTTCGTATGGTAGTCTTCATCGTCAAACCCACGGAGGATTCCAGTATGAAATTATTCACCGTCGAACCCACATAAAATTTCAGTACGATAGTCTTTATCATCGAACCCACGGAGGATTCCAGTATGAAAGTCTTCATCATCGAACCCACGGAGGATTATAGTATGAAAGTCTTCACCGTCGAACACACAAAGGATTTTAGTACGGTAGTATTCATCGTCGAACCCAGAGAGTATTCTAGTATGAAAGTATTCACCGTCGAACCCACATAAGATTTTAGTACGGTAGTCTTCATCATCGAACCCATGGAGGATTCCAGTACGAAAGTCATCACCATCGAACCCACATAGGATTTCAGTATCGTAGTCTTCATCGTCGAACCCACATAAGATCTAGTACGAAAGTCTTCACCGTTGAACCCACATAGGATTTCAGTACTGTATTCTTCATCGTCGAACCCACGGAGGATTCCAGTACGAAAGTCGTCATCATCGCAGCCAGCTCTAGGTTTCCCACACACATCACGCTCGATTCCGAGAGTGTTCGCTGCTCGAGCCAAGTGGATCGATACATCAATTGACACGTAGTCTTTATTTGATGTATCCCAAAGTTCCGCCTCGTCGATAGGAACTCAACGTGATAGACGGCGCGTCAATCGGACGCCCGGCCTAAGAGTTAATGGCTTTTTTGTCCTAGGGGCCCGGTTGGTTTTTAAGTCAAAACCAACCCGACCATTCTCAAAATGCATCCAAACCTCGAGCGGAGTAAGCCAAAAGTTCTGTCTCACTAAGAGGAGTCCAACAAAGTCGACAACACATCAATCGGATGTCCGGATCTCAAGTGATAAGCGTTTCCGCTCCAAGGGCATGGTTGGTTTCGTGTTCGAACCAACTCGGCCGTACCAAAATTTCTCCAAAACCTTGAGTGTAATATATCAAACCGAACTTCTTGATACAAGGATCTTAATGAAATTGACGGTGCGTCGATCGGAGGTCTAAAGCCCAAGATATGGGGAAATGAAAGAAATCAGTTTGAAATGCGGGGTCTGGGCCCGGCCCGGCCCGACCCAACCCCCCCTGGGTCGGCCCGAACCGGTTCGACCCGACCCGGTCCGGGTCCGGCCCATTAGGTTGCTGCCCAGTCTAGCTGGCGCAGCCCAGCCTAGCCAGCATGGCTCGGCCCGACCCGATGCGGCCGGTCCGGCACAGCGGCTGTCGCGCGTTGAGCAGACGCGCGGGGGTGCGCTGCCCCCTACTAACGGACGCGACACTAGTTGTAGCGTCTCCCCCAGATCCCATGTGGCCGCGGATTTGGTCATCCCGCAGCCACCACGGCTGAAGGAGTGGCACCTCCTGCCGACTGCGCACCGGCCGCGCCTTCTGTGGACCACCAGACGCGCTCCGGCGGTCCGTTTTGCCTGCCATCTACGCCTGCAGCTCTCCCGGGACCCATATATTACTGAGAAGGGTCCAAAACGCCATTGCATCCCGCTTTTTCATCGCTTGTCGATCCGCACACCAATAAAAAAACTGCGGAGGGTTGTCGTGCCATGTTTGTTCAGCCCGCACCCTCCGCGTTAGGTGTTTTTCAAAAGGAAATCTTTAAAAGACATGCTCTAAATGAGGGCATAATTTATTCAAGGTAAAATTATTCAATCAACTAGAAATTAAAATACTTATGTATGAGGGTATAATTCAGTCATAAACTTTATTTGAAAACCCCCTACCTCAATGAAGTCATCGAACGAGGTTTGTCACGGGAAAAGGGCGTTGTGGAAGACGACATCGCGGAAGGCGGATCGTCGGCGTCGCAGTACACGGCGTCGCGGTATGTGGCATCCCAGAGAAGATGACTATCAGCCTCGCGGTACATGGAATTGCGTCATCGATCTCCGAGGAATTAAATTTATTCATCTTCCTTCGTCGGTGGTCGGCATTCTTCATCTGTGACGATGTGTTCTTCTTATTCTTCAAGGACGAAGAAGATATTCCTCAAGAGCGCAAGAGTCCTCCCTTCCTTTAACACAACGAATCTACCCATAATAAAATAAGTCTTGTCTTATTTTATTAATACACACGCAAGCCATTTATTTGAAAATAAAATAGATATTATTCAATTAATTGAATTAATTGAGGAGCGTTTAATATTCGAATTAATTTTGAGGGATGAATTTCCATTAATTCAGGGTGCGGGTGAGTTACATATTAAAATCACGAGAGGGTGTTTAAAAAGTTATTGAAGGGGTGGGGCTCGTGTGGGCCCCACTTCACTAATATCCTACCTAGTGGAGTTAGGATATTAGTGGGTCCCACTCCAACCACCAAGCATAGGTTTAAACTACCCAAGATATAAATAAAATTGTAGCACAATATTTTATTTCATTATTTAGTTAACCCATTATTTAATAACCTCACCCGACCAACGCAACTCCGGAAAAGGTGTTCTTATGCAATTACCGGCTCTGCGGTTTCGTCGGTGTCCTTGGATTTTGATTTTGAGCAACGATTCAAAAGTTAGGGAAACCCGCTCGTTCCTACACTTAATGTACCTGAGCTAAACATTGGAAATTGATTTTGGGCACACCGGGCCTCGGAATCAGGTGCCTTCAAAAACTGTGTTCTTGTAAAATCCCAAGGAAAATTAAAAAAATTCCTTGAATTTTACGGGTCTTTACAAGTTTGATATTATGATATGATTCCATGAATCCCAACCCAATACAATGAATCCATTAATGGATGGTTGTAATTAAAACCCCAAATGAGAAATAAGTGATTACCTAATCCAAAAAAAATATCTTGAAGGCGAAACATTCTTCCATCAGTGCTTATTCGAGACACAAATAATCTTCCCATTGTGGCCTGTGGTCTTTGTATCCAACCCATGAACAGTCTTCACATGAAACTAAAAGAAGTGATTAATTTAAATAATACAATACGATTTTTCAAACATAATATTCTAAATTAGTAATGAATATATTTAAATCACAAAGACTAGTTCATAGTAAGTTAGGGAAAATGATGAGAAATGACATGGTAGAATATATTTAGTTGAATTAATATGGAATAAAAAATTATGTTTGGGATTTATGATGGATAATTCATTCAAATGAATGAAAAATTGTTTAAAATGGATAATTAAAATTCTTGTCATTATAATATTTATTTTTGGATTGAATTTCATTCAACTAAAAATAATAAAATCAAAGGAACCGATAAATTGGCTGAGTGAGGTTGAAGTAAATAGAGGTGAAGGGTACCCTTAGTCAATCACCTAGTATGCAATGGATTAATCCCAACATAAAGGGTGAAATATTGGAACCTTATTTGTATCATTGTATGTGTAATTTAATCTACATCATATTTTCTTTCAATGGTGTTGTAGTTTCATGGACCACCACAGATGATGATCCATCATGTTAGGCTGATTGTTTCACCCTTGGTTCCAAACATGGTCCGTATGTGGATCCATTACAATATATTGAACATGGAGGCCTCATTCTGATTGATTTCAAGATATTCATAAGTAAGATACAACTTCAAGAAGGGGTATTGCAATGTGATGAAATCTGGTCATATGTTCAAGAAAATACATATCAAGGAATCTCTTGTATATGTAATTTTTTCACTTGTAAATGTAAATTTCCCATTATTATGTAATGGTTCAGAAATTATAAATGTTTTGTAATCAGATCTGATAAATATTCTTTATGATAAACACAAAACATTAATGCATTTTAAACAATGTACATGATTTAGTTTTAAAATAAATGTATCACTGGTGATATGTTGTATAAGTTGAATAAACTAATAATAGAGAAGAGAAAATGATCCATTTTCCATGCATTTAACCACTTCTCTAATTCATGAAGTTGTATATTCCAAAAAACTAGTTATTGTAAACACTGTCACATTGTATTGTGAAATTAAACACTACATTAATACTGTGTATCGAAAATATTGAAGCCCAAAATTAGTAGTTCATAATATCGAATGAAAAAGTGTACTATAAATATGAAGATAGTTAAGACAGTATAAAGAATAATTGATAACAACATTATGCCAGTTTACTGAATATTAAACTTCAATATCATCCAACATAAGAATAATATTTCAATATATAACAATTGAAAAATTTATAAATATAATTATTTAAAATTTGGTTAATTTATAATGAAATAAAACAACAATATTTGTTAGACAAGTGAAATTCATTCAACTATTATGTACATGTTCTAGACACCCAAAAATAATTGTATAATTATATGTTAGAATAGTAAGAAACTACCTTTGCATCAACATGAAGAGGTTTTATTCTATAATATCTTTGATTGAATACTGTAGTTTTAGTTGTACTAAAGTCATCTTTAGGGAAGTGGTACCTACAGAATAGAAAATTAAACTTGAAGTTATAAAAGTATACACTAGAGAAAACATTAACTGAATTGTATATGTGTAAGTATCTATTCATAATCAAAATGAGAAGCATTTATCAAGAATATGAAAAAATGTATCATTATTAATTTATAAACAGTTATCGATAACCAAAGGCAAGAATTGTTATTTAAATTTCATTTCTGTAATAAAATTTCAAAGAAAAAAATATAAAATGATTACAAATAAGAAAACTATCATCCCCATTACTTGATCTGTCTAAAATGAATTTCAAAAACAAACTAATAATAATGTACGATAAAGAAACGAAAATGAATACAATCAATCCAACACCGAAATATGAGTACATATTCATCATGAAGCCTTTGGATAATTCAAAAAAAATATGTCAACATTAATGTATGGAAATGGATATCAATGTTCATACCAAAAAGAAATCAGAATATGTTCTAGGGCATAACATAATCCTTACCACAGTAGAAGTTTTTCACATTCCAACATATAATATGAAACCATGAAACACAAATTGAATAGGATGTAATATAAAAATAAAGGTAAATAATAAATGAAGAAGCAATGATTTCTATTTTGGAATAGAAATGTACTGTTGGTTCCACTTGGAGAGGATGTATTGAATATCTAAATTGATTGAATATTTCAATTAGAGTAGTAAAATTCAGGTTCATGTATGTGGTATATAAATAATAGAAAATTAAAAATTAAGATATAATATCTAAATTGATTGAATATTCCAATTAGACTAGTCAATGTGACGTTAAAGGTGTGGTAATATACAACTAAAGTGAAAAGATAAAAAAATAATCAAGGAATTATGTTTTCGAATATGATATTAATCGCATACCTGATGTGTGAAGCATATGCGGGAGGAAACATGGGTTGCGATGTAGAGTTTGAGGTGACAAGGGAATATGGGTTTCAGACCTTAAGTGTGAAGCATATGAAAAAAATTACATTATTATTGTAATGATAAATAATAAATACTAAAAAGAGGACATATTATGTTTTCATGCATGCATCTATAAGGGGTAAACAATCATGTACCTTCTATTTGTAATTATCTTCATTATACCAATAAGATACTGTCTAAAAAAAGTTTCCATGTTTCATTCCATAAAACCTGGGCAATAAATAACAGCAATATATGAGAAAACCATTGGTGCAATGAATCTCATTTTTTCCACTAATATGATCAACATTTGAAAATATATGTCATCCTCTACCTATGATGGTTGGCATGTTTTATGGATGGTTGAATCTATAGAGCCCATGTATTCCACTAATATGTGCAACATCATTTATTTTTTAAAACAAAAAACGGTAGTGCATCATGAGAAGAAAATGAATGTAAATAATCCAATGCAGGTGGAGTGACTATCTATCACCTATAAAGATCTGTTACACTTGCATGTGCTTTAGGTATCGAATTTAGTGGAAAACTGTAAATTCACACACTTATTCACCCCCGCTCATTGGTTATCTTACATCAGGCTAGTGGTCCCAACATAACCCAACCAATGTCTGCATTCCATGGGTAGGTCAAGAATAGGGTAATTTCGAGTGAGAACCGTAACAGTATCTTATAGAAATTGCAAGCATGGGTGAGTCTTACCATACTATATATTCCTTTATTAAAAAAAATTAATTTTTTAAAATTCATCTTAGATGGCTCAAGGAGAGAAACAATCAATTTCCTAATGTAGAAACATCCCAGCAAGCTCCCCTTACCGTTTTACTCTTACTCATGGCAGTCCTCCAGTTTCCTGCACACTTACATAGTTAAACCAGACAATATCAATAATAATTTTTTATTTAGAAACATAAAATAATATTTTTCATATCTAATAAGCGAGGATTCAAGACAAAAACATGCTTCTGAGTTCAAAAGACATGATATAAAATGAACCAAATCTACAAAGTAGTAGTAACATTATATTTGAAATGATCCTTGTGAACCAAATGAAAAAAAGGGAATGAGTAGCTACTTCTAAAATATGCATCTGCCATGCATGAAATGAAAAATGCATCAATTTTCACCCAAAATGTGGGTTTTGTAATTTTTTAACCTCTACCAGAGACAAATAAAAGTCACTGATCAAAATAATTTTTATCCCGGTTAATCGAGCACGGATGGGAACAACATAAAACACGAAATTTTCAATGATTATACTCACATCATCATAGAATATAATAATAGGAACATAAAAACAAAACTCATCTAAAAACAATTAAATATAGCACCATAATCATATTACCCACAAGCACGCAGGAAATAAACAGCAATGCAAAATAAAAAGGATGACATTTCTAAACTAGGATTTGAAGGGAAAATGGTGAGATTCGTGGCCTGGGATAAAAATTGAATGATATGGTACCTGGATGTAATCAACCCCACTTCTTATTATTATGGACCCACTAGTTTGATATTCCTGTATAGTAACGAAGAAAACTGTAATGTTTTATTATTTTATGCTTTCAAAGGAAATAATTAATAATTATACACTTAAATGATTGTGTTCTAAGGTTTAAATAAATATATTGATGTAGTTGTAATTATTATTGATAAACACAACTTTGTAGCAGTTATGTCTAGAAGAATGATACAGTTCTAAACTATATCATTCCCTTCCCAAAACTTGTTCTTTGATGCAAATTCATTTCCTGAAGTCAATATAATTCACACATCAAAAACATGAAAAAAAGAAAATATCCACTAAGTCTACATAATACAAAAAACGAATCAATAATTTTAGTATGAATTTACCTATAAATACATTATTATAACAATGAAATTTGTGATAGACACAGTAGAAACGGGTACAAACATTATCTAAAACAACAATTTCCCATGAAAAAATTTGTTCTTCAATGAAAAAACATATCCTGAAATTAATAAATTCAATGAAAGTGCATGAATTATATATTTAATGGAATAGGTTAAACTTATCGGACTATGAAACAGTCTTTGATGCGATGAGAAAATCAAGAAAAATCCTCCCAAGAATGATTGTTGAAGATAGAATGGCCAAACAGATGTATGGTAAGTGGAGTTAGAGTACCAAAATAGTAGAACTATAGTGAAATTGTCTCATTATATCTGGTTTGACTCCGAATAAAGCATTATGGGAAAAATAGAGTAAATTTCGTTGGCATTAGGAGACTATATCTGCTGTGAAATTTTAGATTTGTAAGATATTTGAATAAACTGACATCGATGGGAAAGGCTTCGCGAAGACCGTGATGGGATTAGTCCACAATAGGGAATACGGCTGTAGTAGAAATTGATTTGCAGTTTGGTTAATTATTGTATGTAGGATCCATATGTCCACTAAAACCCAAGACTTATGGTAGAAACATGTCAATAAGGAGTTAAAATATTGACCTGATTTCTTTCTTGATGACAAAGGAGTTGATCTCACTTGGAAGCCAATGTATGTGTCTGACAAAGAAGGTCACCATCCACGAAGATGAAGCTGTATACATAGAACATGTCACATGATTCGGAATTTAGAGATAACCATTCAATGGTAGTAGAGCGAGTAGAATTTGGTGGCCGAAGATGATGAACGAATTGGAGGTGACAAATCTGGTATTCATATTTAGTTTAAACCCTAGGTCAGTGATAAGGAAACCCCAAGTGGTAGAGGAAATGACGTGAAAAGCAATTAGTCCCATGGAAACAGTGTAAATGGATGTGTAGCAGAACTTTTGGATGGAACTGTAGATGTGGACTAAAAAAATACGGGATGTAGATATCCAGAACTATGCGCTGTAGGTCATAACCGATAGAGGATATAGAGGTGGAGGCGGAGAAAATTTCTTCTGGAACCCTAATCATAGTAGAGGGAATTCTTTAGAGGGTTATGTGATTCCTGGTAACCTCAGCGGGAGCGGGAGTGGTGAAAGGGTGAGATATACGTGGAGTTGCGATGTGGATGAGTGGTTTAAGGACACGTATTGAAAGAATGAGGTAGAGGAATGTGAATGTGACATGTGGAATCAGAAAAACATAAGATTAGTATATATATAGATTACCCGGTGAAATATAACTTGAGAAATAGTGACCATAGATGCTCAATATGGGTAAACAGAAGAGATACATAATCATAAATGAATATATGGGTATGAGAACATAAGATCAATTTTTAATAAACATTCCAGTTTATCAGTGGTCACAGTCATGACTCATTGATAAATGATTGAAATTTCATAATATAGGAATCATATGATAATCATTGAACAAGATCTATAAGAGTATAATATTAGAATAAGTCGTGAAATTTATGTCATAAACATAATCTTTCCCTGCATGTCACGTTATTTTGCAGAGACATATCATGGGAAATCATGGGGGATAAACATACTGGAGAAGAAAAAACAAATATCCCTAGTAGCCAACATTTATTTATATTAGAATGTGTTTATTCCCCAAACAGTAATAGTGGGAAATGTCTTGTACATTACCGTGTTCACCCTTCACTCAATCCATAATTATCTAATGAGATATAAATCTTTACCAAATGCATTATATAGATATATAGGTCCCACCAACCACATAATGAAAACCATATTTATGTGTTCCATGAGATCATATATATAAAATATATAATAACCATTGAATTGAAATGGGTATCCTAAACATTTCATCATATCATCACATTGGTAATAGATATCTGTTTCATAATAATTTCCTCATAAAATAACCTAGGAAATGAATCCGGTTTAATAAGAAACATGTCACTATACATAAACCATTCAGATAAATAATAATACTTGAATAATTTAATATCCTACGATGTAAAACATAATGATATAAAATAATGTCATCTTATATGGAGAATTATTTTGATATACCACTTACAAAATTTCCTAAATTAAATAACATTTCATTGAAAATAACATTAATGAATTATATTCAAAATATATTACATTGATAACAAAATTTGGAAACAAATAAATTAATATTTAAAAATTCATTGAAAACATTAATTTAAAAAAATATAGTTTCAGCATTAAAATTATTATTTATAATCTAAAACCTTTTGAGAATATTTTTAATTTTTAAATAACACTAAAAACATATAGATAAATCCTTTAAAATCATTTTAAAAACATTTTAAACATAACTCATTTCCAAAATAACATTATATGAATAATAATTTAAAATCATTTTTTCTGAATTATATAATATAACGTTTTCTTCTGAAAATATTACTTAAAAAATATTATAAAATTTTAAAATAATGAGTCTGTCATTATGGTGTATAATTCTATATATGATGTATACATAAAAAATATTACATTTCCATTTTTTTATGAGTCAAAAGACCCATCAACAAAAACAAATAGAATATTAATTTTTTTAATGGTAAAAAAGGTAAAAATATCTTTATAAAAATTATAGGGTTATGTTATAACATTTTTGAATTTTTTTTTAAAATTATTTTGGGATAAAATAGATTTTCAATTAAAGAGAGAAATACTATCATATTTTCTATCATATTTAATTAATTCTATTATGATCCAAAGAGTGGTAAATGGTACAATTAAATTAATATATTGTTTATAACTATATTATAAAAAATTTCTTTAAAATTTCTGAGATATGGTTCATTTGACTTCTTGAATGTAAAGAAAAATCATAAACAATCCCAATAAATGATGGGAGTGTTGAAATAAACACTTTTAACATTCGAATCATAGAAGCATAATCTTCGTGAAATAATAACATTAAATTATCCTTTGAATATCTTAAAAATAATTATATTCATGATATAAAATTTCAATGTGGTATTATAAACACCTCACAATAAATATAGGTATATAACATAACATGAGTCTCAAAAAAAAAGAAAAATGGAGACAAAGTTCTATTACATTCTTAATTACATTGAAAATATAACCCAATGAAATAGTGCTCCTAAAAAAGATATTTAAATACCCAAAAAGATTATGTAAATGATTCATAAATAACATTCATCGGAATTATATACATCACATAATGGAGAATTTAGGTAAATATAGCATGTTTCTCAAAAAAGTAAAAAATGAGAAGGAAATCACATTCTTCTAAAGTATCATTTTAATTTTATTCTATATAATTTAAAAAATCATTGGATACATTAATTATAAATAAATGAGGAATATTCATTAAATATCATGAGATAATGACATATATACATGTCAGAAAAGAAATGAGTAGTGAATATGTCATAAGTCCCTCAAAAATAAAAGTTACAATATAAAACCAAGTAAAATAATTCTCAACATCAGTTGAGCTAATCATACCCCCCCTTTATAATAAATTTTTATAATTAAAAATAAAAATAATACCCATGTCTATAACAATATTACCATATATGAATTTATTATGATATTATATTAACCATTTATTAACATTTACAAGTTTAAATAATATTTCAAGTACTAAATAATTTGTTTATCATACATGTTTTGAATTAATGTACATAGTCCTTTTACAGAGATCATGATTTCATAATCTCATTAAATATAACCATGATATAAATTAAATATATATTTAGTAAATATTTTTTTGGATCAATCAATTAAATTTAGTGATAGGTAATGAAATACATTGATCATAACGATGGTAGGTCATATGAACGTATGAACATTATTTCCATTTTATTGATGTAATGAAAGAATAAAAAAAATCATATAAATATAAATAAATTATCATTATATTATACTTTTTATGACATAAATATCACATATTTCTATTAAACCCATCTTTATTACATTCTAAGTGAATCGTGAGTGAATCATATCGCTTTGTGAGGTAGTAGTCCTCCATACACATTAATGATACTATCATATACCACAAAAAAATGAAATCATGATGGTCTCTATGTTATAAAATTAAAAAATGAAAATTAAATGATAAAAATAGTTAATTCTACATTTAAACCATATCTCCATCATTATTGGGAACTTTATAGATGGAAATGGGAAACAAATCACATCAGTTCACAGAGAGGTAGTATGTTGTATGCACTAACGTTGAATTAGTAAATTATTAGATAAATGTGTATGTTCTTTTAGGTTGTACACACAAAATAAAATTATCTATGTATCAATAAGATACATAAGTTATATATTAATTCTTTTATTAGAATAATTTATCTATGATTAGAATTAAATTAAAAAAACACTTTTAAAAGAACATTACCACTTCTTCGGGCATCCTCCATTGGTTTTTAGTGAATCCTTCAAACACCTTACATATAGCTAAAATAAGGATCCAAATATTATAGTAGGGAATTTTTGGAAGGGGTTATTTTGTTATTTGGTTGATCATTTTCTTTGAGAGGTATGAAAATGAGAGATGGTGTGTTCCCTTTTATAGTTGATGATGTGTGACATTATTATATATACTCAACTATATTCCTTATTAGGTGATCTCCCTTACCTCTTGTGGATCCAAAATTTAATAATAATACTTTTGATGGATTATTAAATTTAAAAACACCTCATTCATACATAAAAAAGTGCATTTTTTTATTTTTTTCATTTACTTCTATATGACAATACTTTTACCATTTTTGTTTTTATTAACATAATTTATTTTAAATCCTAGATAATTTACTAATTAAGACAACTTTAAAAATATTATTATTAATAATTTATTAAAATAATTTTAAATATTATATCTAATTTATAAAATATGAAATCTGATGTGCTTTGATAATTTTTTTAAACAGAAGCAAATGTAACACACAAATACACTACATTAACCACAACTTTGATAATCGAGTTTTTTCTTTATATTAGTAATTATATTTATTAAAATATAAATATTTTCTATGAATTTACAAAAGATTATATATTATAATATTGAAAATTGAATTTACAGAATATTGGTTTTTTACTAATTTTAAATCAACTAATCAAATTGCATTTATAATTAAATGTCATGAATGTAATTTTAGTCATAATTTAGATAATATAAATTTCTGAAAATATCATGAAAGTAATAGAAATATAATCTATTAGTTAAATTATTTTTTCCATTATATATTAATGAAAAAAATAATTTAGCATAAAAATTGAATCAATTTACAACACATTTAATGTTTTTACTATCATTTGTTATATTTATTTATTAACAAAATAATACTTGTGTTGGAGTTTCTTAATAATTTATTGTAATTATATCATTTATAAAAAAAATCAAATTATCTTGATAAAAACTTATTATACTATAAAAACTATTTATAATTTAAGCTATTTTTTTCATAATATAAATATTTATTAAAAAATAGAAGGAAAATATTTTTTCCATTTTTCATTACAAAACATATTATAATAGTAAATTTAAATGAAAATTTTCCCAACACTAACATAATTATATGATTATTTCATTAGTGTTTAAATATTTTCATCTAATGTGTTTTATTGAAGTTTCTGGTCCTTCATATACCTTATATTCTAAGTTGAACGATAATGTAAACTCATTTTTTCTTTTATTGAATTTATTAAATTTATATGTTTTAGTAATAATTATGGGAAAAACATATGTTTGAGTTATTATAATCTATAAATTGTTATTATTAATAACATTAAACCCATTTTTCCAAATCGTAATTAATAAATTTCTGAATTTAATTTAGAATTAAGGTCATAGAATTGACCAAAAACAGGTTCTTTTTACTAAAAATGTTCAACATTTTATTACAATCTTAAATACAATTTCTGTTAAAACTTGATTGAAATAACCTAAATTGTATTAATTTATGTATTATATTACATATTATACATTAAAAAATTAAAATATAATTTAACGATATACAAAATTTGAAATAAACTCAATTTTCAATTAAAACTCAGTATTTTTCACAATTCATCAAAAAAACATCATAGAAAGAACATAAAATTTACCAAAAATAATATTGATATTAAATTTTTTTAAATAAAGTTCATTTATATATATATTTATTATAAATTTGGGAAAAATATATTTAAAATAAGTGAGACATTAGAAGGAGATGGAATCAATGTGTGTTGGATTCCCGAATTCATTGATATGTGACTATTCATCATCTATATTATTATATCCATGGTTATAATATCAATCAAATTTATGGATGTATTCTTTTATGGACATATCTATGTGTTATGAATAATTTATTGGTGATATATAATTTTGGATCTATAGATGGTATAATTAGTTTTGATTGGATCTTAATGTTCATTGTTACATTCATCATTTTCAATAAACGTTGTGAGGAAGGCAGATTCTCTCTTTAATATACATGATTTATAATTGAAGGATAAGATATTATGGAATGAATGTCTTGAAAATATTATGTTTTTACAATTCTTGGTAGAAATAATTATTTTTTGTATTGGTAGTGAAATTGAGGAATGTGGTTGGTTTTTGAAAAATTCTATTGATCACAATTTTAATATAAACATTTTTAAAATATTATTTAGTTTAATGAATGTGATTTATTTGATGAAATTATTTAAAAATAAATATATTTTTTATTAAAATTATTTTTCATGATGATGAAATAAATTTTTGGGCGTGATTTGACTTTGATGGGTAATGGTCATGATGTACCACATTAAAATGAGATGGATAATTGTTGTAATGTACAACTATAAAAAGGTATAGATTTTGTGTAAGATGTTCCCTTATCAATTGTGAGACCAAGACTGTGTGTTTGTGGGTTGGTGGTTTTTTGTATTTTTGTGTGTTCCATTGTGTGTGTTGACATGTAAATGAATATTAAAAAATTAATAAAAAATTATTTAAAGGGATTGTTTATTTTTTATTTCGAAAAATCATTTTCTGATTTTATATCAATAGTTTTAATAACATTTAATGTATTATATGAAATATTCCAAAAAGGTTTTCCCTAGTTTCATTATTTACATGGTCATTAAAAGAATTACAATATGTTTATACTCACACCCTTCATAGAAATAATTTATATTTATCTCATGTCATCTATCAATACACATGTAAAAGAAAGGTATATCAGTTATTTTGTGTTTGTTATTGATACCATGTGAATGGGATGTGGAGATATATATTTAAGAGAGATTTATGTTGTTGTTTTAAGTCACATTAGTGTTATATTTGGTTGTACATTTAGTTATATTGTGTATTTATTTTTGTTTTATCTTATGCTATGATATTGTTATTGGTTTTGTTTGATTTTGGTTAAATCAATAACTCATGAATCTAATAAATTTATAATAATTTTTTGTTCATATGGATTGGTTAAATTATAATTCATATGGAAAAAACCCTCCTAATACTCATGAGGATCTCAATATTTATTTCAAGACATTGGTGTGTTATTGAAATCATGCAAGGCAATGTATCTCCATTTTCACTCCTCAAACAATGAGTAGGGGTAGAATGTCATAAATGACACTTGTGTTGGTTTGTCAATATATCATTTTTAGAAAAGTGGTATCAGTATTACTCAATCTAAATATATTTTTATTGTAAATTTTTATTATTATTGGTACGGTAATAAGGAGATAAATTTTTATAGCATTAACTATAGAGCATAAAATGTTTATCTATCATTTCCATGTTGAACATCAATTTACCAAGGTGTTTGAGTACATGAATGTTTTAGGAAACTTCAAAGAGAGTTTTCACCTATTCAACATAAGTTTAGTATCTGATTTTTATGAAATAAAATCATTTCATGTCTACCTAATAGGACTTTATTTTGTATTTTGAGTATTGTTTATTATTAAATGGACCAAAAAAATACAAATTTTGAAAATGGTAAAAATGCATGATTTTTAAAATAATTGTTGACGAATTTTAAAAAATGGTTACAATTTTGATAATGGTTAAATAGTGGAATTATATCTTGTATAATGTTGTAATATAATATATTCAAGTTGATAAACCATTAGTTTCAAATTACTAAGACTAAATAATGTTTTTTATGGTTATACAGTATTACCTTAGGTAGTCATCATAGAAACCAAGAATAAGTGGATGACAAACTGTTATCGAACATGATAAAAATGTGAACAAATATATTTTACAAATCATTGTCTTGGATTTTTAGTCTATTGATAAGTGTAATTGATCTTTTGAACCATAATAATATGGATGAATGGATTAAATACAGAAGTGAAATCTACCCATCATTCTGGTGGATATCAAGCACAGAAAAGCAAATGATTTGTTGAATATCATGGATAAAATATATTTTTTCAAAATAAAACACAAGATTTTAATTTACTATTATAAAAGTATATGGTGGAGTATTTTGATCAATAATGGTGGTGATTTGTAGTTTAGGTTAAATTCTACTAAAGCGTGACATGTGTGGATTTTAAAAAAATAATAAGAAAATTAATCCTCAAACATTTAAGATTTCTAGAATAAATTCATCATTCTGTATGAGATAATATAATCTCCGGGTGATTGAGTTTGTAGCTAAATTTGTGAAATTTTTCTAGTTTCCCTCATTATATGATACATGTACATCATTGAAGGCACACATTTTTAGGTGGGTATTATGATTAGATAATTTATAAATAATTTTCATGTGTTTTATAATGTACTATACAGAGATGTTAAATTGATAAAAAAAATGACAGAAAGTTATATCTCATTAAATAATGTTTCATATAAGTCTAAGAAATTGTGTTTGTTATCATAAGTTTAACCAAGCCATAATAAAGAATCGGTATCTTCTGGAATACATAAATGATATATTTGATCAATTTATGGGAGACACATGGTTCTCCAAAATAGAATTATGTTCATAATATCACCAAATGATTATTTTGATTGACGTTATTTATAATAGATATATAAATTACACATAAATAGTCTTGTTGTTTATTCTTATGAATTCATCATATGTTGTTATGTAATTTATGAATCAAATATTTCAATGGTATTTTGATTAATTCTTAATGGGTTTTATTTATGATTTAGTACAGTATTCATGGAGAAAAGGTGAATCATGAGAAACAAATTGTTATATTGTTGGGTATCTTTCATGGAAATTGTTTATATGATAATTCTTCAAGGAGTGTTTTTTTATATAATATGTATGAGTCTATGGACATACCACATCAAAAAATGACTTTTTTTAGATATTAAAAGCATTGAAGATTTTAACTCTTAGATACCAGAGAATAATTAATTTGAGATATGTAGTTCCTTAGCTTTTGAGGATAATGCTAATGTTTTGTAAAATATTTTTTTAATTTGGAATTAGTTTTGATTAATTTGATGGGGAAATGAGTTCTTTTCTCATGGAACAATAATTTTTCATGTCTTTTCAAGAGAATTTGTGTAGACATATATAATCACATTTGATAACTTTTCTATAGTTTGGATATATTTTTTTATTTTTTTACTACATCGAGATATATGTTAGGATGTGTTCTCATATAGTTATATCATGTTGTTTCTTATGGATCACCGTCATAATAATTTCATGAGAATAAATATCAAAACATGACATGTAATTAGCTTCTAAAGTATTTTATTAAATGACATGGAATTATAAACTATTTTAAGATAAATTAGTCGTGATTCAAAATAATTAGAGTTTGAAACACGTTTTCTCAGTATGAGATTTTAATTTTAGACAGCTTAGATTGATTGAGTATCTATAAATGATTGAATATGAAAATATGTATAAATAATATAAAGGGAACATTGTGGTAGATGCATTGAGGGGTGATTTAAATATTTAGTTTGCTAAAGAATTTTTAGTCTTATAGAAACTAATGTCATTTATAGCAGATATGATTCTAAATTAATCAACCCAATGTTATATTTTGGTATTAATTCTATTTTAATTATTTTCTAATTTCATTGGGTAGGTTGTATTTTCTCATACATCTAGTGTATAATGTTTTTCTTAGAGGTAAATACTCCATGGTGGGGGAGACCATTGAGTGTTGGATGCAACATAAGAGTTTATTGTTGTGGTTTGGAGATCACATATAAATACGTTTTGTTGGTTAGAAAAAAATTCATTATACCTTCCACAATATGGGATGTGATGTTCACCCTAGGATTCATAATAATTAAACAAAATTGAAAATGATATTTTTCGGTTTAGAATAAAAGGACATGTAGTAGTGTATATATTCAGATGCCTCACCTCTCAGTAGGTAAATTCAGATAATCAATTTCCAATAGGTATGTTTCAGTATTTACATATTCCATTTAGATATTAGAGTAGATTTTCATATATTTTCTAACTGGTCTACCAAGGATGGTTTGGAAACAAGATTCAATATGGGTGATATTGTATCACCCCCACAAAGTGTTCTTATTTCATCATATTTAGGAAAAAAATTCACAAGAATTATTGTTTAAAATATATATTCTAGAATTTGTAATGATTAATAAGGTAATAGTTTCGATTGGATTTAAAAAATACACCATGTTTATGTATCATTTTTTGAAATACATGTAACAATACCTCACAACACAGTTGACTATTAGTATATATTATCATCCACCAATTTATGGTAGGTCTAAATATATAGTTAAAACATTGAAGGAAATTCTTGGGATGTGAGAGATAGATTTTGGTGGCTCATGGGAGGACCATTTACCATTAGTGATGTCATCATAGAATTACAGATACTAGAAATAGATACATATATCTTCATTTGAATCATTATATGAGAATACATTTCATTCACTATGTAGCTAGATAGAAACATGTGAGACTTCACTAATTGGACCCAACATAATGAAAGATAAAAAAAATAAAGGAATCAATTTATCCAAAAGAAAGTGGAGATGGATTAAAGTCATTAAAAACCATATGAAAATACATTTAGATGACCATTTTTGTTTTTGGTGAGTGATCACAGGATCTTAGTAATCACTTTACAGAATGAGAACTGTTATTTTGGTAAGTAGAAAATGTTAAATCATCATCACATTAGACCTTTTGAGATTGTTACACAAGTTAGTGTGGTGGAATATCAGTTAGCTCTTCTACCTAGGTTCTGTTCAGTGGAAATTTTTTTTCATTAATCTTAGATAAAAATGTATCATTTTGTTTCTTACCATATGGTTCAATGATATTATGTTGACGTTGAGCTGGATAATACTTTTTTAATGTATCATTATATTTTTTTGATATTCAATATAAAATGAAACATTATATAAGATTTGGTCTAGTAAAGGTAATGAAAAAATGGTCAGATTCAAGAATAAATGTAAGAACATGATAAGGGAATGGGGGAGAAATTACCCAAACTCTTCTGGGAGAATAGCGATATTCTACATTCAAGGGATGGAATGGCCAATAGTGTTGAGAATTTAAGACAGTCAGTTTTAGTTAAAAAAAACTTTTTGTTTCATTTATTATGATGTAATAAAATTATAATGAAGATTTTTGGGAGGTTCTATGGAATTTTGTCGCATTTTGAGGCTTTTTTCTGGTTTTAGGGTTTCAAAATGACTTTTATATACCATAAAAAATATCTTGAAATTTTTTGAATGGATGATAGTGGGAACTGGATAGGTACACATATGTTTTATTCTATGGCCAAACATTATGGGGTCTTATGAGAAACCATGTATCTTTATACATATTGAAATGGATTATTAATTAATGGTTTTTGAGACCATTAATGAAAACCATGCATGGTTAGGCCATATGATAATATCAGCAAATGGTTGGAGCATGGTTTTCTAAATTGTTCATCCTATCCATCCTATGCACAATTTTACCTTCATTAAAAGTGTAACTAATAGGAATTATTAATTTAATCACCAATTTCTAGTAATATTCCCATAAGCCTTATTCATTTTTCTCCCAATGTGTGAGGGAGTATTCAATTTAATCCAAGATTAATTTCTATAGGGTAGTCAAAATTCATTGGAGGCCCAATTTCATTTGTAAGTTCACATTCATCCCCATTATTCATATCTCCATGGTTCTTATATATGTACATGGAAATATATATATATATAACATTCTATATCTCTCTTGAATCCATAGATGTCATCCTCTTCTAAGATATTCATGTGATATTATATATTTTAAGATGATATCTTGTTTGATATAGTGAGGAAAATGTGGGAAGTGATAAAATATTAAAGTTACATTGTGTCTTAATTCGTTTTAAAAAACCACTGTTAGGTAGTTGTATACACTCTCAATAATAACGAATTTTGACTTGAAGGAATAGTTTTAATTGAATGTATTTTTTTAAATGATTGGGAAATATTTTTTTATTCTTGATAGAAATCAGGTTTTGTAATTTTCTTGAAAATATTATAATATTCTTGGTTTTTGTAAAATCCCATTGATTATAATTTTAAAACGATGATTTACAATTATTTTTTGGTTTTACGCATGTAATTTTTTTTTGAAATTATTTAAAAATAGTTAAATGGATTTATTTAAATTACATGGAATGATGTCGACAAAAATGATTACACGTGAGTTTCATGGGATTGATAATGATCATGAATTATCAAAACTAAATGGGATGGATAATGGTAATGAAATACCTCTATAAAATGGGAAAAAGTATAGATGGGAGGATCCACCATCAATTGTGACACGAATATTGTGTTTGAGTGTGTGGTTGTGTGATTGGAAATGAAAAAAACATCCCAAATCAAATGGGGAAAATTCTAAAGGTCTTATTACATATTTTCCTTGAGAGGAAAAAAAGTATATCTATGATATGAAATGTTTTTACTACTTTTAAAAAATTTAAAAAATGTTTTTACAATTTTTTTCTGATGGCATCAGTGGGGAAGTCAGAGGATAAATCATACTATGGTTATACTCAACCCTTATGTAGACATTGTTATGTATTTACCGATGACATCTATTATGCCATAGGTAAAGTAAAGGTATCTTTTTTCTCTATGGATGCTTTAGGAAACTATAGGCATCACATGTGGAGATGCAGATTGGAGTAGGTTGGCTATTGTTTATTAACATCACATTTTAGTTGGGGTTTCTTGGTCCCTGGTAATATTGAGTAAGTCATTTAATTTCATCTTATACAATGATATAGTTGTTGGATTAGTTTAATCTAGGTTTAATTTTATACTATTCCATCATATAGTTATCCTTTTGTATGTTTTTTATATAGTTTAGTTATTTTATATTTAAAATGGAAAATCATTATCCAATATTTATTGAGGCCATTAAAATATATTTCTATACTTGGGGGTCTTGGGGATAACTCTTAAGGACTAGTATCCCCCATTTTACTCATCAATAAAATAACAAGTTGTTGAATGTTATAATGATTCATGAATATCTCTCATACAATACATTAAGGATAACCATAAATATATTATATTGTACTAAGACTCCAAGAGTGGTGAAGGTGTTAGATTTATTTACTTTGTAGTATAGAGATCAGTGTGTCATAGAGAATGTGTCGTAGTGTGATGAGTTAGAATACATGTCTATAGATATTTTTTCTATTGAAAATATTAATTATTATAGGTTGGGAATATGTTTCAATTTAGATATTTGATATTTTTTTATCTTATTTTAACGACCATTACCCTAGTAACTCATAGACGAAGACTTCATTGCTATATTTTCCTTGATACAAAGGGTAAAATTGTGAAAGATTGATCAGTTTAGATGTTTGAGATAACTAGACACGTATATAGTACACTTTTAACATTATTAAGAAAATAATAAAACATAGTATATAATAAGATAAAAATAACTACATCCTTGATTACACATTCTAATAATTATTTATCATGTCCCAAGGAAGGAAAAAATAATGGTGAAATATAATGATCCATAAAGTATATGTACATTAGAGGATATCATGAATCAATAGGCATAATCAAAATCAAAATGTAAATAACTAAAAAAACATTTCATTTAAATAACATGACTTTCATGATATGATAAGTCATAATCAATATGGTAATGTAAATAACTAAATAAAAAATCCATGTAATCAATGAACTCAAAATGAAATACATCCTGAGATAATATCATTGTTAAAATATCATGTATAATAATAACAGAATTTTCAATGAATGAAACAATTATATATTTTCCATAATATTTCTGGAACATGAAACATCTACCTTCAACATCTATCCCCTATATAATTTAAAACTACTCTTTCAAAACAAATGTGATTTGGACTATAGGTTTGTTTTATGAAACCAATTAAATAATATAGCGGATATATATATATATATATATATATGAGAACCACCAATGCCAATAATTCCAATGAAATCCTCATATATCAAATAATCAATTTAATTCATGAATAATGTTACTTATCATTAAATGTCTATACTGAGTAAAATATGTGGAATTGTCAATATTTCCTCAGTTAATAAAATATAATTAATAGTATAAATCAAATAAAAATGGTATATGATATATAAAATAGTCTTATACATCATACTATAATAAAAAAATTATTATTTATGTAATTTTCAGTGATTATTGATAATTAGAATGTGACTGTTTCCACATAATTTTAACAATCACAAACAAAAGTGATATTGTACTATAATATTTACCACTTGTTAATTTTCATGTAAAATCCTAATGGATGATATTATTCATTTCTAAAATTAAGTGCACATGATGTAAGAATTAATTATAGTTTTAAATTTAAATGGGGTAGTATATTCACTATATAAAATTGAATTTGTTTATAACAACAAATAAGTCTCCATGAGGTGTCAATTTAGATAAAATCCCTTAACTTACACTCTATTTTAATTTAGACAAACTTATCTTCACGTATGGTGGTTTTAATAATTTTATTGGTTTATACATGATTAATACTCTTATTTATAATACCATATATGATATTATATTAAAATTTTACCACCTGTTTGTTGATAATATTTTATATTTTTATTTATTTCTGTTATTGGTCAACTTATTTTCCCATTTGTTCTTTATTATGCATGTTCCTATTCCTATGAATATTATATAGTTACATCACCACAAAAATAATTATCATGAAATAATTATCATATTTTACTGGAATTATTCTTTTAAAACCAATCATTAATGATTGTTAGTATAAATTATGTATGTGATTATTATAGAGAAAGTAGTTCATACATACACTTAAGGAACATATATATTTTTCAACGATCATTATAGAATAGTGTTAAGTAATATTTTACCTTTTCAGAATGATTATAACATAATAAATAACATATTACATCTTTATATATAATTATATATATATCATTCACGTTGTGTGGTGGTGAAAATATATTTGAATCAATTCGTGAAAGTGGTAGTCCACACGTAGATAAATAATGGTATCACCTTATTCTTAAAGAAATGAAATTTTATATCACACTTGAATAATGATAAATATGTCACTAATATAAAAACTTCTTTATTTATTTGAAATATTTTCATTAATATAAACATTATCACCTTCCAGGTAACACTCAAGTGAATGATGAATCACATTTTTTACGAGGTAGTAGTACACTGTACGCATGAGTGACGTTATCATATCCCAGAATGAATTGATAGAAAAAAAGTATATATGATATAATTACTATAATGGGCTAATTATTTTATAAATATCAAATATAAACATTATATTTCTCATTATACACAACAGTGAGTGGTGTTAATGAAAAAAATGATAAATATTTGTGTAGCATTTGTCCACCAAACAAATGAATGATTATGTCATAACCAATTGGATAGATGTGGAGAAGGTTGAAGGATATAAGAAAATAGAAAATGAAATATATGAATACATAAGATACTAGGAATATTATATTATCATGTTTTATTAATAATCTAATGATTTTGAAAAGGAAATAAAATAATGACATCCCTTGATAAACATTTCATCTTCTTCAGGTAACCTCCATTGTATTCCACAAAATACTCAATTAATTTGATTTGTTAAAAGAATATTAAAATATAGATTATGGTATATATTTTTTATGTGATTGGTAAGGTATTGGAAGAAACAATAGGTTGTGAAGGTTTGATGAAGAGAGGATAGTGTGTGGATTTATATAAGTTTGGTAGGTGGAACACTTGAAATGTTTGAAATGAAAAAGGTTTACCTTTATTTTTCAAATGAAACAAGTGTCCTAAAATATATTCCCACCATATAGAAATTATATTCTTAAAAAATGGATATTCGATAAATTGTAGAAGTGTTTTTAATTCTTTATAACACTTATCTTTTTAGTTTAACCCCCAATAAATCAATTTTCACCTTAACCACAGTAAATAGTTTTTTCAATTCTCACAATTAATTTCTATAAAACATTATGTTGACTTTATTAGATAATAATACAAAACATAAATGATATAATTTATCATGCGAAATGGATTCTGTAAATATTCAATAAATATAAAATTTAAATAAATTATATTTAAAATAAAAAATGTAATATAATATGTTATAATTAAGGTGATCCACAAATTATATTGATGGACATCCTATGATAGTTGTATATTAATATTTAGTTTCTGATATTAAATTCTTTTCATTATGTTATAAAAATAAATTAGAGGTATCGTTTATATAATGGATAATAATGATATTTTATAAAGAATAATATTTTATTAAATGATCTAAATTTTTTAAAATTGTATATTATTATATGGTATTATTATATGGTTTATAATAAAAAAAATTCCCATTTTAAGAATTTTTCTATTTATAGTGGCTACATTGACCGTTAATGAGTAAAAACTCTTTTCTTTCCATGGATAAATTAAAAGGGGATAATAAGAGACTAAAACATATTTATAAGGGTTAAGGTCTGATCTAAATTTTCCAAAATATTCTTTAAATAGATTATTTAGACCAATACTAATCCTATATTTTAAATAATCATTTCAAAAAATTAATTATAAAATTATTTATATAAATTTAATATATTTATAAATTAAAAAAGTGCTCTTCCAATCTCTTATAAAATGGAACATCTTTTTCTCTTTCATTACTTGTCAGAACCCCATTTTTCTATAACATACCATCACAAATCCCTTATTTGATTCCATAATGTCATTATAAGGGAATATTTTAGGAAGAATACCAGCCTTATGGTGATTAAGGTTTTAATCAATGATGTCATTAAAAATAAGTGGTATAGTGTTTGACCACATATTTTAATTTTATATTTTTCTAAAACATCTTTAATATATTACATAACCATTAGTATATAATAATAAAAATTTATTTCATATAAATAGTTGTTTGATGTCAATATATAATCCTATGTACATATCCACATCCATCAAATGGGAAATGAAGTCACCATTTTCATGTAAATATAACTATTACATTGCGATGTGATTTAATTCGTTTTCCATCACCAACTCATATGAATGTTTACAATGAATGAATTATTGTTTTTATATTATATTACTTAAGTATTTGAAATTATGAAAATATAATATATATTTTATATTTTTATATTTCCATTAACTGAATAATGATAATGTGGATTCATTGTACATGTGGAATACTAATTCCACAAAGCGATGTGATTCATTTTTTTTGACCACATCACAATTTTATATATATATATATATATAAAGAATTAATATAAAATTTGAGAAGCTATCATAATTGTATAATGTTAAAAAATTAATTACCATATTTTCATACTAATAGTTGAAAATGGAAATGTTAGTAATGTGTGGATACAACCTACAATCTTTATGATTTTAATGCATTTAATTTTTCAACACAATCATTACTATTTAGTTTTAAAAGAGTAATTTTTGAATAAATATTATAATTATGTTATGAATATTTTTATTTAGATGTTGTAAAGATGAACCTTAATACCATAATAAACCTTCAGAATTCATTTTGGAAATTTATATCGAATATTGACTAGAAAACTATCATTACCACAAAAGAAAAAATAATTATATATAAATTGGTAATAAGGGATATAAAAGTAAATATAAAAATGAAAAATGTTTTTCATTATCTATATAATAAAAAATTTTAATTATTTAGTATGATAAATACTATATGTGAAGAATCCAATTCAAGGTTAGGTATTTTTTAGAAAAACATTGTTTTAAAATAGAACATTAAACTAATTTCACAATGTCAAAACAAATTTATTTTTTAAAAATATAAGAAATTAGTATTATTTATTACCATAGTGAAACCTAAATTATTTTTTCTCTCATATATAAATTTTCAAAGTTATTTAACAATAAATTCAATTATTATGTGTGTACTTTGTATATTTTCAAAAAAAATTTATTATGGGTGTTTTATGTATATATATGAATTATAAAGAGGATTTTATTTTAATTATTATTTTATTTTAAATTATTTCAAAAGAAATTTTTTTAGTGATTTAATTTTTATTTTTTTAAAATGTAATAATGGAATGTTATGTTTTAATGTATAGGATAATAATGATATTTTATTCTTCTATACACATTATTTAGTATATGGATTCATTTATATCAATTAATTCTATCATAAAAGAAAACCCCTTTTCACATGTATTATACAATCCTTAAATTGAAAATTTTATATTAAAGCAACGACTATATATATATATATAGTTTTTTAATAGACGTTACGGATACTTTTAGAATCCAAATTTCATGTTTTTTGTTATCTTATGTTAATTAGAAATTTTTGGGGAAGATAAGTGGTTTTATTATAATAGAATGTTGGGTGGGTCGAAGATATCAATTCAAATTCATTGGGTATGTTTATTTTTTAAAGTTGACTTTGATGGATATTTCTAGTGTAAGTGTAATGGTTACACCAAGTATAGCCACTTATGTCATTTCAATAATAACCATGAGTGTTATTTCATTTCTAATTGAATGGGTTAATACCTATGTATGTTTGATAAAAAAATTATTCCCTAAGTTACCTATATGATTTATATTCTATTTAGTTTTGGTATTTATAAATATTATGATTTTAAAATGCATTGTAAAGACTATAATGCATCATAAGGGTGAAATTTATAACTTTCTAGAAAATATTTTATCAGTTTTTTATCCTTTCAATGAAACCATTTTATTTTTCGGTTTTCATTTAATATTTTATATCTAATATTTTAATGATGTGAAGATTATTTCATTATTATGTAATTTTTAATTTAGTGCCCGATTTTTATTTTTAAAAGGTACATTTTTTGAAAATAAATTAAGGACTAATTATTTGTTTGTCTGTATAGTTTTGTCCCTTATTATTATATTTGTGTATATCTAATGTATAAAATATTATTGATAGGGATTGAGGATCTTTTAGTAAATGATATAAGTCAAGATGAAAGTTATAAATAATTTTCATTAAATAGAATTTTGTGTTTTAAAAATATTAATATTTCTAAAAATTAAATACTATTTATAAGTAACACCATTGTATATATATGTGAATTTTTATGAATGATTTATTACATGAAACTCTAAAACTATTAACAAAATATATCATTGGGATTCTGATAATTTTATTTCTCATTTAGCACCTCTATAAAATAAAATATTTATTGTTGGGATCTTGTAGTTTGTATTAGAGAAATGTTTAGATACCATAAGAGGATATGATAATATTAATAGATTACTCATAATATATTTTAGGTTATAATTAAGTTGAAATGGTATGTTATATTTTATTAATATTTTTCGTCATCAAAACTATGTTTTTTTAAAATGGTTTCCCATATCAAAAATAGAGAAGTTGCAGTAGGAATTCCCCAAGGGGATAATAACCTTCTAATTTAGTAAAATGGATTTGTTATTATAGGAAATTATCTATTTATTATAGTAATGGATCGGTTGAGATAAGCTATAAATAGTGGTGGTATTCTTGAGAAAGAGAATACTGATCAACCTAAGATGAACATTATGATAGAGGAATGCTTTATGAGGTAAGACCCACTTGAATTCACGGGATATCATAATTTAGTTGAAGATGAAAGATAATTTAAATCCATAAGAAATATATTCAATGCCATTTGTTGTTCTACGAATTAAGAGGTAAATCTTGTTATTAAAAATTTATATGTGATTTCAATAAATAGTGGATAACGGTTTGGAATAATAAAAAATTTAAATAAATTTATACCCTTGAATGTTATTTTTTCAAGAATATAATTCTAGTGAAAAAATTCTCTAAAGTTCTCTGATATATAATATAAATAAAGTAATAAGAATTGAGGAAAATTGAGGATGATTCAGTCGATGAATATAATGAAATCATCAATCTATTATAATGGTATGCAAAAAATTCTATCAGGGATCATGATTGTAAAGTCCATCCCTTTTAAATTGGATAGAATCCAAGGTATAATAGGGAATTGGAATCCCATTAATTCAAAATTAATTTAAAACATCTTCCATGTGAGGTGATGGTTGAAAAGTTATTTAATGATAATCATGTTTTTTTATAAAGAATGGAATATTAAAATATATATATTATATAAAATAATTAAAAATAAATCAATGAAATATGATTTTCAAAAAACAACATTTTGTATTTTGTTGATTATAGTAAAAATGAATCATGGGGAATACATTATCAAATATAGGGAGTTATTCTGACTGATTAATCATGGAAATATGTCCCCGAATTGAAATGAATACGATCTTGGTAGTTGTAATGGAATATTTGATAAGTAGAATGTAATGTGTTTTTAATCGTGTGATATGGGGAATGATGCACATATATACCCAAAGAACGACATGAATGATGGTAAGTAGCCAAAATATAACAAAAATGTGTGGTAAAACAATTTTCAATTAATTCAGTATACTTTTGGTCATAATACATAGTGGTATTAGGTACATTTCTTATTAAAATTATACTTGTGAATTTTTTGATTCTGGGCCTACACATTTTTTCCTTATATAGATATTTTTGGGAAAATTTGAAATTCAACCTCAATAAATGAATCAAACAAATATGAAAAAACACCTACTGTAAAGATTAATTAAAATATATACTATTAGGATCTTATTATAATTTTCTATATAATAATATTACATAATATATTTTTTCATTTCCCCAATATATTTTAATATTATTCTAGGTATATATTAGTTTTTTAATTTACCATGCTATAATATATTGTGGACCTAATGATTTTATTTTGAAGAATTTAATTTTTTATATATTAATGAACCCATAACATTGATTACATATTAAGAATCTGAGGAACTATTAATATATTGAAATGTATGTTATCATGAATATATTATGTAAAATAATGTAAATTTAGATTTCAATTATGTTCATGTAGTAAAATAAAATTTGAATTTCATTCTTGATGAGATGGATGGTGCTACACTAGATCAGAATGTTTAATTTAAAATTTTATTATAGCAAGGAAAATAACCAATTTTCAAACTAAATTATTCAATAGATGTGGAAGAACATGTAAAATTAATAAATTAATTACACGAGTTTCTTAATATTCAATAAATTAATAATAAAAAATCCCCAATGAGTTATCATATTTATGTTGTTAAAATGGATATGGATTCATGAGGATTTTAATAGACTTTAGAGATTTGAATAGAATTTGTTTAACTGATTTTTAAATGATGTGTCGTATCGATATGTTTTTATCACCCTTTGGGAAAATAGTATTTGTGGATGTTTTTATTATCATATGGGTACCATAGGGTGAAGGTAATAGAGTATGAAATACCTAAAATAGTGTTTTAAATTAGATATATTCATAATTTGTTTTTACACGTTCACTTTGTGTTGAACAATTAACCAACAATATTTATTGATTTAACAGGTATATTGAACGTTGAATATTTGTAAAAGTTTATAGATTGTTTTTTTATGCTATTTATATATATTCATTAATATATTAGGATCATGAAAAATATATAGGGATTGTTCTAAACCCCAAAAAATAAAACAATAAATACATAAAATTTAGAAAATGTGATTTTTTGTTTTCCCATATTTCATACCTTGGAAACATCATAAACAAATATGGCATGTACATTATACCTTCCAATAATAATGTCTCTAATGAGTGTACAATACCTAAAAATGTTATAAAATTCATAGTTGTTTTCTTTTATAAGGATATCACTAGTGGTTTGTTGAAAACACTAAATGGTTAGATAGCCAACTAACTATGTTAAAATTAAATTATATAATACTCATTTAGATAAAATTATTTCATTATAGTTTTGTAGAACTAAAAATAATTTTAGTGTTCAATCCATTTATTTCCATTCCCTCATGTAGTGGTGATTTTGTCATCTTTGGTGATGTTTAATTGAATTCACATGGTTTTTTCCTAATGAGGAATGAACAGTTAACTGGCAATGTTTCATGAAAGCGTTAAAATCATGAGTTAAATTATCTGAGACAAGATCTTGAAATAGTTTCTATGAGATATCACTTTAAAATTTTGGGTACATTGTTTATATGGATACAAGTGTGAAATATACACTAAAAATAAAAGTATAAAGTATATATTCATTTATTAATATTTGAACATGAGATATAAGAGATTGATTCAATTGATAAAGGATTATGATTTCACAATTCATTTTCAACTTAGAAAACAAAAAAATGTAGATTATTGTTTAATTTAGAAATATTAACAATGTTACAATTTGAAAATGAATGTTTATTAATGATTCAATGAATTTTATCCTAGATGTTTTGGATGAATAAATTTTTTCCATTTTCATTCATGTTTCTGAAAAATCATATATGTTACGATGAATTATGAAATCCTAGAAGGAAGATCATGTGTTATATTTAAGGGTAAAATCTTTTATGAATTATAAGTTTCAATAATTTGACAATGATAATGATTGTGTTTTCATATTTGGAAATAGATAACGTTTTCCTTGTAATTCATAGTTCAATATATATTTATCTTGTGAATCTCATTATTCCACAATTTCTATTTATCCTATATTTATAAATATATATATATCATTCGGTGTATTACTAGTGGGATGGAATGAATTGAGATGTAGTTGAATTTACACATAAAACTATGAATTTTCAATAGCATAAAGTAGAATGACAATATCCATAAGAAATTATATATACATTTCCTATGATGGAGTGAAAATGGGAAAATATATCTATGGATTTCATAGAGGGATTGACAATGAAATATTGAGGTAATAATTCTATTTTTTCTATTATCGATTGAATAACTAAAATTTCACATTTCCTTCCAATTCAAGATATTTTTTGATTATATATACATTAAAAAATTTATCTTATATAGTGAGTCTTGTACATAGATTGACTATATAAATTGTATTAGGCCATGATATCAGGTTTACATTATTATTTTAAAGTTTTTTAGAAGGTATTTAGTGATGAATTAAATTTTATTCTAGATTTTTGTCCTCTAACTGATGATAAATATGAGAAAATAATTCATACATTGGAAGAAAAAAATAACCATTGTTCAATGGATTACCAGTTATGTTGGTATTTATATCTTTTATTAGATTGTTTTTTAATATAATAAAAATTTTCTTTCTAAACTATAGATGAAACATTTTGAGAAATTATATAGAAAGTGATACCAGAATCCATATTTTTTTGCATAGTGTGTGTAAAATGTCATTTGTTATGAGAAATTGTGGAGTAAATTGTTTATATTGGGATGGAAATTTTGTATCATATTTGGATAGCATAGAGAAATATAAAATGTTATGTAGAAAATCATCGGGATGATATCTCTTTAAAAATAGACGATCATGTTCTTTATATTGGATATCTATGGAAAATGTTTTCTTTTATTTGGTAAAAAAGGGATCATATGTCACTGTTCATTGGACCATATGAAATCATTGATATATTTGGATCAGTTTCATTCTAAATGGATTTTCCAAGGATTCTTTCATAGGAAAACAATTTTATTTCATTTTTTGATTTTATTATTGTATATGCCAGGTCAATCACATGAATTGATCCTTGATGTAGTTTAGTTACAAGAAAAAATTTCTATGTAGGAGTAACCTATTAACATTTTAAACAATAGAGTTAATTTATTATGGATTGATATAATTCACCAATTTTATGCTTTCTTAGAAAAACCATATGGCTGATGAAGATACATGTTGGTTTCAAAAATCATTGAGGAAATGTTTCCCTACTCGTTTAATAAATGAGTATAATTGTAGGGGTAAAACTTCCAAAATTGGTGAAAGATATAACAACTTATGTATTTTTTTTAAAAAAATTGATTCATATATTTATCAAATAAATTACATAGATTAGTTATAAAAATTATTTGACAAATTTTATCTCAAAAAGAAAATAGTTTATTTCTATGGAAATTGTATATTTTTGTAATAAATGGTTCTATTTATAATTTTAATTTTTTAAATTATATAATTTTAATATGTGAAAATAAATTGTTTTTATGAATTCATCCTGTCATAATTATTCCCAGTTGAATTATTGAGAATTTTATAAAAATATTTATTATTCAAAAAATAGTGAAAGATTGGATTTTTGTTGAAGTGTATATATATATATAATACAAAATTATGTATTTTTTTAAATATTTTTTTATTTTTTATTTAAAATAATAAAATAAGAATTTTTTAAAATGAAGATAATATGTAAATATAATATAATAAACTTATATTTTATAATGTACACAATTTTAAAAAATTGTTTTTAATCTGCCTTTCAAGATTAATTTTAAAATAAATTCTATAATCTTTGATTTTTGAATTTTAAAAAATTAATTCCATATTTTTAATTATTTTACATGATTTTTTTAAAGAGAACATTTTATTTTTAGCCAAATTTATAGTAATCATATAAATTTTTATTACCGTTGTAATGAGTAAATTAGATAATTAAGCCAGAAAATTAAACTCAAAAATACTATAAAATAACAATAAAACATTATTAAATTCATTTGGATGAGTCCATTTTTTTCATACTCCACCCAAATTACGTTATGTGGAATGTTTAGTATTTCTTTAATTGGACCTTTATAATATATTATTTAATAAGACTACAATATGTCACACTGTTGTTTTTAATAAATATATTACCTTTAACATGGGTTATATTGAAAATATGTTATATTAAAAATAGTATTTTGAAATAAAATGGCTTGTCACAATAATTATATTTTACTTTTCATGTTTAATATTTAATTAAATTACATTAATTCATTCCCAATGATGAAGTGGTAATTATTCAATTAATGAAAAAATCTAATAAATTATATTAAAAATATTTAGAAAAATATGTTTTTAGATAATTAATGAGATAAATTAATTTTATTTATGGAGAAGACATTTGAATGATATAACAAATTATATATAACCAATTTTAAAAAACATATTAATGTTATTAAAATAAATGTAATGATTATATAGGAAAATTAAAACTAATAATATGATAAAAAAATTTATAAAATGATATAAGATAACATAAAATCATATATTGAGAAAAATTAATAGGATATTTTTGATAATATTGAACTTGTTACAATTTAGGGAATTTTTGGATTTATTGTATATATATTGGCCATAAAAGTGAGAAAAATATTCTTGTCATGGTAAGTTTTAAAATGATTAATGAGTGATTAAATGCAAATGATAAGAAAAAATTATGATGTAAACATGTATAAAAATTATTTTTTGATATTATGTAGACCCATACTAATTATATCATAGAAATAAATCATTTAGGATCTGTTTTTAATTTAAAATTAATATAAATTAATTTAATATTTAGTGAAATTACATGATTTCCCCTTCCCTATTTTATAAAAGTGATGATATTCTTCTAATTACATCACATTTAATAACCCATTTTATTTCGAAAATACCTCCCCAAATCCATTCCAAGAATCCCTTCCCATAAAATATTGGTAAATTTTTATACAAAATACCAATTAAATTGTTCTTGAATGTGTAAAACGAAGAATACATTCAAAAGAAGAGATATTGTTTATAACTACATGTTTTAGTGTTATTTATACATTCGACTCCTAAAAATATTCCATAAACATTATTATATAATAAAAATAGTATATTACATATACTTATGTTTTTTATGTTAATTTACAACAAATATAAAAATCATCTTCCATCAAATGAGAAATGAAGATATTGATAATGTGTACGGCAGACTACCCCCCTCACGAACAGATATGATTCATTTTTTGTCACCACCTTCCATTGTTGGTTTTAATAATTAAATTAATTCTTTATATATTATACTAATGACATATTTATAATTATTTAGTTATAATATATCATTTACTTTCTTACAATTATATTCACTAAAAATGATATTTTTGTTCATATATGCATGTGGACAACCGCCTCCAAAAAGTAATGTGATTGATTTTTCATCAGCATATCAGTTTAGATAATATATATCATAATATTTCAAGAATTAATATGGTATTTTTTATATTTTGATAATTATGGAAATATAATAGGATACTTCTCTTCTATCCATAATAATCATTGGAAATTAGAAATATTACTCTTACTTATATAAGACATATTGTCTCCATGATTGTCACAAACATAATTTTTCAAAAAATAATTCATTATTTGTTTAAAAATCCTCAATTATGTATAAAAAAGATAATAATGTCTTGAAAATAATTCTAAAAATGATAAAATGATGAAATATTTGATCATTTTCGACCAACCAATGTCATTTTGGACTTATATATCAAATATTTTTTAAATTTTTAATGTATACTTAAATAATTATGTAATTATATATAATGTGGTAATAAGTGATATAAAGGGACTGATAGATATAAAAATGTTATTAAAGCTGTTAAATATGTGAGCAATGATTATTATTTAAAAATATAAAGAATATATATGTTGAGTTGTACTGAAGGTGAGTGATTTTATTATAAAAATAATCTTTTAAAATCCAGATTGAAGCGCTTTTTTTAATATCAAAACCAGTATATTTTTTAACATTTGTGGAATGAATTAAATTTGTGACCACCATGGAACCAAACGTATTGTTGTTTTCTCTACAGGTTCCTAGAGTTCTTTTCAATGAAAATGGGTTATTTATTATGTTTTCAATTCTTATACTTTCAATCTGACTTGTTAATCATTTTTTATATTGAAATAAATCAATTGTAATGGATATTAAATTTATATATTTACATTCAATAAATGGTTTAAAAAAAATGTTTTTAGACTTTTTATAAAATGAAAAAAGTCATGTTTAATTTTATTGTATATTTTAAATTTTATATTTACCTCCTCCATAACCATTATTTATTATTTGGATTCTATTATAATATTTCATAATTTCATAAATTGGAAAACATTTTTCATTTTATTCTGGAATCCATGTTTTGCAAATTTTGTTTTATAGGAATGTTATATATAAATATGAAAATATTTTCTTATGTATGTTAATAATGTATTTATGATTCATAAATCCATGGGTTATATTTATCTTACAGGTAAAGGGAATTATTTATGATGATGTGTTCATTAATTTAAGTGAATAATGTTGTGGGTTTGTGATATCCCTCAAATGAATTGGTTATGTTTATGTTAGAAGTTAGTTTTAATGGTTTTTTTATGTGTTTTATGAAATTTTCTCCATGTATTATGAAATTATCTATTTCTTTTACAATTGTGAGGCTTACTTCATGTGTTATAATTGGATTTACTCTATAATTTTTTACGGTAAAAAATGATTCATCAAGTTACACATATGATTTATATGGGGTCCCATGGAAATATAATGATTTTAGAAGGCAAAGGAATGAATATTTTACTTAATATGGTGGGAATGTAAACTATTGTGAGTAATTTAATATAATAATCAGATATTTCTAAATAAACCTTATTTGTTTTATTCAGCCATTAATATTTCTTATGATTTGTTTAGAAGAATTAGGTAGAGAAAATGTTTTCTGTCAATTATATGTTGTTTAATTCGATCTTACTATTTATTTTGAAAATGGAATTTTTTTTATAATAACATATGGATTAATGATTTTTTATTTCATCTTATGTCCCTTGTAGATATTTTTGGGATCATCCCATTTCTAAAATGTTTTTCACCTGGCTTATGGATAGGTAAGGTAAGGGAAGAATTCAATTTAAATTTCATGAATATTTTTCATTAAATGAAATAGTGTTTTATCTTAATAGTTTTATATTATGGGAAAATTGATACTGATAAGGGGTGTCCACGTCATATATACATGTGTTTTTATGTAAGATTTATTAAATAAATCGATAATAATTTAAAACTAATATATTATTACTAATGTGGGCAAGACAATTCTTGTATAAAGTTACATGAATATGTAATCCTTATACTCAGGTCCTTTTGCACACCCTATTAAAAATTCCACCAAATCCATGAACATGATTCCAATCATAGATATATTTTACGTGAAATAAATAACTAGTAACTCTAATATATTATAATCCTTTAATTCCATAGGTAATATTCTAGTGAAAGTGAAAGGTCATAAATTGAGTACAAAATTATCATGATTCATTACTTCCAAAACATTATAATATAAAAATATCAAAATCATGTTAATAAAATTACCTTTAAACTATTATTGTATATATTCATTTTTATAATAATGGAATAAAACTTATTTAATACTTTTAATCAAATAATAAAATCAAAAAAAATCAAAGGTTCATACATGTGGACTATTTACTCGAAGAAGAATTGGGAGTTATTATACTTCACCACCAAAAATGGATAAATTTAAAATTGTAATTAATATAATAAAAATTATTTTTATGATAAGATTAAAAACATATAATTATAATAATTTAGATTATATAAGAGATATTAGTTATAACCAGTCATAGAAATCAAATTCAATTTAACATATTAGAGTACCTACCTTAATCTAAGGCAATTTTACAATAAAACATATTCAAATATCTATTTTTTATTTTAATATAATAAATAATGAAATAAAACAATAAAATTATAGATATTATGAACTAATTATGAATCACCATTAATTATGGTTATCATGAAAAATTAGGTATGATAACATTGACCAAACCACCTCAAATAAACAACATAAGAATACAATATATATAAATAAAGAAAATATGAAAATTAATGGTTCTAATTAAATAATATAAGGAAGAATATGTTTCTAAATATGGTATCTAATAATTTTAATTTGGTTATTCATGGAGTTTGGAACATTTTCCATGTAAATAAAAAATAATTTATAGGTTTTTTTCCTGGAATTTTAATTCTTTAAGACATTACTATGTTAGCCAAAATGTTTTAATTTTCATGGTAAAAAAACTAGAACATTTGAACGTTTTATAATTATTTTATTATATTTCATGATATATAATTTTGTATACATTTTTCTCTCTCTCCTGGGGTTTGGAATCAAATGTTACAAAATTTCAAGTGTTTCTATAACTTAATTTCTAACAATTTAATTGAAAATATTTTTATAGAACTCTATTATTCCATGATTAAATTTATAAACAATTTTTATCATTTTTATTTATTTATTATTCTTTGTTATTCGATTCACAATTCGTCTACAAATCCCCTTATCAAATAATTATTTCCTCAAAAATTATGTTACAACAATGTTGTTTCATTGTATCAATTCTAATTGAGCAATAAATATTAATTATTTTGAACTTATTTAAGTTATATAGTGTACAATAATTCTATTTGTTATAATATATCATTAATTAATCTTATTTCATTGTATTTTATTTTTATTATACTGATCAATATTTATCAATTTTTTATAAAGGTGACTCAAATCGTATGGATTCTTTTCATAACCTCATTCCAAAATTGAGAAATTTAAAATTTGATAACCATTATGGGGAAATTATTTATTCATTATTTCTAATATCACATTCATTTTCATCAACTATAGTTATAAAAAGGGTTAATTGTTTCATGAAAATCATTTTTAATATTGTCAATCCTCTAATCTTTTTTAATGATAGGCTTTTCCGCAATGGTATTTTAAATACCTAGTATGAAAATATTTTTCAATTGAATTTTAACATTCACTCCACAATTTTTAGATATCTCAATATTTTCATTGAAAACTTTAAAAGTAATTTTCAACTATATTTAGTTTCATTAAATAATTACTTTTATATAAAAATTTTAAAATTTCTAGTATAGAGAATATTTGATAAAAATTGTCTTCGAGAGTATATGTGTGATTGTTCCATCCATTCACCAATATAATTTAACATCCAAAATTATCTATATTTTTAATGGTTTCTAAAATAAACTATTTTTACATTTTTTATAAAAAATAATTAATATAAAATCAGAAGATCATGTTTTATTTCCTTATATGGTGTTTTTTATAAAACTATTAATAATATATTTTTACTTAAGTCACTATGGTTTTACATATAATGTAATTGTTTAAAGATATTCTAAAAATTTGACCACTAATTTTACTAGTTTTATGTATTATGTAATAATTTTTTTAATTAAATGATATAATCCATTACTACTATTGACATTAATGATCATTCATTATTAATATCCATAACTCGTGTTCTAATTCCATTCATCTTATAATACATTATCTTTTATTTATTTGATATAAGGGTGTTAAACTCGATGTTATACCAAAATTAATGGGGGAAATTAATAATATTACCATATTCTAATTATATACATAGTTTGAATATCACAAACATTAATATTTTGAATGTAGGGTAGTTTCCATGAATGTTACTTTAAAATGATTGATACCAATTTATAATCCACATGTTAATCAATTTATGTTTATTAATTAAATACGAATGATTTATTTATGTGATTATTTTTAAAATGAGAAAAGAATTCTTCTAATGTATTTTTATGATTTTATGAAATGATAAAACATTGTTTGATCAAAAATATAATAATAATAAAGAGTGGAATTCTATATCATCATTATATTTAGTGGTTATGGTTTTAAATCATTCTAGATAATTTGGTAAGAGATTTTAAGGATTTAATCACAATATAATGGGTGAGGATTATAGGGCAATATCATAGTATAACATGTGTTAATTCATGGATATAATGAAAAAATATTGTGTGAGACTTAATGGATAAAATAACTATGGAAAGGGTTAGAATTATTATAAATGACTCTAATATAATGAGTGAGCCTTATTCTTTGTGATCAAAAAATATTTGGGGGGAATTTTTGTATGTTATCAATACATAAAAGGAGGACCTATTTAGATATAATCCGAATATAAAGGGTTTTACCTATTTGATATGCCCACTACATAATGGGAGTTCCTTTATTAATATTATAATAGATGAAAGGGGGATAATTCCTAAGTACAATCACAATATAATGATTATACAATGTTAAATATTCTCAAAATATGATGACACAATGTTATTATATATAAGCCAATGTTCCATGTTATGAAATTCCTCATGGGTATGTAACATTACCCTGAAATATACCTATTAATATGCACCATGACTCATGTTTTTATTTCATGATTCCACTCTACTTTTCAATGATATATGTCAGTTTATAAGAATTATCATGATCCCCTGCCATTAATTATAGAAAAATTTTATATTCTATTTAATAATGTATTTCTCTTCTAATAATTTGTTCTGATATACTAATGATTTTATCCTTGATGGGATACACCATTTTTCAATGAAACCATTCAAATTAAGATGTTTTTATCATTTTAAGGGAGAGTGTTGGACTGGGGAACCTCATTTTCTATCATAGTAAGGTTTAATTATTTTTTATGATTAGGGTATTTATTTTTTAGATTATGATGAGAGAATATATGAAAAAAACCAGGATAAAAATTATGGGTTTACTGATGAATAGAAATACTTCTATAAGTTGTTTATAATTTAGATATTTTGTGATTATCCTAAAAACTACACCCTACTCAATATACTCGAACCAACAGAGGTTGTTGAACATATTTACCTAGTGCTAGTCACCTTAATTGTTTGGTTAATTATAATGTTTTTCTCCACTCATATAAATTATTTTTGGGTCTATAAATTCACATATGGATAAAAACCCTATACCAATATTCAATGGTAAATAAAAATATATTTACAAGATATAGTGATGGATTTAATATGTCATGGATTTATAACAATTAATATAAGGGTAACCAACCTGAATATTTTTGAACTAATTCAACTATTATTTTGGTTCAATTCAATGGTAATGTGATAGTTTCTGGTTTTAATACATTATTCATATTATTTTTTATGATATTATTTATAATAATAGTCTTATAATATTAATATTGATTCCTCATGATTAACTATTCTACATATTGAAATGGATATATCAAGGATGAATCATGATAATATTGGACATGATGGTTTGGACAATAACTATCATAATACGAATCAATGTTGGAAAAATGCGATGATCAGAATCTTTTGGTTAAACTCAAGCATTTATTTTATTTTTTGATTTGTAAAATAAATAATGTAAAATATCAAATCAAACCAAATAATTTAATTTTGGTGTTTTATAAAAAAAATTATTGTGGTAAATATGGAGGTTAATATATGATTAAACCACTTTTATGTAATGAATTTAGGAATAAGAACCACCATTAATATTTCAAGTGAAAAAAATTATTTTTCGTTGAAGAATTATCCTTCAATATTGTGAATATTAGTTCATAGAAATGAATGAGAAAAATATCCAATTCTTAGAATGTATGGTGTTATAGAATTTTAAAAATCTATTACCCAATCCCTAATTTAATAAAAGTAATAAGACTTTACAAAAAAAATATTGCATAAGAATAATGGAAATAATATGAAAATAAAGCAATTAATGTGGATAATACTAATTAAGTGATTCTAGATAATCTTCAATATAGATTTATAGATTTCATATTATTTGTACGATCCGCCAAATATTACTTATCAAATTATAAACAACCCATGGTGGTATCATTAATGTATCAAGGGAATATGAATCTACTTAATGGTTTGTGGGGTAACGTTTCATACAAGTCTTATTATCCTTCTAATAGATGAATGTTTTGTTCTTTTAGAAATTTATTTTCAATCTTCACATAGAGTCTACATTAATTTGAAATAAGTATAAGTCATCTGTTAAATAAAAATATGATCATCCATTAAAGAAATTATAATTGTGATCTTTATTGGAATCTAATTCTATTATATGAGTTATGAAACCAAAATAGGAGTGATTCTTAGTTCATATTATGAATTAAAAACTAATAACTTTTTTTAATCCAATATAGAAGAAAAATAATTTATTCTCTATATTTATATTTTATATTTCTAAATGAATCATAAATTTTGAATTGAACACAACTTTGACACCCATAGTTATTTTCATTACAATGCTATTTTTTAAAATGGATAAAAATAGTATAATTAAGGTGAGTAAGGATGTACCACCCCAAGGCACTACAATATATTTTTTCGATTAAATGATCAATTTTTTTTATAGCCTACTTCCAATGTATCACTAAAAAATATGAACAAAAAAATATTAAATAAAAGTTTGGAATAAAAACCCCGTGAAAAATAAAAAAAATATACTTAGTAATAGAATCATAAATAATAGAATTAAGAACACATATTATTTTCAAAAGATCCTTAATTAATAAAAGTAGTTTTTCTACTTATTTTTTAATTTTATATAAATGATAAAAGTATAAATTATTGATTGAGGATCTTTTAAAATGAAAATACCTTTTTATTCTTATTTGAAAATATATCATGGGATTATTTTTTAATATTTTTTTTAAAAAATGATAAATTTTTGTGGAATAGTGAAAAAATAAATACTTTCATAATACTGTAATTATTATAAACTTCTAATATTTAAATAATGTATTAAATGATTTTGAAACCAATTTTATAGTATATTATAATGTCTTTACTTTAATCAATCATGGAAAATTTTAGATTTTGTTGTCTAATTCATTAAAAAAACCCAGGGTGCACATTAGCACACCCTACTGCGAGTCCCGATCCACTATTTAAATAATTTTAGTTACATCATAGGTTTTATGAAAAATGTTAAATCATGCTTTAGTGAATTTTTTTGATTAAGATAACTAATTATAGATTGTAAATAAAATGGATTAAATGAAAATTAAAATGAAATCAAGAAGGAATAATAATAAATTTAGAAATAAAATTTCAAGGGAGTTACGAAAAATGTAAAAATAATTAAAATGAGTGATTATAATTTTTTATTATTTTGATCCTTTTTTTACTTCCTCTTTATTCTATTTTATTTTTCATTTTATTTTCCCTTTCTCTATTCATTTTTTTCTTTTTTTTTCTTTTTTTTTTCTTAATTTCATTCCCTCCTCTCTTCTTATCATGCCTCTCACATCACACCTCCCCTTCTCCATAGGTAGAGCACCACCCTATTTCACATTAAGAATTTTTTTGTGCCTCTATTCATCGTCTATTTTCTTCACCATTATGTTTGATATAATCCTTAAACACAGGATATCCTTTCTCATTTATAATCATATAGTTTCATTGAGTATCCTTCATACACTACGCCATAAAAGGATTTTACCCTAACTGGGGTGTTTTCTAAAATCATATGTTTTCTTCTATGTTAGATCAAATAAAATCCTAAAATATATCATAGAATCATATGAAACCATTGAGTAGGGTGTCTACTCGCTTAACCTCTATTTAATTATGATTTATAAAAATGCATGATTGTGTTGGTTGTTGGGGACAACCGACTATGTGCAAATTCACCCAATTTTTTCAGTTTAATTGTTTCAATAAATAATTTCACCCCTATTTATCATAAATGATATTTTTCAAATAGTTTAAACATGGTGGAACACCCCTATGGGTTTGATGACATATCTAGTATGAATTGTGTTATCTTGAATAATTAATTTAATTAATTCCATGTGTTATGCAGCACATTTTTTGTTGTTTTTAATTTAAATAATTAATTTTGATTAATTTTGAACCTTGAATTGTTGGATATTTGGTTTTGTTTTGTGCAGAATTATTTATTTATTTAAATGTGAATTTATCTCTTTATGATGATACGGTATCTTTGGTCATTATGTTGTTACGCAACAATATTTAATTAATACCTTGTGTTGCAAGGGTGTATCTACTTATATATCAAGCTACAATTACATATACATTCTATATATTATATGTTTCTATGGAATTTTAATTAAATTTAGGAAGGATATAGAAGGTGGGTACTATATTAAGGACTATTCTTAGACCCTCTATTCCTAACTGATACCACTACGCATCGGGGGGCAGTGTCTTTGGAAATATCAGACCGAGACTTCCCTGGGATTTCAAAATACTTATGAGTTATTCCGGCTCCAAAAAAGAAAAATGATGATGGATCCATTGGAAATGTCTCTAAGACATCCCCATATGATTCTCGACAAGTTTTGGTGAGATCGAAATGCACTCATGGTAATGCCATGCTTTGAGTGATACCTGGTCTTTCAAAATATTTCCTTAGACAGGATCAGTGCTATTGGATAAATTGAAGTATGTACCATAGAGATACCTTTAATAGGGGCTCAGACTCCATTACTCAACTTGAACATTAATAATGATTCACTAAACAGTTTTGTCATTGTCGGTTTGGGTATGTGGAGAATTGCAACATTTTTCTGGTATGTTGAAGCGCACCAGGTTGACACATGATTTAGACACCAAGTTAGATCACATGAATGGGGGTGTACCTATTCCTTGTTTTACATTTCTTTTCCAATCTTATATATTTTCATAAGTTCATTATTATTATTACATGTACTCCTTTTAGACTTCAAGAATAGGCTGAAGCAGAAGAATATAGATTATACCATTAAAAACACAGGCTGAGTAATTTATTATATTGCACTTAATTTATTATCTTCGTTGTTATATAATTGAACACTATATTTTATTACTACAAAAAATTGAATTGGTAAGACATCATGGGTTCCGGATTACTGGGACTTTATCTCACACTATGCATGGGCATCATTGACACATGAGTAGATTACACGCCTGAAGGTATTGAAAAAGGGAACTGTTCTTCTTTTGAAGATTGATTGATTCTTCTGCTTAGGATAGATACTAAGGTAGAGTACATAGACTTTCTCATGATGTAGTTTTTTGACATTGTGTCTTTTCATAGTCGAAAGTATGATTGACTTTCTTTTTTCAATACATTCAGTTTAGAGAGACATCATAGCATGACATTCTTTTCTGAGCTTCCGCACCTGATTATTATTAGTTGCATTATACATATTGCTTCTACTATAGTCTATTCATTTATAATCTTCTACTATTTGTTATTAATTACATTTTATTTATAATGTGATAATACATATTATCTATAAGATAATAGTCTCCATCGTAGACACAAAAGGCCCTTGCCTCTAATCTAAAGCCTCTAGTTTTCGGGGAGATGCGCTTGAGGTTATGTGGCCAACCCAGATTGGGGAACCCTTTAGGTGGATCCTAGAACAGGGATGCAACAAAGTGATATTAGAGGGGGTTTTCCCTTTTGTCTTATATCGTGGATAGATAAGAGACATGGATATAGGGATTTTTAATGTACCATGTGTTTGGATGTAACAACCCCATGTATTGGGGAATCCCAAATTCTTGGGATGCGATTACAATTATAGATTATGAAATTTAATTTTGATATGATTTCACCAATGAGAGACGAAAATATTTCTATTTGTTATTTTTGTTGGTATTGTTGATATAATAGGGTTTTTACCCTTGCAGATGGATGATATGAGAGAAATACACAACATGCTTCATATTAGGCACTATATGATTTAAATGAAATGCATATTTCAATGAAATATCTACATTCAGCATGCATTGCATTGTTTTCCTGTGATTGTTTTTTTTTCTTATGGTAATTTTTTGTTGAAATGATGGTTTGTTAAATATAAGGTTATGATAGTCTGTTATATTTTAACCAAGCTTAATATGGGAATGGATTATAGACCTTGTTTAGTATCCTTCTATTTTTTCTCTCCAATATCAACACAAGGCTCTCTAAGAGGATTTTCTATTCTGTAGTTCTCAGAGTTAGGATATATACCAAACCACTTTTTTTCACCTTACCTTTTCCCCATCTTCTATATCTTTTATCAAATGATTTGTGTTATTCTATTTAAGACCAATTCTATCGCGTTGTCTTCAAGTCCTGCCTCAGGAGAGTGTAAATGAACACATTCGAGAGATGGAGGATCATGAAACACAAGTGGTACCTCATGTAGTGCTTCATGTGGTGCAACCTCATGTCGAACATCTGAGGGCACCTGATGCTCAGTTTAGATATAGTCTTCTTAGGATTATATAGTTAGTTCAGAGTATCCCTAGACCGGCCACGTCTATGGTAGAACATGCATGGGCCTTTCTATAGAAATACCCTTCCACCTTCATGGAGAGTGGAGGCCCTCATGCTATAGAGTCACAGATAGAATCCTTAAGTTCTATCTTCAACCACCTTGAGAAGCTTCTAGAGCGAATAGTCAAACATGTAGTCTATATGCTCCATGACTCTGTCGAGCATTGGTGGGACGTTGTATCTTAGGATGAGAATACTAGTGACATGGTTTAGGCCGACAACCAAGTAGCTTTCTATGATCCTTTTCCTGCATACATTGAGAGATGATCATGCATGAGAATTCCTATATCTTTGTCAGCGAGCTATGACTCTGTCAGAGTATTCTACTCATCTCACAGAACATCAGAATTTTCCCCCATCTCTAATAGGCGTGGCACATACTACTATGAGACGTTTTATGGGTGTACTTGAGTATAATATCTGGTCGTAGGTAAACGTATTCTATTTGAATACATTCACATAGATCGTATATCATGTTTTAATTTCATAGAGATATGATTGTGAAGTTAAACCAGTGATCTAGAGATGGTTAGTTCTATGACAGGGTGACAACTATTCTGGAAGTATGAAACATCATTTTTATAGTGCACGTAGGGGAAATATTAGACAAACATCACATTTTTATTTCTATGTCACATGTTATTAGTTAAACAGATATGGTCACTAGAAGCCACAGTTCATAAGAGACATGAAGGAGTGCTGAGATTCAGGCAAGATATATCCCCTTCAGTGTTTCTCCTATTCCTTCTCTTCTGCATCCAGTGGTAGAGGATTAGCTCCTACACGTTTGTGAGGTATGGGATCTATGACTCCATATCTAGCTTGATGTTCCTTTTCCACAAGTGTATCAGGCCGAGGTAATGGTGGCGTTAGTGTACTTCGAAATCATGTTTCAGATTATCATATCCATCAGAGTGGAACTGCTTAGGCAAATAAGAAACATCTCAGGTTCATGGTTCATGTATCTTGTACACAGTGATATCAGAACACGATGAGCAGAGTGCAAGACCATATATGGTTAGAGGTACTACTCTAGTTGTATATACTTTTGTTTCTTCTTTTTTGATATTGGCACATCACAGTCCTTTTTATCTGTTCTTGTTGTTGAATGTTCTGGTTTTCCAAATGAGTACCCTTGTGGTGTCATGTCTCTCAACACTCCAATATGTGTTAGGAAAGATGTCATATGCTAGTTCCAAGAGTGCCACTTGAGATAGGTGGGAACTATTTAGTTTGTAATTTCTATATCCTCAATATGTTTCTCATTGAAGTCATTCATAATAGGATGTGGCTTGGTAATTATTTTTCTCAAGTGGATTTCTATAATAGTTTTGTTTCCTTTACATCCCTTGAGGGAATCATATATCTTAACAAAGGATATTGGGATATTTAGGAAGACCGCGCTAAGCCTAAATATGGAGTGTTGGATAGGGTAACAACTCTGTTAGAATGTCTCTTCATGAGTGATCAAAGAAAAATAGGTGGTTAAATTCACTCTAGTGGTGGATATTTTTAGAGATACCTTCCCTGATGATTTCTCTAGCTTACCATCTATAAGGGACATGGATTTGACTGTCAATCTCATGCCAAGTGCAGCACCAATATATTCATCCTTATTGGATGGAAGCAACAAAGCTATTGGAACTCAAAATGATACCTGAAGTCATTGAGGATAAGGGTTTCATCATACCTAGCATATCGAAGTAGGGTTCACCTATTATTTTCACCAAAAGTCCGATTGTACCCTCAGGCTATTCATGGATTTTCATCGACTCAACCATCTAATGGTAAAGAATCAATATCTTTTTCCCTGTATAAATGATATCTTTGACCAAATATGGGGGGGATTGTTTTCTATATGATTGATCTGTCATCGGGATACCACTAGTTGAGTGGGCAACCATCTGACATACCACGTACAACATTCCAAAGTAGGTACATCTTGCACGAGTATCTGGTTATTCAATTCGGCCTCACGAATGTGTCGTCGGTATTCATGTCTCTCATGAACCTAGTTTTTTACCCATATCTAGATTCCGTTTTGGTAGTCTTAGAAAATGATATCATGGTGTATACACATTTCATACACGACCTTGAAACCTATCCCGAGAATGTCATAGTACACTGAGAGAGCACCCGCTATATGCTAAGATCAATAAATTCCACTAATGTATCGATAATTTTCACTTTATGGGTTATATTATATCTGAATAAAGAGTATATTTTAACCTACAAAAGGTGTTCATCATAATTTTATGGGTGTATCCCAAGAGTTTCATTGACATTCGATGTTTCTTGGGGCATGATGGCTATTACATGCTCTTCATCTAGGATTTATCCTCCTTAGCAGCACCACTTAAGACCCTGAATAATATATGTGTATAGTTCAACTATTCAGAATCTTGTGAAATGTTTTTTAAGAGGTTATGGGATGATAGACTAGAGTTCCATTCTTGATTCTGTATCAGCCAAGTAAAATAGATACTATTTATTGTGATGCTTTCGGAATCAAACTTGGTGTAGTTTTGATGTAGGGTGATCGAGTCGTGGCGTATGATTCTCACTAGTAGAGATCTCACAAGCCAAACTATTCTACACAAAACCCTGAGTTAGAAGTTGTCACTACTGGAAGACGGGCCTATACCCACGGTTCTCGAAAACCGTGGGTATACGGATAATATGGAGACCTATACCCACGGTTTTGTCAAAACCGTGGGTATAGTTTAATTTCAAAGACCAATACCCACGGTTTTGTCCAAACCGTGGGCATAGTGTTTTTTCGGATGACCTATACCCACGGTTGTTCAAAACCGTGGGTACAGGGGTTTTTTTTTTTTGAATACCTATACCCATGGTTTTAAAGAACCGTGAGTATAGCTTTCCCGCCATAAGGAGGGGAAAACAATTACATGGGACAATGAAAAAATTTGGTGGGAATACATTTTTTCACGGAAAATATTAATATATATATATATATATATATGCAGCTGAATGTCTATATATAAATTAAAAAATTTATCTCGGTTGGTTCCTCATTGAATTGAGGCGATGAGTTGCACTATGAAACCCCAGTTCGATTCCCCTTGCCCGTGAATTTTTAATTTAAATACCGCTTATATTAATATATATATGAAGATTTATATTTTTATAACAAATTAAAATCACAGATCGGTTGGTTCATCCTAGGGTATGGGCACGTAACACAGCCGGCAGTGCGAGTTCGAAACCCGGTGGATGCGTTTTTTGGAATATGCGACTTTGATTATATTAATATATATGTACAGATATATCTATATATAATAAATAAAAATTGCTGCTCGGTTGGTGCGGTGGGGTGGCATAGGCATGAGGCGCAGTGGGATGTGCGGTTTCAAAACCTGCTGGCCATGTATTTTTTGAATTTCAATACCCCACAGTTTTCAAACCATGGGGTTTGTTGTGTGCCACGCTGGAATGCGTGGTGTGCCACATTTGACTCACCTATACCCACGGTTCTCCAAAACCATGGGTATAGGCTGAGACCCCTATACCGACGCCTCTCCAGCCCATGGTTCCCAAAACCGTGGGTATAGGCTATACCCACATTTTTGGAGGCAATACCCATGGTTTTGAACCGTGGGTATAGGTCATTTTTCCAGTAGTGTGTGGTCCATGCTCTAAATTGTTAGAGATAGTACTTTTTTGGTGAAAGTTTCATCATTTATATAGATAATAAATTCTTAAAATATATCTTCACACAACGAGAAATGAACTTAAGGTATCCTATATGGGTTCAATACTTACAGTTGTTCGACTTGGAGCATTCTTATATCCTTTGTAAGGGTAATTCTGTGATTAATTCTTTAATCCACAAGATGTAGACACAAGTAATTTAGGTATCCCGTAGTGAGTGGTAGATGATTTACTTGTTTTCATGGATACATTTGGAAGTTCAAGAATAGTGTGGGAAACCCGTTCAAGTATCTCTTATAATGAAGTCCACTCTTCAAAATCAAGTCCATAGGATACAGTTGACTGATCCTAAGGGGCTCATTTATAGAGAAAGTGTTACAGGAGAGAACCCACATCCTGGTTGGGTTGTTGATAGAAGTTGAACAATCCTTTACCAAGAAAATGTATGGGTATATTCAGGTATGCGGGAAGAGCTCATGAATGAATATGACACCTCCATTTGGGAAGTTCATCAGGTGCTGACCAAGATCTACATAGACTTATGTCAATGGTATTGGTGGCCTATTATAAACAAGCATAAAGTGGGTATCATCACTCAGTGATCCACCTTCCAATACGTGGATACATAGCACCAGGGACCTACTGTACTCCTAAAACCTCTATCCATTCTTGAATGGAAATGGAATGAAATAACCATGGATTTCATTATAGTCTTTCCAAAATCCACTCAAGGAAGAGATTTAGTATGGGTGGTTGTTGCTATGTTGACCAAGGATGTGCACTTATTACCAATTTAGGAGACATTTGTAATTGATGAGTAGAGAATGCTATATATCTAAGAGATTGTATGATATTATAGCGTACGTCATTGTGTTTTCTCAGACAGTGATGCCCACATTACATCATGGTTTTGGAAAGGGTTTCAAAAGGTGTTGTGTTCATAAGTACTTCTGAGTACTGCATATCACCCTAAGACCTATGGTAAGTTGGAGAGAACTATACGAGTGTTATAGGATATGTTACGAGCATGTATCCATGATTTTTGAGGGTCATATGAGAATAATATACATCTTGTTTAGTTTTCTATTATTACAAGCTTCCAAGAGTCCATCAAAATGGCTTTGTATAATGACCACTATTTTAGACTCTGTCATTTAGCTTTACGTGGGCTCAAAGAAGGTGAGGCAGATCTATTGGGTCTTCATCTCATTTAGATAATTCTAAGTATTTTCAGCTGATTTAGAAGCATATGAATACTAATTAGTCCAGAAATTTTTTTTATATCAAACGTTGCCATAAACCACTAGATTTAGAGGTTGTAGATCGATGATTTCAGTGTGTTTCTCGGATGATAAATTATAAGCATATCAAGAGACCAGGAATGTTATAACCCAGATAAATTTTTCCATTTGAGATAGTGGAGATATTTTGGAATGTCGATAGTCGACTGTTGTTACGTCATAGGTACCATGCCATGCATGAAGTTTTCCATGTAGCTTAGCTACAACAATATCATCAAGACATGTCTCATTGTTTTGACCCAGACAACATCGGGCTTGAGGAAGATGAAACCTTTACGGAGCATCCAATCTGTATCTTAGAACTTTTCTTGAACTTCCTCTAAGGAAAATAATTCCCTCTTGCCTGTGTTTTATGGAAACACATACATGTTTAGAAAGAGACCTGGGAGAGAGAGACGAATATACGTGTGCAGTGGCGAGAACTTTTCTCCGACGACGTTCAACTACACTCAAAAAGGAACCTTAGGGATGAGTTGTTTTGAGGAGGGGAGTTTGTAACGTCCTGAAATTAATCAGGTATGGAACGTTTTAATTTTTTTTTCTAATTTCTTGATGTGACCCAGGGCCCACGTCGGCGCACCCCACTGTGGGTCCCTGACCGCAATTTAAATATATTATACAACATCAGAGGTTTTATAAAATTGTTAAATCATGCTTTAGCATGGTGTTAGGGATTAAATAATTAATTTAAGGATTGAAAATAAATAATAAGAGATTGAAATAAAATTTAAATGAATGGAAGAAGGGCTAAAAAGAAAATAACAAATAAAATTGAATGAGGTTACAAAAAAGTAATAAAATTAAAATGAGATATTACAATTTATTATTATTTTTACTCATATTATTTTCCATATTTTTTATTTTATTTCACTTTTAATTTAATTTTCCATTTTTTACTTGCCTTTATATTTCATTATTTTCTTTTATTTTTCTTTCTTTTCATTCTTTTTTCTCTCATACCTTCCTCCCCTTACTCTGAGGTTGCGCCTCCCCCTCTCCCTAGGTGGTGCACCTCCATGATCCCCCTTCAGAAGACTTCCACACCTCCGTTCATCAGTTTTTTTCTTCACTATTATGTGATATATAAACATTAAGGAATGGTTAACCTGGAAAATTTTGAATTTTAGTGTTTAGTTGTTTATCCTTCATGATGTTTATTGGAGAAGGAATTTACCCAATATGGGGGTTTTTCTAAAATCATTTGTTTTCTTCCATTTTGGGTCAATTAAAATCATAATGGGGATCATAGAATCATCTGCAACAATAATTTAGAGTGTCTACTAGCTTTACCTCTATTTTGATGTGATTTATAAAAATGCATGCTTGTACCATTCATCAGTTCCTATTGACATTATGCATATTTACCCAATATTTTCAATTTAATTGTACATATTAATTGTTACATCCTTATTTATCATAAATTATATCGTATAAATTGTTGACACATGGTTAGACGCCCCTTTGGGTATGCCAACATGGCTAGTATGAATTGAGTTAGCCCTACCATTTAATTTAATGAACTGCATGTTTTGCGCATTGCATTTTGTGTGTGTTTAATTTAGAATATTAACATAGATTAATTTTGATGCTTGAATTGTTGTATTTTTGGAAGTTGTCTATACTGAATTTTTATTTATTTAAAAGTGCATTTATCTGCTTATGATGATATTTTATCTTACCTCGTTATATTTTTACACTTCAATATTAAATTAATACATTGTGTTTTATGTGTGTATTTTCATAGATTAAAAGATATAATTATATATTCATGATAATTCATATATATAGATATAAAATTTTAATTAAATTCATGCAGGGCAGTGTAGGTGAGTCTTGTATTATGTTCCATTCTTAGACCCTTTGTTCATGACTGTTACCACTATGTGTCAGGGGCGGTGTATTCGAATTTTCCAGACCAAAACTTCCTGATCTTTATAAATACTTATAAGTTATACCGTTTCCAAAAAGGTCCCATAAAGGATAGATCAGTTGGAAACATGGCTAATCCATCCTTGAATGATTCTCTCCCCCTTATTTCATGATCGAAACATACTCATAGTAAAGCCATGTCTCGAGCGATTCATGGTATTTCGAAATATTTATTTGGACTAGCATATTGGTATTTGATAAATTGAATAATGTATCATAATGACACATTTGGGATGTTCTCGAACTCCAATGATCAAATTGGACTTTAATAATGACACACTAATGGTATATATTAATGCCTCTTTGTGTCTCGTGAGAATTGTAACATTTAATTGGTATATTGAAGCACACCTGATTGACACATGATTTAGACACCACGTTAAAGAAAAAACGTAGGGGTGTACCTATTCCTTATTATTACTTGATTTTTCATTCTTATATATGTTCATAATTTCATTATACTTATTATATAAACTCTTTTTAGACATTCTAATTAGGACGAAGTAGGTGATTAGGGATGGTTACTGATGGGAACTCAGGCTGACTTATTTATTTTATAGAACATAATTAATTATCAGCAATGTTATATAATGGAACACTTCATTTTATAACTACACGAAATGAAAAAATTATACACCGTGTCTATTGGCCTACTAGAAGTTTTTTCTCACACCTAGATCGTCTGTCGTTGAAACTCGAGTAGATTACATGCCTGCAGGTATTGGAAAAGGGAATAATGTTGCTTCTGATGTTTGATTGTTTCTTGCTTCTTATAAATGAGAGTGGGGTATTGGACTGAGGCTTCCTCATGATGAAGTTTTTTCACCTTGTGTCTATTATTTTTAGTCAACAATATGAATTATTTTTCATTTTCATTACATTTAGTTTAGACGGGCATCATTGCATGACATTGTTTTATGAGATTTCACACCTGATTAATATTAAGTTAGATTATTCATACTACATCTACTGTTGTTTATTAATTTATATGATTCCACTATTAATTAGTTTTTATGGATTACTTCCTCTATGATAATACATATTTCCAATGAGGGAATGTTCTCCAATGGAGATGGGAAAAGGCCCTTGTTGCAAGTCAACAGCCTCTGGCTTTTGAGGATTTGCACTTGAGGTTAGGTGGCCAACCCGACTTCGGGAACCCTTCAGTTTGGTCCCGAAACTGGGACACTATATATATTATTTATTTATAGAGTAAAATAAACCAGAAAAAATTCTATATTTAATTTAAAAATCTCATGTAAATTGTTATGGAAATTAAAGTAACATATTACTGTAATTTTTTTGTTCACTTATATAAAAAATTGTTTTTCATCACATTCTCGAATTAAAAAAAAAACTAGATGGATTTCATATATTTAATAAAAATTTACATATCATTTAATAAGTTCAATGTGTATTTTATTGTTAAATTTATTACTACCAATATTATAGTCATTCATTATAATAACAATGAATGGTTTATTTTAATGGAATAAATTTGTTTACATTTTTTAGTTTTTAGGTAATTAAATAAATTGATCTATTATATGTAAAGAGGTTGATGTTTTTATTACACATGAATAAAAATATATTATCAACCATTTAATTGGTAATTAAAGATATATGATTTTCATGACACTAAATTGTTAAAACATAATTTTTCTATAAAACTATTTTCCCTTGTATATTTTTCTTTAAAATTAAATGATAATTATTCAATTTTAATAAGACTGATATTATTAAATAAAGTATAATTTTAATTTCTACACCACTATTTTTATTAGAGGTATAATAATTATTCTTTAAAAAATATTACATAGTTAGAACATCATACCAAGGTAAATATTGAAATTGAAATGCATAAAATATAATAGGAAATGACATAAAACATGTCTGAAACATGTGTGGGAATTTATGGATGATGATTTATTTACCCATATTAACACAATAATTTATTGATTGAAAATATTTTAATCCTTATAATGGGAATAGATTCATTATATTATTGATATATTATATGTATTCACAAAATTTCTTATTACATCACTTCAAAAATGGGATAACTTATACCCTCTAAAAGTTACACATCCCCTTTGATATCTAATTGAAACCCTTGTATATTTTTCACGTCTAGAAGTACATTTCATGATAAAAATATAACTATCACCCTAAGATATACAAATCATTTCACATCCTTGGTATCTCTCAGTCGATAATTTGTAGTCCAAATTAATTATTACATAATCCCCATTAATTGAATTTAAATAATTATCATAAGAAATATCACATCCTTTGTAATATATTTGCATCATTATAATTTTTATATTGAGGTTTTATTATATAAAGGGATAAAAATGTATCTATTAATTTCCATCCACTATGACTGACAAATTAATGTCATACATTCATTTATAAAGATACCTACCACAAAAAAGTATTGTTCTTTTTTCAATAACTACCTATCATGGATGAATTTATAATTAAATTTAATTTAATTAAATGATTTTTTGGGAAATACTTAATATTATATATTGATTATATTGTAAATTTTATAAGTAGTATTTATTATTTGAAAATAATGTAATGAAGTTTACATGTCAGAGTACCTTCTCAGACCTAGGACACAATATAAAGAACCTATAAAAATATATTATTTTTGGGATAATAGAATAATAAAGGAGACAAACAATAATAAATTTTCAGATTATAAAGTTATTCGATAAAAAAATCATCCATGCTCAAAAACCAAAAATAATAGTTCAATATTTGATTGAACTATGTAAAATAACCATCATAAGAAACAACTATATTATAAATTAGTTCCATATGGTAATACATGATTTTTTAATTTAAAATATAAATTAATTTTATTTTTTATAAGGTATATAAAAAATAATTGACTATTCATGGAATTATGTTCATGCACATCATGATTCAGGACTAAGGTAAGTGTTCTCTATACTCGAATTAGTATTTATTGACATAAGATTATGTTATACACCATGTTTTTCATTATATTATTCATATACTATGCAAATTTCATTTTAAATATTAATTAAATTAAATTTCATGATATTCAATGTTATATTAAATTTATATTACCTCTTTTTCTATTATCTAAAATTTAAATAATGTTTTAATGATTTTTGATAATTAAATATCCATTAATTGAGTGGAAAATAATTTTATTAAACTTTATTATTCCATGTTTTATTTATTATACCTAATATGTAATTTTTATATATATGCCATATTATTGTTTGAGGTTATAAATTAATTGTTATAATATAATTATAAAATGAATCTATGATAGATGGATTTGAAATTGAAATGGTTTTCTTTTCATTATATTAAATTTAATGATACCTACTTCATATCACGCAGAAATTGAGTTTTGTATTGTTTATATAATGAATAAATATTATATTAAATAATAAATAAATTTTCACTAATTTCATTTAATAAACTATTTCATTCACTTTATACATCCTGATATTTGATTTAAATGTTACCCAAGACATATTGATTCTATTTCATACCTCATTTTAAAATAGAACTCTCTCAGATATGGTAACCCATCTATAGAATTTATTTACTGAATAAGGTTCTAGATTCTGATTTACCTGATCCATGAATTTATTAATAAATTGTGTAAAAAATATGTTTAGGCTTTAAAAGTGGTTTTATGAATATTTTAGATGATAGTATCCCTATTATATGTAACCAGAAGTGGTGCACAATAGTCAAGAGTCAATAAGGACCACATCCTGATCATTTCTATGATCTCGCAATTTCAAGAGAAATTTGTTAAATGATTGGATTCTCAATAGGAATGTGATATGTTTAGGTTATGATATCTACTATCTTGAAGTCATTTATTCCAATAAGATACCATTTTTTAGGAACATCTCATTTCTATCTTATACGCCTTCAATTACATGTTAATAACTAAACTCAATCCATAGGTATTTGACATCATGGTAGACAACATCCCTTAAGAAATAGATCACAGGAAATAACTCATCCAAATATGAAATTACAATCCTAATGTGTTTTTCAAAACGAATGTCGATAAAACCCTGATGGGAGGGGGAGATACCTCATAAACATGATATTAATCATATTCGAATGGCCGGACCATTCACATTCACCTGTATTTATAAAGTGATTTCGGTAAGATGAATATATTAAGGAAATAGCGGTATTTGGGGATCCCATACACGCTAAACAATTTTTATATATAATGATTAGTAATAGTGTTCCCAATTTCACTTTTTTAAAGTATTGATATATCATATACATATATATATATATGCATGGAATGGATACCAACATAGAGAAGATTACATGGTTTTCAAACACCTTCACATTTTTAGAATTCCATGTGACTACAAAGGACTTGATTGTGGCCAGATATAAAAGTTATTGACTAACAAACACTATGCAGCATTTGATGTGGATGAAAAAACTCTCCATGAAGTATTTAATACATATATTTTTATAATAAATAGTTTCATAATGTCATTCTACAGATGGAGGGAAATGATAAAATCTGTTATATGTGTTGTGTAATCTTCTCATCCCACAGACAAACAACGTAATATAATTTAAGATGATGTCCATTTCACTTCATCTTGTCATGGGTACGTAGCCTTGGTTTCCATATTTTCCAAAGTATTATTGGCCATTATGTATGGATATTGTGTCTTATAAAATTGGTCACCCACGATGGAATAATAGTGGAACCATTAAATTTCAACGTGTAGAATTACATATCTTTAAAATTTCCATTTCAATTTTTATTCTTGATATGAGGTTATTTATCAAAATAGGAATAAATATGTTGTTTTAGGCTATTATAAGCATGAATAAAGTCGTTTTGGTTGTTTTTAACAGAGAATGGTAATAGAAAAATAAATTTGATTAAGTTTTTGAGTGAAAAAAAGTTTTATTTATGAGACCTATCGAGATTTAGAGTTTTCCACCTATTGATGTTTGAATGCATGTAGACCTTACAGTTAGTGTTCAACATATCAGTATAAAAATACTATATGTTGGAAGGCCAAAAAGATGAGGCAATATAGTTAGATTATCAATGTAATATCATTTTATTAAACCTATTTGGTATCAATTAAAGAGAAAAACAAGTAGACATTGTGAGGTCTAAACTGATTTTTATAAGAAATGAATCATTAAAAATATTATGGTCCAAGATTCCCTAAACTAATTTTTATCAGAAATGAATCATTAAAAATTTTATGGTCAATGATTCCCATCAACCATATGTCTATATACATGATGAAGTCATTCCACGAAATGGTTATCAATTCCCTTTTATGTATAGATCTGGTCTTGAAGAGTTTCTTGATCAATACATAATAATCAGTAATAATTATTCTAGTATTTTCATAAATGGAGGACTTGACACATTTAGATGTGATAACTAATTTGAAAAGGTATATATATCATCTGCCTATATCCAATGATACCCCTCTTAGGATGGGAATAAATAATTTTATATAATGAAACATTGAGTCCTACCACTTGTTGGCCCTATGTTGGATACCATCATCAAGGGTGTACAAATATCACAATATGGGTTAAATTACCCTTTGCAAGGAAAAAAGAATCGAGAGATAGGATGTATCAACCAAAACCCTTCTCCACAAAATATATTCATGAAAACAAATAATCCTCCAACAATGAATGTTTAAATTGAACTTATACAAATAACAATTCCAATATAAGTACAAAAAAATCAATACTTAAAAAATAGTATCTATCCCACCGTGCGATGTAGTAACATCGATCCACTTCTATGTAATCTACTTGTAATGATAAAAATGATTTATATACATAGGGTAGGCATAAATGTATATTCAGTATGAAATCTATAGTCTTCAATGCACAAGTGGAAGGAGAATAATAAAGCACCTCTCGGAAAAAAACAAAAAAACACATAAATAGAAGACTAACCATTCCACCAACGTCACCATGGAATTATCATCAATTAACATAGTCCATGTAATATAATATAACATAATATAAATTGATGATATTTTTTCATGCACCATATTCCCACTAATTTTCCACTCTCACACCCTAAGGAAATACCTTAAGCTGCTCCCACCTTTTCCGAATATACCTCATCACAGCCCAACCACACACACATGGTCCTCACAACACATCCCTCCTGCACACACATGGGCCTAACAAAACATATCACTTTCACACACCTATTCCACATAACACATCACATATCATCCTGAATCCACATGGGATACCACATCACAACTCATCCTGAAGACACCTAGGACCCCACCTCACTACTCATCCTGAAGACACCTACTACACCACATCATAAAATAACCTAAAGACACATGGGATTCCAAATATCATCATGTCCTTTCACAATGAAACATAGTTCATCATTATCTAGAAGAGGGACCAGGGAAGAGTGGGTGGATAGCCATCCATCCACCTACTGGGATGTTGGGAAAGAGACCCCCATGTGACTATGTGGCTATTCAGAACATAGTTCACAGTGCGGGTTGGGGCATATAGAAATAAAAATGAAAATAAATATAAATAAAAATATATATATATATATATATAATAAAACACTCAATAACAGCTTATTTATTCTTATAAAAAACTAAATCATATCATCTTTTCAACCACAACTAAGTTCATTGGTCAGTATCAACAACAGTAATTTAGAATTTGAAGAGCCTTATAATCTAATGTGGCTTTACATTTTCTTCACATTTAACCAAAATTAAATTTATTATTTTTCATCAAAAAATTTTATTCAAATACGCTAGCATAAAATTTTCCATTGAAATTTTTTCCCCATTGGCAAATCTAACCCATTACATTTCAAACTTTGTTTAATATTCATTTATTCCATCACAAAATTAAAATCTTGTAGAACACAACTATAATTTTAAAAAAAATTATGATCTAGCCCCATTGATTGAATGAGAAACATGAAATTCCCTTTAAAAAAATGGGGTAAGTGGTATCCCATTACAATCGACATGGTATATGTCAATAAAATAAGGATAACCAAACATCACCACTAATAAAAATAATTTTTTATATTTATGAAGGGGATTCTATCACATTAAAATATATTTTAGGGATGTTATCACAAATTTCATAATCCTTGGGATATAATATCATTAGAAAAGTATTAGTAATTATAACTCTTTAATTTAGGGTGATATCAAAACAATCAAACTACATATACACATCCGAAATAAACACCCAAAATACTACATTTTTTAGTGGGGAATCATGTTCATAAAATCCAAAAAATTAGAAATAATTTTAATGCTATAAAGCATGAGAATGAAACCCCATTTTCCCTGATTAAATTTAAATTATCCAATTAATTATCATTGATTAAGCTGAAAAAACCCTAAACCATAGAAAAATAAACCCTCTCGAATGATACACAATAAAAGAGAAATGAGATAATTCATACCATAATGAATCTTTTTCGACTCATTGTGCATTAGAGGGTGATGAAGAAAACCCACACACAAAAACCAACACATGATGAAACATGGATCATCCTACAACACAAAAAAAGTTCATCAAAATTAAAACAAACACACATTCCAAAAAAAACTACATCACTATAGTGTATCCATATGATAAGAATGAAAGAAGATGGATGATAAGGAAAAGAAAAACACCCTAATGATCGAAGGTGAAAGCCCAAGTATCAATCCTTATTGAAAGGAATCTCCATGCGTAGATTAAAAATGTCATTGGACACCCAAAATGAGATAATATGTGATGTCCATAGAGTTTAGAGAAAAAAATGTGGCTATAACATTTAAAATTCAATAACCTATAGGGGTTACACAGCTTGTAATTCCCTTCCACATTGTGCAATCTGGGGATTCCAGTTTAAGCTAAAAAATGCATAGCCCTTTTATTATTTTACCCCATGAATCGAAATGTCAACAACAAGACCTAGAAATGTCATGAAACCAACATTAATGTCATTCAATAATCATACATGATGTTTATTTATTATTTAAGTTCAACTGTACCTCTAACATGTACTAAAAACTCGCGAAATCTTCCACTAACACCTCGAACAGCAAAACCTAGTCATTTAACTGACTAGTGGTTAGATAAAAATATATCATAGAAATAAAAAATTATTATCATCCTTGATAATTCAAAACCAATCCCAAAACAAAAGGGTTCTGAACAAACACCTCTTGAGATACATCTCAAAAGTCTCTTCATACCTCAATTGCTACCACCATCCAAACACACAAAATAAATAACCACAAAACTCACTGTACATCCACATCACCAAAACCACAAGACTCTTCCTCTCACATAACCACACTATGAACCAATCACTAAAAAAATATCTCAACCTCCACATGACCCAAATAAAATCATATTACCAATGAATCATAGAGTCTTGAACTCAAAATTCAATTAATTTCATCCTTTATGTAATTTTATTATATGCTCTGGGTGACACTAACTCTCCCATATTGTATTAATTGCATAGAAGTTAATGAATTCCAATTAAGAATATATTCCTCCCCATTTCATATGATAGGACTTGATTAGAAATCACACATCACAAAGCAATGAAAATAGCTCATGTAATAAAAAATGTAATCGAAATAGAACATCAAAATGAAAATTTAAATAGAATGGAAAACTCAAAAAAATTATGAGTATTGGGATTACATCCTCAAATCTACCTCCCATGTACTCTCTTCTAAACCACAATGACTCCATTTCACTCAAACAAGTTTAATGGTTTATCCACACAACACATTATATCAAAGGTATTGGATATCCAATGGTTGTTCCATAATGATTGTGTCATCCTCAATACCAAAATCTCCCTAGTAAATTACATGGGAGACATTTTGATGTTATAAATAGATCTGAGAGATAGGAAGGACATCATGGACCTTGAACAGTCAACGAGGATGTACTAACCTTTAAGCTATATCACCATCTCAACCCAACAACTCAAAGAGAACAAAAAACATGGGAGAAAGCATACCCCCTTTTCTAAACCCTTTTTCCCACTTCTAGGGGAAACTATCATTAACATGTGGTCCTAAATCTAAGGCTCCAAATTCCTCTTTTTGTGATAGGCATATGACCTCTTCCCATCCTATACTTTGTTATCCTCTCATGAACATGTTAAAATTTCTACATCGTTCTCTACACCACTTCATGACAAAGAATGTATGTGTCCCCAACCTTCATCTTGCATAATAGATAACGGAAAGGTAATACATAAAAAATATTAAATGAATCAATGAAAATGGAATAGTGATAGCTATTATTATAATCAATTTCTACCAAAGGAATGTTTCATTCTAAATATATACAATGGTTGAAGATACATAACCACAACATATTCTCAAACATATGGATAGTCCATTCTATCTGTACATATTTTTATGGTAGAAAGAAGTGATGGGGTGTAATTGAGTTCCAATAGAATAATTAAATCCACTAAATATGTCAAATACAACGTGTGTGTCCCGATATGATATGATTTACGCTAAAACACAATGCAACTTTACCAAATCTTCCTCGTACATCTTAACCAAAGCATTTGTTGCACCCGACTCAATAACCTAAAATCACAACATTCATCAGTATTGGGTAACCCTTTGATGAAATACATCGATATGTCATCCCATTTCCACTTTTAAAAATATAAGTTTTTCAAAAAACCACTCGGAACACAATTCCTAGACCGTACCTAATATGAAATAAGACATCAAACCACTGACTCTTTCATTTTTCATTTCAATCGTGGAAACCAAACATTTTTACTTTATGCAATGGTACATATTTATAAAATCCGAGGTTTATAAACAATTGTTATCGATTATACTCAATAAAATATCCATTGACAATTTCAAGTTGAACAAACATCCATCCTTGAAAAAATATCCAGTTCTGAATACAGTCAACCGTCACTCTATAGCATCACCATATCCAACATGATCACGAATCCCCTCCACATATAATTCTCTTCATCAAGTCTCATCATCCTACGAAAATATAGAATGTTATAACATCGTATGAAATAAACAATCTTTACAACCATAAACACTTTCATCTATGTTCAAGGCATCCCAATCGTCCATTTCTTCCCAAGAATTAGCGTATTCCCGAACTTCATCCTTATCTAAATATTTTCTCAAAGAATAGGCCATGAAATTCCATTTTCCTAATATGTCGTAGATATCAAAATCCTAATCCTGAAGTTACTCTATCCACCTTTTTTGTGGTAGATTTATGTCACGCTAGAAAAGATGTACCTTCAACTCTTATTAACTGTGAATACCACAAATCACTCCCCCATGAGGTAATAACACCATAAGATTAGTGAAAACACAACCATTGTAAGCACCAGATCATGGTTGGAATTGACATACTCTTGGGGATTTAACATCCTATAACTAGAAGAGTTCACCACCTTCTCCTACATCAGGATGCACCCTAATCCCAAAAATGATGAAACACAACAAACCTAAAAAACACTCCTATAGAAGCTGAATCTAGGGAGAAATCAATAACATATCGTTTAGGAAATTTAATGATTTCTAGAACTAATCACTCCATATAGATTCATGGTATATTATATTCAAAGCGTCCACTGAGGCCGAAACTTGAGATATATTTGGTAAAAACCTCTCATAATAGCCCGTGAGACCAATGAAACTGGGAAAGTCTCCCTAGTTCTTGGGTGATGGACATGAAACAACTATTGAACCTTCTACAGGTCTACTTCTAGACCCAACTAAAATACAACATGCCTGAAGAAATTCAACTCTAATGTCTAGAACATACTCTTGGACAACTTTCCAGAGATCCGGTGTTTTCTAAGAATCCGCAAGATAGCTCAAATATGCTCGATGTCCTCCTATTATAACTTATAGTTGATCAAGAATTCATAAATGAATAAGAAGATGAACCGATCCATAAACTAATGAATCACAAACTTCATGATCCCCAAGAACATGGATGGCGCATTCGTATAACCAAAGGACATGAAAACAAAATCAATGTTCATATACCTTCATCTGAATGAAGTCTTTGAGATATCAACCTCCTTCACCCTTAACTGGTGATATATAGAATGTAGTTCGATCATAAAAAACATACTCACCCCTCCTAGCAAGTTTAAATGAGAATAAATTCCAGAATTGGATAATATTTAATCATTTTCACATAATCCTACCGCTGATAGACTATGAACAACCTCAAAATAATGTATTACTTCTTGGAAAATAACACTGGATCACCCCGCAATGAAACATTATGCCAAATAAAACCATTCTCCATCAGATAATCTATCTAAATCCTAAACCTGTGTAACAGTGAGGGTTATATCTGATGTAGAACCATCAAAGATAGTGATGCACTAGACTGGATGTCTATCACAAACTCAATACCACATTGAGGTGGTTGTGTCACAACCTCCTCATGGAAAATGAACACAATCACCCAAGAGACATGGGAATTTCTACAATCCCAATGTCCACTACTTCAACTGAGATCTCAACAAAAAAGGAAATAAGGGTCTCCATATACAGACTACCAACGTGATAAAACTGCTCACCAATGAAAAACTCACAATGACCATCCACATTTGAGAACACGATTCTCCTATAAAGGATGTTGATAACAGCATACACAGAATACTATAAGTCGATGATAGGTATGACTTCGTATAAATGTATATTTATAAAGAAAAGATCCCCATGGGACTGATGCAGTCCATTAATCAAACTACACCCTCAACACACATCAATCAAGTTGTTTCGGAATCTGACTCACGTATTCAACACTATGGCTATATGAAGCCTCTATACATCTGACCTCAAATAATGGACTACAGTGGGTGAAACAAAGGTGTGTGAAGACCCCAAATCAAACAAATCACCATTAAGGGTACTAAAGAATTATTGTTCCTTTGATGATCTCTAGTCCTTCTGGAATTGCTTCCTCAACTATATGCTACTGACCACACGAAACTCATCTACCTCTCTTCTGATGGAATCCTCCCCAATCATGAACGAGTTGTGGTCCTTGAGCTTGAGAACATCTGATGGTCAGCCTCTACCTACTCCATAAACACTAGATACACTATAATATAGCTTCCACTTTTGTTGGTAAAACATCCCTAGTAATTTATGTGGAAGCTAATGTTGATCTTTTTCACATCATCCAAACTAATCTCGATCAACCACTATGAACTAGTTATAATGATTGACACAGAACCCATAGAATAATCACATTGTCTCTAATCCCATCGGAAAGGAACATATACAAGATGGTCGAAAGGGAATAATCTGAGTTCTACTTCAAGGTATTTGATTCCTCAAAAGACCTGACACCTGAGGCATTCCACAAACAAAACCATTCCTTATAGAATGATCATAGTCCCCACAACCCCACAAAGAAAAAATTATTTTGAATGCATATTCCCGATGACTACATCATTTTTTTCAAGATCCATGTATGTTTGAAATGTAAAATCTATAACTGCATAAATTCTTAATGGATAGAGTGCCTCCAATAGACGCCTTTCTTGGGACTTCTCATTTTGAAAAATATCAGGGGAAATATAGATGGTCCTTTTACATGATACCAATATCCCACACAAACATACTCTGATACTGAAAGTAGATTATCTCATGTGTCTTCATATCATTAATTATTTATGAAAGTAACTTTATCCAAATGACTTTTACAAATTCTACCCTAGAGAAAGATATCACCTTCCTCTCTCCATGATAATATGTCTAGTACTGATGTGAAACTCATCACATCTGACTAACCAATAAGAGACCCTACACACTTCTGGGGATCATATAAAAAAGAAAAAATATATATATCCTCTATAATACACTCATTATCTATATAAAAAATTCTTCCCTAATTAATTTTCATACCCTACTGATAAATAGCATGCAACATAATCTTCCATTGACCATCACCCTTAGTCAGATCAACCCTAAAATGATCAACCCGGCCAGTCTGTAGAACGTCCACATCCTATATCCCACACAGATGAATACTAGGATCCATAGCTAAAATAGAATCTAGTATTTCCTAATCCAAGTAGTATTTCATTTTCATGAAATATATTAATTAACATTAATCTATTTTACTAATTTTTTTCATTTTGACATTCCCCAATCAACGCAATTTAAACAATAATGGCAACCATCAGGATGCATGTTCCTCTTATATGCCTTCACTCTGTAAGAAATCTCATCCCACATAGTCACTCAATATGATCTAACTCCGTGAAATGGATCATGTAAACCCTAAAATCCCATTTTCTAACCCATTTCCTTGTGCTATGTAACACCCATAGGTCAACAAGAACTATTTTTATAAAAACTCATGCATTCCTCTCTAGGCCTACCTTCAAACATCACACTATCTCTCAATAATTAGCTATTATTCCACTCTATGATGACCACTCCCTCTTGGGATACACATCCTGGGTTGTAAATGATGAGAGGTAGGTAATGAACCATGAGACCGACCTCTATTAGGCCTTGGGACGACGAGTAGCACTAAGGGTGCAAAAATATCTTCTTATTGGAAGAATTAGAATTTGTAATGAAACAAGAATAAGAGATAAAATGTATAATGAAAAACCATATCTCTGACATATGTAAAAGAAAACCAAATACCATCCAAAAATTAATGTTTAAATAAAACTGATAAAAATAAAATTATCCAATGTAAATACCCAAAAATAAAACTATAGTATAAATACAACAACTTTACCATGGTCTGATCTAGTAATTTAAATTATAGTCTATATATTATTCTTGTAAACCTTTAAATAGTTCTATATATATAGGATTACAATACATGTATACTAAATAGGGAAAAAATGATGATCATATAGATTTAAAATGAGAATAATAATTAACCCATAAGAATAAAATAGAAAAAAATGTTTGTTCACATGCATATTTTGTTTAATTTTATTTCATATGATTTGATTGGATTACTTTTCCTCTGTATTTTGATGATATCGTAATTTATGTTATTTGTGTTTTTTCAATTCTTATCCCATTGGAAAGATAATATATTTATCTATACATTATTATTTTATGTTGATGTTCAAAAATTCTTATATATTTCTTTAAAAATTAAATGAAGTTGTTGTTATAGTTTTAGAAAATTAAAATTCAACTATTTTGAAATATTTTTGTATTTAAATTACATCCACTTCTACATTAATAATATTTTTATTATCCATTATTCTATATAAATATAAAATGCTAATCTAGATTTCAAATTTTTATATCAATGTATGAAAATTTCATTTGAAAGTTTTTTTAATTACATAAAGTTACGTATGCTGTTTTGTAGTAGCATGTTTTCTAAAAACGTTTTTAATATTTTTTTTTATGATTTGTGATATGAATTTATCGAAATTAATTGAATATTTTTTGTTGTAATGATAAATGTTTTTAATAGATATAATTAGTTTCGACCAAAGTTTTTATCTTTTATTAAGAGGGCATAAAAATTTCTTGGTGTTTGTCAAAATATTTTGTCCAGATTGTTTCATGATGTTATGGTTTACTGGTCATGAATAGTTCAAAGTATGGTTCATTAAACTATGTTACTAATCAATCCACAATGAATGGTGTGGAAATCGTGTGTTATTGTTCATCTTCCCTATTCTAAATTACCATTCATTTCACAAAGTATGGTATAGAAACTATATGTTACTATTTCTCATCCCTACATTACGTTACTATTCATTCTAATGTTATTGTTCATTTTGATGTTACTATTCATCCCATGAAATTTTTTTAAAATTTATTTTCTACTTATATATGGAATAATTTTGAATTATTTTTTATTTTGGAAAAAATTATAATTAATTATAAGTATCCTAATCAATTTTTTTTAAATGTTTGTATGTTGTATTTAGCGAGAAAATTAATAAATTCTTGCATCATCTTTTACAAATAAAATTGGATGTTTCAAAATTGATTAAATTTAAAATGATTGAATTTAATTTCAGAATCTACTACTAGTTTTTGAGATCTATTTTGACTAATTTTAAATGATTATAAATTGATTTAAAATTCTTTTTTAAATCATTCTATGGTTTTATTATTCTGAGGATTTTATTGGATGAATTATTCATGATATTTTGATATCTTTTATTAGATATGTATTCTATAGGAATAAAGAAGCAACAATGAAGATATTTTTATGGATATATTTATGCGAGCCTGTGACTCCAATTATTTTGAATATCCAAAGGTATTAGAACTGTTACAAATACTATATATTTTATTCTCTATATATATCATTCTCTCTTGCAGGTAAATCAATAAAATTACATTAAAAAGAGAATGTGTTGTGATCTTTGAAAAATAAGTTTATTTTCAATTCCCTCTAACACTCTGCTTTACCACCTAGTTGTTCTCTCAAGTTTTGAATTAATTCTGATTTAACTAACATTATATTGACAACACTTGCTGAAATAAATCTCAAGAACATGTACCTGTGCTTTAATTTTTATCTTCTCTTTCAACTAGATCTGAGTCAGTAACACTACTTCCCATCTCTTAGATGCACTCTATTTTTTCTGTTTATTATTTTGCACACAATAGCTTTATTTGATATTTGTTCCTCAGTTTGGGACTCCTAGTTTCTAAAGTCAAGATCATAGTGTTGTGACTACTTGTATCTAATGTCAAGACTGTTTGGGTTTCAGATTCTAGTGTCTAAAGTCATGTTGTAATGGTTGTGAATCCCCACACAAAAGTCATTCTCATGCTTATCTCTCCATTAAGAAAAGGAATTTTTAATTAGCTTTTGATTCCCCATTGAAAATCAATTTTTATTGCACATGTATCTATCGCCGAGTAGAGAGGTATAAGAGTAGTGTATTCCTACTTTGGACTGAAATAATTTAAAAAACATCCTTCTGTTATTTAATTTTTTTCTTCTGCTAAATAAACTTTATAATTAACAGTGATAAATAATTTAATTAATCGATTCATTTGATTAGAATTTAATTTATGGTCTATTTACCCCACCCCCCTCAAGATCATCTTCCATTACCTTGTCTGACCTCAGAATTTGTATTAGAGGATAACCTTATTATGAATAATGTTTCTATATATTTATATTTCTAAATACCAATTATTGGTATGATTGGTTGTTTCTTCAAGAATTTATCCAACCATTTTTTGAGCCTTATTTTATATTTTATTATGTTGTCCTATTTCTAGACCTCACAGTCTATGGATAAGAATATTATAAGATGGTTTGATTGAACCCGAATGATGTTGGATTCCTCAAGAGCCACCACATTTTGATGGAAATGATTATGGATACTAGATATCTTGAATAGTTGCATACCTCAAATAGTTTAGCACTAAGAAATGGTCTATCACGTCCAAACAATACACACTGTCGAAAACTAACCCAGATAATCTTACAGAAATTGAAGCTACTAGATATGTTTTTAATTACAAAGATGATAATATTTTATATTATGATTTTAACAAAAGTGTTTTTAGACATTTTTATTCATGCAAATAACTCATGTTATTTGGAAGATTCTACTAGTTACTCACCTTGGATATGAAAAATTGATCCACAACAAGCTTGGAATGCTTCGTGTTGAGTATCAAGACATCTATATGGGTGATATTGAAACTATGAACCAAATGTTCCATAGATTCACAGGAATTGTGAAGTGAATAAATTCACTTAGGGAATCACTGTAAAACCTTTTACTTATTGAAATATTCCTATGAGCATTACCAAATAAATGGAATGCAAAGAAGGTTTCCATTAACGAAAACATCAACATCAAAGATTACACACTTGATGAATGGATTGGATCACTAATCAAATATGAACTGGAACTGGAGAACACAACTTATTAGGAGAATATAAAAAGAAAAGGTGTAGATTTTAAGTATGTAAGTTCTATTTCTAAGGAATATTCTGATTCTGATCTACATATATTGAAATATATTACATGGCTTAGATTGTAACAGGATTATACAGAAGAAAGAAAAATAAAGGATTCAAAGGCTAGTTTAGAAGAAACCCTCCAAAAGAATATTATAAGGGAGATAAGAAAGGTGATACAAATTAAAATTGTTCAGAAGTAACTTTTAATGAGTGAAATAAGAAAGGTCATATCATAACTGGTTTCCCTAAACTAATGAATAATGAAATATACAAAAAGAAAGATAGAAATGCATTGATAACCAGGTGGATTTGTGCTGAAGAAACTGATTCTAGTGAACAATCAGAAAATGAAAAAAATGCTAACTTATTCTTCATGGAATCATAGGATAAGGTTAGTAATTCTAGTTATTATTCGGAATGTTCTGATTTAGAATGCGAATATGAATACCCCAATTTTTTTAATTAATCAATGAAATTTACTGATTAAGAAAATATATTTTCAAAGCGTATGATTTCAATAATAAACAAAAAGAAGATAATGAAAAACTTATTACTGAAAATAAATTAACTTTTCAATAAATGAAAAAGTTAACCAAAACAGCTTCTTCTTCTCATTCAACAGTTTATGATAATTTGAAAACTGCTCAAGATTTGAATGAGAATTTGAAAAAGGAATTTTAATGTCTTAAATAAGATTTATCTTCTTTAATTAATTGTCCTGAAAAATATCTTGAGATGATGTTTTTGAGTAAAACTTATAAAAATAAATATGAATTTGGTAATTATTTATTATTACCTCAAATGTAAAAACCCTATTTTGTTAAAAGTAAAAATTTCTTTACATCAAATGTTACTTTATTTAAATATAGGATGAATGGTCATTATGCCAAAGAACGATCAGTTAGATTTAAACAATCATTGGTCATTACACAACTAATATTTCTAAATCCTTTTTATCAAGAGTACATAACAATACATGTTTAAATTCTATATGACTAACTAATAATTATATTACAAATCCTATTGGACCCAAATTATATTTGGTAACAAATTTGACAAGTAATTGATTTTTTAGGAAAAATGACCTAGATGTCTCCAGAACAACATATGGTAAATGGATAGTGGATGCACTTGGAATATGACCAGATACCCATAAATTTTTACCTCTTAAAACACATGTGATAGTGGCACTATTACTTTTGGAGATATGTGAAAAGGCAATGTAAAGGAATTTGGTAATGTTGGAATTCTAAATTATACATTTATTTGAAAAGTTTTATATGATGAAGTTTTAAAACATAATTTAATAATTATATCACAATTATATGATGATGGAATGGATGTTAAATATAAAAATGATATATGATTAGTATTTAATGTTGTTTCATTATTATTTTTTTCTAATAGATATGATAATATTTATATTATTAATTTTGATGAACTAACTATCAGTATGTAAAGTGTTTGAATACAATAAAAAATGACAGCATCCTTTGGAACCGATGATTATGTCATGTTAATTTTAGAATGATTCATAAGATCTCAAATCATGAGAATGTTTTACAGCTTTCTTCTTTGAAGAATGAACAACGTAATGTTTGTGATGCTGACATGAATGGGATGTAACATGAAAATTATTTTAGACCTATCAATCAGATAAGTAGTAATATGCCTTTATAGTTAGTACATCATGATTTATTTGGTCCAACTCAAATTTTTATCCTTTGTGTAAAGGAATATACATTAGTTATTATTGATGATTATATTAGATTTACTTTGGTATATTTTCATTCTCATAAAAATTATACTATATTTAAATTTACTTCTTTTTGTAAATTAGATCAAAATTAAAAATTTTGTATCATTATATATATTTTTATTGAAAAAAGAGGTGAGTTTCATAATTTAGATATATGAAAATTCTTTGAAAATAATGGATATTTTCATAATTTATCTGCTCCTACAACACCACATCAAAATGGTGTTATAGAAAAGAAAAATATAACTCTATTTTAAATGGATCAAACTATGTTATGTTAATTTAATCTTCATATATACTTTTAGGATGATGCTATTTTTGCTATAAGTTATATTTCAAATAGAATTCATATTTTTATATTTCTAAAGCAAAATCCTTATGAATTATTCAAAAATAATATGTCTACTTTTGGTTATTTTAGTGTTTTCAACTATAATGTTTTTATTTTAAAGTCAAAATATAATTTAGATAAATTTGATGGAAAATTTATGAAGTTATTATTCATGGTTATTATAATATTAATAAATCTTAAATAGTTTATAATAAAATAATTATGGTTATTAAATAATCCCATCCTGTTATGTTTGATGAAGATAATTTTAAAATAAAATTTTTTTCTAATATTATTGATGATGAGTTTAGAGAGTTAAATTTTGGTGGAGATATTCCTCAAGATAAGAGTGAATTAATTGAGCGGGAACATAATCCTTATCGACCTAATCTAAGATCATGGAATATTCAAAATGATCATGTTGTTCAAAGTGTAACTGGGAATGTTGAATTTTGGTGTCACAACCCTAAATTATATTCTAAATTAAAGTTCCAATTCATCTTTTACTTCTAATTTTGTTCATGTAATTATTACTGATGCTTTCATTGATGAAAAATAGATTATTACTATGTAATATGAATTAAATCAGTTTTTTATAAATAATGTTTGGACTTTGGTATAATTTCATGATGATAAGCAGGTAATTGGAACTAAGAGGATCTTTAGGAAAAAGCCGAATGAATCTAGAGAGATTATAAAAAACAATGCTATATATTTTTCTCAAGGATAATCTCAAGAAGAATGTATAGACATTGAAATTAATTTTCACCTGTTTCGAGGTTAGATGCAATTATAATTTTGAGGGATTTTGTATGTTTTTGAGGATTTAAATTATATCCAATGGATATAAAAATTAAGTTCTTAAATCTTTCTATAATTGAAGAAGATTATGTTTCTCAACCCATTGGTTTCAAAAATGAAAATTTTCTCATCCATATTTTTATATTATCTAAATCTTTATATAGTCTCAAATAAGCACCTCTTGTTTGGTATTAAATAATTTCTTTATTTTAATAAAAAAAATTCAAGAAATCAAATTTACATCCCACAATTATTATTAAAATAACTTATAAGTATATTTTAATTGTTCAGATCTATGTTGATGATATAAATTTTGAATCATCTGGTGAAATACATTGTAATGATTTTTCTTCTTTGATGTTTTCTGAATTTTACATCACTTTAATGTGAGAATTAATGTTCATTATTTGACTTCATCATTTTCAATGTAAAGATAGAAATTTTTATAACTAATCTATGTATGCTAATGATTTAGTTAAATGATTTGGTCTTGATTCCCCAAAATCTATGAAAACTGCTATGAGTAAAAAACTACAATTATATAGTAATTCATCTAAGAAATTAGTTTATTTTACAATTTATAGTGGAATGATAGGTAGTTTTCTATATTTAATTGCATCAAGACCCAATATCATTTTCAGTGTTTGTTTATGTGAAAGATTTCCAACTGATCTTAAAGAAAGTCATATTAAATCTTTAAAAATAATAATTACATATATTAAAGAAGTAGTTGATTTTGGTTTATTTTATCCAAAACATAAATGTTTGGATTTAAAATCATATTCTGATTCTGATTTAGGAGGATGAAGAATTGAAAAAACAAGCACATAGGGTATGTTTCATTTTAGGGGGAAATTTTTAATTTCCAAGGCATCTATGAAACAATTATCTGTTGCTTTATGTACTATAGAATCTATGTATATATTTACTTCTAGTAGTTATGCCCAATATTTATGTATTAAGAATATCATATCTTATTTTTGGTGGTTATCTTGATAACCTACTTATTTATAGTGATAATACTTCTACAATTTCTCTTTATAAAACCCTTTAAAGAATTATAGAACAAAACATATTCTCTTATATTCTATTTTAATTTATATCATGTGAATAAGGATGATATTGTTTCATAATTTATCCCTTATAAAAACCATCTTGCAGATATTTTTACAAATCCTTTATACTCTACTCAGATTGAGAAAATTAAATTTTTTCTTATTATGTTGGAATTTTAAATTTTGATTTTTTGTATTTTTTTAGGGGGAGCTTTTTTCACTTTTTGTTTATTTACCAAATGGGGGAGAAGTTTTTTGGATAAATAAGCTGGTATTGGGGAGAAATATTATTGTTTTAACTATTTTAAAAAATTATTTTATGGTTTAAATGTTTTGTTTTTATAATCCCAAAAAGCCGGAGATTGTTGTGCATGTGTATATTTCCTTCAATTTGATTTCATGTGATTTTTTTTACTAAATTTCCTTCATATTGTGATGATATCATAATTTTTTTATTGATATTTTTGATATTCTTATCACATTTGATGGATAATATATTTATTTATACATTATTTGTTAATGAAGAAGATTGAAAATACTAATCTCCTTCTCCAAAAATTCAATGAATTTGTTACTTTGGTTTTAAGAAATTCTAAATTTCACTCTTTTAAAACATTTCGATATGTATTTTTCTGAAATTTCTACAATAATCTAATTTTCATGAAACTGATTCAATGTAATGATAATAAGATTATCTTTATTTCCATAGTTTACATCAATGTCTAAAAATATCAATTGAAAGGAGTTTTAATTACTTGATGTTATGATATGCTATTTGGTAGTAGCAGTTTTTCCAAAATAGTTTTAATTCTGTTGGTTTAGGAATTTTTTATCTCTATATGTTAGTTATAATTGATTTGTTTGTAAAGTTAATAATATTTTCTAAAAATCATTAGTTTTGACCAATGACTAAATTTGATGTTAAGATCCCTTAAAATTTCATTGATGTTTGTGAAAATATTATGTCCAGATGTTTTCATGAATGTATGGTTTACTATTCATGAATAATGCAAAGTATGGATGATTATTTCTATGTTACACTTCATTCTACAATGTATAGTTTGGAAACCATAATTTATTGTTCATCATCCCTATACTATGATACTGTTCATTCTACAATGTATGGGTTTTCAACGATATGTTATGGTTCATCATCCCTACACTACATTATGGCTCATTTTGATGTTACTTTTCATTCTAATGTTACTCTTCATTCTGAAGTTACCTATCATTACGAAGTTACTGTTCATTCCATGCAATTATTTAAAAATTACTTTTCTAATTATATATGTATAATATTTGAATTATTTTGTTGGGTAAAATTTCTCATTAATTATAAGTATCATAATTAAAATGTTTTTAATGTTTTTAGTGATATATTTATAGTGAGAAATTAATAATTTTTCTCACCATTTTTTACAAATAAATTTAGACTTTCCATACTTTTCTAAATTCAATATGCCTGAATATAATTTCATAATTTTTACCTGTTTTTATGAACTATTTGGACTATTTTTAATACATTTTGAATGGATTAAAATTCATTTTTAATTCTTTTAATGGTTTTATTATTATGGAGATTATATTGGAAGACTCATGCAAAATATTTTGATTTCATTTATTAGATATTTATTCTACTAGAATTAATAAGCATTTGTGCTGCTATTTTCAGGGAGATATTTTTTAGAGCTCTTGACTCAATTAATTTTCAATATCTAAAGGATTCTTAACTACTATACATGTTATATATTTTATTGTATATATATATATCATTCTAATTTATAGTCATATCAATATAACTGAAATACAAATACAAAGTATTGTGAACATTGAACATGATTTGCATTTGAAACGTCCTATGACACTTTTCTTCACCATCTTCTTGTTCTCTCAAGTGCAGAATCAATTATTATTTGACAACAGTTGCATTGATGAGACATAATGATCTAAACCTCAAGAACTAGTATATGTGCTTTATTGTGTATCTTCTCTTTAATCTCTTTCTTAGTCTTTAAAACAAAATCAAATCACTCCCATGAACATTATTTTTTTTATTTATTCTTTTGTAATAAAAATCATTGTTTAAATTCATTTTTCCCGGGTTGTGACTCTTGGATTCTAATGTTAGGATCTTAGGGCAGTGAATCCTTATATCTAAAGCCAACAATGTTTGGGTTGTGACTCCCAGTGTCTAATATCAGGTTGTAAGGGTTGTGACTCTCCACAAAAAAATTAGTTTCATGGTTATCCCTCTACTAGAAAATTATTCTGTACTTGAGTTATGATTCCCCATTAAAAATTATATTTATGTAACATGATATCTTGATGGATAGAGAGGTATAAGTGTATAGTGTGTCACTTTGGTCCAAACTACTACAAAAAAATACTAGATTTATTTACTTTCTCTTCTGCTAATTAATAAAAATAATTAACCTTGGTAAATAATTTAAATAATAAATTCATTTGATTAATACATTTAATCTGGTTTATTCACCCCCCCCCCCTAGACGAGATGCAATTACCTTGTCCTACATAACACAAAACGTCACATAATGGGTAGGAATACCATAACCCTAATGTCAGCAATGAACTCTCACCAAATAACACAATCCAAATAATATAATATAATATAAATCACATCAATGATAGCATACCTCGAACCACTTTCCCACTGATTAGATGCACTCGCACCCTAATGGATGATGTTCTAGAACTACCACCTCCTCCAAATATACCACATCACATCTCACCCTCACACACACAATGCCCACACACAGCAGGGCCTCACAACACATACCACAAACACACCTGAGAATGTCAACACATCCCATTTGAACACACATGTACCTAAAAAACATCAAATCTCATACCAATGACTCTTAGATTACCACCACAAAACCTTTCCCGAATACACATTAGACACCACACAACTACTCATCCCAAATACATCTTCGACCACACATCACATCACATCCCAAAGACACTTTTAATACCACATCTCATCACATTCTACCTGAAGAATCGTGGAATTTCATAAAATTGAAGAGGGAGCAAGGTAGTGGGGGTGAAAATCCATTAATTATCCCTCCAGTATATTGGGAATGAAAACCATTGTGTGACCCTGTGGGTGTTTTTAACAAAATGATCAATGTGGGTGTGGTGTGTATAGAAATAAAAAATAAAATAAAATTGTATATATATATATATATATATATATTATAGAACACATAATCCCATCATATAGGTTCTAATATAAACAACAAAATCACAAAACTATCACCATGGAGGCCACCACTAAATGAATTTATTACTATCTACCATAATCTTCTCAGAAGGTGAAGAGCTCTGATAATATATTGAGGATTAACACTTCCTCAACATTTAAAATATATTATTTTTATTATTTTTTATCTACCAAATTTTATAACACTTTCCATCATTATATTATCAATTGACAAATTTCTATCCCATTGACCAAACCAACCCATGCCATTACAAACATTATTAAACAATAATTTATTTCATCACCACCTGGTCTTCTTGCAGAAAGAATCATTATATCAAAATAAAACAATCACCCACAAAAAATATCACTTATCCACCCTAAAACCATGGATGAAAAACCACATTTCATCACACACCATTATTACAACCACACTTCATCGTCCTACATGCACAACCTTAGATCACAGCGCATAGAAATTGTTTTATATATTTATAAAGGGGTTTTTATCACATTCCATTATATTTTAGGTATCTTATCATTAAAATAATAATATAAGGGAAATAATTTCAATACTAACAGTATGAGTTATTAATAAATTACCATTTAGGGCGATAGGAAGAAAAATCACAAAAAAAAATAATATATCTAGTTCAATGAAATCCCCCAAAAAACACAATTTTCAGTGTGGCATTAAGACAAAACAATCTACACTATCAAAAATAATACTAAAGTTGAAAATGTATTCTAATCAAACCCTATGTTCTATTTCAATTTCATGTATGTATTTATTTGTTATTAATTGATCCAAGACAACCATAATCCCTAGATAATCAAATGTAAAACCCTAAAACAAGATACACAATAATGAGAACTTAAGGAATCCATACCTAAATGAAGATTTGTCAACTCGTTATGTGCCGCAGGGAGAATAAGAATTCATGAAAACCTCAATCGCACCATGAGGAACCACATATCAACCAACAAAACATAAAAAATCCATCAAAACACAACCCAACTGTCACGACCTGTCCTCAGAACCCGTGTCGTGACTACCCCAAACCCGCCTTCCAAATGATAGGGGCTGGCGACTAGCACCAAGGTGTAAATCCCAACAAAAAGTGGAAGGCATTGCCTTTATAAAGTAAACAAACACCACAGAGTAAGCCAGCAGAAGTAAACACTAAGTAAAATAGGGTACAATAGTAAGTGTGGAAAAATATGCGGGTTGGAATACAAACCCAAACTGAAAATAAAGTACAACTGGAATGAAAGTACAACAACTGAAATGTAAAGCATCAATGTTGAGCCATCCACCGTAAATCCCACCTGAAGGGTGGGTAAAAATAATCTCCTTAGCTCCTTGGTCCAGCTTTCCACTCCGTGTACATCCCGCCCAGTGGTCCACCTCCAGGTAGAGACTCGCTCCGCAAGCATCAACCACGATCAGCGTTGTCCGTCGTCTGCATCCAAAACAACGTAGTGCGGGCATAGCCCGTGCAGGGGTGAGTAAACGCAACTCAGTAGGGACCCCGAGACCCCTGAAGGTCTCCTAGAATCCACAAAGGATAATTCACATAGGAAAGATACAATCATGAAGTAACAACCAACACTACTTAGGTATATGCCCATACATATACCTAAGTCATCAATTCCAGTTCGTCTCCAACATCCGAGCCCAAGTTCAATCACGTCCACATAGGATAGTACAACCCAATCCACACAGGAATGAAAAACCCAATCCACATAGGAAATAAAGTCAATCATATCGAAGATAATGATTGAAAATCAAGACTCATCTCACATAGGTATACTTCTTCGTAAGGTGATAGAGATGATCAGATGTAGCCTCTGATCCATCTAAGCTGGGACCCACGTAGGATACTAAATCAGCTAAGCTGATGGACCCACTTAGGATACTAGACCAGCCACTCTGTCGGACCCACGGAGGATACAATTACAGAGTCGATACAGTCGGACCCACATAGGATACAAGAATAGTAGTCATGTACTGTCAGACCCACATATGATACAAGAACAGTAGTCGTCATCGTCGAACCCACGGAGGATTTCAGTACGGTCATCGATGCGGTCGAATCCAGGGAGGATCCTAGTACATTCGTCGTCACTACCGAACCCACGAAGGATTTCTGTGCAATCGTTGTCGCTGCCGAACCCACGAAGGATTTCAGTGCAGTCGTCGTCGCAGCCAGCTCTAGGGTTCCCGCACACAGCATGTTTGTTTCCGAGAGGGTCCGCTCCACGAGCCAAGGGGTTGATACATCAACTGAAATGTAGTCTGGAGTTTATGTATCCCAAAGTTTCGTCTCGTCGATAGGAACTCAACACGATTGACACCGCGTCAATCGGACGCCCTGTCTGAGAGTTATTAGCTTTTTCGTCCTAGGGGCCCGGTTTGTTTTTAAGTCAAAACCAACCCGACCATACTCCAACTACATCCAAACTCGAGCGGAGTAAGCCAAAAGGTCTGTCTCGCTAAGAGGAACCCAATATAGTCGACGACACCTCAATCGGACGTCCAGAGTTCAAGTTATAGGTGTTTCCGCTCCAAGGGCCCGGTTGGTTTTGTGTTCGAACCAACCCGGTCGTACCCAAAGTTCTCCAAAAACTTGAGTGTAATAAACTGAAATGACCGACTCTATCCAAAGATTGCATCGCAACTGACGATACGTCGATCGGAGGTACGTAGCCCAAGTTACGGGTGTTTGAATGAACCTCTCCAATTTTAGGGGATTTGGGGGCCGGACCGACCCGGCCCGAGACCCCCTGGGTCGACCCGACCCGGGTCCGGGTCCAGCCCATAAGGGCGCGGCCCGGCCCGGCGTGGCCCGGCCCGGTGCGGCCAGTGCTGTCTGACACGGGCACGGCCCGCGTGGCCAGCGGCTCGACCGTTTTGCCGAGCGGGATGCGGAGGGGGACGCTGCCCCCCCCCCCCCTTGATTGAAGAAACGGCCCCCACGAGGGGGCCCACCTCTTGGCCAACCGAGGTTTATGACCCCCGTTTCATCCGAAATGGCCGGCCCGGCTGGCTAGCCGGTGATGCCGCCGTGGGACCCCGCGTTCCCACCCCTCTGAAGTGCCGGTGGCTGGCGGTTCTGGACGCCCCTCCTTGCACCGCTGCATCTTTAAGCCATGGCATTGTCCGACTGGCGCAGTGCTATGGCGCCGCACCCCTCCACTGTGGCCCCTCTATGGTTGCGGCCCCCTTCGGCCCCAATGGCGCGGCGCGACAGTGCCGCGCTCCTTTTCCACGGTAAAATTCCTCTTCCCCGCGTGGTGTCGTTTCACCATGTCGACTTCGTCCCAAACCGCAACGAAGAGCATCAACAAAGGGGGGAGGAGGAATGGACGTGTTCGTGCGGTCTAACCAACTCCCGTTAATTTCATAATAGGTGGATGAAATAAATCAACATCGTCAAGCGAACACAAATTTAATCCATTAAATTTGGACTTAAAACCCCTACCTTGAAGAAGTCGTCGAACGAGGATCATCGCGGGAAAAAGACGTCGCGGAAGACGGCGTCACGGAACGAGGCTCCATAAGCATCGTCGGTGTTCACCCAATGAAGGATGCAGTGTGTCGTCGTTCTCTGAAGAAGGCATCTCCCACCGGCTACGGAGAGGAGAGGAGACGTTACGGCGATCTCCCCTTACGGTGATGGAGTTCTTCGTCGTAGACTCAGCGTTCATCGCGTTTTTCGATGAGGAAGAAGATGTTCTTCATAGCGCAAGAGTTCTCTTCCTTGTTCCACACAACGAATCTGCCAACAATAAAATAAGACTTTGTCTTATTTTACCCACACACACACATTCCAACATTAATTTGAAAATCAAATTGAATTCCCAAATTAATTAACGTGCATTGTCCAATTAAATAGGCGTTTTGTTGGCCTGTAAATTAATGTGCAAGAGTTACGAAATAATTCCTAGAGGGGAAATAGATGGTTTGTTGGGGAAAATTGAAGGTGGTGGGGGCTTGTGTGGGCCCCACCCCAACTTCCATGCATCTTCCCTTTCCACAACGCTTAACCATCGATAAAGAAATAAAAATAAATTGTAAAACAATTTTTATTTTTATTCCTCACATTTTTAACATCTCCTCCCGAAGAAACGCAACTCCAGGAAAAGTCTTCCTAAGAAATTACCGATGTTGCGGTTTCATCGATGCCCTCAGATTTCGATTCCAAGCACCGGTTCAAAAGTTCGGAAAATCTGCTCGTTCGTTCACTGAACGTACCCGAGCTAAACATTGGATAAAGATTCCAGGCACACCGGGCCTCAGAATCAGGTGCTGTCAGAAACAGCGCACTCGTAAAATTCAAAATAAAATTATGAAAAAAATTTCCCTTGAAATTTACGGGTCTTTACATTACTCCCACATCAGGGATTTACGTCCCCATAAAGATACATCACAAACTTGGGAAACAAATGAGGGTACTAAGAACACATCTGAGCCTCCCGATCCCAAGTGCTCTCTTGTAGGTTCCCGTGCTACCACCTGATGCAAACTAGAGAAATCGATGACCCACGTAGAACCCACTCATGTTGATCCTCGATCTCCACCGGGACCTCCACAATAGTCTTCCCATCGTCAATGACCAACTCCCCATGGTCGATGATATGCGTCGGGTCGTGCACGTATCTCCTCAGCTGAGATACATGGAAGACGTCGTGCACCCTGTGCAAATGAGGTTGTAGATCCCGACGATAATCCACATCGCCTGTCCTACTGAGAACCTGGAATGGTCCAATGAGGCACGGAGATAACTTTCCACCTCGGCCAAATCTTTGTAATCCACGTTGAGTTGAGACCCGTAAGAAAAGGTGGTCGCCATCCTAGAACTCTACTGGTCTCCGCCTCCTGTCAGCATAAGACTTATGTCGGCTCTGGCCTATCCTCATATGCTCCTGGATGACTTGGACCTTCTCTGTCGTGGTCGGGACCATCTCTGGTCCAACAAGTACTGATTCCCCAGGGTCTGTTCAGCACAATGGTGATCTGCAAGGTCGGTCATACAATTCCTCATATGGTGCCATCCCGATGGTGGAGTAGTAGCTGTTGTTTTACGCAAACTCCACCAAGGGTAGGTGATCCTCCCAACTGCGACCGAAGTCGAGGATACATGCACGGATCTTTTCCTCAAGATTCTGAATGTTCCTCCCCGTTTGACCATCTATCTGGGAGTGGAAGGTGGTGCTTAGACGTAGCTGCGTCCTGAATGCCTCCTTCAACCCCTTCCAAAGCCGGGATGTAAAGAGAACACCTCGATCAGAGATGATAGATGATGGAACACCATGAAGCTGTACAATATTCTGAACGTAGAGTCTTCCCAAGATCTCCACTGATCCCTGCTCTATAATGGGTAAGAAGTTTCCCAACATGGTGAGTCGGTCGACAATCACCCAAATGGAGTTGTGACCTCTAGAAGTACGTGGCAGTCCAGTCATGAAATCCATATATATCCCATCTCACTTCCTCTACAGGACCTCCAAGGGCTGTACCAAGCCTGTTGGTACCTGGTGCTCCACCTCCACCTACTGGAAAGTGTGGCATCGAGAAAAAAACTCTTCTAAAGCCTTCTTCATACCCGGCCACTAGTTCTGTCGTCTGAGATCCTGTTACATCTTCACCACTCCTAGATGTACCGCTAAAGGGGATGTGTGAAACTCCCTCAACACCTCATCCTGTAAAGCAGCTGGTACCATGGTACGTTCTCTGAAAAGGACGTTGTGCTCTCCTCCAATAGAGAATCCATCAGGTGCTTGTTCTGAGGATATCTGTGCATGCCGCGTCTCACAGTAAACGTCGCCATGCTGCGCCTCTCTAACCCGCTAAAGAAGTGGGGGAGTGACTGTGAGTGACTGAAGTAAGGATGCTCCATCTCTATCCATGAAGGATATCTGCAAAGCGGCTAGCTACTCTATCGCCTCCCCAAGCAGGTGAATGCTCGTCCACCTGCTGAGAGCGTTGGCTACTACGTTCCCCTTTCCAAGAGTATAGACTATCTCAAAGTCATAGTCCTGGTGGAACTCGAGCCATCATCGCTGTATTAGGTTCAGGTCCTTCTGTGAGAAGATGTACCAGAGACTTTGGTGGTTAGAATAGAGTGTAAAGTGTTCGCCCATCAGATAGTTCCGCCACATCTTCAGAGCGAATACCACTGCTGCTAACTCCAGGTCATGGGTAGCGTAGTTCTGCTCATGCTGCCTCAACTATCGTGATCCATAGGCGATCACTTCCCGCTCCTTCATCAGGACACATCTGAGTCCAGTCTCTGATGCGTCACAGTAGACTATGTACCCCACTCCCTCCTCCGATCGCCTCATGATATGTGCGCTGGTCAATCTATGTCTCAGCTCATGGAATCTATATTGACATCTATCTGACCACACGAAGGGTTTCCCATTATTCATCAAGGCTGAAAGTGGTGCCGCAACTTTGTATAAGTCTAGAAAAAATCTCTGGTAGTACCCAGCTATCCCCATGAAACTCCGCACCTCCGTCACGCTCCTAGGTGGATCCCAAGATAGCACTTCCTCGATCATCGAAGTATCCACCGCATCTCCCGCCTCAGATATGATGTGTCCCAAGAAGTGAAACCTCATATAACTAAAACACACACTTCAAGAGATTACCATAAAGCTAGTGCTCTTGGAGTGTGCCCAGTACAACCCACAAGTGTTAGGTGTGCTCCTCCTCAGAGGTCAAGTATATCAATATGTCATCGATGAAGACCACGACAAATCGATTGAGGTAAGGCTTAAAGATCTTGTTCATGAGGCTCATGAACACTAATGGAGCATTGTTTATGCCAAAAGGCATAACCAAGAACTCATAGTGGCCATACCGACATCTGAAGGCCATCTTCTGCACGTCCTCATCCCGAACTCTGAGCTGATGATAGCCTAACCTGAGGTCTATCTTCGTGAACCACTGTGCTCCCTTGAGCTGGTCAAAGAGGCCTTCAATCCTTGGTAGTGGATACTTGTTCCTCACAGTCAACTAGTTTAGGCGACGATAGTCGACACATAGTCGCGAGCTCCCATCTGCCTTCTTGGCGATCAATATCGGGGAAGCCAAGGGTGAAACACTAGGTCAGATGAATCCCTTGCCCTACAAGTAATCCAGCTGTACCCGTAGCTCTCGAAGCTCAGCGGGAGCCATCCGATATGCTGGAGTGGATATCAAGGTTGTCCCAGGGAACAAGTCAATATAAAAGTCTACCTCTCTGTGAGGAGGTAGTCCTGGAACGTCGTCAGGAAAAACGTCCACATACTGATCCACCACTATAGGAAAACTAGGACTCCGCACGTCAACTTCTCCAAGGATGAGACTATCCAACTGATGACTGATCGGTTATCCTCTCCTCTACATGAGTCCATCCTGCGCTGCTAAGGCTCCCTTCTCACTGGTGAAGGTGAACCTGCTCCCATCGGTGCGAACACACCGCACCTTGCACCTAATACAGTCGATCTGAGCATGGACTGTAGATAACCAATCCATGCCCAAGATGACGTTGTAAGGCCTCGACGCCACTACAAGAAGATCTCAACCGAAGCTATCTCTTCCTAGAGTGAGCTCACACTACCGGCACGAGTGTGTAATCGTCGAGTCTTCTCCCATATGAGTCTCTAACCGTAAGGATCGAACCAATGGCTCCGTTGTAATTTCGGATCTCCAAACAAGGTAAGCGGACATCAAATAATGACTCACCCCTATGTGTATAATAACTGAAGCAAGGGTGGAGTAGACACAGATAGTTCCTCGAATCATCTCTAGAGCACCATGGTCGTAGGCCTCCACTGCCTGAAGCTGAGCCTGCCTCTGCCCGCCAACTCCCTGTGGTCGGGGTGGACCTCCTGGTGGTGGTGGTGGTAAAGCCTCAAAGCATCGCCCACCACCTGCTGTTCGGCCAGCTCCCCTGCCTCGTTCTCCTGCTCTCTGCGGACTACCACGGTCGACCCTCTGCCTCTGCCTGCCTGGCCCCTCAACCGTCTGCAGATCTTCTGCACGGCGGGTCGGGCAGTCACGAGCCATGTGGCCCTTCCCTCCACATGCGTAGCACTGTCTGCTCCTCGGAAGGCTGGCTCTGCGCCATGTGCCCCGCACATCTGAGCCAGTGTCCTGAGTTCGTCCGCCAGATAGTCAAGTCCACCTGGACCCCTGTGACGTCCGTCGAATACTAGCTGCAGAAGACTCTACTACGTTCCATCCTGTGGTAGGTCTCGCTACTGGTGTAGGCTCAGCAAGAGAGATCTCTATGAGAAAGGCTCGCTCAAGTACTCCTGCCTGCGTCGGAATGCTGAGGGAGATCATCGATGATATGATGTCATGCCTCAGTACCTTCTCGAAGGTCTGGGCCCGAAATAATGGGTCACGTACTATGTCTGTCGAATAGTACGAGAGATCGGTAAATCTCACCGAGTACTCGACCACTGTCTTGTTGCCTTGCCGCAGCTGTAGTAGCTCCTGGATGCGCACCACACATAGGGTGGTTGGGACAAACTCTGAGCAGAAGAGTCTCTCAATGACCTTCCATAGGAGAGATGCGTCATCATGCACCTGGAGCATCAGGCTCCACCAGCTTCCTACTTCCGCGTGTAGGAGGCACGCTGCATGTATCACCATGAGGTTAGCTGGTGTCCCTACTAACCTAAAAACTCGAACTACAGCCTCCAGCCAATCCTCGGCTGCCTGAGGGTCCGTATCCCCGTGGAACCTAGGTGGTCTCTGATGCTAGAACTCATGCAGTTCACTAAACCGGGGTGCACTCTCAGTGGCTAGAGCTGGTGGAATTGGTGGCTCGACGTGTAGAGGTACCGCCGGTGCCTCCGCTGGAAAAGGGCCCTGCACCGAGGCCTCATCGCTCGGTGGGCTATCATCTCGCACAAAGCTCGAAACCCTTGCTGGCTATCATTGTGGGGACATCCTGAAAATAAACATGTGTGCCACGTTCAAAATAGTATTCCTGGTGAGATGACACAATGTAATCACAAAGAAAAATTTTTAAACACACAAGCAATCAATGTTTTCGTGCACTGAGTCAGAAATCAGAAGTCTGGGTCCTGGTGTATGGATACGGTGGCTGTCGCACCAAAACTGGACTCCCTGGACTGATCACAATACTCAATACCCGTAACAATATTTCTTCACAGAGAATAAGATCAGAGTCCTTAGTTCTGCAGTAGAACCAAACTCTTCTGATACCAATTTGTCACGACCCGTCCTCGGGACCCGTGTCGTGACTACCCCAAGCCTGCCTCCCAAAGGCCAGGGGATGATGAGTAGCACCAAGGCGTAAATCATGACAAAAAGTGGAAGGCATTGCCTTTATAATGTAAACAAACACCACAGAGTAAGCCAGAAGAAGTAAACACTAAGTAAAACAGGGTATAATAATAAGTGCGGAAAAGTAAGTGGGCCAGAATACAAACCCAAACTGAAAGTAATGTATAACTAGAAAGAAAGTAATGAAACTGAAAAGTAAAGCAGCAGCGTCGAGCCGTCCACCGGAAATCCCACCTGAAGGGTGGGTACAGATAATTCCTCAGCTCCTTGGTCCAACTTTCCCCTCCGTGTACGTCCCGCCCAGTGGTCCACCTCCAGGTACCGACATGCTCCGTAAGCCTCAACCACTATCAACGTTGTCTGTCGCCTGCATCCAACACAACGTAGTGCTCACATAGCCCATGCAGGGGTGAGTAAATGCTACTCAGTAGGGACCCCGAAACCCCCGAAGTTCTCCCAGAATCAACAAAGGATAATCCATAATGAAATGATACAATCACGAAGTAACAACCAAAACTACTTCGGTATATGCCCATACATATACCTAAGTCATCAATTCCAGTTCGGCTCCAACATCTGAGCCCAAGTTCGATCACGTCAACATAGGATAGTAAAGCCCAATCCACATAGGAAAGCACAACCCAATCCACATAGGAAAGAAAGTCAATCATATCGATGATAATGATTGAAAATCAAGACTCAGCTCACACAGGTATACTTCTTCGTACAGTGATAGAGATGATCAGATGTAGCCACTGATCTATCTAAGATGGGACCCACGTATGATACTAGACCAGCTAAGCTGTCAGACCCACATAGGATACTAGAACAACCACTCTGTTAGACCCACGTAGGATACAAGTACAGAGGTAAATAATGCGGGTCCCACGTAGCATACAAGAACAGTAGTCATATACTGCAGTACCCACATAGGATACAAGAACAGCAGTCATCGTCGTCGAACCGACGGAGGATTTCATTACGGTCTTCATCACTGCCGAACCCATTGAGGATACTAGTACAGTCTTCGTCACTGCTGAACCCACAGAGGATTTCAGTGCATTCATTGTCGCTGTCGAACCCACAGAGGATTTCAGTGCAGTAGTCGTCGCAGCCAACTCTAGGGTTCCTACACACATCATGATCATTTCTGGGAGGGTCCGCTCCACGATCCAAGGGGTTGATAGATCAACAGACACATAGTCTATATTTGATGTATCCCAATGTTCTGTATCGTCGATAAGAACTCAACATGAAATACGGCGCGTCAATCGGACACCCGATCTGAGAGTTATTGGCCTTTTTGTCCCAGGGGCTCGGTTGGTTTTTAAGTCAAAACCAACCCAGCCATACTCCAACTGCGTCCAAACCATGAGTGGAATAAGAAAAACGTTCTGTCTCACTAAGTGTAACCCAACATAGTTGACGACACGTCAATCGGATGTCCGGAGCTCAAGTTATAGGTGTTTCCGCTCCGAGGGCCCAGTTGGTTTCGTGTTCGAACCAACTTGTACATACACAAAGTTATCTAAAACCTTAATTGTAATATACCGAAATGACTATCTCGATCCAAGGATCACATCTCAAATGAAGGTGCATCGATCAGAGGTCTGTATCCCATGTTATAGACATTTGAACGAACCTGTCCGTTTTTAGGGGGTTTGGGGCCCGGACCGACCCGGCCCGAGACCCCCTATGTCGGCCCGAACCGGGTCAACTCGGCCCGGTTCAGGGTCCGGCCTATTAGGGCGCGGCCCGGTCGGCGCTGTCACACCCCGTTCCCGGGTCCCGTGTTGTGACTACACCAAGCCCGCCACCCATAGGCCAGGGGCTGGCGACTAGCACCAAAGGCGTAAATACCGACAATGGGGAAGGCATTGCCTTTATATGTAAACAAACACCATAGAGTAAGCCAGCAGAAGTAACACTAAGTAAAAATGGGTACAAAATTATGTGCGGAATGTAAATGGGCCAGAATACAAACCCAAACTGAAAGTAAAGTACAACTGGAAAGAAAGTACAACAACTGAAAGTAAAGCAGCAACGTTGAGCCGTCCACTGGAAGTCCCACTTGATGGGTGGGTATAGATAGCCTCCTCAGTACCTCGGGTCTAGCCGTCCGCTCTGTGTACGTCCTTCCCAGTGGTCCACCTCCAGGTACTCACCTGCTCCACAATCCCCAACCACGATCAGCGTTGTCCGTCGTCTGTATCCAACCAAATGTAGTGTGGGCATAGCCCGTGCAGGGGTAAGTATACGCTACTCAGTAGGGACCTTGAGACCCCCAAAGGTCTCCCAGAATCCACAAAGGATAATCCACAAAGGAAAGATACAATCACGAAGTAACAACCAACACTACTTAGGTATATTCCCATACATATACGTAAGTCATCAATTCTCGTTCGACTCCAACATCTAAGCCCAAGTTCGATCACATCCACATAGGAGTACAACCCAATCCACACAGGATAAAACAACTCAATCCCCATAGGAAGTAAATTCATTCATATCGAAGATATTGATTTAAAGTCAAGACTCAGCTCCCACATGTACACTTCTTCGTAAGGTAAAATATATGATCAGATGTAGCCACTGATTCATCTAAACTGGGACCCATGTAGGATATTAAACCAGCTAAGCTGTCGAACCCACATAGGATACAGACCAGCTACTCTACCAGACCCACGTAGGATAACAAGAACAGAGTCAAACACTGCCAGACCCACGTAGGATATAAGAACAGTAGTCATCGTTGTCGAACCCACGGAGGATTTTAGTACGGTGTTCATCGTTGCCGAACCCACGGAGGATTTCGGTGCAGTCTTCATCGCCGTCAAACCCACGAAGGATTTCAGTACGGTCTTCATCGCTGCCAAACCCATGGAGGATTTCATTGCAGTCATCATCGCCATCGAACTCACAGAGGATTTCAGTACGGTCTTCACCACTGCCGAACCCACAGAAGATTTCAGTGCAGTCATCATCGTCGTCGCAGCCAGCTCTAGGGTTCCCCCACACAGCATGCTCGTTTCCGAGAGGGTCCACTCCACGAGCCAAGGGGTCGATACATCAACCGACACGTAGTCCAGAGTTGATGTATCCCAAAGTTCCATCTCGACAAAGGGAACACAACATGATAGACGACGCGTAAATCGGACGCCCAGTCTAAGAGTTATTGGCTTTTTTGTTCTAGGGGCCCGGTTGGTTTTTAAGTCAAAAGCAACCAAACCGCACTCCAACTGCATCCAAACCTTGAGCGGAGTAAGCCAAAAAGTCTGTCTCACTAAGATAAATCTAACAAAGTCGATAGCACGTCAATCGGGTGTCTGGAGCTTAAGTTATAATGGTTTCCACTCCAAGGGCCCGGTTGGTTTCGTGTTTGAACCAACCCGGTCATACCCAAAGTTCTCTGAAACCATGAGTGTAATATACTGAAACGACCACCTCGATCCAAGGATTTCATCGCAACTAACGGTGCGTCGCTCGAAGGTTTGTAGCCCACGATATGGTAAAAAGAATGAACTTGTCCGGTTTTAGGGGATTTTGGGCCAGGACCGACCCGGCCCGAGACCCCCTGGGTTGGCCCGAACCGGGCGACCCAAACCGGGTCTGGGTCTGGCCCGTTGGCACGGCCAGGCCCAGTGGGCGTGGCCTGGCCCTGCCAGAGTGGCCCGGACCTACCGGCCTGGCCTGGGCGGCCGGTTGGCCTGGCACGGGCGCGACCCGCGTCGCCAGACAGCTCGGCTTGTCCGAGCTTTCGAGGAAAGGGGGGGGGGGGGCACTGCCCCCCTGATTGAGAACTGCGGCCCCCCACGTGGGGGCCGCTTCTTGCCAGCCCGGGGTTAGGACCCCCATATCCCTTCCGAAATGGCCCGCCCAGTCCGGCCGGCCGGTACTGCCGCCGCGGGACCCCGCGGTCTAGCCCCTCCGCGGTGCCGGCAACCGGCAGTTCCGACCCCCCATCCTTGAACCGTTGCAGCTTTGAGTCGTCGCCTAGTCCGATCGGTGCGGTACGACGGCGTCGCTCCCCTCCGACGCAGGCCCACTCTGGCCGCGGCACCCTTCACGGTTCTCCGACGTGGCACAACGGTGCTGCGGCTTTGTTCGGCCTCAACGGTACGGCGCGACGGCGCCACGCTTCTTCGCCCGCTCTTCTTTGTTTCCGCGGGGTGTCGTTGCACCAGGCTACCATTAATCGTGCCGCGACAAACACAACATCGAAGGGAGAGGAGGGTCAGCCGTGTTCGTGCGGTCTGACCTCCTCCCATTAATCTGATAACAGACGTCCATAAAATACAGATGAAGAACGACAAAGAAAAAATCCACGAACATCAATTTAAGCCCTACCTCGATGAAGTCGTCGAACAAGGTTTGTCGCGGGAAAGTGACGTCGCATAAGATGGCATCACAGAAGGAGGATCGTCGGCGTCGCAGTACATGGCATCGCGGAGAAGAGGACCATTGGTGTCGCGGTACACAGTATCGTGTCGTTGATATCTGAGGAATCAGCGTTATTCATCGTCCTTCGTCGGAGGCTGGCATTCATCATCGGTGATGGTGTGTTCTTCGCGTTCTTCAAGGGGGAAGAATAAAATCCTCAAGAGTGCAAGAGTCCTCTCTTTCCTTTCGCACAACGAATTTAACCCTCAATAAAATAAGTCATGTCTTATTTTATTATCACTCATGCATGCCATTAATTTGAAATTCAAGAAATAATCTCAATCAATTAATTGACTTAATTGAAGAGCGTTTAATATCCAAGTTAATTTTGAGAGTTGACATGGAATTTAAAAAGGGGTGTGGGTGAGTTACAAATTAAATGCACGAGAGGGAGGTTAAAAATGGATTTGAAGGGTTGGGGCTTGTATGGGACCCACTTAACTAATATCCTACCTAGTGGAGTTAGGATATTAGTGGGTCTCACTCCAACCACCAAGCATAGGTTTAATCTACCTAGAATAGAAATAAAAATTGTAGCACAATATTTTATTTCATTCTTTAGTTAAACCATTTATTTAATAACCTCACCCGAGCAAACCCAACTCCGGAAAAGGTGTTCTTAAGAAATTACCTACGATGCAGTTTCATTGGTGCCCTCGGATTTCGATTCCGAGCATCGATTAAAAAGTTAGGAAAACCCGCTCATTCGTTTACTGGACGTACCCGAGCTAAACATCGGAAATTGATTCTGGGCACACCGGGCCTCAGAATCAGGTGCCATCAGAAATTGTGTTCTTGTAAAATCCCCATGAAAATAATGAAAAACAATTTCCCATGAATTTTACGGGTCTTTACATTAATCCCACCTCAGAGCTTTACGTCCCCATAAAGATACATCATAAACTAGGGGAACAAATGTGGGTACTGTGCACGCATATGAGCCTCCCGCTCCCAAGTGCTCTCCTGGAGGTTCCCATGTTTCCATCTGATGCACACTAAAAGAATTGACCTCCCACATAGGACCCGCTCCTATCGATCCTTGATCTCCACCGGGACCACCACAAAATTCTCCCCATCAACAATTTCCAGCTCCCCATGGTCGATGATATGCGTCGGGTCGTGCACGTATCTCCTCACCTGAGATACGTGGAAGACGCCGTGCACCCGGTGCAACTGAGGTGGTAGAGCCAGGTGATAAGCCACCTTGTCTATCCTCTTGAGGACCTAGAATGGTCCGATAAAGCACATAGATAACTTGCCACCACGACCAAATCTCTGTAATCCACGTTGAGGTGAGACCCGCAAGAAAACGTGGTCTCCATCCTCGAACTCTAGTGGCCTCTGCCTCCTGTCGGCATAAGACTTCTTCCAACTCTGAGCTATCCTCATCCACTCCTGGATGACCTGGACCTTCTCTATCATGGCTTGGACCATCTCAGGTCCCACAAGTGCTAACTCACTAGGGTCTGTCCAGCACAGAGTTGATCTGCATGGTCGGCCGTACAATGCCTCGTATGGTGTCATCCCGATGGTGGAGTGGTAGTTGTTGTTGTACGCGAACTCCACCAAGGGTAGGTGGTCCTCAAAACTATGACTAATGTTGTGGACACATGCATGGAGCATGTCCTCGAGTATAACACCCTGAGCTTCCACGATACGCTTCTGTTTCAATAATGCAATAGCTTGCATTGTACGCAAGTTCGAGATTCTAACACACCGCGACTAATCAAAATAGCCATTATGAACAGTAATACCCATTTTTTGAAATTATATATATTTTATATTACAAGATGGACTTCATTTTTGTATTCGAAATATCGAAATTAGCCTATGATGAATTTTTGGTATTTTTCTGAGAACTTCCAATTGTTTATGAATAGTGAAAAATACATAAAAAGAACTTTTTTAATAAAAATAATTTATAGTGATAAATTATACTATTGTGTGGTTTTAAAGTATAATTAAAATATATTTTTACCAATTTATCCAATGGTGGTCATTAGAACAAATTTCACTTTGAAATTGGACATAAACAATTGTCAATCTTTCGATATATATTGTTTCGTAAAAACATCCTATTTGTTGTGACAATGGGAATTAATTATAAAATTAATTTATAAAACTTATATGTTTGGAATTTTTTAAAATAGACATCATTTTTTAATTCAGAATATCAATTATAGATTATGGTGAAATTTTGGAATTGTTATGAATAACTTCAATTTTTGATGAATAGTGAAACCACTAATTGGTAGTTAAAAAACTGATTTTTCGATTAAATGAAACATTACCACTTCTGTGATTTTATATTCAAAAATCCAACATACATGGTTGTCATTAGGAAGTAAAATTTTGTTCAATGGGATTAAAATATTTTTTGGGTGAATAGTAACTTTTAGGTTTAATTAATCGTGATTAAAGGTAATTAGTGAAATTTAAGGTAAAAATGATATTATAAAAATATGAAAATATATTGACAGTTGTCCTAAAGTTATTTGATGAGTCATGGCCTATCACGAAAATCCATGGGTCAACTTGGGGACCCCATGGAGCCACTTGGGTAAGAAAATGACATTAATAACTTTTTATTTAAAGAAAAAATAAAATAGTCACAAACATGTGTTGTTTTACTAAAACAATTATTACATGGGGTTATATTAGTTAACATTTCGACTATAAATATTCATTGGAAAGATAAAAATATTTCCTAAATCATGTTTTTTTATAATTTTTAGGCATTAAAGAAATTAAATCTTTTATGACCCCATTATGATGCAGCGATTACCTCATTAATTAATGATTTAAATAAAATGAAAAGATAATGTAAACTCTAAGACATACACTTGTCAACAACCTATTGGATGAGTATATTTCGAACCATTATCACCTTACCCTCGAAATATTTAATTGTGGGACCTCTAAAATCCGAAAAGCATTTCATAATAATGTAATATTTCATGACTTTACAAGAGTGCCCCTCCTCTCCTCTTATAAATGGCCCCCACCACTACCACCTTATTCAAACCTTCCGAGCCATTTGGATTGGACAAAGTCTGCCCAAATACTCTCTAAACTTCCCTATATTACTCCTAGAAGCCTCACATTGGGCAGAACTATTCACAAGGAAACCATGGCTCAAATAAAAAAGAGTTACCCGTTTTAAAGGTAGTGTTTTCTCTTGTGTTCTTATGTTTTATTTTGCTTCTCCAACCCCTTAAACTCTTTTTATTCATTTATTTTGTAACAGAAATAGTATCCAAAATATACTAGGATGTTTTTATAAGAATTATTAGAGCTACACTTACACACACCTTTGTCTGATGGTTAAAGAGCATACTGTTTCTGTGGGTGGTGAATTACTGCCTCACGAAACGATGATTGTTCAATCTTCTTTTAACACCTCTAATGGTGGACATTATGATGAAAATATTTTATATATGATATATATTATGTTTTTTGTTTCCTTTTGATTATTTATTTTTCATTTATGGCATACCTTTATGATTTCCAGTATGGGTAAACGTGGTAATTTCATTTTAGGAAGTGTGGACTATCGCCCCCTCAAAGTGATTTGAATCGTTAATGCCATATGTGGGATGTATAAAAGATGGAGTATATGATATTATATATGATATTATACTGGAATTATAATATACCTTTATATCATTATGATTCCATTCTATTAAATATGAAATAGAAATGAAAGTAATGTTCATACGTACGTATGGCTTACCGTCTCCATGAACGGTGCATTTCATTTCTTACCTCTAAATGTTATGTAATATTAAAAATGAATATATATATATATATACTGGATATATATGATATATATGATATCTACATCATGAATATAATTCTGGATGTAATGGATATTTTACAACATGAACAACTTGTAATTATAAGATGTTTATTTTTGACTCAAGTACCAAAGATCGACAAAACGACTATTATTAACTTAAATAATTACATAATGTTCATAAATGGTAATAAGTGATATAAAAGGAATAATAAACCTGAAAAAGGTTCTTAAGAAAGTAGAAATTAACTCTAGTTTATTATTCAGGAGGTTAAAGAATGATCAAGTCAAGTCGGACACGAGGTAAGAGAACTTCTTAACACAATTTCTGTTCTTTGGGTTAATCTCCTACTTTCAAATTATGCCACGATATTATTATGTCTTATATTGTATTTGAACTTTCTTTATGTGTACTTATATTGAATACACATAATAAATCTATTTTATTTAAAAAAATGATCTTTGTAAGGGACTTCATCTTAATCTCCTTTCATTGAGGCATATTTTATTTTATACACAACTTTCTTTTATACGATGTAAAAAAACCTTTGACTTTTATGTTTATTCAAAAGGAATCTTTTTTATATGAAGTATTTTACTAAAAGAAAAAATGGAAGGTTTTTTTTTGTCGTATATATGCGGCAACAACGACTTCTCCACCACCGTGACCATTATTCGAGTTTCAGCTTCATCCACAAGCCTTAATTTTTTTAAAAATGATTTCAAAAAATAAAGATATATTTCTCTCAAATATATGAAAATCCAGTCCAAATGTATACGTATTTAACTCAAGTTTAAAAATGTTTACAGAAAACCCGACTCTTGAGTGTGGTAGATAGGAAGGGATTGGGTGTGGACCCATCATGGCCTTTAATTATTCAAGAAGTCTCATAATTAGTTATTTTGTTTTCAGAAGCCTGCATAATGTTTTCAAAAAAACACTGGAGTATATTTGATAAATTTTAAACATAAGTATCTTCTAAAAAAAATTCAACTGCATGTCTCATGAGACAATCTAGTGTCTTGGCACGAGGCCTTGACAAAATCTTATTTGTAGTTTTGGCACGAGGCCTTGGCTACGTGGTTATGATAGTCTGGCATTATGCATTCCATCATTATGAAAGTGGTTATTGATATTGCATGTGATTATTCGACTAGTAGAATATCCATGTAAATAAGTAAATGGCATTATTTAATTTTATTTTTTCCATATTATGCTGAATTTCAAGTTTAAAAGGCTTTTGTTTTAGTTATACATTGCCTTAAATGTTAATGTTTATTTATGAAAGCTTCCACTATATTGTTATCCTTACTGAGCTTCTGAGCTCACCCCTTTCAATGTTTTAATTTTTCCAAGATGTGAAGAAGTATTTTAGGAATGACCGGCAGGGATAGTCTGAAGGGGATATGATTGTGGAAATTAGAGACTATGTTGTTGTAGTTTTTCACTTTTTGATGTAATGTAACATTTATGAATGTATCTAGTGTTTCCAAGGATACTAAACTAATCGGCCTTTCGAGACATGATCTTTTGTGATCATGCCAATGTTACGCAATAATGCACCAACTCTGGGTAACTGGGGTTAGGGCATTACAGTTGTTATCAGAGGCAGTGTAGTACAAACATTGGAAGCTAGATTTAGATAAACTCTGATTAGATCACATATCCCTAAGATAGATTTTTAGGATTAATATAGAAGAACTTTCTAGAATTTTGGTATTATAGAGATTTTGTGAGTTTTACGAGCAATACTTCTCTGTCTGGATACGAGTAGGTAGAGGCGGCTCTGGAACAGTTGTACCTAGGGGTAAAACCCGAAAACACCGCTTTGAGCTGGACTCAAACGGGAACTGGTGCATGACAACGGACCTTGCTACACTCTTGGTTACGACACTCCCGGGGGATATGCTTAAGATAATTCTCATTTTCGTTACAAACCATTATGAAGGGTTTATGAGTATATACTTCCTCAAAGAAAACATTTTTATTATTATGGATTATATCCATAAATACATCAATTAATGTTAAGTGTTTTTCAAGTTTGTTATTATGTATTTAGATTCATAAACTAATATAGTTTATGAAATTCTTTAGAAATGGAACCTAGTGGAAGGAATGGAAACTCTATCAATGTACGCAATCCATGTAGGGATTTCCCTCCTGCTCAAGATAATTATAATGGAGTTGGTGATTCAACTGGTTCTGATCAGCTTATCACCATACTGGGAAAACTCACTCAGGTTATGAATAATAACCTTACTTGTATGGAGCACCCTGATCTGCAATGTGGAGGATCAATGTTAGACCGCTTCATGAGGCAACGACCACCAACATTTAATGGGGATACAAATCCATTAGTATCTGAGCAATGGATAAACTCCTTAGAGAAAATATTCCATGCCATGGGGAGTAGTGAAAGGGAAAAGGTTATCATGGCAGTTTACGGCCTCACTGGAGATATTGATCAATGGTGGTCATTGATTCAAAACACAAAGGAAGATGATGAAGTATCAAATATGGAATGGAGGGAGTTCAAGGAGGTTTTCTTAGAAAAATACTTTCTTCGTGACCATCGATCTAATATAGAAATGAAATTTCTGAGTCTGAGGCCAAAGGAGGATGAGAATGTTGCAAAGTATGAGGCCGACTTTACAAGGTTAGTGAGGTATGCTGCAGATTATATACGTAACCCAATAAGTATGATTGGTCGTTTCCTTGGTGGTTTAAAACCATTTCTCCATCGAGCTTTAGCATCAAAATCTTTATCAACATATAATGATATTGTCTCGTGTTCTATCAAGACAGAAAAGGAATTCTCTAAGTCTTATGACAACAAAGTAAAGCAGGAGAAGAAAAGAACGACGGAACAAGAGACAAATAAAGGGTAAAAGGGAAAGAAGTATTTTCCATTATGCGATAATTGTGGGAAGAATCACCCTGGTACTTTCCTAAATGGAATGGGAGTTTGTTATAAATGTGGATAAAAAGGTCACCAGGATCATGATTGCAAGAGAAAGAAAGAGTCTATCAATGTTGAATTCTACAATTATAGGGAAATGGGGCATTATGCAAATGAATTCCCTAAGCGCCAAGGAAACCTACATCAGAAAAGGCCAAGGGATCAAGGCCAATCTTATGCTATTACTACAATTTAAGTGGAATAATTAATGTATTGGTGATTTTGGAGTCAAGGATTATATTATGGTTATAAGAATAATTTGATATATATAAGGATTGTACTGTAGTACTTGTTTTTTTCATTATGGTTTTAATATGATGAAGTTAATCATATTTTTATATGTGACAATAAGAGAAAGTTTACTTTGTTTGAGGAATCTTATGATAGAATTGATTTTGGAATTCAGAGACCTTTTAGTGAAAGTCCGGACGGAGGTATTTTGGATAACTATAAAGGATGGAATGGATTATGTTGAACTTTGGATAGTATTATTTGAGGTTAAAACATTTATGAAGATTATTTTTGTAATATTACAATACTATAGTTTTAGGAAAAAAACAACCTGCAGGTTGGGGGATAACCCATCGCGTCGGACAAAGCTGCAGGAATCGAACCCACAACCATAGTGTGATAAGCCGTTATTACCTACCACTAGCCTACAGGAAGTACCTTGTTATTAAAAAATAGTTTTACTAATCTAAATGGTATGTGTTAATATTTCGAACCTTATAAAATTAGGATAAATAGAAAATTTTTGAGTTCTGTTACCATTTGGGGAGAAAGATTGGTTTGTGGTAAAAATATATTAAAGAATGAAAGTCTACCTGATAAGTAAGTATATTTCCTTACGTTCTTAGTAAATCTCTTAAATAAATTCCTCAACATTATGAAAGGTAACTTAAAACAAAAATGTTGTCGGTTAACTATTCCAACTGGAGATTCAATGACCGTTTAACCAATCAAAAGTTTGGGATTTTCTTGTAGTTAAATTTATCCTAATCCTGTTTTCTACAACTCTCCATCAGACCTTGATGGTTTTTTTCCTCCATATCCATATTTTCATAGAATCCTAGTATGGGCTATCTCGGGTGTCCTTTGTACTTCTCTTTCTTTCTTTTAAAGTTATATTTTTATTAACCCTATTTCCGATGTAGGTTTTCCCCAAAGGTATTTTCTACTTTGAGCATTTTATTTTCGAAGAAAAATTTCAAATTGCGAGGATACAATTTATTAAAGGAGGGGAGAATGTAACACCTCGAGCTTCCATGATATGCTTCTCTTTCAATAATGCAATAACATGCATTGTACGCAAGTTCGAGATTCTAACACACCAAGACTAATCAAAATAGCCATTATGAATAGTAATACCCACTTTTTGAAATATATATATTTTATATTTCAAAATGGACTTCATTTTTGGATTCAGAATATCTAAATTAGCCTATGTTGAATTTTTGGTATTTTTCTGAGAACTTCCAATTATTTATGAATAGTGAAAAATACATAAAAACAACTTTTTTAATAAAAATAATTTATAGTGATAAATTATACTATTGAGTGGTTTTAAAGTATAATTAGAATATATTTTTACCATTTTATCCAATGGTGTTCATTAGAACTAATTTCACTTTGAAATTGGACATAAACAATTGCCAATCTTTCGATATATATTGTTTCTTAAAAACACACTATTTGTTGTGACATCGGGATTAATTATAAAATTAATTAAAGCAACTTATATGTTTGGAATTTTTTAAAATAGAAATCATTTTTGAATTCGGAATATCAATTATAGCTTAGGGTGAAATTTTGGCATTGTTCGGAAAAACATTAATTTTTGATGAATAGTGAAACCACTAAGTGGTAGTTAACAAACAGATTTTTCGTTTAAATGAAACATTACCACTTCTGTGATTTTATTTTTAAAAATCCGACATACATGGTTTTCATTAGGAAGTAAAATGTGGTTCAATGGGATTAAAATATTTTTTTTGGGTGAATAGTAACTTTTAAGTTTAATTAATCGCGATTAAAGATAATTAGTGAAATTTAAGGTAAAAATGATATTATAAAAATATGAAAATATCTTTACACTTGACCTACACTTATTGGATGAGTCATGGCCGACCAAGACAATCAATGGGTCAACTTGGGGACCCCATGGAGCCACTTGGGTAAGAAAATGACATTAATAACTTTTTATTTAAAGTAAAAAAAATTGTCAAAAACGTCTATTGTTTTACTAAAACAATTATTACATGGGGTTATATAAGTTAACATTTCGACTATAAATTTTTATTGGAAAGATAAAAGGATATACTACATCATGATATTTTTTTGTATAATTTTTACACATTAGATAAATTACATTTTTTATGACACCATGATGATGTAGCGATTACCTCATTAATTAACGATTTAAATAAAATGAAACGATAATGTAAAATCTAAGACATACACTTGTCAAAAACTTATTTGATGAGTATATATAGAACCATTATCACCTTACCCTCTAAATAGTTAATTTTGGGACCTCTAAAATCTAAAAATCATTTCATAATAATGTAATATTTCATGACTTTCCAAGAGTGCCCCTCCTCTCCTCTTATAAAAGTCCCCCACCACTACCACCTTATTCACACATTACAAGCCATTTAGCTCGGCCATACACTACCCAAATACTCTGTCAACTTCCCTCTATTACCCCTAGAAGCCTCAATTTGGGCATAATTCTTCCCATGGAAGCCTTTGGCCCCAATCAAAAATAGTTACCCGTTTTAAAGGTAGTGTTTTCTCTTGTGTTCTTATGTTTTATTTTGCTTCTCCAACCCCCTAAACTCTTTTTATTAATTTCTTTTGCAAAAACAAAATTATCCTAAATATACTATTAGGTTTTTATAATAATTATTCGAGCTACACTTACACACACCTTTGTCTAATGGTTAAAGAACATATTTTTTCTGTGGGTGGCGAATTACTGCCTCACAAATCGATGATTGTTCAATATTCTTTTAACACCTCTAATGGTGGCCATTATGATGAAAATATTTTTATATATGATATATATTATGTTTTTTGTTTCCTTATGATTATTTATTTTTCATTTATGGCATACCATTATGATTTCCATTATGGGTAAATGCGATAATTTCATTTTAGGAAGTGCGGACTACCGCCCCCTCAAAGAGATTTGAATCGTTAATGCCATATGTGGGATGTATAAAGGATGGAGTAAATGATATTATATATGATATTATACTGGAATTATAATATACCATTATATCATTATGATTCCATTCTATTAAATACTAAATAAAAATGAAAGTAGCGTTCATGTGTATGTACGGCTTACCGTCTCCATGAACGGTGCATTTCATTTATTACCTCTAAATGTTATGTAATATTAAAAATGCATGTATATACTGGATAAATATGATATATATGATATCTACATAATGAATATATTTCTGGATGTAATGGATATTTTACCACATGAACAACTTGTAATTATAAGAAGTTTATTTTTGACTCAAGTACCAAAGATCAACAAAATGACCGTTATTAACGTAAATAATTACATAATGTTCATAACTTTGTAATAAGTGATATAAAAGAAATAATAAACTTGAAAAAGGTTCTTACGAAAGTATAAATTAACTCTAGTTTATTATTCAGGAGGTTAAAGAACGATCGAGTCATGTCGGACACGAGGTAAGGGAACTTCTTAACCCAATTTTCGTTCTTTGGGTTAATCTCCTACTTTAAAATTATGCCATGATATTATTATCTCTTATCTTGTATTTGTACTTTCTTTATGTGTATTTATATTGAATACACGTAATAGATCTATTTTATTTAAAAAAATGATCTTTTTAAGGTACTTCTCCTCAATCTCCTTTCATTGAGGCATATTTTATTTTATACACAACTTTCTTTTATACGGTGTATAAAACACTTTGACATTTATGTTTATTAAAAAGGAATATTTTTTATTTGAAGTATTTTACTAAATGAAAAAAGGGAAGGTTTTTTTTCGTATGTATGCGGCGACAATGACTTCTCTGCCGCCATGACCATTATTTGAGTTTCAGCTTCATCTACAAGACTTAATTATTTTTAAAATTATTTCAATAAAGGGAGTGATATTTCTCTCAAATATATGAAAATCTAGTGCAAATTTATACGTATTTAACGAAAGATTAAAAATGTTTTCAGAAAACCCAACTCTCGAGTGTGGTAGACAGGAAGGGATTGGGCGTGGACCCATCATGGCCTATAATTAGTCGAGTAGTATCAGAATTAGTTATTTTTTTCAGAATCTTTCATAATGTTTACAAAAAAACACTGGAGTATATTAGAGAAATTTTAAACATAAGTATCTTCTAAAAAAATTTCATCGGAAGGTGTCATGATACAAATTAGTGTCTTGGAATGAGGCCTTGACAAAATCTTATTTGTAGTTTTGGCACGAGGCCTTGGATACATGGTTATGATAGTCTGGAATTATGCATTCCATCATTATGAAAGTGTTTATTGATATTGCATGTGATTATTCTACTAGTAGAATATCCATGTGAATAAGTAAATGGCATTATTATATTTTTTTCTATATTATGCTTAAGTTCAAGTTTAAAAGGCTTTTGTTTTAGTTATACATTGCCTTAAATGTTAATGATTATTTATGAAAGCTTCTTCTATATTGTTATCCTTACCGACCATCTGAGCTCACCCCTTTCAATGTTCTAATTTTTCCAGGATGTGTAGAAGTATTTTAGGAATGACCTGAAGGGATAGTATGTAGGGGATATGAGAGTGGAAAATGGAGAAGATATTATTGTTGTTTCTCACTTTATGATGTAATGTACTATTTATTAATGTATCTAGTGTTTCCAAGTCTACTAAAATAATCGGTCTTTTGAGACTTGATCTTTTGTGATCATGCCAATTTTACGCAATAATGCACCAACTCTGGGTAACTGGGGTCGGGGCATTAGATCGAGAGTCTGAATGGTCCTCTCTGTCTGACCATCCGTCTGGGGGTGAAAGGCGGTGCTCAGACGTAGCTGTGTCCTGAATGCCTCCAGCAACCCCTTCCATAGCCGAGAAGTAAAGCGAGAACCTCGATCGAAGATGATAGATTATGGCACACCATGAGGCCATACAATCTCATGAACGTAGAGACGTCCCAATTTCTCTATTGAGCCCTGCTCTCTAATGGGTAAGAAGTGGGCCGACTTGGTGAGTCGGTCATCAATCACCCAAATGGAGTCGTGACCTCTAGAAGTACGTGGATGTCCTGTCACGAAATCCATAGATATCCCATCCCACTTCCACTACGAGACCTCCAAGGGTTGTACCAAACCTGCTGGTACCTGGTGCTCTGCCTTCACCTGCTGACAGGTGAGGCATCGACAAACGAACTCAGCTACAACCTTCTTCATACCCGGACACCAGTTCTGTTGTCTGAGATCCTGGTACATCTTCGCCACTCCTGGATGTACCGCTAAAGGGTAAGTGTGAAACTCTCTAAGAACCTCCTTCTGCAAAGCAGCTGGTACCATGGTACGTCCTCTGAAAAGGACATCGTAATCTCCTCCTATATATAATCCATCAGTTTCATGTATTGAGGATATATGTGAACACAGAGTCTCACAGTCAACATCCCCACGCTGTGCCTCTCTGACCCACTACAGTAGTGGAGGAGTGACTTTGACTGACTGAAGAAATGTTCCTCCGTCTCTATCTATGAAGGAGTTTTGTAAAGTGGCTAGCTGCACTGTCGCCTCCCCGAGTATCTGAAATCCCGTCCTCCTGCTGAGAGCATCGACTACTACGTTCCCCTTCCAAAAATTATAGACTTTCTCAAAGTCATAGTCCTGGAGGAACTCGAGCAATCGCCGCTGTCTCAGGTTCAGGTCCTTCTATGAGAATATGTACCTGATATTCTGGTGGTCAAAATAGACTATAAAGTGCTCACCCATCAGATAGTGTCCCCACATATTCAAAGTGAAGACCACTGCTTCTAACTCCAGGTCATGGGTAGCGTAGTTCTGCTCATGCTACCTCAACTGTCGTGATCCATAGGCGATCACTGCTCGCTCCTGCATCAGGACACACCCGAGTCGGGTCCCTGATGCATCGCAGTAGAATACGTACCCTACTCCCTCCTCTAGTAGCCTCAAGATAGGTGTGCTAGTCAATCTCTATCTCAGCTCTTGGAAGCTCTGCTGACATATGTATGACCACACGAAGGGTTCCCCTACTTCTTCAATGTTGAGAGTGGTGTCGCAACTCTGGAGAAGTCTAAAACAAACATCTGGTAGTACCCATCTAGCCCCAATAAACTTTGCACCTCCGTCACGCTCCTTGGTTGCTCCCAAGCTAGCACTGCCTCAATCTTTGCAGGATCCACCACAACACCTGCCTCAGAGATGACGTGTCACAAGAAGTGGACCTCAAGTAAGCAGAACTGACACTTCAAGAGCTTACCATAAATCTGGTTCTCTTGGAGTGTGTCTAGTATAACCTGCAAGTGGTAGGCGTGCTCCTCCTCAGTGGTCGAGTATGTCAATATGTCATCGATAAAGACCACGAAAAATCGATCGAGGTATGGCTGAAATATCCTGTTCATGAGACTCGTGAACACCGATGGAGCACTGGTTACACTGAATGGAATAACCAAGAACTCATAGTGGCCATACTGACATCTGAAGGCCGTCTTCTGCACTTTTTCGTCTCGAACTCTGAGCTGATGATAGCCTGATCTATGGTCTATCTTTGAGAACCACTATGCTCTCTTGAGCTGATAGAAGAGGTCGTCAATCCTCAGTAGCAGATACTTGTTTCTCACGGTCACCTGGTTCAGGCAACGATAGTTGACACACAATCGCAAGCTCCCATCCACCTTCTTGGTGAACAAAATCGGGGAAGCCCAGGGTGAAACACTGGGTCGGATGAATCCCTTGCCCTGTAAGTCCTCCAGCTTTACCTGTACCTCTCGAAGCTCAGCGGTATCCATCCGATATTTTGGAGTGGATATTGTGGTTGTCCCGGGGTACAGGTCAATATAAAATTCTACCTCTCTGCGAGGAGGTATTCCAGGAATGTCGTCAGGAAAAAGGTCTGCATACTGATCCACCACTATAGGAAAACTCAGACTCTGCACTTCAACTGCTCATAGGATGAGGCTATCCAACTGATGAGTTATGGGTTGTCCTCTCCTCCGCGTGAGTCCATCCTGTGCTACAAAGGCTCCCTTCTCGCCGGTGAAGGTGAACCTACTCCCGTCGGTGCGTATACACCACACGATGGGCCTAATACAGTCGATCTGATCATGGAATGTAGATAACCTATCCCTGCCCAAGATGACATCGTAAGGCCTCGATGCCGCTTAATGAAGATCCCAGCCGAAGCTCTCGCCTCCTAGAGTAAGCTCAAACTACCGACACTAGTGCGTAATCATCGAGTCTTCTCCCGTAGGAGTCTCTAGCCGTAAAGATCGAGCCAATGACTCTGTCAAAATCTTTGAGCTCCGAACAAGTGCAGTGAAAATAAAGGAATAACTCACTCATGTGTCTAAAAGAACTTTAGCAAGGGTGGAGTAGACACAGATAGTACCTCGAATCATGTCTGGCACACCGTGGTCGTAGGCCTCCGCTGCCTGAAGCTGAGCCTATCTCTGCCCGCCAGCTCCCTGTGGTCGGGGTGGACCTCCTGGTGGTGGTGGTGTTAAAGACTCAAAGCGTCACCCACCTATTGCTACTCAGCTAGCTCCCCTGACTCGTCCGCCTGCTCTCGGCGGACCACCATGGTCGACACTCTACATCTGCCTGGGTGGCCCCTCAACCGTCTGCTGCTTCTTTACATAGCGGGTCAGACAGTCACAAGCCATGTGGCCCTGCCCGCCGCATGCCTAGCACTGTCTGCTCCTCAGAAGGCTGGCTCTGTGCTGTGTGCCCCGGACCTCTAAGCCAATGTCCTCAGTTCGTCTACCTGATGGTCCGGTCCGCCTGGACCCCTGTGACATCTGTCGACTCCCAGCTGTAGACGACTCTCCAATGTGTCGCCCTGCGGTAGGTCTCATTGCTGGCGTAGGTCTCGTTCCAGGACTGGAAGAATGGGTCACGTACCATGTCCGTCGAATAGCATGAGAGATCGGTAAATCTCGCCGAGTACTGGGCGACCGTCATGCTTCCATGTCGCAGTTACAGAAGCTCCTGGATGTGCACCGCACGAGGGTGGCTGGGACGAACTCCGAGCGGAAGAGGCTCTCAATGTCCATCCGTAGGTGAGATGTCTCGTCCTTCACCTGGAGCATCAAACTCCACCATCTGCCTGCTGCCGAATGTAGGAGGCTCGCTACTAGGATCACCATGACGCCAGCTGGTGTCCCCACTATCTTGAAAACTCACACAACCGCTCCAGCCAATCCTCGGCTGCCTGAGGGTCCGTCTCCCCATCGAACCTGGGCGGTCTCTAACACTGAAGCTTGTGCAGTACACTAACACGATGTGCACTCTCAGTGGCTGGGGCTGGTAGCATCGGTGGCTCAGCGGGTAGAGGTACCGCCGGTGCCTCCGCTGAAAAAGGGCCCTACACCGAGGCCTCATCGCTTGGTGGGCTATCATCTCGCACAAAGCTCGGAACCCTAGTTGGATGCCGTCGTGGGGCCATCCTGAAAAGAAACAGGTGCACCACGGTCAAAACAGTTTACCTGGTGAGCTGACACAGAGTAATCACAAAGAGAACATTTGGAACACACATGCAATCAATTTTTTCGTGCATCGAGTCAAAAATCAGAAGTCAGGGTCCTGGTGTACGAATACGTCGGATGCCGCACCAACAATGGACTCCCTGGACTGATAACCACACTCAATACCCTTAACACTATTGCTTCACATAGAAGAAAGATCAGATTAATGAGTTCTGTGGTATAACCGAACTCCTCTGATACCAATTTGTCATGACCCGTCCTCGGGGCCCGTGCCGTGACTACCCCAAGCACACCTCCCATAGGCCAGGGGTTGGCGACTAGCACCAAAGGCGTAAATCTCGACAAAGGGGATGACATTGCCTTTATAAGTAAACAAACACCACAGAGTAAGCCAGAATAAGTAACACTAAGTAAAACTGCGTACAAAAGTAAGTGCGGAAAGTAAATGGGCCAGAATAAAACCCCAAACTGAAAGTAAAGTAAAATTGGAAAGAAAGTACAACAATTGAAAGTAAAGTAGAAACGTCGATCCGTCCACTGGAAGTCCCACTTGAATGGTGGGTACAGAGAGCCTCGTCAGCTCCTTGGGTCCAGTCGTCCGCTCCGTGTACGTCCCGCCCAGTGGTCCACCTCCAGGTACCGACCTGCACCACAAGCCTCAACCACGATCATCGTTGTCCATCGTCTACATTCAACACAACATAGTGCGGGCATAGACCGTGCAAGGGTGAGTATACACTACTCAGTAGGGACCCCGAGACCCCCCCCCCCGAAGGTCTCATAGACTACACAAAGGATAATACACAAAGGAAAGATACAATCACGAAGTGACGACCAACACTACTTAGGTATATTCCCATACATATACCTAAGTCATCAATTCCTGTTCGGCTCCAACATCCGAGCCCATGTTCGATCACGTCAACATAGGGGTACAACCCAATCCACACAGTATAACACAACTCAATCCACATAGGAAGGCAAGTCAATCATATCGAAGATATTGATTGAAAATCAAGAATCAACTCACACAGGTACACTTCTTTGAAAGGTAAAAGAGATGATCAGATGTATCCACTGATTCATCTAAGTTGGGACCCATGTAGGATACTAAACCAGCAAATCTATCAGACCCACATATGATACAGACCAACTACTCTGCCAGACCCATGTAGGATAGCAGGAACAGAGTAAAACACTGCCAGAACCACGTAGGATACAAGAACAGTAGTCATCGTTGTCGAACCCATGGAGGATTTCAGTACGGTCTTCATCACTGCCGAACCCACAGAGTTTTTTCAGTGCAGTCTTCATCACCACCGAACCCACGGAGGATTTCAGTACGGTCTTCATCACTGCAGAACCCATGGAGGACTTCAGTGCAGTCATCATCACCATAAAACCCACAGAGGATTTCAATAAATTCTTTATCACTGCCGAACCCACAGAGGATTTCAGTTCAGTCATCATCGCCGTCGCAGCTAGCTCTAGGGTTCCACACACAACATGCCCTTTTTCGAGAGGATCTGATCCACGAGCCAAGGGGGTCGATACATCAACTTACATGTATTATGGATTTGATGTATCCCAGATTCTGTCTCGACAAAGATAACACAATGCGACAGACGACGCGTCAATCGAACGCCGAGTCTGATAGTTATTGGTCTTTTCGTTCCAGAGGCCTGGTTGGTTTTTAAGTCAAAACCAACCTGACCACACTATAACTACGTCCAAACCTCAAGCAGAGTAATCCAAAAGGTCTTTCTCACTAAGAGGAATCCAAAAAAGTTGGTGGCACATCAATCGGACGTCCGGAGCTTATGTTGTAAGTGTTTCCGCTCCAAGGGCCAGGTTGGTTTCGTGTTCGAACCAACCCGTCCATACACAAAGTTCATTGAAATCTTCAGTGTAATCTACAAAAACGACCATCTCAATCCAAGGATCATATCTCAATTGACGGTGCGTCGATTGGAGGTTCGTAGCCAAATATATGGGCAAAATAACGAACATGTCCGGTTTTAGGGGGTTTTGGGCCCGGACCGACCCGGCCCGAGACCCCCTGGGTCGGCCGGAACCAGGTCGACCCGAACCGGGTCTAGGTCCAGCCCATTAAGGCATGACCTAGCACGATGAGCACGGACCGCATGGCCAGACCGCTCGGCTCGGCCGAGCTGTCGCGGAAAGGGGGGGGGGGGGGGGGGGGCGCTGCCCCCCTAATTGAGAACCCCCCCCCCCAATGTGGGGGCCGATCCTTGCCAGTCTGGGGTTACGACCCTCGGTCTCTCTTCCGAAACTGTCGGCCCGGTCCGGCCGGCCGATGCTTCCGCTGTGGGACCCCGAGGTCCCGCCCTTCGGAGGTGCCGGCAGCTGGGGGTTCCGGCCCCCCCCCCCCCCCCCCCCCGCCTTTCACCACCGCGGCTTTGAGCCGTGGCCCTGTCCCACTAGCGCGGCGCGACGGGGACGCGCCCCTCCGCCACGAAACCACTCCGGCCATGGCCCCCTTCATGGTTCTCTAGCATGGCGTAATGGCACCGCGACTTTCTTCGGCCTCAACGGCGCTGCGCGATGGCACCGCGCTTCATCGCCCGCTCTTCTTTGTTTCCGCATGGTGTTGTTGCACCGCGCTACCTTTAATCATGCCGCGACAAACACAACATCCAAGGGGGAGTACAGTTGGTCATGTTCGTGCGGTTTGACCTTCTCCCATTTCCGATAACAGGCAGCCATAAAATAAAGACAAATAAGAGCAAATAAAAATTCCATGACCATCATGTTAACCCCTACCTCGATGAAGTCGTCGAACAAGGTTTGTCACGGGAAAGGGACGTCATGGAAGAAGACGTCACAGAAGGAGGATTGTCAGCGTCGCGGTACACGGCTTCATGGAGAAGAGGACCATTGGCGTCGCGGTACACGACGTCGTGTCATCGATCTCTGTGGAATCAGTGTTATTCGTCGTCTTTCGTTGGAGGCAAGTGTTCTTCGTCGGTGACGGTGCATTCTTCGCGTTTTTCAAGGGGGAAGAAGAAAATCCTCAAGAGCGCAAGAGTCCTCTCTTTCCTTTCGCACAACGAATTTAACCCTCAATAAAATAATTCATGACTTATTTTATAATCAATCATGCATGCCATTAATTTGAAATTCAAAAACAAATCTCATTCAATTAATTGACTTAATTGAAGAGCGTTTAATATCCAAATTAATTTTGAGGGTCGACATGGAATTTAAAAAGGGGTGCAGGTGAGATACATATTAAATGCACGATAGGGAGGTTAAAAAGGGATTTGAAGGGGTCGGGCTCGTGTGGGCCCCACTTCACTAATATCCTACCTAGTGGAGTTAGGATATTAGTGGGTCCCACTCCAACCATCAAGCATAAGTTTAATCGACCAAGAATAGAAATAAAAAGTGTAGCACAATATTTTATTTCATTCTTTAGTTAACCCATTTATTTAATAACCTCACCCGAGAAAAAGAAACTCCAGAAAAGGTGTTATTAAGAAATTATCGGTGCTGTGGTTTCAATGGTGGACTCGGATTTCTATTCCGAGCACCGATTCATATTTTGGAAAACCCACTCGTTCGGTCACTGAATGTACCTGAGCTAAACATCGGAAATTGATTCCAGGCACACCGGGCCTCGGAATCAGGTGCCGTCAGAAACTGCGTTCTTGTAAAATCCCCAAGAAAATTAAGAAAAAAATTTCCATTGAATTGTATGGGACTTTACAGGCGCGGACCGTCATGGCACAGGCGGCCCGACCCGGTGCGGGTGGTCCGGCCTGAAGGGGGCCCGGCCAATGTGGCCAGCGGCTCGGCCATTTGGCCAAGCGGGATGCAGAGGGGGGCGTTTCCCCCCCTTTATTTAAGAAACTTCCTCCACAATGGGGGGGGGGGGTCCGCCTCTTGAATAGCAGGGGTTTAGAACCCCCGATTCTTCCGAACGGCCGGCCGGTGCTACCTTCGTGGGACCCCGTGGTCCCGCCCCTCCGAAGTTCCAGCGACCGGTGGTTCCGGCCGACCCTCCTTGCACCACAGAGACTTTAAGCGGTGGCCTTGTCCAACTGGCGCGACGCGTCGGTGCCGCGCCCCTCCACCGTGTCCCCGCTCCAGCCGCGGCCCCCGTCGGCCTCAATGGCGCGGCGCGACGGTGCCACGCTCCTTTTCTATGGTAAAATTACTCGTCCCTGTAAGGTGCCGTTGCACCGCACTGCCTTCATCCCAAACCGCAATGAAGAACATCAACAAAGGGAGGGGGAAAGGTCATGTTCGTGCGGTATGACATCCTCTCGTTAATTTGATAACAGGTGGCCGAAATAAATCAACATCGTCAAGCGAGCACAAATTTAATCCATTAAATTTGGACTTAAAACCCCTACCTTGAAAAATTCATCGAACGACGATCGTCATGGGAAAAATACTTCGCGGAAGACGGCGTCGCGGAATGAGGCTCCGTAAGCATCGTCGGCGTTCACCCGATGAAGGATGTGGCGCGTCTTCATTCTCCAAAGAAGGCATCTCTCACCGGTTCTGGAGAGGAGAGGAGATGGTACGGCAATCTCCCCTTGCGGTGATGGAGTTCTTCGTCGTAGACTCGGCGTACTTCGCGTTCTTCGACGAGGAAGAAGATGTTCTTCAGAGCGCAAGAGTTCTCTTCCTTTTTTCACACAATGAATCCGCCAACAATAAAATAAGACATTGTATTATTTTATTCACACACACACATGCCAAAATTAATTTGAAAATCAAATTGAAATCCTGAATTAATTAGCATGCATTGTCCAATTAAAGAGGCGTTTTATTGGCCTGTAAATTAATGTGGAAGTGTTACGAAATAATTGCTATAGGGGAAATAAATGGGGTGTTGGGGAAAATTGAAGGAAGTGGGGGCTCGTGTGGGCCCCACCGTAACTTCTTTGCATCTTCTCTTTCCACAATGCATAACCATCGGTAAAGAAATAAAAACAATTTGTAAAACAATTTTTTTTTATTCCTCACATTTTTAACATCTCTTCCCGAGCAAAAGCAACTCCAGAAAAAGTCTTCCTAAGAAATTACCAGCGATATGGTTTGATCGGTGCCCTCAGATTTCGATTCTGAGCACCGGTTCAAATGTTAGGAAAACCCGCTTGTTCGTTCACTGAATGTACCTGAGCTAAATTTCAAAAAAATATTTCGGGAACACCGGGCCTCGGAATCAGGTGCTGTCAGAAACAGCGCGCTCATAAAATTCCAAAGAAAATTAAGAAAAACATTTCCCTTGAAATTTAACGGTCTTTACACCAACACACAACCAAACAAAAACAACATTGTTATTAATAATACATGAGATAATAATAGAGGAAAACAAATAATAATGATAGGATAACTCACCATGTATTGAGGATTGAAACCCATATATAAATCCCCATAAAAAATATTCTTAATGCATCAAGAGAAGGGCATTAGACCTCTAAAACAAGAGAAAAGACACTTATGGTTTGGTGAAAACCCACGATACTTTAAAAATTAACACTATATAGCAAAAGGGAATTAAAAGATGTGTAATATATTTTCACATTATGTAATACTGAGATTCCAGTTTCCATGAAAAACACATAAAATTTTATTATTTTACTATAAAAATAATCATGTTGTGAATCAGACCTCGAAATGTTAGAGAAAAAACATCCAGGTCATGTAATACCCATGCATGATGTGTTTTTACTGTATCAGTTCTACTACACCACTAGCTTCAACTAAAAACACGAGGAACATCCCCTGCACATCTCTTACTCCAAAATTGGAAATGTAAAGGATCAGGATGGCACATATTGTCACAACACATACATCCATCATATAACATATAATTTTCTTATAAACTTAGATATTAATTTAATGATTCCATAGTTGATATTGTATAGATGAAATCTTCTAACCATTCCCTAAAACAAGGTCAAAAATGTTAGGATAATGGATGTGATAGATAATATACACTAAGAGATCAGGTGATCCAAGTTTTCATAGTGATAGGTACTTCATCTCCAGTGACCATAAATAAGTAGTTGTAGTTAATGGATTTCCATGACACTTCTTCATAGTTATACTAATTAGGGATAATGAAAGATATTTTTTGTATGATTCTCCAGGAAATGAGATATCATTGGAAATTAAGATTCATGAGTGGGTAAGGTTCCCCATCACAACCATGATCTATTGGTAATTTATAATTTGAAAAATGATATTGATGTATATACTAATATAGTCACTAGTTATGGAGAAGAGGATTCTAGAGAGTATATCTATTTACCAATAACTATTTAAATAGTGGATGAATCAACTAGGGTACATGTTATTGAGAATATAATGCTTTATAGAGTTGAAGATAGTTATAATTAGTCTGATAAATGATTTGGGGAATCTGTACATAATGGGGATTAGAAAAATAACGCATCATTTTATTATGACAACAGATATGGAGATTTAATTTATTTCAGAAATGTTTTCACCATTAAATTTCCTCCCCATTAGGTAGATACATTCAAAATTTGTACGTGAATAGTTTTATATTCTTCTACTAGGGAAACCCAAAAATAGTCTTTCGGGATGATGTCCTTAACATTAACTCCCATCATATTAATAATAACAATGCTAATGATTTTGAAGTAAATGATTCCAACTGTAACTGGCCTAATGTATTTGATATAAATGGAATTATCTTTATTAGGTATAAGAAAAATAAAGTTTCAATTGATTCCAGAGTACCAAGAGGAATTTTTAAGAAACACAATCATGAAATTCATTACATCATGAAAAAACATTACCAATTATAAAATGTAGGATATTTTGATAAAATCATATTGTCTAATAGAACTACAAACGTCGAGGGGATAAAGAGTTGTATTGAATTTATATTCAGATGGATCCATAGAGATAATTGGGTTTTAGTGGTCATAATTGCAGGTGGGTATTTTTCAACCACTATGTTATTGGATTCTATTTCATAATGAAATTGGTTCCATTTGAAGTAGACTACAAGAACATTGAAACTGTAACATTAAAATGTGAGTATATAACTTTTCAAGATGAGGTAATTATTTCTTATCATTAATTTTTTCCATTTTTTAAGATGATGGATGAAAATAAAGTTCTTATCACCATCCTAAAACCATTTGAAATTATGTTCATTGTTGACTATTATCTCCTCAATAGTAAAGTCCTTATCCAGCTTAAAGATGGGTTGGATTCCACTATATAGGATGTGAACTAAAATATTATTTTATTTTATTATTAGGAAAGATATTCCTTAGTATATCTTTTATTATATTCAATAATATATAATTATTTTCTTATACACAAATTTATGATACCATTACCATGCTTCAATATTCTAATAATCCTTTGGAGGGGGCTGATTAAGAGAACCATGTTTCAACAATCCATAACATAATTATTGTATCTATGATTTCCAAGACAAACATTTCAAAATTTATATAAATGATGGGATGAGCATAAGAAGTTATAATAGAGATTAAAAATTATAAAGACTACTATATTAGTGGTATTTATGCCGTGTGTGTTTAGATACCTGATTGGAAGGACTCCATTAATTAACTTATAAATAACATATGTCCATCTCACCATCCTATATTTCATTCATGTTTATCTAAACCATTTAAAATAAGCTCTTGAATTTTTTATATATGTTATATTGAAATAGTAAATATAGGAGCAGAACTCATGGGAGGCTTCATTATTAATGACGAATAAAAAATTTTCATCGGGCTTGAAAGTATTATTTATGTCCCCCATAATAATCAATTTCTGATTCATGCTATTATATTATGATTCTAAATTAATCCATAGATCCAATATATTTACATAATTTTGGAGTTATACACAATTTATATGGATTCATTGGTGTAGTGATTTATGAAGCTGTGTGAGATGCTTTGAGTTATCATGTTTTATTAATAGACAATGATGATATTAGGCTTGAGAATCTATTGGTGGTCCATGTAAATTTCATGCAGATTCTATTAGATAAATGTGTATCTATGGGAGATCATTTTAATGATTTCAAGTTATAAAATAATAATCAGTATTCTTAATATATAACTAATCTGGTTTCATATCAACTAAGGTTTTATCCTTGGTCTATAACAATGGTTTAATTCCCTAACCATTGAAAAATCCATTGAGTACCATTATTTCTTATGAGAACAGACTTTTTATAGGCCCCTAGTTGTGCCATATCCACATGGCATAATTTAATTTTCCTTTGAATTTATTCCAATTATCAGTAGATGTTTTTATTTCCAGCAATCAATCCTTGATTCTAGGGTGTTCAATATGAACATTACTATCTTTAGAGGTTTGTAACCACTCTGTGTTATTAGCCAAAAAAATATCATCATGGTGAGTTATTATGTTACCTGAGTGAAACCTATAAGGGATGTCATCAAAAGAACAAGTTTCTTATTATTTTAATTATGCTACCAGATTAAGGGTTTCCCCTTTCATCAAGATCTATATCCCCTCATACATATTGTATTTGGTGGTGTCAATCTCATTAAAGATAGATGATTTTCTAAGTGTGCATTATTATTCCTTCATCATAAGGGTAATTATTAGTGTTATAGGATCATATCATCCAATGGACATTTTATTATAATCTAGTTACATTCAAAATATTGTTGTAAATGAATTATCTAGGTCAGGTTCCTCAAGATCACATCTCTTCTCCATGTTGGCCCCATGTATGAGGTCACATGGAATGAGAATGTACAAATATCAATGTAGGAATGATTTTGTAGCTTCTTCAAATTATCAGTAAATTTTATATAGTCATTTTAAGAAGTATATTCATTAATAAAGTTATTTGTATTATAATAAAAAAAATTAATTTTCAGTCATAGTTTTTATTTGACACTACATTTTAGGGATTTCCTAATAAATATTTGTAAAATGATCATGTTTATTTAAAATTACCATGACATTACATTAAGAATTTTTTAAAAAATCAATTGAATATTTTATATATGGGTTATTATCTATATAAGTTCCCATTGATGGTTTCTGTGTGAATATATATTTCCATCCCGTAAATTAATTTACATGAAAATTTTCTCCAATTTTAATGTTATGTAAATGAAAAAACATTATCCTTATTTTAGAAAATTCATATATAATGATTTCAAAATATAAAGGTTATATTTTATTTATAAATATGTTCTATAACACTAGTTAATTTTTTTATCTATGTAATATTCATTTTACATATCCTAATCATGTTTTTGGAATTCATTAAAATGTAACCATAAATTTTATTGGGGATTGATTATATAAAATTATTTAATATAAAATATATCATTCATAACTACTATTTTCTTGTGTAACCATCTACTCTGAATAGGGAAAAAATTATTTTATTACAATCATATTATAATAAAATGTTTTCTATTTCATTAATTGAAATGTTTTAATCTGGATTTCATATATCGATTAATTTTTAATCTAATTGACATCAATATATTCAGTTATGTTGAGTTTGTAAATACCATATTCTTTTTAATCATGATTGAAAGAGAATTACAAAAATATTACTACACATCAATGGAAATCCATTTTTTCCAACATAAAATAATGTTATGATTACTGATTAGATATGAATTATTTCAATTCACTATTCTATTTGAATGATATACAAAACTCCATTTCTTTCAATTGGTTTTCATTATATGCTGGAATAATTAATTTCATCTATAACACATGTATATATGTGATGATGGTTGGGGTCTAATATATCTATCCAATTCATTGGTCGGTGTTTTAAATATAATGTGATAATAGATCATGATACATCTATAATACATACACAATATTAAGGGAAAGCCATCAAAAATACTCTCACAATATAAAGTAATATACTTCATGGATATGTTAATAATACAATGTGATAGAATTTTTTGATATCCTCACAATGTAATGGGAATGGATCATTTGATTTGTTTAAAATATAATGTGTGAGACATCATAGATTGTAGAGACCTGAAACTTGACGTACATGGACATTACATTACTTTTGCGGAATACTTAGTACATAACAAAAACACACACACAAGGATCATAATAGTTTAGTGTCTTTGGAAACTCGGAATATAATCTTCTAATCGTGGTGAAAGATCTTCAACATCTCCCATAATGATCTTCCTTTTTTACCTAAAACCTTTCTTTATATCCTGGGGAAATGAAAACATAAAAGGGTGAGCTCAAATGCTCAGTAAGGGTAAACAAAAGAAATATCAATCACATCATATTCATAAGAACATAACATTTTGGAAATCTTAACCTGCAAAAGAGAGCATAATTTCATAACATGGGTTAAATCATAGTATTGAAATGAAATCCCTATAATCATAACATAAAAAATGAAACTTTGTGGCATACACACATAATCATAGAGAATAATATCTTATTAGTCAAGACTCATTTCCAAGACTATCTTAGTGGACAAGGTCCATTTCTGAACTGAGTCACCCTCGTTTCAGTCCTGTTTCACTGAAACGGTATAACCTACCATTCCGGCCTTGTCTATCTCATGAGATATAAAATCTTTACCCAATGCATTGGAGGGAGATATAGGTCCCACCCATCTCATAATGATACCATTCTTATGTGTGCCACAAAATCATAAATCATACATCATTGCATAACCCATGTAATAAAAATGGGATTGTTAATCAACATGACATCATAAAACAATTTATATAAGATAAAGGAATTCATAAAAATATTTCCATCACAACATAATCAAATCCATGTAATAATAGGGATATAAACATAACCCTTTATTATCTTATATGGAAAATAATTTTGATAAAACACTTGAACTCCATTCTTGAGGAAAATATCCATTCCACTTCAAAATTTTTTTTCCTTTCTTAACATGTCATACAATTTTAAACTATAATATGTTGATTAAAAATAATCTTGAAAACTTTTAAAGGAAACTTCTTGGAAATAATTTTTTAAAAATGCATTCATGTCGTATAAGTTAAAATAAACATTCTTCTCGTACTTTTGTCGGAAAAGTCAAAAAAGTATCTCGTACGAAAAACGACATAAGATTCATTTCATATCTTTTTCTAAAAACTCACCGAAGGGTAAAATTGGATTTAAACAATAGTTTGTGGATGGAAAAAATATTACATATTGAGGAAACATGGATGTGGATGATAAAATACACCCTAGTTAATACTAAAGTATAAACAATCTCGGATAAAAAATGAGACTGTGATATTTCCCTTATCTTAGGTCCGATTTTCTTCGTAGGTGTCCGAACCTCCTGTATAATGATTTAAATAATGTCATTGACTTATTACAGAATCATACTCTTTGTTATTATATCATATATGGTTCACTTATGACTTTATATTACCCTTTCTTTTGTAAATTCGATGTTAAAGAGCATTTTTGGTAAAATTGTTTCATTTGTCGTCTGTGTTTTGACTTGTAATTATTCATATGATTTCTTAGATCATAATTACTTAATTCCAGAATATAAAACATGATTTATATATAATATATATTCATAATATACATATATATAATAAATTAGTAAATGGAAATAAATACACCGTTAATGGAGACGGTAGGTCGTACGTACGTATGAACGCTGTTTTCGTTTCCTTATTGAGTTTAATGGAATTAAGTAGATGAAATACATATATACATAAATACAGTAGCTTTATAATGACATATATTTAATTATTATTTCATATATATACTTTATAATCATTCTTAAATGGTTAACATGGAGAATGAATCTCATCGCGTCGTGGAGACGGTAGTCCCTACGTACGCACGAGCGATGATATCGTTTCCATAATTATTGAATTGAATTGGAGTGGATGATACAATATATCAGAATCAATATGATTTTCTAGTAACTATGTATAGTTATTCTTTACACCATTATACCCATCCATGTAAGGTGGTGGTGGAAAATAGATTACACCACGGCGTGGAGACAGTATTCTGTATGTACGCACGCAAGATGATTTCTTTTTCTGTAGGATGGATAGATGGTGAAATAGGGTTGTTTCAAACTTATAATAACATATCAGTATATGAGTGATACTGATGTTATTACTTCATAATGAAACAACCTAAGAAGAAGAAGTGGAAGAAGAAATAAAGATGAAAGAATCGGTGACGGACATTACCTCTTCTTTGAAGTGCTTCTTTGAGACCTCATTTTAGGGCAATAAAATGGGTCTTTGAAGAAGACCATAACATCTAGGATGTTTCTAGGGAAGTGGAGAAGATAATTTGGTAGGGGTTGTCCGAGAATGAAGGCTCAAAGTTGTGTGAGGAAGAGAGGGAGGAGGCGCCCTTTTATAAGGCAGGAGAGGGGCTCCTTTGGAAAAACTAAAAATATTATTTTATTATAAAATCATGTTTGGTTTTAAATAGCTCCAAATTGATTTATTTCTAGGATAAGGTTGGGATGTGTCGAAATCCTCTCATCCAATCGAATTTAGACAAGTTTAGGTTCCTATTTTAACCTTATCATTTAGATTTAATATTAAGTTAAATAATTTTACTTTTACCGTCTCTTCTTGTGTTCTTACACTATAAGATTAATAAACATACTATAAGAAGCCAAACGAACCCCAAGTTGTTTATTATTAATATATATATCCTTATCTAAGTCATTTTGCCGAACCTTATATTTTTAGGCATAAAATAACAATTAATAATATAATATTTGTTTTAAAAACTATTATATGTAAATTTTGACACTATTTAGTAATTGATTTTTGTGAAACTCATAACAGAATGATAAATTCGAAAAACGTTAATTAAATAAATACTAACATGTCATACTAACCTATAAAATTAGTTTAATTCATAAAAAGTTTCAAATTATATTTATTTTGATATTTATAACATCAATTATGTAAATATTTCATTAATAAGATAATTACTGCATCATCGTTGTGTCATAAATAAATTAAATTATTTAATGTCTAAAAATTAAAAATAAAATACCATTATGTAGGAAATATGTTTATCTTTCTAATGAATATTTATAGTCTAATTTATCTTATGTATAACCCCATATTTAAAATTATTTACATATTAAACTCTGATTTTAACTATTTTAACCCTTCTTTAAATAAATTAATAATAAATGTCCTAATCTAATCCAAGTGGGCCTAAATGGTCATATTTTATTCCTAAGGTTGTTTTTGGTCGCATTAAACTTGTCAAATAGAATTATGACATGTGTTAGGATAATAATAATATCATTTTTACCCTTAATTACCCTATTTACTTTTAACCATGGTAAAAAAATTAAAAAGTTACTATTCACAAAAAATTATTTTCATCTCATTGAACCACATTTTACTTACTGACATCAACCGTGTCTCTTGGATTTTCGAAATTCTACTCACAGAAGTGGTAAAATTATGTTTTATGAACAATTCAGTTTTTTTAACTACCACTTAGTGGTTTCACTATTCATCAAAAATTGAAAGTTTTCAGAAAAATACCAAACATTAGGCCTAAGATATATTTGATATTATGAACTCAAAAATGATGTCTATTTTACCAAATTCAAAACATATCAGTTGCATTAACTAATTTAAAAATCAATTCCCATCATCAAAATAAATAGCTTGTTTTTAAGAGATAATAACTATCAAAAGATTGAAACTTGTTTATAACTGGTTTAAATGTGAAATTACATCCAATGACCATCATTGTATTAAATTGTAAAAATATATTCTAAATATAATTTAAAACCACTAAAATTAATAAATTATCACTATTAATTATTTCGATTGAAAAAGTTGTTTTTAATTATAATTAATAATTTTCACTATTCATCAGAATATGAATGTTATCCGAAAAGTACCAAAATTTCACCTTAGGCTAAATTCGATACTCCGAATCCAAAAATGAAGTCCATTTTGAAAAATTAAATTTAAAAAATTTCAAAAATTTGTTATTACTATTCATAACGGCTAGTTTTAAGAATATTTTAATAGCATATCGTTGTTTAGTGAAACTCGGTATTGCGTACTACACACGCTATCAAGGAAGGTCGCGATTGCGTGTAATGAAAGGCAAGTCAAGGATGCGTGTTGTGCAAGCTCCTTTTGGTGTAGCCTACAACACAAGACATTAATGAAATTAAAAATAATATTTTTCATAAAATCTCGGGGTGTTACATTCTACCCCCCTTAAAATGAATTTCTCCCTCGAAATTCGTCAGGGTTATAAATGGTTTACAATTCGAAAGTTTCTTTAATCAAAACCCACATCGTAAAAAGGAATACCAAAACCAATCTTTAAAAACAAAAGTATGAAATGTAACGGTTACCCAAATAAACTAATCACTAGGTTTCCACATAGGTGAAAATATGGATATGGAAGAGAAATCTAACCATCATGTTCTGATGGAGAGTGGTAGAGAACATGGCTATGGAAAAGCTAGTAATCACAAAGCCATAAATTTGTGACGATCTAAGGTACCGTCTGATTCATCAGATATAAGAGCACTAAGACAACATTTTTGGTTTTCAAGATCATTTTCCTAAAGTTGATGAAATTGGAATTAGAAGAAATAATTTCCTGATTTTGGTATAGTCTCACCGTTTGTCGTTCATTGGACAATTTCCACTTCATCTCTTAAAGAAATGAAGTTGAATTTTTCATTCGTGATGTGTTAGCAGATCATGTGATAGAATGATGGGTCATTCCATCTCTTTCAAACAAAAGGTCAGCAAATGTTATAAGTCCATCTTATGGTTAATCATATATGGTTCTAAAAATAAACTTATACTTCATATATAACACCGCTTAATAAAATAAAACTAGTTTCTACTAACCAGGGACTTCCTGTAGGCCAGTGGTAGGCGATAAAGGCCAGTCGCACTTCGGTTGTGGGTTCGATTCCCACAGCCCTGTCCGACGTGATGGGCTGTCGCCCGTCCTGCAAGTTGTCCTTTTTCTAAAACTATATTACTATAACATCCCATCAATAATATCGAAAAAACTTCTATCCTTAAAAAATACTAACTTATGTCCAACATAATCCATTCCAATCTTTAGGAATATCCATAATACTGCAGTCCACTCTCATAACATAGTGAAAACGATTACCAGAGATTTAATACCATCGTTGATCCCCATATATCATAAGATATGTTTTTTTGGTCACATTCCAAACATTCAAAGTCCTTAATCATGTATTCTCTTGAATACCCATTCAACCTTAGTGAAAACATGAATGCAGTTAAATGTTAACACCTTCCACATACCAAAATCCTAAAAATTCTATATACTCAAACCATGATATCACTTAGTCCTTATATCAATCACGAGCTCATGAATACTGTAAAATATTTCATTTTCTCGTTTTCCCTTCATTATGTGCATATAATTATTTTTCCAAAAATATCTCAATCACTTTCCATGGTTACTGATACCATAAAATTATTGAAAACCACAAGAGACCAATACATAAATATTCCAATATTCCACGATACTATATACAACACTATTTTGGAAATCCCATTACATAAACACTTAATCATTCCACCACATCGTTGTCATATTCAACATCGCAAATAGTGATCGCATGTGACTTCCCTTTGTCCTTTGCCTTAAGTGGTTGCTCATGTTGATCAATACTAACCCTTGGATTTGGGCATTTATTAGCATAATGCCCCATTTCCTTGCACATGAAGTATTAAAGTGTTGGTGGTGCGTTCTCTGCAGTCTTTGCTTTATTCACATCATTAGAAACTGTTTTTCCATTACTTCGACACTCATCTACTCGATGATCTCCTTTTCCACACTTAAAAACATTTTCTAGTCCCTTTAAGACAATCTCCACCATGCTTCCTTCCACACTTTGAGCATAAGGAAACATTCATCTTCTTTTCACCATTATTCTGAGATTTCTCCTTGAACTCCATCTTTCGTTTCTTGTCAAAACCATGAGATAGATATGTAACACCAACTTCCATTTCTACCTTGATAGCACAACGCACAATTTCTTCATAGCTACTGAAGTCTCTTATAGCTAATGCCCTTCAATGAGTTGGTTTTAAGCCACTGAAAAATCGATCAACTTTACTTTCAGGTTGGATGATAATGCCAGATGAATACCTTGAAAGTCTTGTAAAATTCGCTTCGTATATACCAAAAGATTCATCATCCTTCTGCTTCAGCTCAAGAAACTCCTTTTCCATCTTTGTTCGAATAATACGAGGGAAGTACTTACGGAAAAGAAAGTTCTTGAACTCATCCCATTCCATGGACTCAATTTCATCTCTTGGCCTCGTATTCTTGATAAGATTCCACCATTGATCAGCTTCACCTTCCAAACCATATATTTCTAAGATGACTTTATCATGTTCAGAACATTGAAGAATTGAAAATATCTTTTCAGTGGTACTGATCCATTGTTCGGCAACAAGTGGATCGGAATACCCACTGAATGAAGGTGGACGTTGCCTCATGAAGGACTCAATAGAATATTGTTCCCCTCTCTGCTCATTTGGAAGTCCAGAATGATTCCTAGCTTGTGTAAGTATAGAAATAAGATTTTTCACTCCATCTCCCATAACACTTGTTTATTCAGGAGGACAATCATTGCATTGTCCATTACATTGATCAACACGGTTCCTTCGGGCTCCAGCCATCGTCTAAAACCCAAAAAGAATAGCGTGAGAGGCAAAAAACATGCTAGGGAAAACAACATAATAAAGGGGGAGTACCTTAAATATCTAACATCTTAGGTTTAATTCTATGATCATTAGCGTAATTCTAGTACTATAACCTATACGTATACTTAACCTTAGGGACATCCCTAGACATATCTTAGAAATATCTCTAGGGATCTCACTAACGTTTTCGCATCCTAGTTTACAAAGGTTTACTAAACCTTTCCTCTGATACCAACTGTAGAGACCCGAAACTTGACGTACATGGAAATTACATTAGTATTGCGGAATACTTAGTACATAACAAAAACACACACACAAGGATCGTAATAGTTTAGTGTCTTTGGAAACTCGGAATATAATCTTCTAATCGTGGTGAAAGATCTTCAAAATCTCCCATAAAGATCTTCTTTTTTTACCTAAAACCTTTCTTTATATCCTGGGGAAAAGAAAACATAAAAGGGTGAGCTCAAATGCTCAGTAAGGGTAAACAAAAGAAATATCAATCACATCATATTCATAAGAACATAACATTTTGGAAATCTTAACCTGCAAAAGAGTGAATAATTTCATAACATGGGATAAATCTTAGTAGTGAAATGAAATCCCAATAATCATAACATAAAACATGAAACTTTGTGGCATACACACATAATTATAGAGAATCATATCTTATTAGTCAGGACTCATTGCCAAGACTATCTTAGTGGACAAAGTCCATTTCTGAACGGAGTCACCCTCGTTTCAGTCCTGTTTCACTGAACTGGTATAACCTACCGTTCTAGCCATGTCTATCTCATGAGATATAAAATCTTTACCCAATGCATTGGAGGGAGATATAGGTCCCACCCATCTCATAATTATACCATTTTTATGTGTGCCACAAAATCATAAGTCATACATCATTGCATAACCCATGTAATAAAAATGGGAATCTTAATCAACATGACATCATAAAACAATTCATATAAGATAAAGGAATTCATAAAAATATTTCCATCACAACATAATCAAATCCATGTAATAATAGGTATAGAAACATAAACCTTTATTATCTTAGATGGAAAATAATTTTGATAAAACACTTGAACTCCATTCTTGAGGAAAATATCCTTTCCACTTCAAAAACATTTTTCCTTTCTTAACATGTCATACAATTTTAAACTAAAAGATGTTGATTAAAAATTAGCTTGAAAACTTGTAAAGGAAACTTCTTGGAAATAATTTTTTAAAAATCCATTCATGCCGTATAAGTTAAAAAAACATTCTTCTCGTACTTTTTTCGGAAAAGTCAAAAAAGTATCTTATACGAAAAACGACAAAATATTCATTTCATATCTTTTACTAAAAACTCACCGAAGGGTAAAATTGGATTTAAACAATAGTAGGTGGATGGAAACAATATTACATATTGAGGAAACATGGATTTGGATGATAAAATACACCCCAGTAAATACTAAAGTATAAACAATCTCGGATAAAAAATGAGATTGTGATATTTCCCTTACCTTAGGTCCGATTTTCTTCGTAGGTGTCCGAACCTCCTGTATAATGACTTAAATAATGTCATTGACTTATTTCAGAATCATACTCATTGTTATGATATCATATATGGTTCACTTATGACTTTATATTACCCTTTCTTTTGTAAATTCTATGTTAAAGAGCATTTTGGGTAAAATTGTTTCATTTGTTGTCCGTGTTTTGACTTGTAATTTTTCATATGATTTCTTAGATCATAATTACTTAATTCCAGAATATAAAACATGATTTATATATAATATATATTCAGAATATACATATATATAATAGATTAGTAAATGGAAAGAAATACACCGTTCATGGAGACGGTAGGCCGTACGTACGCATGAACGCTGTTTTCGTTTCCTTATTGAGTTGAATAGAATTAAGTAGATGACATACATATATACATAAATCCAGTTGCTTTATAATGTCATACATTTCATTATTATTTCTTATATATACTTTATAATAATTATTAAATAGTTAACATGGAGAATGAATCTCATCGCGTCGTGGAGACGGTAGTCCGTACGTACGCACGAGCGATGATATCGTTTCCATAATTATTGAATTGAATTGGAGTGGATGATACAATATATCAGAATCAATATGATGTTCTAATAACTATGTATAGTTATTCTTTACACCATTATACACATCCATGTAAGGTGGTGGTGGAAAATAGATTACACCACGGCGTGGAGACGGTATTCCGTACGTACGCATGCGCGGTAATTTCTTTTTCCATAGGACGGATAGATGGTGAAATAGGGTTGTTTCATACTTATAATAACATATCAGTATAGGAGTGATACTGATGTTATTACTTCATAATGAAACAACCTCATAAGAAGAAGTGGAAGAAGAAATAAAGATGAAAGAATCAGTAACGGACATTACCTCTTCTTTGAAGTGCTTCTTTGAGACCTCCTTTTAGGGCACTAAAATGGGTCTTTGAAGAAGACCAGAACCTCTAGGATGTTTCTAGGGAAGTGGAGAAGATAATTTGGCAGGGTTTGGCCGAGCATGAAGGCTCAAAGTTGTGTGAGGAAGAGAGGGAGGAGGTGCCCTTTTATTAGGGAGGAGAGGGGCTCCTTTGGAAAAACTAAAAATATTATTTTATTATAAAGTCATGTTCGGTTGTAAATAGCTCCAAATTGATTTATTTAGAGTATAATGTGGGTATGGGTTTAAAGCCTCTCATCCAATAGAATTTAGACAAGTTTAGGTTCCTATTTTAACCTTATCATTTAGATTTAACATTAAGTTAAATAATTTTACTTTTACCCTCTCTTCTTGTGTTCTTACACTATAAGGTTAATAAACATAGTATAAGAAGCTAAAAGAACCCCAAGTTGTTTATTATTAATATATATAACCTTTTCTAAGTCATTTGGCCGAACCTTAGATTTTTAGTAATAAAATAACAATTAATAATATAATATTTGTTTTAAAAACTATTTTATGTCAATTTTGACACTATTTAGTAATTGATTTTTGTGAAAATTATAACAGAATGATAAGTTAGAAAAAAGTTAATTAAATCAATACTAACATGTCATATTAACCTATAAAATTATTGGAATTCATAAAAAGTATCAAATTATATTTATTTGGGTATTTATAACATCAATTATGTCAATATTTTATTAATAAGATAATTACCGCATCATCGTTGTGTCATACATAAATTAAATTATTTAATGTCTAAAAATTATAAGTAAAATACCATTATGGAGGAAATCTGTTTAGCTTTCTAATGAATATTTATAGTCTAATTTATCTTATGTATAACCCCATATTACAAATGATTTACTTATTAAACATTGATTTTAACTATTTTATCCCTTCTTTAAATAAATTAATAATAAATGTCCTAATCTAATCCATGTGGGCCTAAATGGTCATATTTTATTCCTAAGGTTGTTTTTGGTCGAATTAAACTTGTCCAATAGAATTAGGACATGTGTTAGGGTAATAATAATATCATTTTTACCCTTAATTACCCTATTTACTTTTAACCGTGGTAAAAAAAGAAAAAAGTTACTATTCACCAAAAAATTATTTTCATCTCATTGAACCACATTTTACTTACTAACATCAACCGTGTCTCTCGGATTTTCGAAATTCCACTCACAGAATCGGTAAAATTATGTTTTATGAACAATTCTGTTTTTTAACTACCACTTAGTGGTTTCACTATTCATCAAAAATTGAAAGTTTTCAGACAAATAACAAAAATTAGGCCTAAGCTATATTTGATATTATGAACTCAAAATTGATGTCTATTTTAACAAATTCAATACATATCAGTTTCCTTAACTAATTTAAAAATTAATTCCCGTCGTCAAAACAAATAGCGTGTTTTTAAGAAATAATAACTATCAAAAGATTGAAGCTTGTTTATAGCTGGTTTAAAAGTGAAATTACATCCAATGACCATCATTGTACTAAATTGTAAAAATATATTCTAAATATACTTTAAAACCACTAAAATTAATAATTTATCACTATTAATTATTTCGATTGAAAAATTTGTTTTTAATTATAATTTAGTAATTTTTACTATTCATCATAATATGAAAGTTATCCGAAAAGTACCAAAATTTCACCTTAGGATAAATTCGATACTCCGAATCCAAAAATGAAGTCCATTTTGAAAAATAATATTTACAAAATTTTAAAAAGTGGTTATTACTATTCAAAACGGCTAGTTTTAATAATATTTTAATAGCATATCGTTGTTTAGTGAAACTCGGTATTGCATACTACACACGCTATCAAGGAAGGTCGCGATTGCGTGTAATTAAAGGCAAGTCAATGATGCGTGTTGTGCAAGCTCCTTTTGGTGTATCGTACAACACAAGACATTAATGAAATTAAAAAGAATATTTTTCATAAAATCTCGGGGTGTAACATATATATTCTAAGAATATAAATGGTTCATATTTATGGATATTTTCACAACACAATGTGTTATCCTTCAAGTGTACATTTACAATATGACGTTTGATTTTTATTTGATCTTGGCAAAAAATTTTGTGAGATTATTCATGGATACTCTCATAACATTAAAGGTGATCCATATTAGATATTCCCATATTATGATGATACCATGTTCTTTTGGCTGTACTATATCACATTATTGTGCAATTAATCATGTTCATGTTAAACTTCCATTTAATAGATATATGATTATTAAACATTATCATTTATATTATTTAATGATTTTATTATTTGTATCTATGATATATATCTTTTAAGTTGACATTCCATGACCTTATATAATTACTTAAAGATTATTAGTATTATTCCATTTTGTTTTTTAATAACTTTTATCTCACATAGTATGGTTTTCATATATTTTTAGGATATATCAATTGATGAAATATTTATAAGAATACCTATATTAGAATTTTATCTTAGTTATGGAGGGATATCCACTAGAAGAATAAAATATATTTTTGAATCGCAATGACTATAAATATTCCATTCATAATATTGTGTTATAATTTTGATGAATGAAATTTTCAATTTTTAAATATATTTCCCTCTGGATTGGGTAATAAGACATTGCATCAAATCCAATATTATAAGGAAAATATATTTAGATCCAAACCATGGAGTATGGGGCTGGGGACCTTTATTGGAATTTTATCATGAATTTGTTATTTTTTTAGGATAATTTTAGTAATTTTATTGATTGTGAAAAGGTAAATTAATTGAAAACCCTTTGGATATGTATATTATATAAGTCTTTGTTTATTATAACATACAAATGTTATAATAAGGAATATATTTTGTGCTAATACTATAAATTTCTACATTTCTAAATTCTATAAATTGGATATAATAGGTACATGAATTCACCTTGGGGAAAACCCCCTAAAAGGTTATTTTAAAGTAAACCAAGTCAAACAATCTAGCTCATGTTGATAAGGAATAATACTACATATCAAGATAGGAACTCCATAGGGATATTCATTGATAAAATAAATTTTAATTATGTTTCATTATAAGGGATTTAAAATGTTATGGAAATAGGCTATTGAGTTTGAGATAACACATACTAATGAAATTGAGCACTAATGATTAACCCATTTTATTTTTAAAATGGATTGATATTGTTAAAAACATATTAAAAATGAATGTGAAATAAATTATTGTAATTATTATAATATGATAACATTTGGGATAAAAGTTGGTTTGGAAAATATTGTAGTAAATCTCATAAAAATATATTTTGTTATTATTTATTAGATGAATGATTTTAGTGATCTGAAAAAAAAACATAGAATAGGTTGGTGGAATTACATAGAATATAATATAATGAAGATGATGGTGGAAAGAATAACCATCCACCCAAATTCCTGGAATAATGAATGAATCACCCAATTGAATTACTAAAAGGAAAATGAAATTGATTCATGTTTTGACGAATTTGATATTGATCTCATGATATTTGTTATCAGTTAATGTATCTAATGCTTTTAGTGAATTAAAAATATGTAATATTAATATTATTATGTTTTTTGGAATTATGAAAATTAATTCACAAATACATCTACTAAAAATGTTAATATACCACCATAACCTCCTAAACCATGAGAATAAAGGATCCGTACAACAAAGACTACTCCATAAATGGGTAGATTTTTTAAGTGGTTCTCTATATTTTTCACTCATGATTTGTGGATATCTAATCTCAAAAAACCTCCAACAACTATTTACAAATAAATTATAAATAAAAAAATCAAAGTTCTATAAATACATTTTTTTAGTAATATAAAAACATTTATTATATTTGGAATTATTATTTACACATATCATAATATATTTTCTTTAAATGAAATTAATTTGATTTCAAAAATATATTTCAAATTGACACATTGAGGCTATATTAATTACTGAAAGAGGGAAATGATTTTGGAAATGAAGATGTGTTAATTCATCATTGAAAGGTTGATTATGATAATTAATGGAAAAGTAATTATATTATAAGAAATATGATTCCTAATCATGTGGGTTGTTTATCTCAAATGATTTGTGAAAACTCTATAAAATGAATTATTCAATTCAGAGGAAAATGATATGTCCTATATGTTTGTTTAGTTGATATTTATTTTGATATTAAACATTGAGTAACGACTACCATGTTAATAACCTTATCTATTTTAATTAATATGTGATAATTACAATTTTAGGGACATAATATATTTAACTGGAGTGTGGGAGAATGTTCCTCCAAAATATTTAACTATAAAATTTTTTTTCATTAAATTTAAAATATGATCAATTATTTTGGTCACCTGAACCCCCAAATAAAAATCTTAAATAGTGAATTAGATGATGTTTATTTCTAAATTTATGAAAAATAAAAATATTTCTAAATAAAAAAAATTATAAAAAAATAAAAATTCATAAAATGTAAGATTATAAAGACTCAAAAATTTAAAAAGTTATTATTTCACAAAATATATCATTTTTATTTTTATATTTAAAATTAATTTAATAGATAAATATTTACTGATTAAAATATGTATTTTAAAAAAGTATCTTATTTTTTTAATAAAAATCAAAAATTATTCAAATTATCTTTTTTAATATTCATTAAAAGAATTTTTTTTTTGTGAATAGAAAAAAAAATTTATTATGCTAAAACTACCACATTTATAACATTTCCATAATTTGTGAAGTGCTGAAACCATTCTAACATATTTTTCAAATGAAATATTATATTTAAAACTTAAAATATAAAATTAAAATGAATTCCATATTGAATTTATAAATTTAGTTTTTAGTGTTCGAGAAACTGAAGTAATATTTTAATCTAAAATCTTTTTTGAATGTCTTATTTAAAATCATATTATTTTTCTCATTATGAAATTAAATATAAGATATTTTATTATATTTTAAATCAAAATTTTTGTATTATTTAATTATTTTAATTTCCATTATATTGATTGATATATGATTACTGACACTAAATAACATTAAAATGATAATAGTAAATGGTAATTTATTGAGAAAGTTTTTATTAATATTTTCTAGTTTCTTGGAAATTAATTGAATGAATCAATTTATTTAAATAATGAGAAATTACTTTTTCCATGTATATAAATTTATTTAACCCATTTAATAGATAATAAATGTTATATAATTTTTATAACACCAAATTGTTAAAATTTAATTTTTTTAAAAAATATCGATATATTATATGTTTTGATTTGATATATTTTTTCTCATATTTGAAAATAGATTTTATTAAATTGAAAAACCTTTGATTTCAAAACACCCATATTTTTTTAAGACTAACTTTATTAAATGATTTATACAAAAAATTAATTGGTCATAAACTAGTTACCAAGGTAAAAAACAAAATGGTAATGTGAATCTTCTTTTTTCAAAGGACTCAAAACATGCATTAAATGTTTTTCAGAATTAATTTATGAGTCATAATTGAAAATATATAATGGAAAACCCATTATTATAATCATTTTGGAAACATTTATCACTAAATAGTTTCAATACATAATTTAAAAACAATTATGTTAACAAAAGTTCAATTTTAATCATATCTAAATGAGGATCAATTCCACCTGATAAATGTTACACATCCCCAATGAAATATATTTTACCTCTACCCAATTTGACCCTCTTAGATTGACCTTTTATGAACTTAATCTCCTAGTCACCATAAGATATAATAATTCCTTAATTTTCAAGCTGAATTGTAATAGAATGTTCAAGGACACAATGTGAGTAATACAGAATCCCGATTCATTTCATTTCAATCATTATCATCTAGAATGAACCTAAATAATGTTATTTAATGACTTAAGTATTAATTATATAGTGTGGTTTTTTTATATTTATAAATAAATTCTAATGATTTTTCATCCACAATGGAAAACAAAATGGTATTGATCATGTGTCCATATAGACTACCACCTCAACAAATCAGGTCACATTTTTTCCATAACCACGTCATTAGGATGTCATATTAAATATGTTTAAGGTAAAAAATGATTTTTTTGAAGTTAATAATATTATATGAAAATAATATTGGACATTATATAAGTAATATTAATAATAAATAGTTGTAGTAATAAAATTTAAACATCTAAGTACCTTTCTTAGTCTGAGATAATTACATAAAAATATTATATAATTATCTAAATTTTATACCAATATAATAATAAAACGTAGAAAAACCTTGAAAAACATCTACTCATGTTCTTAATATTGAAAATGTAACACATATGGGGAATTTATATAGTAATTTTTTCTAATATAACAATCATTTTCATCACCTTTTTAACCCAAATTTATTTTGGTTTTTTGTTTATATTATTTTAAATTTGAATATCTATTATAATTTTCTGAAATGCGGTATTGATGAAATGTATTTATACTAAAAAAGTATGCCATTTTGAATTCATATATTATATTTGACACTGCTTTTTGCTGATTTCCCTATATATTATCTTTTCTAAATTGAAAAATGTTATTTTCAACTCCATTGCCTATCCATTAAACAAATTTAAAAGAAAATATGTTTCACACATATTTGTATGGTCCATTATACAAATGAATTATATTTAATAATTTCAATGTCCACATATCATTCGACATAAATATTTTTGAAACATTATCTTGATTTATTAATGGTTTCTAAAAGAATTTTATTTTCTCCTTATTTTATAAAAATAATGACATTAATGTGATTTTAATAGATCGAGGCTAATTCTTATTCCTGGAAATATTTTTCTAACAAAAACAATGAAGTGATTTTTTTATCAATTTTATTGAAAAATGACATATCATATAATTATTAGAGTAAATTATGAAAATGATACCATCCCCCTTCATTTTCAAATTACATAAGGTGATGTTATTTTCTGTATAAGATATCATCAATTAATAGCTATACCATTATGAAACCTCCACTATTTTAAGTATAAGTTTTCATCCCATGAATTTCATTTTAAAATATATTGTTTTCAACTTCAATGAATAATGGTTTCTAACCTTGATGTTATAAATTGAATGATTTGGACAATTAATGACTTAATCATATACATCGTATCTAAACAGTCAATGTACTATATATATATATATTATATGTATGGAATGGAGCTTACCATGAATTTTTATAAATATTTTTATATATAATAATTCATATTCCAAGGTATTATCATGTTTTGAAAATTTTTGGAACTATTAATTACTTAGTTTTGTGATAACATTTGAAAAGTTTAATATACCCATTTTTATCCAATGATTTTTCAAGATATATTGAAATAATTTATATCCTATGGAACACATATATATGGATAATTATGTGTGTGGTAATATTTCTCACTCTTTTAATTTTTAATTGTTTTATATCTAATGATATAATATAGTGATTTACATCTAGTAAACACTTAAAAATAAGTGGAAATCCATCATGAATACACTCACAATAATAAATGGTGTTCCATTGTTAATATTCCTACAATATAATGTGTAAACTTTCATAGATATTATTGAAACATAATGTTTGAGCCTTATTTGATATAGATATAACCTAATATTTCCACTTAATACAATCACATCATAAATGTTGATCATTACGAAATATGCTCAAAATGAATGGGGTTATCCATCTTAGATACACTCACAACATTAATGGAGAGACTTCTAACACATGATCACAACATAACGGTTGAGGAATATTCGATATTGTCAAATGCTAAAGGGTTTTTTTGTAATAGATGTGATCACAATATGATTATACCATATACTAATATTGGTACTAATGATCCAAATATTTCAATGTCTCATGTGCATGATACTCTTCCATAGAATATATTTATGATTATGATACATATATAATGATTTTATTATTATTTTGTACTCCAATTATGTGTAATATTTTTGTTCTCTTGATATTACAATTTATTTATTCATGATTTTGTTTATATCTATTATTGTTCCAATTATTTTTAAAAATGAACATCTTCCTAATCATGTTTTCTCATAATATATTGATCTAATTTTTTTGGTAATTTTGATATGTTTTCCCTTACTGGTTATATTATAACATAACTTTGTTATGTTTCACTTACATAGGATATAAATACAAGTACACCATATTAGAATTGTACAAAGGTTTATAGTTTATATTGAAAATATAAAAATTACCATAAGTTTACAGTGATGTGTTATTTATCCTAAAAGGTATTAAAATTATTATTCATGGGATTGAGTGATGATTTTGAGATATAATGGTTAAGATATAGAAATTAATGTATATATGTATTGGTTTATCTCACACCATATCAATTCAAGTGGTTTAAAAAGAAGTTTGTAGCACTATATCCTGGATTGTATGTCTTGGCTGACATAACATAACAATGGTATACATTATCCATGGGTTTTTTTATCATGGATAACATCTTAATTTACATGTTAATAGTTTATTTTCCCTTTAAATTTTTTATAACTCACAGATCCATGTTCTTAATCAATAAGCAACCACCTCTAGAAACCCTCTCGAATCAAAGGGCTAGCGATTAATTTATTAAATAATTAAAATATTTAAAGGATCACACCTCTCATGATCTATAGTTTTTATATTTATGTAAAACTATATACAATAAGAATAAAATAATAAATTATTATTTTTAAAACACATTAAAATAAAATTCCAATCATCCATCAAGTAATTTTTAATATATTTAATTTTATATTGAATAATGGAAAATAATAACAGGTGAACTTATATTTTTATTATGGGTTGAGTATTATGGAATATATCATGTATAAATGTTTTATATTCCAAATATTAAATTGGTTAATGAAAAAATGGTATTCTATAAAAAATTAATGTTCAATGAATATCCATCACTATTATCTACATATCAATCACATTGATAATTAAAATTATTTTATTAATAATGTGAATGTTCAATTATATACATACATGATAAATTACCATTAATGATTACATCATGAATCTTACAATTACAACCTCTCGATTAAGACATCATTCATAATAAATGCCTAGTTTTAAACTAGAGTCTCACACACTTTTGCATTTCTATTGTACTTTCTCATCAAGCATGTTGATGCATTGAAAAGATATTATAACTAGAAACCACCAGTCACATTCACATCATGTGATTCTCTCATATTTTTAATGATCATTAAAAATAAATATCAATATTTATTATAATTCAACAATTATCCATACTGAATAAAAAATTTGGAATATCAATATTTCCATAGTAAATAAACTAACATAAAGATTAATCTTCCTTATACCGAAACAATATATATTAATGGTATATGAGTAAAAATATGCTGTATGTAATTGAAATGTTTTATAATTGATTATAACTATTAAAACAATAGATTATATGTAGAAAAAAAATTCCCCTTTAATAATATAGGGTGATAGAGAACATTATCACAAAAAAAGTGAATGTCCCTAACAAAAGGAATTATACATAATAATTAATGGTAGATAGTTTATTCATAAAAAATTATGGTTTTTAATAAAATCCATGTAATTTAAAATTATAATACAAATAATATAAAAAAATATAAATCAATTGAAATAGCATTTAAAAATAGATTTATAAATCACTTTTCTATATTTCTCATGTTTGAAAATACATAAATATATTTTCATATCATTATAAATAAATATTCCAAAAATATTTATCAGTATCAATTTTTTAATATATCTCGAGGAACTAGTAAATAAATATTCAATGAAAATATTTATCATGATGATGAGTAAAATAATGCATGCATTGTATATTAAAAAATATAGCATTTGAACAAATTCTATAATGAATATAATTTTAAAGGTAGAAGATTCCCAACAATCATTTTAATAAAAATTGAAAAATATTGAAAAATATTTATAATGAAATTCCTAAGATAAGTAATAATAATTTTGAAAATGTTTTTGTAAAAATATGAACAATGGTGAGAATTGGTTTTGAAGAATATGTAAAAAATATATTTTTACAAGAATATATCTTAAATGTAATGCAATGGTTAATTATTGATCCCTAAGGATAAGAAATTGAAAACAAACATGTTGAGCAAAAAAAATAGGGTAAGTAAATAAATATTTTCTATGATATTATTAAAATATAATATGTTAAATAGAAATAAAATCATAAATAATCCAAAAATAAAACATGATTATAAAAAAAATCATTTACCTAAAGATTCACATACCATTAAATTGATTTTAAAATCATATGTGATAATTTTAAATTTACTATAATTATATTTAAGAAAAATTTAGATAATTTCAAATTCAAATATGATCCACATATAACATAAAAACATCAGTTCATTAAAATCATATTATTATTATCTTGATTTTTTCTGAAAACTTATTCCATTACATGTATGTTTTTATAAGTTAGATGTGGTACTTCCATATTTATAATGGTTGCATCAATTCAATAATGTTATTAATTACATAAATATATTATATATATTCATTGAATATAATTTTTTAATCATCCATGGAACGAAAACAATAAGAATAGTCACATTTATTCATGGATGTGGTAGTCCACATTTACCACCCAATAAAATTATCATTTTTAATGGTGTTATGGGTAAAAATATATTTGATGTATTATATAAAGAAAAACATTTTTTGTTATGTTTTTTTAATATATTTAATTTTTTTAATATTTATAATTATCAAATTAATGTCGTTTCAAAAAATTAATTACACCACCACATATAGACGATATGTCATATGTTCGCATGATCGTTGCTCTCATTAACCATTGTAATTTAATGAGGCATAAAATGGTTTCCCCATTAAAACAATAACTTCACAAAATAATTTTTTTCAATTGCTTCATTATTTTTACAATGTCCGTAAAAATATATCATTATTATATGAAGGAATGAAATTTAAAAAATTTGTGTAAGATAATTACCTCTTCCTAGAGAGGCTTTAATTGGTTGAAACCTTAATCATTTTAATTAAATTCAAAGTAGAATAAAATAATATCTAGGATTAATAAAAATTATTTAGGATTGTCTGAGGTAGGTAATTTATGAGATTTAATGATAAAACATTGTGAATTATAGAGGACAAAAGGTTCCCTTTTATAAGTTAGGGGAGGGACACACAAATGATAACATAAAATATTATATTAATATTAAGTAAGTTTCATGACCACAAGAATGAAAATTATTATATTTTAATACATGATTATTTGGGGGAAAAATACAACCCCAAAATCAGTTTTTGGAAACTTTTTTTTTTCTTGAACCGTTATTCATTTTTTTAAAAGTATTTAACTCATTTTACAGTTAAACAAGTTGTAATATATTTATAGTTGTCAAAATTCATTAAAAAATATTAATTAAAACATATTACCTAAAAATAAATTAAAATATTCCAAATGTTGAATCACTTTTAAATATTTAATATCTTATTATTATAATAACATAAATTTAATATAATTCCCAAAACATATAGAAAACTATATCATGATAAATGTTTGTTTTGAGCATAAAAATGTGTGTAAGGAATAAAAAACGAGTCAATAGATTATAATGGAATTATTTATAGTACGTCAAATAAAAAGTGATTAAGTTTTTCATAAAAATATGATAAACGAAATAATACTTAGTAAAATCATGAATAAATTAAAATATAAAAAATATTTTATAAATTTCAAAAAAGTTAAGGAAATTTTTCCACATTCATAATTATAGAATTATATTAATTATATTAATTGATAAATGTATATTTTTTCAATAATTTTTTTTTTCATAAACCATAAAAGTATTTATGTAAATTTTTTATATACAAAGTTATAGTTTGGTAATTTCATTATTTTTTTCACAAATCACCTAAAAATTAACTGTTTTAGAAAAATAAAAAAAAATTACTCATAATTTGTTTTTGATAGAGTAAATAAAAAATAATTTTTTTTATTTATATAAATTTTATCAAATTTTCTATTTTGTAAATAATATTATTAGTCATTCTATGATAATTAAGTTATTATTTAATTATAAATAAAATAATAATTAATATATTTGAATTCATTGAGTTAAATCGTACTTACATTAAGAAAATTTATTCAAAAAATCTTCTCATTTTCATCTCAGGAGAATATATTTGTTATTTCTTAGTCATTAATTCATTAAGTTCCCTTGTTTCCTCATATATTTTATTATTTATTTAAATTTCCATCACCAATAGAGTCATCTCATTCCAAAACAATTGTTTTCAAGTTTTAAAAATATTTATATGATTTTATCATTTTGATAAATATGATTCTTATTCTTTTTCATTAGAATATATAGAGTATGACTATTATAACATGATATTACTCAACTAATGAAAATATTACACACCATTAAATTAATGGAGGCTTAGAAAACACTCAATATATTAATCCACATATCCACCCCTTTAGTGGATTTAAAATGGCCTAATATATTTAAAAAATTATTTTCTACTCTTTTTGAACATTAAGACACCATTATAAATTGATAAATTCACGAAAATATATATCCCACATAAAAATTTAATATTATTTCATTATTTATCTATGTAGATATTTTTTCATCACTATGATTCTATGATATGACTAAAATTAGCTCTCACATTCATATTTATCTTGTCAACATGTTCTGGGGGTAATAGTTTCCATTAAATAACTTCATCTCAACTAGGTTGTGTATGATATATTTTCTCATAATATTCAAGATAAAATCGCATTATCGTAATTGATTGAAATCTACTATTTTATAAAAATTATATAAAAGGAAAATACTAATATAAGGTACATTTTATTTCATGATATAATAATCTCAAAACATAATAAAATTATTGAATAAGCCTTTCAAAATGTCGATCTATCCGAGTATGATGATTTCTTCCCAAATGTAGCTTGGTTGTGAGAGAATTCAAATGAATATTCAAAAATATTGATGAAAAAATGGGGGTTACGATATGATAAAAACAAAATAGATTCCCCAAAACATCTCACAATTTTATTTTGATAGAGTTATATAAAGAACTGTAGAAGTATATCTTCCCTTATGGTGGAAAATGTGATAAAATGGTATGGTGATAAATAATTTCACTTATAGTATCATTAATTATTGGATCCTTTTCAAAAATAGTAAAAATGTCCATAAAAATATCATCTCATTTCCATACAAGAATATGTATAGGTTACATGAGTCCGTTATGATACATTTTTTGTGCCTTTAACTATTGAAAAACATGAATCATCATACATAGTCTGAAATAACCTATTTAATATTATACCTCAAATAAATATCTTTTGAATATTGATATATTGTTGTTATAAAATTTACATATCTATATTTGATCTATGAGATACATTTAATAATTCAATTTTTAGATCATTAATGGATGAAAAATATATCCTCACTCTAAATTTATATATTATATTTTCAATTTTCAATTATACTATCTTCAAATCCCTCACAATAATAATTTTCTTTTTAACATTCTTATCAGAATTTCGGTTTATTTTTATTTTCTTAAATAAGGATGGTTTGTGAATTAGTAGGAATAAATTTACTTTCTACACTCTTAATAATTAACTTATCATAAATTTCTAAATCAATTGATATTGTATTTATATCAATCATATTTTTAATAAAAAAATCTAGGATATTTTATTCTCAGTGAATAAAATAACTTATTTTCCTTCCTAGGGGGTATCGAGTAATCAAAATTATTAAGTAAATATTGTGGGCACCAAGGCCTCATGTTTTTTTCTTTGTATGATAATATGTATTACAATCCTTTGTAATATTTATATATTTCCAATTATCATAAAAAAAATTGACACCATATCTTCAATTAAAATATTTTATATTCCTACTCCAGATCATGGGTTTGAGTATTCTATTCTATAATATTTATATATTGTTATGAAATGGAAATTAATATATCATTTTTCTCAAGGAAACATACATGTACCATCATTTATGCATCATTATTTAAAAAACACATCCCTTTATGATTGTAATGATTTTATCGGTACAATGAAAAAATTCACATTAAAGCATAAAAATATTCACTATATTATTATGATGATATGAAATTAACCCCATAATATTTCATCATGGTTAAGTGGATAGCTAATTGTGAATGTATTTGAATGGGACACTGATAGTAACCTATTTTTGTCAATAAACTATGTACCATGATTTATTTTTTTTAATATTTTGTTCAATCACTTTATTTTTCTTTAATTTATAAACTAATATTACATATTTTATTAAAATATGGGCCATAAAAGAATTTTCATTAAGCCATAATGCCAATTTTAAAAATTTTCAATATAAATCATTTTCTAAATGATATTTATGAACAGTTCATGGCTAAAAAAATTTCTAATCATATATTTTGGAGTACCTGGTTATATATTTAATAAATACCACTATGAAATTTTACATATAATACACAAATTCAAAATTCTTCAGATCTTTAAAAATAGAATGTAATTACATCAATCCAATGGTTATTAATATAATTTCATAATTTCTATAACTCATTCAAAATACTACGTTGGATTATAAAATTTGTTTACACACAACTAAGGATTCACATAATAGTGAACAATATTTCATAAATATTGATAAATTAGTAGTTTATTGAACAAGTAATCAATAATTAGAAGAGGAAAATTATTATTTATTGTAATGGAATATATTTACTTATAATTAAATCACATTCTCATAATCCCAACTTACTTTTTATCCAAAATAACATTGGATATATATGGTGTAATAGTAGTTCATAAAAATACAACATCGCAGAACACCTATAATTGTGTCTTTTATTCATCTAATTCCACTATAGATATATTGTATGGATTAAATGATATAAGTTTCATATCAGGGTTTATATCAATAAAAAAATCAATATCATGCTTAGGATGGTGATGAGGTAGTTCATTAGTAAGAACATCTACTCCTGTTTTAACAATTGGAACATCATCTATTCGAAGGATACCTTTCTCTCTCATAGGATTCATAATATATTCTTCTATAATAATTTCATTGAGGATAACCAGTAGTTTTTGACATAGTTATTATTGTTATTATGTGTTACACATAATAAATATATGTGATTACACATCTCCAACATGAATTGTCATATTATTATCAAGGTGAATCACAATTGCTCAATTAATCATGATTTAGTGGTTATTTTAGTACATTTAAGAAAATACATGTGGCCACATCCTCAATGATAAAATAGTTTAACTATTTTTAGATTCTTGATACAAATATTATTCTAACAGTATATCTTAAATAACTAAACAAAACAGAAATATTCATAGTATGACAATATTATTTCTTCTATAAAATCATTAAATTCACTAATATACCACTTATTACTATCCTAGGGAAAGGAAATCATTATAAAGAACGAGCTCATATGCTTAGTAAAGAAGATCCAACAACCAATGTGTCATGAAATAATTTATTAAATAATAATATAGAAGGGATAAATAATAAAAAATATGAAATATAATTTATATCATTAAAGGGGAATAAGTCCATAGATGAAATAGATGCATGATTAGTCACTTAGATAATAACAACTATTTACAAAATAAGATAATTAGTCGTTTTGGTCAATAATATATTAAAATCGAGTCTTTGTGATGTGATATAAAACACAAATAGGTACGATGCTTGCAAAATACCGAGGTCAAATTATCCCATGAGTCCTAAAACTTCATCGAGGTTCTATAATGGGACTTTTCCATTACAAACAAAGTAAAATTTCATAATCATATGAAAAATGTGAATAAAAATTCAGTACATAAACTATCTAAATATTTTTTTTCAAATACCTATATGATAGATATCAATATTTTCTTATATCAACAAATATGATCTGATTGTATTTCATCTAGTGTAATATTATAGTTGTTATATATAAGAAACAATCTAGTTAATCAAATGTACTAATGAAATGATTTTAATATAAAAAATATTTTGAAAATAGCAATGGATGATTCCTTGTTGAAAGTACCCATTTCCATTTGAAATAATATATATTTAAATATATAAATTTACTTTATATAATGAAAATAATTTTATTTAAAATTAATATTTTAAAAATGTAAATAAATATTAAAATGAAATAATTATATTTATGATATGAAGATTCATTCATCTGGTAAGTTTAAAAAAAAATTTATTTATGACAAAAATAGAAAGAAAGTAGTTCATAAAACTACAATGCAATTCATTTTAATTTTTTATAATTTAAATAATTCGTAAAAATGAAAATAATAAGTCATTATCTTATTTTAATGATATTATTGAAACCATTGGGATAAATCTAGGGGTATGGAATTTATATTTTGGTAGCTGAATAGAAAAACAAAATTTATTTTCCAAAAAAACATACATTTGGTCCTTACAGGTTCCAATGAAGATAAAAATTAAAGTAATTCATGATAAATTATGAAATTAAAATATTGTAGTAATATATAATGGTTTTATAGTATAATAATCATAAAAATAATTCATGTGAAACATAAATATAAAAATACTAAAATATGGTTGAGATTGTGATATAATCCCTACCTATTGACCAATTTTTTTTCTAAGTGTTTTTGACCGCATTTATAATAAATTTAAATGTTTTATATTATTTCAATAATAATAAAATAATACTTGTAATATGATATATCATAAACTTATAACATTTCATTATCCTATTATTAATAATTCCTTATTAAAATAATTGTTTCTCTTTATCAGCTGTTTTGTTTTTAATGTATGTTTCGGTTCATTCAATTTCCTCCTTGAATATTTTTCATGATTACATAGTCTATAAAATATTAATAATGATATAAATATCCTATTTTTTCAATATAATTACAGTTATAATCATTTTATAAAGGTTTACGTTGAAGATTAATCATATTGTTTTGTAGAAGTGGTTGTCTTTATATACACATGACTAAAATTATCAATTTTTACTTGTGTAAGGGTATTATGGTGGACGATATATTAAATTTAAAAATATATAAATAGGTCATAAATATCATATATATTCATTAGTTTTATCATTATATCCATCATGTTAATGATGTTATAAGAAACACTGTTCATGAATATGTGGTGATGTTAGTCCGTATGTACAAACAAATGGTGTTTTTATTTTATGTAGAATAAAATGGTAATAAATACATGTTTTGTATCAAGATTAATTTTATTTATTTTTAAAATATATAAATATATTATTATATGATATTTTTTATAGATTATTTTATTATTATATAATTATAATGTAAATGAATAAACTTTGTCATGAATTATATATCTTCTTTAAAAACATATTTGGTTTTACAACAAAATCCTTTAAAGGATGTTATAATGATCAACACAAGACCACTAAAATGTAGGTTTATATTTTATTATATTACCTAATGGTATTATCTAATATAAATGTTTCATGTTGTAGGTGGAGTAGATGATAGTAGGTGCCCTTATATAAGTGAGGGAGAGGAAACACATGAAATTTTTACAAATATGGAATTAAATTAATATCTTAATCATGGAAAATGATCAAAATTATTGTAATTAATTGATAAAAAATGTAATATGAATTTCAATACTATATTTTTTGTAATAATGTCGATGGAGTTATCTTGAATTCTTATCAAATAAATTTAAAAAATTTAACCCATTTACCCTAAATAGATGTGATTAAAATTAACAACATTTTCCATTTATTATAAAATAAAATAATGATGTATATATTTTAAAATATTATTTATGATTGTACAAAATATTTTTTTTCATTTTAAATTAGATATATTCAAGAACTGGAGGAAATTATTTATAATATATGTTCGGAAATCATAATGAAAAAGAACTTTAAGAAAAATCCTTTTAAATAAAAATGATTGTATACAAATTTAATGGTTAATTAATAATGTAATGAAATTAATTATATTTTTAATGATAAAAAAATAACTAACAAAATTATAAAACCAGTTAAAACTAAAATTCATCTTTTTCAACACATGAATATAAATCATAGTTTTCTAAAAATATATGTATTTTTCACCATTCATTAAATAATTAATCATTATACAAAAAACAATAACTTTATTTCAAAGATAATTATAAAATTTATATTTAAAAATTATATCCTTTTTATAATATTCAATTTTTAATATTTTTCATTAATGCTTTATTTACTTTCATGAATATCTTTATTTACATTTAAAATAAATGGGAAGTGAAAAAAACCATCATAAGAAATATAAAAATATGGACTCCATTAGTCAAGTAACAAACCATTAAATATCCTAACATACATACCTTGATCTCAACATTCCTTGAGTGGATGAAATAAATCATTTCTTCAAAAAAATTCTCACTATTTTTGGACAATAAAAAACACTATAGGATATATAAATAAAATAAAAACCACAATTAATGATACTTATAACATCTTATTTATAACCTATTTTAACACCAATTCATAAATAACTATATCATAGTAAAATCCATAGAAAAAACCACATTGTTTAAAACCGTACTTCTCTCCATTATAGACAATGAGAATTTCCCAATGCATTAGAGTGGACCTAAACTATTTAACTAAGATCCAAATCTAGAAGATAAGGTTATTATGGTGACCGAAACTTGTGTAAAACCCATTAGTTGAATAGATTCGGAACAATACCCACTTTATCTTCTAAATAAATCAATTTGGAGTTATTAGAAACAGAAAATTATTGTATAATAAATCAATATTCAAGGTATACTGGAAGTTCCCCTAACCTCTCTTATAAAAGTGTACTTCCCATTCACTCAAATTTGAACCTCCAAAGGCATTTTTGTCAGCCTAAACCAACTGAAATATCCTAAAAACTACTCTATCGTCATCTTAAAGGGCTTACTTTGATCATAAAGCCACATATAAGAGCCATTTTGTTCAAATCCTAAATAAGAACCTGAAGAAGAGATAATTACATCATCACCTCTTTCAAAGTTTTTTCATCTTTCACTTGATATTTCGTGATCATTTCCATATCAAAATTATAAATCTAGTACCATATACACACTAAGATGTTATTATAAATATTTTAAAACCATATTCAACATTCTAACCACCCTAAGAATGACAAATTCACCATACGTGTGTACGTACGGCTTACCATCTCTATGTCATGGTGTAGTTTGTTATTCAACACTTAATTATATGGATGAGTATAATAATGAGTGTAATTGAAGTAAATAATAAATATAACATGATAATTATTCTGTTTATATAATATGTCATCCCATTACATACTATTTCACCATTAATGGAATGATATTGTCGCCCGTGTGTACGTACGTCTTACCACCTCCACGACGCGATGAGATTCATCTTAATGAATCACCATTCAATAATTTTTTTAAATATAAATATTTATATTGATTATGTATGAGATATATGAAAAAAATTCTACTATAAATATATATATTTATGTTGATAAATATATTTCAATTAATTAATTCCATAATATATGATAAGAAAACGGAAACAACATTCATACTTACGTATGGACTACCGTCTCCATGAATGGTGTTTCCATTTCATATAAAAATATATTATACATATTTATATTCAGAGTATATATGATATATAAATCATGTTTTATATTCTAGAAGTATTTAAATCATGATCAATGTGATACGATCACGAATAACCAGTAAAAATGTGTACGATAAAAAACCATTGTTACCCAAAATGTTATTTTAACATGGAAATTATTATTAAATGGGTAGTATAAAGTAATAATTGAATCTGGTATGATATCATAAATATGATTATGGTTATGGTATGATTTAATAACATACTATGGTCATTATACATGAGGCTAAATGTACCCTTGACCAAAGGAAAGTGCAATGTAAGGATTATTTCTTCAATATCATTATTATCCGAGAATGATTATTTTTACGTATATACTAGGAAATATTTATAACATATGTCCATGATTCTTTAAAATGTCATAAAAAAGAAAATTTTAATGATTTATGGAAGGGACAATTAAATTGATCATCATTTTAATGATTTATTTTGGTAAATCATTTTAATTATAGTACATGTTTTCAAAATGATTTTAAGTATTTATTTATGTGGACATGATTATTTTAAAGTGTCAATATAATTCTAATGTTTCAATGTGGTATATGAAAACTTTATTCAAAAATATATGTTAAATTACTTCCTTAACAAATTCTGACTTTTATATGATATCATTGAAAGGGGTATTTTTTTCTCAAGGAGTTTTATTGATTATTTTCAACTATGTAAACATCCTTTATTGGATATTACTATTGATTGAGGTTGATGTAATATAATAAAATCTAAAATATTGTGTTAAAGGAGTTGTGACATGTTTGACTATGTATGTGATATTTTTTTTAACATTCATGGTTTATGGTTAATATATTGAACTTTCGTATGCTAGTTTTTCTACGATTGCTTATTTTTTGTTTCACCCTTTATGAAATGTGAAGTGTATTGGCCTTAGTATGTGATGTTCTAAGACCAAAATATCCTCTCGATGCATTGACAAGTCACATGAATGAAATTAGTGTACTGGAACAAGTCCTTGACCAAGTTTTTATTTTATTATTGGCACAATTCCTTGATTATTTGATTATGATATCCAAAATTATGCATTCCCAAATTATGAAATTAATTATTACGTGTGATTATTCTACTAGTAGAATATCTGTTTGCATGATTATATAAAAATTTCTGATTTATTTTTCCCATATTATGTTCATGTTTATGATTAAAAATATGTGGTTTTTATTACACATCTTTCATTGAAATATTATAGAATCTGCTAAATGAATTACTCTTACTAAGCATCTGAGATCACACCATTATTATGTTTTGTTTTCACAGGATTCCATGAAGTGTATTATAATTTATAATAAGGGTTTATATGTGAAAATTATGGAATTTTCACATGATTATTTAGGTTATGTTTTATGTGAGAAATTTTAAACCAATGATCTGATATGCAATCTATTTTTCATGACTGCTAAACTGGTCGGTTCTTCAGGACATGATTCCTTATAATCATTGAAATGTATTATAATAATTCAATGGATCTAGGATTCTGGGGTTAGGGAGTTACAGTTATGAAAAAATGAACTACATCACAATCATGGAGATGGTAGGTCATAAAAATGCATGAGTAACAATTTTATTATTCTATGATAAATATGGAAAGAAAGTAATAATTATTTTATAATTATAGATTGATATTTATATTATAAGTTACAATTTATTTATTCTAACTATACTAATGTGTATCATTCTGGTTATGTGGTGATGAAAACCGAGTAACGCCGCTATGAGAGGTTGGTTGTCCACATGTACACCAAAAAACATAATTTGTTTTAAGTGAATGGAATGGTAAGAAATAAAGGGTATATTAAAATTTTATAATTATACATATGTCCAGAATATAACATATATACATTTAATATATCATTAGAACTAGATTTGGGAGATAGTGATGGATTTTTTATGGCACTAGTTTGTGAGGTGGTAGTCTTCCATGCAAACAAATGATGATTTAATTTAAAATTTTGTAGAAAAAGTTATGGATATTGGTTTTAAGATTAAGATAAAAAACTATTAATATAATAATAAAATTTTGTTATTATTTTATCATGTTTTAATAATACTTTTATGAGATGGGAGAAGAAATAATATTAAAATGGTTGGTTACGATCTATACCTCTTCTTTTGAAAAATTCTTATTGTCTTCCCCAAAATCCTTGAACTGATGGTTTTATGAATATAAGAGGAATATAAGATATTAATTTGGGTGTATGAAAGAAATTTTATATTGTATTTTATAATAAAAAATAAATTTTAAGAGTAAATAAATGATAATAATAGGTGTCTTTTATAATAGAGGAGTTGGGACTCTAGAAATTTCATACAATATTAAAGTAAAAAAATTTATTTTGCTGCAAAAATTTCTACAACTTTATCATAATTTAAGAAAAAAATTGGTTACTTAAAAATCCTCTAATTAAATAAAATATTGGAATGTTAGTATCATATTTGTACCCTTATAATATTTTATCCCTTCATTGACATTATGAAAATTATAGAGATATTAATGTTTCTACTCATATAGGGTTAATATTTAACAATAAATGCCAAAGACCCTAAATGCTAGTTGAGTAATATAATAAATCATATAAATAAATTTTTATGAATATAATAATTTTTGTAATTTTTAATCTTTTTATAATATATTATTTATTAAAAAATAAAATTATTGTCAATTTTTAAACTATTTATGTAATCTTAACAATTAATATAATTAAAACAATTAAATTGAAATAAATTAAATAAATTAGTCAATTATATGCCATTTTCTTCGACAACATTACTGAATAAAATATCATAACCAAATAATTTTATTTTTGATTTTCAAAATCAATTTATTGAATTATTTAATACATTATTAATCCTTGTGTTATTGTTTTATTATAATTTATAGAAATTATTTCTTATAACAATTATAAAGAATAACTAAAGTTTTCAAAAATTAATTTATCATTAAAAATAATATTTTAAACTGAAGATATCCTATGTTTATCCCTATGTAATGTTTGAAGATAAAATATCAAATAGTATGACATTTTTTTCATTGCATTAATTTGAATAATATAAAGGGTCCAAATCATGGAAAATTGGAAAAGGGCATATTTTAGAATTTAGGTTGATTAAGAATGATATATAACCCTAAAAAATTAATTAAAGTGGTAATTTCATTACGTATTCATTATCATTTTATTTATAACCATATCATTCTGATTTAACCATTATGTTCATTACATAAATTAGAGTGGTTTCTATTAATATAGTACAAAATTAAACGGGACAATTTTGAAATTTCTTGAACAACTCATTACAAATATGGAATATATTTTTCATGACTAATAAAATAGAAGTGGTTGAATATAATTTAAAATAAAAATTACAACATGTGATAAGAAATATTTTTTAGAAAAAATCTATTTTTATTTATAAAATGATTGTATACTAAATTTAAATTTAAAATTTCATTTAAACAACACAATTAGATTATATTAATTGAATAGAAAATAAAATTTTAAAATAAATCCAAAATACTATTTTCAATCCAAAATACATTAATGGGAAATATAGTTTCCAATAAACCTCATTTTTTTCCATTATTCACTAAAAATCAATATTTTCAAAAAATTAACAAAATTCCACCTTATAATAATTTTGATTTATCAATTTAAAAATGATAAAAATTTTATCAACTATATTATCAAAATATAAATAAATTATATAGAATTTATTTATACAAAAAATCAAAAAAAAATTTAGGAAACATAATTTTCGATGCATAAAATTAATTTTCTTAATGTTGAGTTCTTATTTCAGACGAATTAGTCAATATATTTTTCTTGATTATGAAATATTTATATATTTTTAAATATATTAAATTCTAGTCATACATGTTAATTCAATGTATAGGTTATTTTTTAAATATTAAAATAATAATATTACATGGTTTGTTTAAGGGTGGTGTTACATGTTATACACACTATCGATAAAATTTTATTTTTTCTAAAAATTATCAAGGTGTTAATGTATCCACCCTTATAAAAAAATAAATCCTTGAGGTTTTTTCTTCATAATCAATTATATTCCCTCATAAAATACCTATGTTGGAATCACACACCATAATTGATGTTACTAACACTTTCCATTGAAATTTGGAAAAGTAAAATATGAAGGGCATCTAGAATAACACATATCATAGTTCCAAATAAAAAAACTAGTTTTATGTGGAAATATAATCATGTAAATATTAATAATTCCCATTAAATGATAGATATTGGAACATATTAGTTAGCATAATATTGTTGATGATCATGAGTGTAATAAATACCACAAAACCATAACCCATAGATTTGTGAAAAAATACATTGGATTAATAAAGATAGATGTTAATTTGATAAAATATCAATTTGATTATCCTTTTCCAATTTTTGAGCCTTTTTAGTTCCATCAACCAAATTAATATAATGAAATGTACTTACTTGATAAGTAAAATTTTATCCTTTAATATATTTCTATAAAAATATTATCCTTTTATCTAAACAATGAGTATTTGAAATGAATTTTTGAAACATGAATAACTAAGTTCAACACCCATCATAATTGATATACTTCATGAAATGGTGAATAATATGTATTTCCTCTCATTATAAGTCAATCCACATCAAAATTCCTATCACAGTATAATATAATTCAAAAAATGAATAATACATTATATAATAAATATTATATGAATCTCTTAAATTCAATGTTAATACACAATGATAAAACTAACTCCATAAATAAATACCAATTATTAAAATTATTCAATTTACCCCTGACTAATATTGAAATCCAAATATTCGAGTTGATTCATCACATAATTATCCAAAAATTTAACTCTAAACAATATAAATGAAATGTAAAGTTTCACAACCAAAATTTATATTATATAATCATATAATCTCTAATATATGATAATAATTTCTTTTAATAACATGTTTCACCACATTAAAATCATATATACCTTGAGAATATAATTCAACCTTAAAACCTCAAATAAGATGTCATGAAATTTTATTTCCACTTATTATATAATGTTTTAAAAATATAGTTATATTCTTCTAAAATTAAAATAATCCCCAACTCATATTTCAGACTAATGGTTTTATATATGATAAAATATGTGTTCTTAAAATTAATTCAACATTTATAGGAAATTTCATAAAAACTATAACACAACATAGTATATTGGTAAGTGGTGCACCATTAAATCCATTTGGTTGTAGGTTTATTCCCTTAAAATGTTTGGTATACGATGGGTTATCCCTCGACCTATATACTAACATTTTATAAAAATTATAGTAATAAAATTCTTATAAAATAATTATATGTATAGGATACAAAACATTAAAAATATCATTAATAATAGAATCACATTCCTACATCAATAGTTTTTTATACATACCATTTATTAAAAACTAAAACTATCTTAATTGAATATAATATAGAACATATTGACATAAATGTTTATTTATCCCTTTATAATATGTTCATAAATGCGAGTCTCTAAAAACATAACTATTTTACAGTACCAATTTTGGATCCCCTAGTTTTATATATTAATCCTTTTATTGATGTTTTCTTGACTCAATATATTTTGTAGTTTATATTTTTAAAACTTATGACTTATATTTTAAGTATTTAGAGGCTTTTGTAGAGGATAAAGTCTGTACACATTTTGTAGAACTGTTGTGAGATCCCAAAAAACAATGTATGTAATGTCAGTTGGAACTGGTCAGGTGCACTATTGGATCATCGGTTGAAAAAACATTTGGTTTCCTAGGAGAAATAATTAATTTTGAAAAGAAGAAAAATTAAAATTGGTTCATGGTTCGGGTAACCATGATATCAATATGTATTAATTTTGTCCGTAACACAATAGCACGGGATGGTTAGTACACTGCTTTCAAAACTGTGTGGATTATTTTTCACCACCCATAACATGTAGATCATGTTAGAATCAATGATTTTAAAACTAATTTTCCCTTATTCTCATGGTAACATGTATTTTATTTTCTCCTAAGGTATGATAGGTTATTCACTTTGAGTTGGGATTCATCCTTAGGATAATCAATGGGAGTTAGTTTCCCAGATTCCTCATTATGTTCTTATTCTATTCCATTATTCTTATATTCAAGGTTATTATCTCTATTTAGAACATATATATATTACTCTAGTTATATATATATATATATTATTTTAATTTTTTTATCTTTAAATGATGTCGATTATATTAATGGAATCAATGGTTGTGATCGAATATCGATGTTTTTGTGTTTTTCTTCATTTTCACCAATGTTTTAGAGGTACATGAATTTTCTATCAACAACCATTGATTTATAAATTAAAGTATTATTTTATTTATATTATTTCATTTAATTTTCCTTTAAATAAATTTTGGATAAATTATTAATATCATTATTTGTTAGTTTCTTAGAAATTCTATAGAGTTGATTTGTTTTTAGAAAACACTATTTTATATTATTTTAAATTAATGATTTTGAAATTAACATTTAGTTTTATTCATGTAAGCCATTTGTTCAAAATTATTTAAAGAAATATATTTTTTTGAAATGATTTGGAATTATTTTACTATAAATTTTTTGGAATGAGTTGAATTGGATAGATAATGGTCATGAAGTACCACATAAAATGGGACTGAGTATTGATGTCAAGTTCTATTATGAATGGTAACCCTAGGATTGTGTGTCTGTGTGTTTGTGTGTGTAAAAATGGAAAATAAAAAACAAAATAAAATGAAATGTGGTTTTTAGGATTCTTTTATGATCTTCATAAAAAATTTTCTATAAATTAGATATGATCTTATTTAACTAATTAATTTTTATATTAAATGTGTTTAATGCTTATTTATAGTGGAATTAGTTAGTAATTTGTTGAGAAATATGTCTAATCTTATATTAACCCACTTCGTTGGAATAATTTTTTTGTTCATTGATTTCATCAATTGATAAATAAGTAAAATCAAGGTATTTCAACTCTCAAGATATTCTTCTTGATACTATGGTATTTCATTGTGGATTTAGATCTTAAAGTTATTTTGGTATTTGTAGTTCACACTAAATTAGAGTTTTGAGTTTGGATAACTATTGGTCTACCATTAGTAAAGATTTCAGTTTCTTCTTTTACTCTGATTTGTGTTATTTTTTGGGTTACAATAGAGTTTATTTACACTCATGAATCATAATGTGGGTTGGATTGTTGTTGTTTATATTATATTGATGTTTTATCTTTAAAATGGAAAATAATCTCCCAAAATGAATTTTCACCCTTGGAAGTTATTACCAAAATTTTTTGTCATAATGACATCACCTAAAGCCTAGTATCTCCCTCGTCACTTCTTAATCTAGTTAAGGTGTGTGGGATGTAACAAATATTTTCATGATTGGTTGGTAAAATAATCTTTTGTGAAAAAATAGTTTTAGTTTTTTTTATGTCTAATTTGGAAATTAAATCAATCTATCTCTTATGAAAATACCAAGGATATGGGAATGAATGATCATGAAATGTATAGAAAAAAATAATTTCTAACCACATTATATTTATATGTTATAATTCAGTTTTGGTACATGAGTTTTTTAGACACGTCTAAGAGATTTTTCACCTCATACGCACAGGGTTAGCGATTGAAATTTTCAAGAAATGAATAGAATGTAAGACTACACAATTGGGATGAATTTTTTTTATTTATTAGTTCATGTAATGTAAAAAAGTGTTTATCATTGAAAATACTAAAAAAAATTATTTTAACAGCATAGTGGTATTATTCTAAAAAAGGGACTCAATGTTGAAAATTGATGAATTACGGAAAGCTATGTGCTAATATGTGGTTATGTTGTAAATTGGAATTACATGGGCTTCAGTTTCAAAGGAATTATTATAAATATAGTATTTGTCTACATATAGTGAATTGAACTGGGTAGGAATTATAGAAACCATGAAAAAGATGATGATGAGAATGGGGTTTTGGCTGAACAATAGGTAAACCAATACATGCTAAAAAGAATTTTTTTAGGGTTTAATTCTATGGTTAAGGTTAATACGAATGATGACAAAATAATTTGGAGAATTTATCATAGTTTCATAACTGTAATCCAGCCCTCATTCAAGGGAATTATGAACTATAAAAATAAGAATTCATTTTGAATAAGATAAAATGAATCTATAATTTCCTTTGTACACCAAAAAATATAAATGTAATTTTGCAATCATATATTATGGGTATTTGGCATGTAAATTGTGGGAACTATTAGTTCAATCTAAATAAGAAAATGACAGGACATGAGGGAAATTTGGGGAATTATTTTAAACAATTTATATCCTCACACCTTTTTTATTTCTAAAAATGTGGGGTTATTCCCATTAAAGAATTATATTCTTTCATTGATAGTGTTAGGGAATAATTTTTTAAAATTAATGCAACTTTTATTCTTAATTTTCTACTAATGTTCCCTTAAAATAATATATTTTTGTTTCATGATTATAAATGGATAGTCTATAAATTTTTTTCATTTTGTGCATATTGGATTATAAAGAGATTTTCAACAGATTAAATATAGAAGAAGGTGTTTTTTGGGGAAATATGGTAGATGGGATCATGTTTATTAATATGAGAACAAGTCAGAACTCTAATCCTGATTATATGTTGAAGAGGGTAACCTAGAACCATAGTAGTTGGACACCTCATATCTATACCATGGGATTAATAAATGTTCCCCACCCACCCAATCATTTGAAATATTATTTTTAGTATGGTTCACTATTTCACGTAATGTGATATTGTATAAAAACACCTAGAGAATTTAAATATTGTAACAAGATGGGGAATCATTTGTGCTATTGTTTCAATGATCAACAATATGTGGCAAATAAACATTTAATCAATCTATGGGGTCATATACATCGATTGTGTAAGCACAAAAGAATAACTCTCTTCATCAGAATGGATAATTTGAAAGGTGATTAGAGGAACACCATGAATCCTCAACCATTGAAATATAAACATGGAAATAAAGGGAAAATTGTTGTGGTATGGAAACTGTATGGAGGTGTGAAAGAGATCATGGATGATAAATTTGGCCCATTAATTGTTCGAGGTATGATTATTTTAAATTTTACCCTTGATTATGATTTTTTTTATAATGGTGTTTCTAAATTACTTATTACTTATTTTTTGATCATATGAGTTGTCGTATTTAGATGATTACATCTATATTCGAACTGCATACAGCTCTTTTCCAAAAAGAGTTTCTTGACTTTATGCCTAAATACAGTTCAATAACTATCACTGCAGATGAGTTTCTTTACATTTTCATTATGATTGATTTGCATTTCTGTGACATGATTTTGGGGATTTATTGGATAACATCAATCACGTTAATAATTAACTATTACGAAAAAAAATTGTTTCACATTTTTGGTTAGATTCATTCATCTATTTGAATTAATTTTTGATGTAAATGATAGTAGAATTATACTTTGGACATTGGTGGATGAAACGATATTCTATCAATTAGTATAACTGATGTTGTCACCTATGGAATACATTTTCATTTGGGATTTTCAAAATAATGTTGACCATTTTATAGAGGTTTTTTTAAAAAGAATAGATGGATTCAACCAATATGATATCTGGAGTTTATGATTGATCTATTTATAAGGACAAGCCTTATATCACATTCATATTATAGGATGGAACCAATATAATTGTTGTAATAGTGTTTTATATTTGTAAGATATGGAAAAAATGTTTTCATTAAATGAAACATGATTCCGTGGGAATTTCCAGTTATGAGTTTAAATATGGAAGTTGGAACTTATATTACTTTTTTGGATTACCCTATAGATAAAGTTGTTATGATAAAAAATTTGTTTCCAATTACATGCTTTAATGATTTTTTTTATCAGTTTAGGGGTTCCCAATGGTTATCTAAAATTCTATTATGTTTTGGGTATCAACAATTGCATGATTATAAATGGTATATTGAAAATCATCATTCATAAGTAGATATGGCCCTTTTGAATATGTCTTTATGCCATTGGGGCTTATGAATTTACCAGAAATCATTATTGAACTAATGAATCAAATGTTTTTATATATCATTTTATTATTTATTGATACCTTTTATTGAATATATACTATTTTATTATAGTAATAATGTGAATCAATGGGAACACTATGATTTAGTGTTGGGTATGTTGTTAGAACATTACTTGTATTCCATATTGTCAATGATTTATTTTTTTGGTATAAGTGGTATGTTTACATGGAGATTTTAATTATAAAAAATGCATTAAGGTGGATTTTAAAATGATATAGGCTGTTATCACATAGATAACACTAAATGATGTGTTTTAGATACTCAGTTTCTTGTGCTTAATTGAATAGTACAGATGGTTTTTATGCAATTTATTATGCTTGGAGTCACTGATGAATGCATTGAGGAGGAATGTGGTTCCTTTATAGTGTAATGGATAATGTCACATGTACCTTTAACAATATATGTTTATAATTAAATTATATAATTTCATCATGTTTCAGTTCTCTAGAAGGATTATGTTGTCTATTATGATGCATCCTACTCTGAGATGAGTTCTATCCTCATACATATTGATCTTATTGTTTCTTGTGGAACATGACATTTAAAGTTTTAATGAGAAGAACTACAAAAAAAATATTTTTAAATAGCTACTATATTCCATGATTTTATTACATTTAAATATTACCTATTTTTTTGAAACTCAGTGTGTGTACAGAACATATTTTTTTTAAAAACATTTTATCAAAATGATATTTGAATTTAATTGATCTCATATGGATTTAGTATCTAAAGATGTTTAAATTTGACTTTCTGTTTAAACCTGGTAAAGGGGACACTATAGTGGATGATTTATGTAGGAAATAATATCATCCATTTTTATAGTGGTTACATACCAGTGGAAACATTTTTTAGTTACCAAAAAAATCATCAAGATTTATCAAGTCACTGTGATGTGGTAATTTTCAGTTCACCTTATATTATTCTAGATTTAGTTTAGTAGGTTACATATGATCAAACAATAGACATTACAAGTGATCGTATGAGGATAGACAATAATGGTCTGGAGACCATAGAGGGATTAAAGCTATATGAAATCATAGATTTTCTATTTAGATATTAGAAGTCGTACCTTTTCCTTGTTAGAAATTCCTTCATAGGGATTATGAAAAATCAAGATGTGTTCATAACAATAGGAATCAGAAAAAATATAAATTCTTGAAAGCATATTTTTTGTGGGTTAGAAAGAAACTATATTTTGTAAAGTATATTTTGAAATTCATGAAATATACACATATTATGAGAATTCACCTTCAAATAGTATTTATATTATAGGATTTAGTAATTAAAATGTGATAAAGGGAGAAGATATATGGTGATTTGATAATATGTTTTACAATTATGGTTAGAACAAAGGATATTATATGGGTGATAGTTGATAGACTCAGAATGATTTCTCCATTCATTCCAATTCATGAAACTAATTTTCTGGAAGACCTATCCAATATTTGCATTCATTAACAATTAAATATGCACAAAGTTTCAGTCTCAATTGTATCAAATATAGATCATAGGTTTACATATCATTTTTGGAAATACATGTATCATTCTATTGATAAATTGTCACTATGAGTAGGATATGTCATCCCAAAATAGACAGAATATATGAATGAAAATTCATAATGTTGGATGATAGGATTTGTTGTTTCTTTTCAGATTTTGGTGACTTATTGGAGGATCATTTAACCTTTTTGGATTTCTATTAATATAATATTTATCAATCCTCATTAAATATAAATATGTCTAAAGAACTGAATGAACATCATTATCAATCTCCACTTTCTGGGGTTGAAATATAAGAGTCTTTCGTAATTTGACCCAATCATTTAATAGAAAACAATAAAGACTTAGAGGATTTGAAAAGGGATGGATATGGATCGGAGTCATTTGAAATCATATAATTATCATTGTAAATTAGCATTTTTATTTTGGATGATTGTCCATGCGTTCTGAATAATCTATCAATGGAATGTGTATCACCATTTATGTAAGAATTTATAGTTATATCCTCGATATAAATAACCTTTTAAGATAGTAGATTGTCATTGTGAGGTGGAATATTAATTGAATTTTCCACCAAAGATAATTTTAGTGAAAAATGTGCTTCATGTATCTTAGTTTATGAAATACTAACCTGATATGGTCTATTTTATTACATGGGATCACATTAAAATAAATTCTGTTGCAACATTAATTCATGTTCCAGTACAAATTTTTGATAGGAATAATAAGATCTCATATAGGAAAAGCACTGGTCTAGTGCAGGTTTTATGGAAACATGGTGAGATTCTAAAATAAATATGGGTGAATGAGAGATAAATATTGGAGTGATGTACTGAACTATATAATTACAAATATGGTTTTCTAATTTTTTATGATGGAAGGCTATTGATTGGGGTAATTTTGTAACACTGGTATAAGGTATCTTACCCAGCATTCATTTATTTTTAGTATAGATAATTTGTATGTTCTATTTAATGATGTTTTAATGGGTTTCAGAATATCTTATATGTTTTAATGATAGTTCAAAAATTTTAAATCTTATTTAATGTTGTGAAACAACACATGGAAATCATGAAAGAGTATATTGTGGGAACTATCCAGGATCATCTTTGGAATACAGTTCCAAAAATCCATATAATTTTCTAGGAGAAATAAAATTTCGTTAGTAAAAGGTTAAAAGAAGGTTTGATAATAGTATTTCTAACCTTGTGATCTAACCATGCGATGTGTGGCTTTAGGAAAATATCAACTCATTATTGGAAAACAATGTTTAAACCTGTGAGTTCTAATCATGTGGATTACTGTTTTTACTCCTTTAATTGAGGATGTAGTCTAAATCAAGAATTTTGACCTCATCATTCCCTTAATCATCCCATTACTAGAATTAATTTTTCTCCCAAGGCCTATAAAATGACCCCCTTCAAACCAAGACGGATTCATAAGTGAATCAACGTATATTAGAGGCCCATATTTATTGATTGATTCATATTATTCCTCTTTCTTCCTCGATTTACGGTTATTTCTCTCACGGAATGAATTATCTATTATTTTATTGATATTTCTCTGTTTTATAAATATTTTAATTATGAAATATTTTTTCGATATATTTATGGAAACTAGGCTATGGTCTGACTAAGATGTTTTTTTGTGTCGTACTTCATTTTTTCAAATGTTTTAGATATATGTTGGTTCTCTCATTACTCCATTTGGTTTATAAATTTTATTCATATATTTCATGAAATTTTTTTATCTCAATGGTTTTTAAATCCATGTAGTATTCATAAAGAAAATATCAATTTTTTGTATTGTCATGGAAATTGTTGGAAGTTGATTAGTTTTTAGAAAACCCATTTATCTCTATTATTTTATAATTTTAATTTTAAAATTATGATTTAGTTTGAGTAATGAAATCTTTAAATTGAAATTATTTAGAGTTTTTTTTTATGATTTAAATGGGAAAGATATTGGCATGAATAGATCGGTGTGAGTTGAATGGGATCAATAATGGTTCAAATTTACAACATCAAAAGGGAAAGAGAATTGATTTATAGTTCCACTATAAATTGTATCATTTTGTTTCTCTATTTATGTGTGGTTGTGTGTGTTTAAATTTGAAATAATATTCCAAATTAAATGAGAACATTTTTAAAGGATTTTTTTAGGATTTCATAGGAAAAAACGTTTATGGATTTTATATAAACTATATTTACTACATAAAAAAATTTAAAAAAATTTAATAATAGTCATTGTCTTAATGTTTTGAGTTGGGATGTCATTGGGGAAATCTAACTGACATTAGAATCACCGCATTATTAGGAACTATTGTGTGTCTTAATATAACATCATCCGAGACATAGATAAATTAAATATATCTCAGTTATTTAAAGATTCTTCTTGAAACAACAGGCTCTGCATGTGTAGTTAGAATGTTGGGTGTATTAGGTGTTATTTATTAATTTGACTCCAGAGAGTTGTGTTTTGGTTCAATTGTTTTTCCTTATGTATGTCTTATAATTTACTCTTGTATAATTATTTAGTTAATTAGTTAGGTTTTGTTGATGTTTTTTTCCTACTCGTGCATTATATCAATGAAAACATGGGTATTGTTTATATTTTTTATATATTTTCTCTTTTAATTGGTAAATTTTCCTTTATTTTTCATTAGGACCATGGAATTTGTTTCTGTCATTTTCTGTCTTGAGGGTGTCACCATAGGCCACATATCTCCCTTATCACTACTTAATCTATTGTGAATGGGTGAGATGTTACACTTATTTTCCAAGAAATAAATTATATTTTTTATTATTTTTCAATATATAGAAATAAAATCTATTGTATATTGCTTCATAATTATGATAATATTTATTCTATATCATAATATCTTTAATTCACAAATCATTCATTAAATATATTATTTTTACATTAAAACATGTTTTTCGATCAAATACAGTAATATGAAACATATATTTTGATTAATGATTCATAATTATAACATCATAGAATTATTCAAACAAAAAATCCAGACATAATATTCTTAACTTATGATGTTGATATCCCCTTATCTTCTAGCATGAAGTTCATATCTAATGAAATGAAATAGTCAAGTCCATAGTCGTATTTCCCATGATGAATGAGGCAAATGAAATTATATTTTGATATAAAATAAATAAAATATCGGGATCCTTATTATTTTTAGAAAATGAATTGTTTTGCCTATATCAAATAGTTTTTTACAGTTTTTTTAAATTTTCAAACATGATAAACAATAATTATAGAAAATATTTTACCTAATTATGATGATTAAATAATATAAAATGGATAATAATGTAATTTTAGATAAATTTCTATCCATATTGTAAAATGATCTTTAATATGTAGTGAAAAACCTCATTTAAACACGTAGTGAATTATTTCATGCCAAAATAGGAATAGTCCTTATATGGAAAACACCCATATAAATTCCATATAAAAATAACCTTTTGTGTAAAAATAGGATTAATTTTTCTAACAGTAAAAAATGTTTTCTTATCAATGGTTATCCAAAAAATATTTTTATATCTCCCCTAAAATGTATCATATTTCTTGTAATTATTCCATGTCGTTAAATATAAGGGTTTTATAAACATCAAAACAATAAAAATTGACATAAAATCTCATTAATCACTTTAAAACAAATAAAGAGTGTATCATGTTTTGAACGTATGACAAAATTAGAACTCATAAACCCTTGATGGTATCCATAACACTTAAGATAATCAATCATTAAACATTTGAATATCTATAGGTTTTTAAACCCTTATATGATACCAACTACAAGGTCACATACTTAAATATTATAAAATTTAGTGTCTTTGGCTTGAATTAATTTATATTTTTACACAAATATATTTTTGGTTTATAGATTTAGATAATTAGTTCATAAAACGTATATAACAGCCCCTTATATTAAAATGAGGATAATTCTATATATTAGCCATTTTTACAACAAAATAAAACATTTAATGAAAAAATGGATTTAGTTTCATGAAAAATATTCAATAATTTCCCATTTATTTTAGATTATCTATTTCCCAACATTACTCCTAGAAAAAAAATTTCAAAAAATGTGAGATATAAAAAATTGCCAAAATAGGACATAGAATGATGTTGCCCATTAGTATTTTGAAAATCATGACATCCCATGATATTTTTAATTTTATCTCTATTTTTATTAAATGAAATAAATTAGACTCTTACTATAATGATACAACACACTTTTTTAAAAAATAAACCATTTAAACCCCATATAAAATAATAATAATAATCCTTTTTAGTAAAGTTAGAGAATCGTATTCATAAGGTGTTTTCAATCCGTATCAAATATAACTTCATCAAAGTGAAATTAATTTGGGAAATTGATGGTCATGAGAAAAGTAAAAGTGAATTGATAGGGTATTAATCTATTAAAACGTTTTCAATCTAATGGATCCTTCATCAATATTATCAATTACGCTAATACTATGAATAATTAAATTTTTCAAAGAAAATATTGAATGATGACAAAATAGAACAAAAAAGTTGATCTTGTACATTAAATTTATTATTAATTAATTTGGCTCATAAGAAGTGATTTTCATTCACTGATGATACATTCATTGTGGAATATTCTTATTGTAAGAAAACCATCTGTTGGATTACAATTTTTCCCCTATAAGGATCCAAGTATATTATTTCTATAATATTGATCCACACGTCATATATGGATCTCCAAGAGAGGGAAATTTATATTCATGAGCTAGGTATGTGAATGAATTGTCTAGAATCTTTCATGTTGATAGGTTGTCCTAATGTCCAAAAGTAAACTCTCTTGCATTGATTGTTCTATTGAGGGAGAAGGGAAAATGTAATTCGAGAGAGAATTCATTATGTAAAATAGTATCTATAAATCAATTAGCTCTATATAATTGACATAACCATATATTTTATGATTGAGGTTTTGGGATAACATAATATTTAATATAATTCTATACCTTAAAAAATATGATATCATTTATTAAACCCCATAAAAAATGATATTGTTATTATTTTTATTTTATAGTCCATGCAAAAAATTGTAAAATTGATCATATAATTTAACTCACTTGAAAATTAATATTTTTTAGTGGAAATGATCTAATTATTTTTAGACTACCCTATATTTTTTGGGACACCAAAATGAAACTTTTAATTAAAAATTTTATTCATGAATATATAATATTCATCAATACAATGTGAATACAATAATTCCTTAGAGTTGAAAATAATAATTATTCATTTAATTAAATTAAAATATAACATAATTGAGATCAATGGAAATATTTATTCTGTGACTCTAAAGTATTATTTGTAAATGTACTGAGGAATGTGTTACTAGTTTCCATGATTACTATCTTGAAATGGGACAATTCCCAAAGGAAAAAAATTAATGTTTCAATGATTTAAAACACATATAAACACTCCAATTGTAATGTAATTTATTTTTCTAAATATCTCAACAAGAATATTTCAAATACATTTCAATAAAAATGAAATTAAATCTTGTATATGTTGTTTAATGTGATGGATCTATCATAATCAATGGTCCATGTTCTGATCATTCATAAATATGGACGGGACAAACCTTTCCCAACAAATCCATTAATAATAGGTCATTCTTTATGTACTCTCTCTACCATACATCCCAAAAACATATAGTTTTATGAATTTCATAAGTATATACAAGGTTGTGACTCAGGGAATTCATAAATGGTAATATTAATGTCTAACAACCATTACAAAAGCTTATAGATAGGAATATCAGATGACACCAAAACTTGTGGAATTTGTTTTTACTGATTTTTTCTCATAATATCACATTATATATATTACCATGTTTAATGACTTTGAGAATAATCATCATCCACTTATGAGTTCTCACACCTTATATTCATGTTTTATGTGTCCCATCATAAAACATTATCTAATATTATAACTATATTTTATCTTACCTTAATGTAATTTCATTGTTATTCTTATAAGAGAACCAATATAACCTTCTCAATGTGATAAATACTATCTTAAGTTAATATATTTTCATTAAATCAATGAATCTAATGTAATAATATTTTTTATACATGTAATAAAAATAAAAATAGTTGGTCCAACAATACCCACACATAAAACTCCCTTTTGAAATATATCCAGCATCCTATGACATTCAGTCTGTTATATGCCAAATAATGATCATGTTTTTAATTTTAGAAGGCATTATTCATGGGGTATTCCATGTTATAAACCATATTCATACTACTCACTAAAACATAACCGCTCTAAAAATCCCTCATGATATAATACATCATATTTATATGCTTCATCTACATATGTGTCCTTGGATCCTTGGAAGGGGAAATAAATATAGTATTATCACAATTAGATGTGATAAGATCTTTACTTCTGGTTACCACATCAATTTCTTTGTTGGAGTTTCGATTAAATAAAACATTAGTAGCTACCCTCAATGAAAAAAACACACTGACTATATTTTAAGATCTCCAACCAAAACCATATTTGATTTATCCAACTCGTAGAACCTCCATTCAATTTTAAGAAATATCCCACTATATATTTAATATCAACTTTATATATATGGAAACTATAATATTAATTTTATTTATGAATATTTCCACAAATAATCCAATGAAATTGAATATATCCTTAGTATTTTGTAGCTACCAATGGATTTTCTTGACATCCATCCAACGGTGGTTAACCATGTCTTCTTGATATCTACCTAATACAATTTATGTATAAGAGACATATGTGAACGTACCTAAAATATCTAACATTAGTGACCCAATCGCCAATATATATTTATTCTATTCTATTATTTATCTTTCCCCATGATTTTAAGTACACATTTTCTTAGAAATTAATATTCCATTTAATGGTATAACCAATACCACCTTGTATTGTTCAATACTAAACAACTTATTATTATGTCAAAATTTGAACTTTACTATAGGCCAAGTATCTTCTTTGATCTCCCATGATGGATTTTAATATGATTAATTTATCCCACCACACCTATTTTTTGTTTGGGTATTTATTTATTCTATAACTCCTTAATAGGCAATATGATTGGTATCTCATTTAAAATAAGTTATATTTTATTAAAATATTCTATTAATAATATAAATGCACTCCAACTAAACCACTTATAGACAGAAGGCTCATATTTATTCATTATGAAGTCAAATAACTTTATGGATTTATCAAATTGAATATTCCATTACCTATATTCATTAATAAAAATGTAAATTGATTTTTCAAAAATTTTATCTCATCATGGAATCGGTTGGAGTCACAGACGCTTCATGTTTTTCATAAAAAAAAAATCCAAAATTAATCCCTTTAAAGAAGCCTATTTTTACATCCATTTTACAAGTTTTATTTTTAATTTAGTATGTAATGGAATGTATAATTATATTGTATTTTGTCATTTCTACTAGTGAAAAGGATTCATTCAATCCATTTCCATGATGTTGTTTAAACCCATTTGAATCCAATAGTATATTTATGTATTGAATTGTACTTAGATGTCATGTTTATTAATTAATATTCACATAAAACCAATTACAGTTACATCCAATGGGAAATATACAAAAATCTATATAAGTTTTTGGTACATGGAATTTATTTTAGAATAAAAGTTTTCTTTCCAACTGGAAATATCTATGCATCTCCATACTTATTTATAGGTTATATGATCATTGTTATCAACTAATAATGAGTCACTACCCCTGCGGACTATAGAACCATAATGGTCTAGATATAAAACCACCATTCTACCCTTACATGGTACCCATGTATTTGGAACAACTTCTTATTACATTGGGATTTGTGGAATCATATATTGTGCCTAATATTGTTCAAGTTGATCCTCGACATCATCAAATTCTATCTTACACCCACTATAACTTTTAGAGAATTGATAAATATAAATTAATAAGGTTTTTATAAACACTAAGACCTTTTTTAAGAGGGTTTATATAGGTAATAACTCAATGTCGCATTAGGATATCCTAAAAATGTTTACTTTGTGACTGTGGTGAAATTTTTTTTTCTAAAGGGGTCTTCAAATGATTTTAATCCCAAAACATTAATGTATAATAATATTATTAACATTCCATTCTATAATTGGTATGTTATCTCATCTACCTTCATATATAGAACAAGGATTAATATTCCTGTTATTATTTGTAATGTGTATCACCTTAAGGATAGGTTAATACTTTCATGACTCATCAATAATCACACCATATACAACAAGGGGGGTTCAACCTTTCACATAAACTATTCCAATGAGGTTTATAATTAATATGTTAAAATCTAATCCCAATCTAAAATAAGTAATTATTTATGTCTTGATATGGATATTTACCACTACGATCTAAGTAAAGTTTCTTAATCAACTTAACAATATGGTTTTAATCCTTATTATTTTATTCCATATATATATCAATGGAATCTGACTTATACCTCATCAGTTATACATATTCATATCTAATAAAATCAACAATAATAGTTAATATGTACGTATACCAAACACTTTTTATAATAGTAAATGGTTTGCAACCATCAGTATGAACTATTTTAGAAGCTCTATGTCTCTTTCCCCTTTTTCATTTAATAGGCCTTTGGTCATTTTTCTATGTTATCATGTGTTTCATAAATCATGTTCTTTTAGTTTAATAGAATCTGAATATCGATAATTTTTTAATTTAGTCAAATATTTTTTGTATAAGAAACCTACATATTAATGCGAATGTTGGGTGTGGCATGAGTCATGTCATGTAGTTTCATTATACATTTATTTTAATTTGACATTGTAATCCAACACATATTGAGTATTATTTAATTTTTCTTCATAATATAAAATTATATCATTATTAAATTATCTAATGTTATTTTGATACAATAAAAATATAACCATATTTATCATATCTGGATATAGAAATAAAATCTTCAATATGAAGTGGAATAAAATGAGAATATTAAATATACAAGATCATTCATATTAGAAACATGATTTATAATTCCTTAATAGCTACAACAATATTTTTATCTCTATTATTAGCATGAAATTATTCCTCTACTCAGTTATTTTTCTAAATCTATGGGGTTTGTATATTTGAATACCCATTTGAGAACCATGTTCTATATATAAAACCAATTTTTTTTAAACAAATTATTTTCCCTCTATATATATGGATCTAAAAAATCCCATTCCTTCTATGGTTAGATGTAGTTATTCTTCTAGCGGAACTTCATAAAACAAGAAAAACAAATTTCATCCTTCTCCTAATCATTCCTGAAGATATTTCTCCTAAAATAAAACGTTTTTGAATAAGATTTCATCTTAGAGAAGTTTTCATGATCATTCTATTTTCTCACCATATGGATTCAAGGATTTTAAATCATCATCTATTTATCATCATGGTAAAAAATAGTAAGTATATTTGGGAGATACAACTCAATTATTTTTCTAATTCAAATATAAAATATGTTTAGAGAAACTATATAGCAGTGAATTAATAATTATATCAATGTCATGTTCTTCTGGGAGTATAAATCCAAGAGCCTCTACATACACAATGTAAGAATTTATCATGACTATGTGAGTCTTAGAAGAGGTACCATATCAATGAATTCACTAAAAATGATACTCTTAAACATAACAACACTCTTTTCATGGTATGTATTGATATATTACGTGGAGAAAAATGAGAGGTCTATAAGAATCAATGTTTTCTTGAAACTTCAAGTGTTCAATAGGAATAGAAGATGTCATAAAAATTTAATGATGGGATTCAATTATATTATTTTCATATATATGAAACTCTTTATAACTCACCTCTTTGGAAGACAAATTTTGAATTACAGAATCTAGCTTGTAAGATTTCAATTTATGGTAGAGCACAAGTCAACAGGATCTGAATGAATCACATAATTCATTGCCAGTGATAAGATTTTCATTATTTAATATAGATCATAGGGATATTTTAGATAATTGTACCTCCCTAAGCCCTAAATCCCAGATCTAGTTTATTATTTTAATACATTGGAATTCTTATTAGGAATCAAATACCGAAAGGCTGATCAATTTAGTAGTCTTGTAAAGTAGATGAAATTTACAAACATTACATTAAAATTCCAAACATAATATGACACATTGGTAATTATTTTATAAATCCATTATTGTAATACAATGGTCTTGTATATAAATCATAAAACAGTTCATCACATCTGAGGAAAATTAAACACAAGGAAAGAGGGATATCAGATGCACAGTAAGGGTAAAAAATACAACATAAGCTTTCATAAAGAAGAATAAACAGATATGAAAATGTATAAAACTAAAACACATGACTTTCAAACATAATAATTTGGAGAATATTTAATGATTAAATCAAATAATTACATTTAAATATTGTCATGAATATTATAATAGAATAATAATCACATGTAATATCATTAATTAATCTCATAATGGGGGAATTCGTAATGCGGGGCATCAAAACCATACAGGCTTGACCTCATGATAAGATCGTACATAAGTTGGTATGGGGATATTCAAAACCCAAATATGTTTATCTAATGATAACTACTTATGAATCTAGGGTCTTTCATTAACTTTTTCTCAACCCATAGGGATTTAATTAAGCATTCACCAACCCATCACTTACTATACCCAATACATTCCTCATATGAAAACTGGACACATAACCAACATATAAATTATTATAAAAACTATCATACAAAATTTAAATACATTAAACATTAACCATGAATAAAAATAAAATATTACATCTAGAGTAAAACAAATAATAAACCCTTAAATAAAATATGGACGATTGTTTCATAAAAAATCAACCTCAATTAAACATATAATCCAACAAAGGATATTAAAAAAGATGAAAATATTAAAATAAAAACATTAAAAATATATGAAATAAATATCTCTTTTTTTACATTAGAATCATTTAAAATTCACACAATTTTAAAAGAACAAATTTACATTAAAATAACTAGGTAATTTAGTAAGTGAATCTTTTAAAAATTAATGCATTATAATGGAGAAAATAGCAGGTTACACTTCATAAGTTAAAAACATTATTTCTTTAATATTATGAAAATATCAAAAAGTACCTCATTTGGAAAATGAAAAAAAAAATCATTTCGAAAATAATCATAAAAATTTATAAAATGGAAAAAAGAACATTAAACAATTATCAATAATATTATGATCTATTTGTTTAAGAAAAATCAACAGGGATGATAAATTTGTCCCCGTAAATACTTAGAAATAAAAAACCATAGATAATAATGATATTATCAAATTAAACACTAAATAAAAAAAAATCTAAAATTAGATTTTCAGAAAAAATATAGTAATTAATAATATACATAAACTGCCTTTTATAATCCTTTCATATTCATATAAATAGTTATGTAAAATAAATACATGATTATTAAAATGGATAAAGGATTAATTCTTTAATCATTCAATGTGTCTCACACCACATTGAAAATCTAAATCTCAAGCCTAATATATTTAAATGAATAACTAAATTCCAAGAATAAAAATGTATTATTGTTGTGAAATATATTAGGGGTAGTACATACACTAAACATATGTAATAGGTGGTAGATATGTAGAGACCTGTATCCTGACGTACATGGACATTACATTACATTTGCAGAATACATAGTACATAACAAAAACACACACTAAAGGATCGTAATAGTTTAGTGTCTTTGGAAACTCGGAACGTAATCTTCTAATCGTGGTGAAAGATCATCAACATCTCCTATAAAGATCTTCCTCTCTTTTTTTCTTTACCTAAAACCTTTCTTTATATCCTGGGGAAAAGAAAACATAAAAGGGTGAGCTCAAATGCTCAGCAAGGGAAAATAATGGAAATAAAAATCATATCATATCTTTTTGAAAATCAGAACCTGCAAAAGAGATCATAATATCTTATCATGGAATAAATCATAGAAGTGAAAATGAGATCCCCATAATCATAACATGAAACTTGAAACTTTGTGGCATGCACACATAATCATAGAAAATCATTTCTTGTTAGTCATGACTCATTGCCAAGACTATCTTAGTGGACAAAGTCCCTTTCTGAATCGAGTAACCCTCGTTTCAGTCCTGTTTCACTGAACCGGTATAACCTACCATTTCAGCCATGTCTATCTCATGAGATATAAAATCTTTACCCAATGCATTGGAGGGAGATATAGGTCCCACCCATCTTATAATGAATCTTTTCTTATTTGTGCCACAAAATCATAAATCATACATCATTGCATAACCCATGTAATACAAATGGGAATCTTAAACATCATGACATCATAAATCAATTCATATAAGATAAAGGAATTCATAAAAATAATTCCATCACAACATGATCAAATCAATGTAATAATATGGATAAAAACAGAACCCTTTATTATCTTAGATGGAAAATAATTTTGATAAAACACTTGAACTCCATTCTTGAGGAAAATATCCTTTCTTCTTCAAAATCATGTTTCCTTTCATAACATGTCATAAGACTTTAAAATAAAAGAAGTTGATTAAAAATAAACTTGAAAACTTGTAAAGGAAGCTTCTTGGAAATAATTTTTTAAAAATCCATTCATGCTGTATAAGCTAAAAAAAACATTGTTCTCGTACTTTTGTCGGAAAAGTCAAAAAGTACCTCGTACGAAAAACGACAAAAGATTCCTTTCATTTCTTTTACTAAAAACTCACCGACGGGTAAAAATGGATTTAAACAATTGTAGGTGGATGGAAATAATATTACATATTTATGAAACATGGATGTGGATGATAAAATACACCCCAGTAATTACTTACGAATAAACAATCTTGGATAAAAATGAGGTTGTGATATTTCCCTTACCTTAGGTGCGACTTGCTTTGTAAGTGTCAGAACCTCCTGTATAATGATTTAAATCATGTTATTGAATTATTACAGAATCATATTCATTGTTATGATATCATATATGGTTCACTTATGACATTATATTACCCGTTCTTTTGTAAATTCCATGTTAAAGAAGCGTTTTGGGTAAAATCGTTTCATTTATCGTAGGTGTTTTGACTTGTTGTTCTTGACATCATTATTACTTATATCATGATTTAATTACTTCCAGAATATAAAATACGATTTATATATCATATATATTCAGTATATATATATATATATAATAGGTAGATAAATAAAATGAAAAACACCGTTCATGGAGACGGTAGTCTGTACGTACGCATGAACGCTGTTTCCTTTCCTTATTGTCTTGAAATGGAAGTAAGTAGATAACATACATATGTATATATATACCTAAATCCAGTAGCTTTATAATGTCATATATTTCATTATTATTTCTTATATATACTTTATAATCATTCTTAAATGGTTAACATGGAGAATGAATCTCATCGCGTCGTGGAGACGGTAGTCCGTACGTACGCACGAGCGATGATATCATTTCCATAAATATTGAATTGAATTGGAGTGGATTATACAATATATAAGAATCAATATGATGTTGTAATAACTATGTATTGTTATTCTTTACACCATTATACCCATCCATGTAAGGTGGTGGTGGAAAATAGATTACACCACGGCGTGGAGACGGTATTCCGTACGTACGCACGCGCGGTGATTTCTTTTTCTGTAGGATGGATTGATGGTGAAATAGGGTTGTTTCATACTTATAATAACAAATCAGTATATGAGTGATACTGATGTTATTACTTTATAATGAAACAACCTAAGAAGAATAAGTGGAAGAAGAAATAAAGATGAAAGAATTGGTAACGGTAATTACCTCTTCTTTGAAGCGCCTCTTTGAGACCTCCTCTTAGGGCACTAAAATTGGTCTTTGAGGAAGACCAGAACCTCTAGGATGTTTCTAGGGAAGTGGAGAAGATATTTTTTCAGGGGTTGGCCGAGCTTGAGTGCTCAAATTGGTGTGAGGAGGAGGGGGAGGAGGTGTCCTTTTATAGGGGAGGAGAGGGGCACCTTAGGAATTCTTAAAAATATTAATTTATAATAAATCTAACCCCACTTAAAAACCTCCAAAAATGACTCATATTCGAATATTAGATAAGATAAGGTTGTAATCTCATCAACCAATAGAATTTAGACATGTTAGGAATTTATTTTAAACATTATCAACATGATTTATCCTTATTTATCCAATTTAATTTTATTTGTGGTAATAACATTCTAAATTTTAAATTATAACAAATAATTACTTATTTGTTGTGAATTGTCCATAATTGGATATTTAATAACAGTTTAGATCACATAAATTTAAATTCATAATTTTCAAATATTTTTGTGATTTTTAAACTATTTTATAATATGTTATTTTTATAAAATAACAATAGTGTCAATTTGGACACTATTCATTTATTTGAATTTAAATAAAATACATACAGAAGATATGTTCGAACTAAAAGCTTTAATAGATTTATAAAATGTCATATGTGTCTATAAAATTAGTTGAGCACATTAAATATTTCATATAATATTTATTTTATTATTTTAAAAACCATTTATTTGGTTTATCTCTTAATAAAATAATTACTACATCATTTTTTGTAGAATAATTTAATATACTTATTTGTTGCATAAAAATTTAAAATAAAATTCTATGATGAAGATAAATATATTATCTTTCCCAATAATACTTTTACTCGAATTTATCATCTTAAAATCACAATATTTAAATTGTTATATTTATTAAATTATGAAGGTGACAACTTTGGCATCATTTAAAATAAAATAATATAAGTGTCATAATTGATTGTATAAGACTCCAAATGGTAAAATATTCGACCATTGGATGCTTATGGTTTACATTTACATTGCCAATAAGTTTTGGTTATGTATTTGTTCATTTTATGGTCACTATTAGTTTAATAAAAACAATATTCTTGATTTTTCACTAGATAAACAATTTCTGCATCACTATTATGTCATAATTAATGATAATTATTTAATCCAAAAAAATTCTAAATAAATTCTCATGATGTAGATAATTTTGTTATCTTTCTGGAGTCTATTCATTTTCGAAATTTTATGATGTTTATCACTAATTTAAAATTATTATACTTATAAGATTTAAGAGAGTGACATTTTGTCACTTTCTTTGGTTTTAATAATAATTAAATTATTTTCATGGCCAAAAGTCCATAAAATGAATCTAATCCGACCCTTAGTTGATATGGGTTTACTTTTAGTCATCAAATAGGATTTTGGCATGTTTTAGGATAATTTTATAATATTATATTTACCCTTAATTACCCGATTTACCCTTAACTATGGTAAATAAAATTTACCGTAGTTACTATTCATAATTCCCTAAAATAAAAAGTAACCTATTAATATAATTTGGACCCACTGATTCCAAATATGGAATCTATTTTTTAAAATTCAATACACAGAAGTTGCAGAAATTAAATTAAAATTAATCCCGTTGTCGAATAAAAACGGGTTTTTGTTTAAAACATTGCAAAAGATTGAATTGATTTAACCTACGAATTCAAGGTAAAATCAATGCTAATGACATTAATTATATTAAATGGTAAAAATATTTTATATTTATACTTTAAAACCATTCAATATTATAATTTAACCACATAAGATATTATGATGAAAAAAGTTGTTTTTAATTAAAATATAGCGTGTTTTTACTATTCATTAAAATATGAAAGTTATCGAAAAAATATCAAAACATTATCTAATGTAAATTTTTACATCCTGATTCAAGAGAAGAATTTTATTTTGTCAAATTGAACATATAAACATGTCAAAAACTAGATTTAAGGTGGGTGCGCCATCAAAAGGCGGCAAAACTGCATTTTTTGAAAAATACTTATTTTACCTGAAAAATTTATTTTGTTCTTATAACATGTTCAAGAAAATGTGTAAGATGAATAATAATGTTATAAAATTCAAAATTTAGTTAATACTATTCATAACGGCTAGTTCATGACAATATTATAATATATCATTGTTTATTAAAACCCGGTATTGCGTACAACACACACTATCGAGGAAGGTCGTGATTGCGTGTAATGCAAGCCAAGTCAGGGTTGCGTGTTGTGAAAGAATCCTTCCTTGTTTCGTATAACATAATCCAACCATATTCCATTTATACATTTAATATATATATATATATACTCAATGTTGCATTGAATAACTATTATCAAAATTGTGTGTAACACGGTCCATGAATAGTGTTCCGTATACTGCAAGCTAATACGGTGTTGCGTATAGCACAAGGTAATCTTGGTGTAGAATACAACACAAGACATTAATTAAATTAAAAGAATATTTTTCATAAAATCTCGGGGTGTTACATTCTACCCCCCTAAAAATGAATTTCGCCCTCGAAATTCGTCGGGGTTTCAAAAGTTTCTTTAATAGAAACCCACATCGTAAAAAGGAATACCAAAACTTATCTTTAAAAAACAAAAGTATGAAACGTAACGGTTACCCAAATAAACTAATCACTGGGTTTCCACATAGGTGAAAATATGGATATGGAAGAGAAATCTAACCATCATGTTCTGATGGAGAGTGGTAGAGAACATGGCTATGGAAAATCCAATAATCACAAATTCATAGATTTGTTATGATATAAGGTACCATCTGATTCATCACGTATAAGATCACTAGGACATCATTTTTGGTTTTCAAGATCATTTCCCTAAAGTTGAAAATTTGAATTAGAATAAATACTTACTTTATTTTGGTACAATCTCACTATTGTTCGTGCCTTGAACAATTTCCACTTCATCTCTTAAATAAATGAAGTTGAATTTTTTATTCGTGAAGTGTTAGTAGATCATGTGATAGAATGACGAGTCATTCCATCTGTCTCAAACAAAAGGTTAGTAAAAATTATATGCATAAGTCGATCTATAGTGAGATTAATCATATATGGTTCCTAAAATGGACTTATACTTCATATATCATACTGCTTAATATAATAAAACTAGTTTCTACTAAACAGGAACTTCTTGTAGGTCAGTGGTAGGCGATAAAGGCCAGTCGCACTTCGGTTGTGGGTTCGATTCCTACAGCCTTGTCCGAAGCGATGGGCTGTCGCCCGTCCTGCAGGTTGTCCTTTTTCTAAAACTATATTACTATAACATTCCATCAATAATATCGAGAAAACTTCTATCCTTAAACAATACTAACTTATGTCCAACATAATCCATTCCAATCTGTAGGATTATCCATAATACTGCAGTCCACTCTCATAACATAGTGAAAACGATTACCAGAGATTTAACACCATCATCGATCCCCATAAGATATGTCTTGTTGGTCACATTCTAAACATTCAAAGTCCTTAATCATGTATTCGCTTTAATACCTTAGTGAAAACATGAATGCAGTTTAAAGTTAACACTTTCCACATACCAAAATCCTCAAAATTCTATATACTCAAACCATGATATCACTTAGTCCTTATATCAATCATGAGCTCATGAATACTGTTAAACATTTCATTTTCTTGTTTTCCCTTCATTATGCGCATATCATCTTATTTCCAAAAATATCTCAATCACTTTGAATACCACATTAAACCAATACATAAATATTCCAATACTTCATGATACAACATTATTTTGGAATCCCATTACATAAACGCTTAATCATTCCACCACATCGTTATCATATTCAACATCGCCAATAGTGATCGCATGTGACTTCCCTTTGTCCTTTGCCTTCAGTGGTTGCTCATGTTGATCATCACTAACCCTTGGATTAGGGCAATTATTAGCATAATGCCCCATTTCCTTGCACTTGAAGCATTGAAGTGTTGGTGGTGCGTTCTCTGCAGTGTTTGCTTTATTCACATCATTAGAAACCCTTTTTCCTTTACTTCGACACTCAGCTGCTCGATTACCTTCTTTTCCACACTTAAAACATTTTCTAGTCCCTTTAAGACAATCTCCACCATGCTTCTTTCCACACTTTGTGCATAAGGAAACATTCATCTTCTTTTCACCATTATTCTGAGATTTCTCCTTGAACTCCATCTTTCGTTTCTTGTCAAAACCATGAGATGGATTTGTAACACCAACTTCCATTTCTACCTTGATAGCACAACGCACAATTTCTTCATAGCTACTGATGTCTCTTATAGTTAATGCCCTTCGAAGACTTGGTTTTAAGCCACTGAAAAATCGATCAACTTTACTTTCAGGTTGGATGATAATACCAGAAGCATACCTTGCAAGTCTTTTAAAATTTGCTTCATAGGTACCAACAGATTCATCGTCCCTTTGCTTCAGTTCAAGAAACTCTTTCTCCATCTTTGTTCGAAGAATACGAGGGAAGTACTTACTGAAAAACAAGTTCTTGAACTCGTCCCATTCCATGGACTCAATTTCATCTCTTGGCCTCGTATTCTTGATAAGATTCCACCATTGATCAGCTTCACCTTCCAAACGATATACTGCTAAGATGACTTTATCATGTTCAGAACATTGAAGAACTTAAAATATCTTTTCAGTAGTACTGATCCATTGTTCAGCCACAAGTGGATCAGAAGACCCACTGAAAGAAGGTGGACGTTGCCTCATGAAGGACTCAATAGAATATTGTTCCCTTCTCTGCTCATTTGGAAGTCCAGAATGATTCATAGCTTGTGTATGTATAGCAATAAGATTTTGCACTCCATCTCCTATAACATTTGTTTGTTCAGGAGGGTAATCATTGCATTGTCCATTGCATTGATCAACACGGTTCCTTCGGGTTCCAGCCATCGTCTAAAACCCAAAAAGAATAGCGTGAGAGGCAAAAATCATGCTAGGGAAAACAACATAATAAAGGGGGAGTACCTTCAATATCTAACATCTTAGGTTTAATTCTATGATCGTTAGCGTAATTCTAGTACTATAACCTATACGTATACTTAACCTTAGGGACATCCCTAGACATACCTTAGAAATATCTCTAGGGATCTCACTAACGTTTTCACATCCTAGTTTCCAAAGGTTGACTAAACCTTTCCTCTGATACCAACTGTAGAGACCCGTATCCTGACGTACATGGACATTACATTACATTTGCGGAATACTTAGTACATAACAAAAACACACACTAAAGGATCGTAATAGTTTAGTGTCTTTGGAAACTCGGAACGTAATCTTCTAATCGTGGTGAAAGATCTTCAACATCTCCTATAAAGATCTTCCTCTCTTTTTTTCATTACCTAAAACCTTTCTTTATATCCTGGGGAAAAGAAAACATAAAAGGGTGAGCTCAAATGCTCAGCAAGGGAAAATAAAGGAAATAAAAATCATATCATATCTTTTTGAAAATCAAAACCTGCAAAAGAGATCATAATATCTTATCATGGAATAAATCATAGAAGTGAAAATGAGATCCCCATAATCATAACATGAAACTTGAAACTTTGTGGCATGCACACATAATCATAGAAAATCATTTCTTGTTAGTCATGACTCATTGCCAAGACTATCTTAGTGGACAAAGTCCCTTTCTGAATCGAGTAACCCTCGTTTCAGTCCTGTTTCACTGAACCGGTATAACCTACCATTTCAGCCATGTCTATCTCATGAGATATAAAATCGTTACCCAATGCATTGGAGGGAGATATAGGTCCCACCAATCTTATAATGAATCCTTTCTTATGTGTGCCACAAAATCATAAATCATACATCATTGCATAACCCATGTAATACAAATCGGAATCTTAAACATCATGACATCATAAATCAATTCATATAAGATAAAGGAATTCATAAAAATAATTCCATCACAACATGATCAAATCAATGTAATAATATGGATAAAAACAGAACCCTTTATTATCTTAGATGGAAAATAATTTTGATAAAACACTTGAACTCCATTCTTGAGGAAAATATCCTTTCTTCTTCAAAAACATTTTTCCTTTCATAACATGTCATAAGACTTTCAAATAAAAGAAGTTGATTAAAAATAAACTTGAAAACTTGTAAAGGAAGCTTCTTGGAAATAATGTTTTAAAAATCCATTCATGCTGTATAAGCTAAAAAAACATTGTTCTCGTACTTTTGTCGGAAAAGTCAAAAAGTACCTCGTACGAAAAACGACAAAAGATTCCTTTCATTTCTTTTACTAACAACTCACCGAAGGGTAAAAATGGATTTAAACAATTGTAGGTGGATGGAAATAATATTACATATTTATGAAACATGGATGTGGATGATAAAATACACCCCAGTAATTACTTACGAATAAACAATCTCGGATAAAAATGAGATTGTGATATTTCCCTTACCTTAGGTCCGAATTGCTTTGTAAGTGTCCGAACCTCCTGTATAATGATTTAAATAATGTTATTGACTTATTACAGAATCATATTCATTGTTATGATATCATATATGGTTCAATTATGACATTATATTACCCGTTCTTTTGTAAATTCCATGTTAAAGAAGCGTTTTGGGTAAAATCGTTTCATTTATCGTAGGTGTTTTGACTTGTTGTTCTTGACATCATTAATACTTATATCATGATTTACTTACTTCTAGAATATAAAATATGATTTATATATCATATATATTCAGTATATATATATATATAATAGGTAGATAAATAAAATGAAAAACACCGTTCATGGAGACGGTAGTCCGTACGTACGCATGAACGCTGTTTTCCTTTACTTATTGTCTTGAAATGGAAGTAAGTAGATAACATACATATGTATATATATACCTAAATCTAGTAGCTTTATAATGTCATATATTTCATTATTATTTCTTATATATACTTTATAATCATTCTTAAATGGTTAACATGGAGAATGAATCTCATCGCGTCGTGGAGACGGTAGTCCGTACGTACGCACGAGCGATGATATCATTTCCATAAATATTGAATTGAATTGGAGTGGATTATACAATATATCAGAATCAATATGATGTTGTAATAACTATGTATTGTTATTCTTTACACCATTATACCCATCCATGTATGGCGGTGGTGGAAAATAGATTACACCACGGCGTGGAGACGGTATTCCGTACGTACGCACGCGCGGTGATTTCTTTTTCCGTAGGATGGATTGATGGTGAAATAGGGTTGTTTCATACTTATAATAACATATCAGTATATGAGTGATACTTATGTTATTACTTTATAATGAAACAACCTAAGAAGAATAAGTGGAAGAAGAAATAAAGATGAAAGAATTGGTAATGGTAATTACCTCTTCTTTGAAGCGCCTCTTTGAGACCTCCTCTTAGGGCACTAAAATTGGTCTTTGAGGAAGACCAGAACCTCTAGGATGTTTCTAGGGAAGTGGATAAGATATTTTGGAAGGGTTTGGCCGAGCTTGAGTGCTCAAATTGGTGTGAGGAGTAGGGGGAGGAGGTGTCCTTTTATAGGGGAGGAGAGGGGCACCTTAGGAATTCTTAAAAATATTAATTTATAATAAATCTAACCCCACTTAAAAACCTCCAAAAATGACTCATATTCGAATATTAGATAAGATAAGGTTGTAATCTCATCAACCAATAGAATTTAGACATGTTAGGAATTTATTTTAAACATTATCAACATGATTTATCCTTATTTAACCAATTTAATTTTATTTGTGGTAATAACATTCTAAATTTTAAATTATAACAAATAATTACTTATTTGTTGTGAATTATCCATAATTGGATACTTAATAACATTTTAGATCATATAAATTTAAATTCATAATTTTCAAATATTTTTGTGATTTTTAAACTATTTTATAATATGTTATTTTTATAAAATAACAATAGTGTCAATTTGGACACTATTCATTTATTTGAATTTAAATAAACTAAATACAGAAGATATGTTCGAACTAAAAGCTTTAATAGATTTATAAAATGTCATATGTGTCTATAAAATTAGTTGAGCACATTAAATAGTTCATATAATATTTATTTTATTATTTTAAAAACCATTTATTTGGTTTATCTCTTAATAAAATAATCACTACATCATTTTGTAGAATAATTTAATATACTTATTTGTTGCATAACAATTTAAAATAAAATTCTATGATGAAGATAAATATATTATCATTCCCAATTATACTTTTACTCGAATTTATCATCTTAAAATCACAATATTTAAATTGTTATATTTATTAAATTATGAAGGTGACAACTTTGGCATCATTTAAAATAAAATAATATAAGTGTCATAATTGATTGTATAAGACTCAAAATGGTCGAATATTCTACCATTGGATGCTTATGGTTTACATTTACATGGAAAATAAGTTTTGGTTATGTATTTGTTCATTTTATGGTCACTATTAGTTTAATAAAAACAATATTCTTGATTTTTCACTAGATAAACAATTTCTGCATCACTATTGTGTCATAATTAATGATAATTATTTAATGCAAAAAAAATTCTAAATAAATTCTCATGATGTAGATAATTTTGTTAGCTTTCTGGAGACTATTAATTTTCTAAATTTTATGATGTTTATCACTAATTTAAAATTACTATACTTATAAGATTTAAGACAGTGACATTTTGTCACTTTCTTTGGTTTTAATAATAATTAAATTATTTTCATGGCCAAAAGTCCATAAAATGAATCTAATCCGACCCTTAGTTGATATGGGTTTACTTTTAGTCATCCAATAGGATTTTGGCATTTTTTAGGATAATTTTATAATATTATATTTACCCTTAATTACCCGATTTACCCATAACTATGGTAAATAAAATTTACCGTAGTTACTATTCATAATTCCCTAAAATAAAAAGTAGCCTATTAATATAATTTGGACCCACTGATTCCAAATATGGAATCCATTTTTTAAAATTCAATACACATAAGTTTCAGAAATTAAATTAAAATTAATCCCGTTGTCGAATAAAAACGGGTTTTTGTTTAAAACATTGCAAAAGATTGAATTGATTTAACCTACGAATTCAAGGTAAAATAAATGCTAATGACATTCATTATATTAAATGGTAAAAATATATTCTATTTATACTTTAAAACCATTCAATATTATAATTTAACCACATAAGATATTACGATGAAAAAAGTTGTTTTTAATTAAAATATAGCGTGTTTTTACTATTCATTAAAATATGAAAGTTATCGAAAAAATATCAAAACATTATCTAATGTAAATTTTTACATCCTGATTCAAGAGAAGAATTTTATTTTGTCAAACTGAACATATAAACATGTCAAAAACTAGATTTAAGGTGGGTGCGCCATCAAAAGGCGGCAAAACTGCATTTTTTGAAAAATATTTATTTTACCTGAAAAATTTATTTTGTTCTTATAACATGTTCTAGAAAATGTGTAAGATGAATAATAATGTTATAAAATTCAAAATTTAGTTAATACTATTCATAACGGCTAGTTCATGACAATATTATAATATATCATTGTTTATTAAAACCCGGTATTGCGTACAACACACGCTATCGAGGAAGGTCGCGATTGCGTGTAATGCAAGCCAAGTCAGGGTTGCGTGTTGTGAAAGAATCCTTCCTTGTTTTGTATAACAGAATCCAACCATATTCCATTTATAAATTTAATATATATATATATATACTCAATGTTGCATTGAATAAATATTATCAAAATTGTGTGTAACACGGTCCAAGAATAGTGTTGCATATACTGCAAGCTAATACGGTGTTGCGTATAGCACAAGGTAATCTTGGTGTAGAATACAACACAAGACATTAATTAAATTAAAAGAATATTTTTCATAAAATCTCGGGGTGTTACAAGATATGGATTATATCTCATGAAAATTAAAAGTCAAATGAAAATATCCTTACAAAGATCTCATCATTAGAGTGAGGATAAATCAATTATATAATTGGGGGTGAAAAATATAAATACACCAAATATATTTGTATATTTAGTATAAAAAATCATGGTTCATTAACTCATATTCAAGGAATAATATACCCAATGTCATATATGTTTAACTCAATGAATGGAAACTGAGTTAATATTTTCAATAACAGAGGTATGATACCAATATTATATGTCTGAACCTCATTCATAATGGTTTGAAAAATATTATTAAATTATATAAGAATCATATTAATATCTATTTTATCATATAAGATCCATTTATAGAATTATATTTCTCATTTATTAATAATTTCAAAGGTAATGAAATATTTCGGTAAATAAGCATTTTGTTTATTGTATATGTTTTGACCTATTTATATTGATCTTACTACATTGATCATGATCTATTTACATCATGAAGGTAAAAATATATTTATATATATTATAAATTCTGTATATATATATATATATAATTGGTAGCTAAAAGAAAGGGAATTCAATGTTTATGGAGACGGTAGGACATACAGATACATGAACATTATTTCTGTTTTCTTATTATTTTGAATTGAAGTAAGTAAATAGTATATATATATATAATTCCTATATAATTATAATTTAATATATTAAAAACTATTAATTATATATATTTCTATAATAATTAAAGAAGGGTCAATGTGGAGAATTAATCTCATCAAGTCGTGGAGCCGACACTAGTGGAAAATTTGTTTTTAACGTCGGTAGTTTAACGTCGGTTTTAAGAGACTGGCGTTAAAAGGTCATTTTTGGCATCGGTTTTACAAACAACCAACACCAAAGATAAAAATAAAAGTTTTAGATAATTATTCTAGTTTCAATTTGACAGGTCGTGGAGTGAAAACGGACTTACAGAACAAAGGTTATGGGCATCCGAAGTTTGAGATTATATGACCTGATTTTTGGCGTCAGTTTTTTTATAATTGGAATTAAAAGAACCTTTTTGGCATCGGTTTTACAAAAAACTGACGCCAAAGATCAGAATAAAAGTTTTAGATAATTTCCCATTCTTCAATTTGACAGGACTTGGAGAAAAAACAGACTTACATATCAAAGGATATGGGCATCAGAAGTTGGAAATTATAAGTCTTGATTTTTGGCGTCGGGTTTTTAATAACCGACAATAAAAGGTCCTTTTTGGCGTCGGTTTTACAACAACCAATGCAAAAGATAGAAATAATAGCTTTAGATAATTTCTCTAGCTTCAATTTGAAAGGTCGTGGAGAAAAAACTGACTTACTGATCAAAAGTTATGGGCGTCGGAAGTTGGAGATTATATGACTTGATTTTTGGCGTCGGTTTTTTTAATAACCGACGTTAAAAAGCCCTTTTTGGCGTCGGTGTTACAAAAAACCGACGCCAAAGATCACAATAAATGTTTTAGATAATTTCTCAATCTTCAATTTGACAAGTCGTGGAGCAAAACGGATTACTGATCAAAGGTTATGGGCGTCTGAAGTTAAAGATTATATGACTTGATTTTTGGCATTGGTTTTTTAATAACTGACGTTAAAAACACTTTTGGCGTCGGTTTTGAAAAAAACTGATGCCAATGATCAAAATAAAAGTTTTAGATAATTATCCTAGATTCAATTTGACAGGTCTTGGAGCAAAAAAAGACTTACAGATCAAAAGTTATGGGTGTCAGAAATTTGAGATTATATGACTTGATTTTTGGCTTCGGTTTTTTTAATAACCAACGTTAAAAGGCCCTTTTTGGCGTCGTTTTTACAAAAAACTGACGCCAAAGATAAAAATAAATGTTTTAGATAATTTCCCAATATTCAATTTGACAGGTCGTGGAGAAAAAACGGACTTACGGATCAAAAGTTATGGGCGTCGGAAGTTTGAAATTATAAGACTTGATTTTTGGCGTCGGTTTTGTTCAATAATCGACGTAATAAGGCCCTTTTTGGCGTCGATTTTACAAAAAACCAACGTTAAAAGTTACTTTTTTGTATTGTTTTTTCAAAAACTATTGTTAATACCCGAACATGAAAATATTTTTATCATCGGTTATATAATTTACCGATGTTAAAAGTAAAATTTCAAATACGCGGTTTCGATATATCAATTTTTTCCCAACGCGCGTTCCTATTCTCAAAATCCCACACAAATTTTATTGAATTGCCGCTGTAGAAATTTTCATTAACACTATATAAAATCTCATCTTTTATCTTTCAGCATTTTTTAAATCTATGATAAAATCCATATTTCAAATATTCTTCAATCGACGATTTGTACCAGGTATTTATTTTCTTGATTTAATTTCATTATTGTTATTTTCCTTATCACTAAAAAACATATTATTCTTATAATGATGATGAAGGATTATTCTAATCGAGATACATAAACAAAGCTTCTGCATAATATTCATTAGTTTCTGGGAATTTTTTTTACCACTCACTATTTTCATTACCACGTGAGTTCTCCCTTAAAACGAAGTGGAATAATGATAAACAACATATCGATTCAAATGGCCCAATAAAAGAATTAAAGATAGTTTCAATCATTAATTATAACTTTTTGTTCATTTGGAATATTCATTTTGGTTCTTTTTTTTCATGTATTCTTCAAAGAATGTTGTATTGATTGACCCATAATGAGGTACAACTTACGGCGACCATAACTTTTAAACTAAAACTCCAATTTAGCTCCATAACCTGTCAAATCAATGCTTGGGAAATGATCTATATTCCAATATTCAGAGTTTTGAGGTTTTGACGTCGTTTTTTTTATAACCTAGGTGGAAAATATTTTTTTTATAAAACGTATTTTTCGCGTCGGATTTTATCAAAACCAACGTTAAAACTCTTGTAGAAGCCAGATTTAGACGTCCGTTTTCTAAAAACCTGACACCAATGACCCCTGAGGTCATCAATTTCAGCATCGGTTTAAAAAAACAACGCCAAAGACCACCCGGGCCTGATTTTTGGAGTCGGTTTACATAAAAACTGGAGCCAAAGATCCCCGAGGGCCTGAAATTTGGCATCAGTTTTTATATAAAACAATGCCAAATACCCGTGTGGCGATGATTTTTTACGTCGGTTTATAAAAACAGATGTTGAAACATATATTTTTTATGTTTCCTTTATCGACGTCAGTTAAAAACTGACGTTGAAATACATTTTTCCACTAGTGTGGTTGTTTGTACACATGTGAAACTCCCAGTATAATATATAATGGTAAATTTTGTAAGTAAATCCATGTTATAATAATTATAAATCGTAACTATCATGTCATATTAAGTATTTATATCAATTATATTCATCATTATACCCATATAAATAATGTATTGATGAAAATAGTTTACACGACGACATTGAGATGGTATGCCAATCATTCACACTGATGGTAATATTATTTTTTGTTTGATGTGTAAATTTAAGAATATAGTGTTTCTATTATCCTAAAAACATCTCAAAATTTATTATTCTTTTGATTTATTACTTTATTATGGAAAAAATTGTAAAAGGAATTAGAAAAAAATAACATTGAACGATTCGGTAAAACAATTACCTCTTCTTCAAGTGTTTTTTTTATTTTCCCAAAATGACTCCATTGGATGGATTTAGGAAAAAATTATGGCCTCAATGGTGATGTTTGGTATGTTGGGAGGAGGAACATCTGGTTTTTTATGATATAAATTCCTCTAGAGGTGTGAATAAAAGATATGTTGAGGTTTTCTTTTATATGGTATGGGAAGGGACCTTTAGAAAACTCTAAAACTATTGATTTATTATAAATTTATTTTGATTAAAATAGTTCAAAATTTACTTAGTTAGATGATAATAAGATTATGAGTCTACATAAACTCAAAATATGTATTTTAGACATGTTTAGGTCAAAAAAGTATCTTTATATTTTGGGTTGAACCCTTAGTTAATCAATATATCTCTTACCATGGCATATTGTCTTTTTTAAACAATAGATTTAATATTGTTACTATAAAATCCCAGATGAACCCAAATTTTTTCATTTATGAAATTTTTAACAGTATCCTAGTTTGTTTTCTGAAATGTATATATTTTTAAAAAAATTATATCATTTAAAAGTAATTATTTTTAATTAAATCTCATTTTTTTAATATTAATAGTAATTATTATTTGACATTTTATAAAAACAGAAGAACATGAATCCTTTAAAAACCCATAGTAACGAATCTCTAATTTGTCATTTTTATCCAAAAAACACTTGGATGACACAAAATATTAAAAAAAATTATTTTCATAATATTAATATCATTTATTTGTTTCATACTTTAAAAAATCAATTACAACATCATCATTATGTCAAATTAATATTTATTTAAAAAAATTCTAAAAAATATAAATAAAATATTATGATTTAGATAAACAATATACCTTTCATATTACTATTTATAGTAAAATTTTTCTTTTATATTACTCAATATTTAAAAACAATTATTTATTAAAATTTAAATAGGTTATTTTGGACACTTCTTTAAATAAAATATAATAAATGTCCTAATCTAACCAAACTTTCCTTAAAAGGGTCATATTTTTTACATAATGTTGTTTTGGGTAAAAAAAATAAAACCAATGAAATTAGGACAATTTTAGGGTATTTTTATATTATTATATTATTATGTTTACCTTTAATTAACGTATTTACGGTTAACTGTGGTAAATAAATTACATAAATACTATCCAAAAACAATATTCCAATCTTATTAGAAAAATTTTTATTTTTTATTTCAAATAATTATGTTTATTTTTTAAATTTTAATTCAGATTAGTGGTGAAATTAAAAAAAAATGCTAATCTCACAAATGTGATTGAAGGCGGGTAAAAGATATGTTAAAAAGTTCAATAAATATTTATATCTAATAATTTTTTAAAAATGATTTTGGTGACCAAAATTTGACTAATATATTTATTATTTATATATTACATTATTATAATCAATTTAATGTAAAATAAATATTTAAATGAAAAAGCATGTTTTTAATAATGCAGTATTTTTCACTATTAATAAAAAATTTAATCCTTTCTAAAAAATAATGAAAATTCACCCTAAACAAATTTTGATCATTTAAATTAAAAAATAAGTTATATTTTTAATAAAAAAGTATACAATTTTCATAATTCGGAGAATTATATTCATAATCACTTTTTGTATGACTATTTTCATAGGTTATGGTGAACATGAAATCGTTGTTGTGTGCAACACATGTTATTGAATTTAATTAAAAACGTATGTACCATGAAAAAATGGGGTGTTAAATTATACACCACTATAATTAAATTATGCCCTTGAAATATAAATATGATCCCATTAATCAAGAGTTTTATTTTTGATAATACTATTTTTGAATAACCTAGATAGTAAATACAACTAATAACATGTATTCTACATAAGTAGAAATGAAATATGTGAATATCACTAAAATATTAGGCTTTTGAAAAGTAAAATATGGGTGTAAATATTTATAAGTACTTTTAGGGAAAACATATATATTTTTTGTGGTGTCATTGAGGTCATTACAAACAGAAAAGTGACTGATCAATAGAAAACTGAGGGTTTCAATGTCAAATTCTATGATGATGTTAAATACCATCAGTTGTAAACCAATAATTAATATTTTTATTCTATTCTATACCTAGGTATCAAGAATCAATTTACTATATTATAATATACAAATATATTTTTACTTGACATGTTTCTATAAAAACAATATTATCCATTACTGAAATCCCACATTAGATAAAGGTTTAATGAGACCACTATTTTTAAATAAAAAAAGGATGTAGGATGGTCATCATTGATAACACATAGTTGGATTTCATTGATGAAAACATATATATGAATGAGAATGCAACAATTAATAAATGATAGAGTGTGATAGAGAATTTGATTTGGATAAATTTAGCAATCACAATGTTATACATATGTAATGATTTAGGGGACCATTTAATTCATCATAAAAGATAGTAATATGAAACAAATTTGGTATTATAATATATTTCATAGACTTGAATAATTAATTTACATTATATATTATTAAAATAAATAAATAAAATTGTATAATTATCTAGTATAGTATCCCACATTAATAAATTTCCACTAGATACTAATATTTTTCCCCAAAATATATTTTTTTCTCACCTGAAGAAGAATTGGATTCAACAATTAGATAATTGCATAATAAAAAATCATTAACTATCATTTTCTAATATATTTAGTCATAAAACAAAACCAAAATGTTAGTTCTGGAAAAGATAAATCCTAAAAGAAATTTCCAGAATTACAGAGTTAAACCACAAAGCCTAATATATATCATTTTTCAAATAACTATCCTTCCTCTAAAATATTCATGACTATTATATAAATCATATATTTAGATTTATTTGATCATATAGTCTTCCAATAAATCACTCTTAATGTCTCATACCAAATTGAATTTTCAAATATCATAATCCACAACGTTATCTAACCATTTCATAAATAACCTGAATCGTCATTCATAAAAAATAAAAGCATATATTAATCCAAAATATAATTCAACCATTAATCACTAAAAAATTTAATTTACATTATTATTATAGTCTTCTCAAAAAACAGAATGATTTCGAGTATAAAATTCTTTACTTAATCCCAAAATTATTTTATAGTCCCAAAGTCATCTAAAAATCTCCATTAAATAAAAATAACATTTATATATATGAAAAAAGACATGCTAATCAGGACATCATGTAGGCCAGTAGTAGGTATTTCTCCCTTTTATCCAATTGATTGTGGGTTCATGAAAAACAGCATTCCCAAACGCAATGAGTGTTCACAAAGTCTATAGAATGTAATTTTTCTAAAACTATATTAATATAACATTAAATGTAAAAATTTGTAAAAATTCGTGAAATGAGGTTACTCATTAGAAAACTGCTTCACTAAGGTATTTAATACAACTTCAATAAATAAATACACAATCCATTTATTTATACATTGGTCCTTCATGTTCTATAGATTATCATATATAATTGTTCATTGACTTGGGTAATTACCATATCCCAAACATATTTAGAATTTAACTACTATTAGACTCCTATGATCAATTATCTTTCTTTATATCAACTCTCTATTTTTATCTCATTTATTCCCTTTATGTCCTTCTTTCCCACAGAGTAAATATTTCTCGGTTTATTTTAGACACCTTACATGGTTTATCCTTCCACATTTCATTTATTTTGGAAATTGATCGTTCATTCTTCCATGGTCTCCACTATTGGAGCTCTTAGTATGCTCTACCTTTATCTTCATTAGACAATTCATGAGTTGGATATTGTATATGTTGTTAGTAATATATTTGGATAACCTATTAGGCATAAACACATTATATTTCAATCATATATCCATTACATTTTGTATCAAATATCCATCAGTTTTCCCTCTATGTCCATCATGTTCAAGGGTAAAATGAATACTTTTGGTTACATCCATTGAATAAAACCAGAAATCATAGAATCAATAACAATGCAAATAAACTCATTTTATGAATATAAAGAAATATTATTTTCAATCTAAACCACCACAGGTATAACCAAGGATATTCATTTACATATTATAATAAAATACTACACAATTGTTTTTAAATAAAATTTAAATAATCATAATCATATCCCCAATAAGTGTCAAACTAGGTGTGTATTAAGGCACATTTTTTGCGTACTATGATTCTCTAAGTCAAGCCTTGAACACATTTTTAGTGTTGTCACCCCTAGGTACATCTGTTCCCAAACAATTTCCACTTGTAGTATCTTAAAAAGAATGTATTTTCTCGAAATATGAATATAATATCTACATTAACAAATTTATAGGATGCCATTTTTTTACTTATCCTCTTAGTTTATCATAGGGTTATGGCCCCTAATCCTTGGAAACCAATTTTGACACCATAACACCAAATACCTAGAGTCAATGAATTATTCAAATACATTGGCACAATTACAAGGAATCAAATCATGAAGTATAGAACGGATTTGATGTCTTGGAAAATAGATTACATATATTAATATTACATTATAATTTAAACCACAATCTTCAATATAGATAATTATTTTAGAAAATAATTATTCTCCTAGAATAACCCTTCATATAAATCATAAAAAACATATTGGAATCCTGGGAAAATAAAAAATAAAACTGGGATGTGCTCAGAGGCTTAATAAGAGAAAACTATATATCATATGATTTCATAAATAAGAATAACCTTTTAATGAAAGGTATAAAACTATGAAGATAATTTTTTTTTCATTTTCTAATGGTCGGTTTAAGTGTTTCCAGTACCCAATACAGAACATTAACACCTCCACACACCAATTCACAACATCCATATCCATTTCAAATTCAAATTCAAATATCCAAATCCAAAGATCAATGCGACATGCCCTCGAGCCGCGCACCTTCCAACGTACAAAACGCCTATCTATGCACCTATCCACCCACTTTCCATCGAGACAAGCCTCGATCCAAGATCCATCACCACGCGCCAATGTTCATCACAAGAAGATGTTGGAACCATCAGCTGAGGATGTCGCTGAAGCACTGTCAGACCACCACCTTCATCCCATCCACCGGAGAACAAACAATGATGCACGATCCACAACCTGTCTCAAACGAATAAGAAAAACGATTCAACCGCTTCAACAGGAGCAATTTTGATCTTCACCATCATCCTTTGACAACAGTGAAGAATTTACAAACCAAGAATCAAGCCCCCAGTGGCCAATATCTATCAGGCCGAAATCGGCGAGCAAAAATCCACCACCAGATCAAAACAAAACAACACAAAACAGAATTCCCCAAACCAAAAAAACCAACTCAACCTCAAAACCGCATCACAGCCAGCATCGAGAAACCCTACTCAAACATAAAAGCGAAGAATAAATGGAAGAAAAGGCACCTCATCTGCTCAAATAAAACTAGATCCCGACTCCACCATCTGACGACTCCACAGAAACAACGTTCTACCTTCAAACACCAAAATCTGGACGAAGGGATGGTTTCGGACCACCGGGCCAGGAACTAAGGTGCAGATTCAACACTGTGTCAGAGATAAAGAAACCAGTGTGAGAAGAATGAGACAAAAAATTTCGTAGCAATATAAAACCACCACCCCAACCAGCCGGACCAAGAAGGTGAGGGAGCACAGATCCGGGAAGCAGAAGGCGGCGCGAGAACCCTAGTGGAGCGACGTTGTGCCCCTTATGGTCCCATCGTATAAAAATATAACACAAGCCTTTTAAACATAATCTTCAGTATAAGATGCAAAGAAGAAATCAAATAATTTAATTTAATCCTTCACATGGATATTCTACTTGTCTAATAATAACTTGTAATACGAATAATTAATCTTATAATGAGGGAATTAATAATGTCAAACATTATAACGATACTGTCAAGTCCTCATGCAAAGACCATACATAACTGAGTAAGACGTTAGTAAAAACCCAAACTATTTCCTCTCATAAATAATACTTATGTATCGAGGGGATTTTATTAACTAGTTTCCAAACCATATATATTTCATTACGAGGTCCCCAACCCATCAATCAATACGTTGAATGCATTCCTCATAAGAAAATTTTGAAACATATCCATCAAAAAGATTCATATTAAAATAGCGTATGAAATGTAAATATGTTATCCATAAACCATTAATGGTATCAAAATTTCATATCCATAGTTAATAATATCATATACCCCTCTATAAGATATTGATGATTGTGTCATAACAAATCAACATAAATTAAGCATAAAATCTAAAAAAGGATGTTGAAAAAGATGATAATAATCTATTAAAGTCATCAATACTTTTTAGTGAAATATTCTCTTTTTACATTGAAATTATTTAAAATTTGTAAAAATTTAAAAAAGTTATATTTAAATTAACATTGTAAGGATGTTAGGCAACATCCAAACATTAAGGTGTCATGATAGAGGAAATAGTCTCTCGTGATGTATATGTTAAAAAATTGTTTCATTAATATATCAAAAATGTTAATAAATCGCCTCATTGGAAAATGATATAAATATTAATTTAAAATTTTCTTAAAAATGTAAAACATTGGTAACGTTGAATTTAATAAAAAATGAATAATATTTTTAATCTCATTTTTAATAAACAAGGTCTTAGATGATAATTGTGTCCCATTAGATACTTACGTATAAACAACCTTTTATAATAATGAGATTGTGAAATTATCTCTTAAATAAAACCATAAATGATTCCTTTTTGAATGAAATTGAATAAACATAATAAAAATTCATAAAATTTTATTTAAAATCATTTTATATCTATATAAATATTTATTTAAAATAATATAAATAATTGAAATGGAGAAATGATTAATTTTCAACCCATCACATACCACTTTGATCATTTAAACAATAAGCCCAATATTTTCAAATGAATTCTATAATACCATTAATATAAATGTATTTTTATAATGAAATATAATATTTTATGTACAAAAACTACACATAAGAAATAGATTGTTTTTATAGCTTATATGTAATGAAAATTTAATGTGGTACAAAAAATTCCCTTTCAATGATCTTATCATTAGAGTTAGGGTAAATCAATGACATAAGTATGTATAAAAAATAAAAATCCACAAAATATTATTGGAAATTATATGTGAAATAATAATATTTCATTTTCACATATTTATGGAATATCATGGCCAATGACATAGATGTTTAACTCAATAAAAGGAATGTGATATAAGATTACCCTTACCTAACATATGATACGCTTTGTACATGTCGAAAACTATTATATAATGTTTTTACACATATTATTAACTTATATAATAATCCTAATAATATATATTATATAATTTATGATTCATTTATGAATTTATATAACCTGTTTATTAATAATTTTCATTTTATTGCCACATTTCTGATAATAATAACATTGTTTAATGTACATGTTTTGATAGTGATTTTTAATCTTATTACGTAGATCACGATTTAAATAACTCAATAATGCCAAAAATGTTATATATATATATCATATATATTAATTATATAAATATATTTAACATGTAGATAAGTGGAATAGTACACACCGTTCAAGGAGACTATAGGTTATACGTACACATGAACATTGTTTCTGTTTTCTTATCATTTTGAATGGGATTAAGTAAATAACACAAACACACACACACAGATATATATATATATATATATATATATTATTATTATTACAGTATAATTATTATATTATATAATTAATACTTATTCATTATACATATTTTTTAATCACCCATGAATTTTCAACACGGATAATGAATCTCATCGTGTCTTGGAGACAGTAGGTCGTACGTACGCACAAGCGATGGTTTCATTCGTTTGTGCTAAATGGGTAAAGAAATTGATGGTATATTAATTTTAATGAATAATTATTATGAAATATTAATTATTTATATTCCTTATATTCATCATTATACATATAGAAATAGAGTATATATGAAAAGTATTGACACCACGGTGTTGAAATAATAATCCATATATATTCTTTCATAATGAAATTGTTTTTTTAAGATGGATAAAAGGGGGAATTTTTTTGTACCATAATAATAATAAATTCTAAAAATATATTATATTATGTATTTATTATTCTTTATCCAATAAAATTTGGAAAAAAGAAGTATAATAATAAAATAACTTTGAAATAGTATGTATAGTAATTACCTCTTCATAGAGTGTCTTATTTATTTACACTAAAAGACTCATTGGATTGGATTTATTCCCCCATTATGGCCTCTAGGTATAATTTAGGGATATTGGGATGGAAAATGGTCATGGTTTGGATGATTTAATGGGATTCATATGTGATAATAATTGTGAAATATATGATCCCTTTAATAAGAGAGGTGGTGTGCCCTTTTGTAAACTCTGAAACTATTAATTTAATATAAAATGTTTTTTATATTTCAAAATGATGAAAAGTTATTTATTTATAGTATAAGATAATAATAAGAAGTGGTAATCTCAATAATTGAATTTTATACATGTTTATGTCACAATATTAATCTTTTCTTTTGGGTTTAACCATTACATAAAGTATTTAACTCTCACTATGAAAACATTTCTTTTTACACTATATGGTTAATATAGTTACAATAAAATTCTAAAATAACCCAAATTGGTTTTTTTAACAAATCTTTACATTATAATAGTTATTTGGATGAAATTTAGAGTTTTATGATTTTTATATAATTTATTAAAATAATATTTATTTTATAATCTCATTTATGTCACTTTTGACACTATTTATTATTTGACAGTCTTTGAAATAAAAAATAATTGATTACTTGTAAAAAATAACATTAAATCATCCCTAATATGTTAATTTCATCCAATAAATTAATATTTGGCCTCAAATATTTCAAATGATGTATATATTAATATTATTAATATCAATTATTTGATTATTCCACTAATAAATCTGATATTGCACCATCCTTATGTCACAATAAAATTTAATTTTTTAATGTCTAAAAACTATATATATGATGTAGTGATGATGATAATAATTGTATCCTGATGATGAAAATTTATAGTGGTATTTATATAATATATTACTCAAAATTAAAATACAATTTTTATTAAAATTTAAATAATACATCTTTAAATATTCATTAAATAAAAAATAACTAATTTTCCAATCTAACAAAAGTGGATATAAAAGATTATATTTTCAAACTAATATTTATTTTGGTCAAAAAAATATATCAAATTTAATTAGAGAATGTTTTATGTAATCTTATATTATTATAATTTTATTTTAACATTAATTACCCTATTTACCATTACCCGTGGTAAATAAAACTCAAGAGGTTTAATTAACCAATTTTGTTATCCAACCACATGAATTTTTTCAGAAAATTTAGATCCATTTATATCAATTTTTTAAATTTCAATACAAAAAGTGCTAAAATTACATTAAATGCAAATATCTAAAATGTTACTAGATAGTGGGTAAAAGAAACATTCGAAAGTTCAAAACAAAATTTATATATAATTATATTATACAAATTATTTCCAATAACTTAAATTGAAATTATATATGTATTATTTATATAACGTGTCTTTGTAATAAATTTAATGTAAAATAAATATTTGAAATAAAAATTCATTTTAATCCAACAATGTAGTATTTTTCAATATTAATAAAAAATTGATCCATTTCAAAAAAATACCAAAATTAAACCTAAAATAATTTTTATATTACAACTTAAAAGATGATGTGTATTTTTGAAAATAATTTTTTTCAATTTTATAATGTTGATAATATAATTCAAAAAATATTTTTAATGGCTATAGTGAGAGGTCAATGTGAACAAAAAACACGGTAATGCGTGAAACACAAGAAATTGAATAGATTTAAAAATAAACATACCATAGAAACATGGGGAGTTAGTATTAATTTTATTTATTTTACTATAAATTTAAATGTGAAGTTATTTAATCAATTATTTGATTAGATATTTTGTGAGATATAATAATTTAATTGATTTTACTAAATCTACCAAAATTTTATCAAGCCATAATATCCCTCCCCATTGATCATACAAAGACAAATTTCTAGAAATATCTAGTGTAAAGGATTCATATAACCGTTTTCAAAACCCTAATGAGGGGTTTCAAGCAACATGAACAAATTTTGGTATACAGGTGCCTCCCAACTATGGGCTTCAATCCCTATGATCCTTTGAGAAAACAATATATTTTTGAAATATTGACAGGGATTTCTTCAAATAATTCCACCAAGATATATTAATTTTAGATTGTTATGTGAACCCATAACCATCTTAATAACTCCCCATTCAAATAATGTTCCCTAATAAAGGTTGTCCAAAAATTTGGTTCTAAGGATTTCATTCCTAATCAAGCCTTGTAATACCAAATCTATCATAATATATATTTTTTGGGCATTAAATTCAATTTGATAACTTTTATCTTCCTTTTCCCTTTTACGTGTCCTGTAAAATATTAATTTTATTTTAATTAATTAATTACTCAAGTTACATAAAATATTAATTTTTTATCCATTTACATAAATTCATTCAATGATCATGATGTCATTTATTTATATGATTGCGGAATTGATTTTATAAAACAAATAATTCATAAAAAATCATCAAAAAATGAATTAATTACCAACTTATGAGCCTATATAACAATTTTTTAATAAGATTAAATTAAATAAACCAATGAAATAGGTGAATAACTAATTATGACAAAAATGGAAAGAGTGAAACACTCCACATGTCCATCCATGTGACAGCTAGGATGGCATCATCATAGTTCCTATAAGAAATGCCTCTATGCACCTTTTGATACTGCATTAATTTCAACAATTTATAAGTCAAATTTAGGTGAATATAACCAAAATATTATTTAAATGGAATTACACAAATAATTGCTGACGCAAAGGTCCTACATAATAATGGAGGGAGGGATGAAACATAGGAAATATATTCCTAAATTACTACTAAATAATTTAAAAATATGAAATAAATTTAATCAGTTAAAAATAACATAAAACTCCATTGTCAAGATCATGAATAGTTATATCTGAAAATATATATATATAATATAAACAAGTAAAAATTTATTTCATATTAATTCATTATTATCAAAATATATTTTTTTGATTTAATTAATTAATTAAAAAATTAATTAATAAATTTCCATTCATAATAATTACTATAAAAATACATTTGGAGATTACCATCATTAATTTTATTCATAGAAGATAAAAATTATCCAATAATTACAAAATAATTTCAATAAATTAATTTAGAATTTAAATTTTTTTAAATCCACTGCTAATTTGATAATCATAGTTTGTATTCCCATTAATTAAATTAGTTTTCAATGATGAAAATTTCACATTAATTGTAATTCAAGGTTTTTTATCAGGGAGATTATACAATGTATAATTAGGAGCTACTCACTATATATCGTTGTTTTTTGTACCAATGATACATACTTGGGGATTCACTGAAGTAACAAGGTTACAATGCATGGTGTGTAGAATCCTACTACACTCAATGTATCAATCTATCCATTTGACTCTAAAAACAAATAAATAAATCTACTTGTGTATTGGTTTTGAATACACGACACATAATAACCAGATACATGTCATGTATCAGTCATTTTATGGGTCCATATAACTTTTTGAATGGATGAATGTGTATTTTGGAAAATGGAAATGTTGAAATACATGCCTATGATATAACATAATCATTTAGTATGTTCTTAATTATATTGTTTATTAAACTCACATGGTATGACTCTGTATAATGAAGACATAGACGGAATGAAATTTTCCACTAAAAATTGTTGACTATATGTTGATTACACTATCTAAATGACATGTAATCTAAGAAGTGATGTGCTAGACTGGTGCATTCTAAACATAGTTTTCAATAAATTCATCGTTTGTAGTTACAGTTTCACATTCTTTATATCCTGAAATGTGTACAAATATAGTGTACATCGATATAAACAATTTACTCTATCTTCACATCATGAAACCATGTCTTGCTGCCTAAAATATGTGGTAGTCCCTAGTGGAATATATGGTTGCTCTTCATATATTCCTAGAAAAATAAGATAATGAATTGTTGATTGAATATGAAAAATATATTGAACCATGTTAATTAAAAATCATATTAAGAGAAGACAATATTAAAATGAAAATATAACCACTATTATGCATATTGATCAATAATATAGAATTAATTTTTAAAATTAAAATGTAACCTAGAACAAATACCACATCAGGGTTCTAAGAAGAGTAGAAGAGCCTTGAGTGGACATTAATCAATTAAAATATTTAGAATCTGATAGATTATTTGAAACATTTTCAATTATGTGAACACCATGACTATTGAAATTTTATAATTAGATACTGAAAAAATTAAAATAGAAACTGAAAGAGGATTTTCATATTAAATTTATTAGTTATTAATATTCATATGAAGAAATGGATTTACTTATCTTTGTATACCTTCATTGTTGTGGATATTTATCATCTAAAAAAATTCCAAATTATCATGGTTGTGTTGTAACGATCACAGTTTATAATTTTTCTATAGGTGATCCAAACATAATCCATTGATATCTGAAAAATGGAAAAACATTTTTGTGAATGTTATTAAAATTAGTTTTCTTATATCCCTCATGTTGAGGTCTCATATTTGTACCTTAAAGGAATATCTCTTGAGTTTCCAATTCAATATATGGACACTAAAAATGAATTTTAGAGATAATTCTATTTGTGCAACTATTCTTTATACCTTATTTAACGCTAAACTTTAAAAATAACCATATTTTAATAGATAATGGTTTTATATTAAAATATTATTTAAATGCATTATGGACATTAAATAATATAATAAAATTAATTCAGTCACATTTTATACTAATAATAATTTTATTATTTGATGGTTCTTGTGATAATGTTCACAAAAAAATAATATTTAATCAGATATGTAAATTTATATTTTGTCCCAGGACATTTTCATTGTCTGTTAGACCTCCTTAAGAATTTATTGAACACAAAAATAAATATTTTTATTATATACTGAATTCATTAATAAATATTTATTATTGAAAAATTTAAATAATAGTATTCATTGGTTCTGATAATAATATATATTTAATTAATTAAATACAAATATAATATAATTTCATAGAATATGAAAATTTAGTGTTTAACCCTCCAGGAATCATTCTCATAGAAATGAGGATGGTTTACCTAAATTCCAATATTATTTCTTTTGAACAATTTACGACCCCTTAGATAGAAAAAATATTGTTAAAAATGTGACAACCTCAAAAGAACACTATCTCTTTTATATACTCCCTTTATCACAATATCTCATTATAAAAGATGAATGTCAGCTTCTCCAAGAAATATGCTTAATATGAATTTATTTAATTATTTGGCAACCAATCATTATTCAAAATACACAAAATTTAATGAAATAGATCTATTTAAATAAATGGGTAGTGATGTCAAATTCCATAAAGTTGGAAAGGAAATATATTTCATCGACTAATTAATTAATAACTTGTCATTCTTGAAACACCCAACTTACCCATTATTCCACCAATATCGGGCATGGAAATTATCATTAGTAAATCTAAGTGTGGGAGTCATAAAATGTATCAATGATAATATTAATGTATAATGACCATTACACACACTCTCATATAGAAATATCCAATGACACTAAAACATCATAACACTAGAAGTTCTATTCTAATTATCTCCAATTATAGAGATTACCAAGTATGAACTACATGGGAAGAAGTGTCATATAATTATGAGTACTCCCACTAAATAGTTTCATTAAATATGTGTCTTAATAGAAAAAATTATCCGACTATAAAAATATATTTAAGAATATCATCAAGAAATTTCAATGTTCACAACATAATATGTAACTTCATTGACCTTATCAATGTGACAAAAAATATAATACGTTTTTATATTAAAGTTATAATGAATAATGTTGAATTTGTAATGTGGTTATTTATTAATATTCAAATCATATAATACACACGTTATAAAATTATATATAGTTTTTTCCTGGAACACAATATCTAATAGGGAACTCATTAGTTAAATCTCACATTAATGACTTTATAGACTAGAAACAATTCCCACTGCATTAGAGATATGGAAGGGTTTTGAAACTATATATTTTTTTATATTATGATGAACTATTTCATATGATCTATATTTGATTATAAATCTAATATAATCTTTAAAACTATAAAATTTTTCACATATATTTCTATCAATGCCATATCCTGACTAAAAAATCTTATTCGTTCAATTTTTCATCATAAATACTTTAAAAAACCTTTTAACCTATATTTTATACACTTTTATATATTTAAATACCATTAAATTTCAAAATAACTTTTCATATTTAACATACCAAGAAGAAATGGAAGGTTGTTTTATTCAATGAAGAAAAAATGAATGATTTTAGTTGAATCCTGAAATCAAATAATGATTATGGTGGAATGTAAATTCATTGTCAATATATATTTTTAAATAGTACAGTTCATTTATCTTTTGTAAGGAATGTAAAAATAATCCATAAAAAGATTTATAATTCAACCAATTAAAATAAATTCATAAGAGAAATATAATTTTCCTTATAATTCATTTATTTCTATATAAAAACATTAATATTCTATATTTGATAAATATGGACACCGAAGAGAAAAATATAGAAGGTAATCTTTTAAATAGATTTTTTAAAAGAAATTATTGTACTTCTACAATGACATATCATGTATTCTCACTATATTGTTTGATTAAATACATTTGTTAAATATTTTGTTACATAATAACAAATTTAAATTTCATTATTCCATTTATTTTATTTAATTCCATGTTATAAACAATTACAAAATCAATTATTTATATGTCAAATGTATTGACAATAATCTTCTCATGTGTCTAAAATAACATTTGTAGGTTAAATATCATAAGCAATGTAATATTTCTATCATATCCATAATAAAAACCATAATATTTTTAAAAATTTTATAAATCCTTTATATTTTAAAAAGAATCATGATCTTTATTTTTAGGAAAATAACTATGTTACCATCATGGAAATGAAATTCTATAAATAACCACATGTAACTTTTCAAGATTTCAAAAGTCCTTATTAAAAAAAGGAAATTATTATTTTATATCTTATTAATCATAATTATATCATAAATAAAATGTAATTTCTTTAATTAATATTATATCTATAATTCATGGTTTATGGTGAGGAAAAAATCTCATCGCTTTGTGGAGGTGGAAGCCCAAACTTACACATGATCAACATTTTCATTTTTCAGTGGATGTAAAGTTAATAAAGAAAATGATATATTATATTTTTATAATGATAAATATATCTTGAGTATGATACATATCTAAGTTATATCCATCATTTCAATAATTATTTATAGAATGAATTTGAAAAGGATTTTAATTAGTTTTCATGGTGTTAGTACACCATACGTGAAGATAATTGTTTCATTTCACATTAATGAAATATGATATGGATATATAATAATCCAAAAAACAATATAATATATTTAAATGCAATATAATGGTATAAGTAATGGAATCTTTTTAAATAATATTCGAAATATGTGGAAGAAAAAAAATAAAACAAAAATACTTTGTTATAAACTTTAACACTTATTTGGACAAACACTTATTGTTTAACATTAAATAAATAATCAGATGGTCGGATGGAAAAAAAATCTATGATGAAATGAGGGATTAATATAATGGATATTTATAGGAATTATCCTATCCAAACTAATTTTCTACTTTGATGTAATCCCCTATATAAAAGAGGGGAGTAGCACTCTTGTAATTTATAAAAATATCAAATTAACTAAAGGAAATTTTAACTTCTCAATTCATAAAAATTTATATTATTCAAATATATATGATTACGTGTCTAAATAATAAAATAAAATTTAATTAGGATAGGTTCAAATCATATTAATACTATTATATTCTTTTAACCCATTGTTAACCCTATTGAAAATTATAGGGTTATCAAATTCTCTATACTATGATGTTAATATAGATAATATAAAAGGAAAAAGAGAAATAAAATAACCATATATGAAATAATATACCATATAACATTATATTTTCTAATGAAAGGATTTTTAGGAATTTAAAATCAATGAATTTTTTTTATTTTTTTAAAAAAACATTAATTTCAATTTATAATCTATTAATTTAATTTAAATTTTAAAATTACATCACAATAATTAGATTTCAATAAAATAAATTCATAAATATATAATATGTCATTTGTATATATAATTATTAGTTAACAGAATACCCAACTCATATAACATTATTTTATGTGTTTTTAAAATTATTTAATTGATATCCTTATTTAATGTACTGGTACTATGTAAATGACGCAAAAGAATTTAAGAATATTATTACTTAACTAAAATAATAAATTATCATTATGAAAGAATATAATATATTTTTGAAATGAATATTTATAAAAAACATATCCTTATTTATCCCCATTTAAAAAATTAATGATAATAAAAAAATAGTATGACTTTTTTTATTGTTTTTTTATATACAAAAATATAAATTCTCAAAATTTTGATCAAATGAAAAAAATACATATATGCATCTTTTTTAAAATTAAGGATAAAAATTATATCTAAAATTAAACAATGGAATTTTTTATGTACATTTAATAGTCCATATAATTTAATTTATGTCCTAAATTACTTGATTACCCTATACTGTGATATTATAAATTACTAGGTTTACAGTTTATAATATTCATAAAAAAAGTGTCCTTTTAAAAAGTCAAGGAATCATTAAAAAGTTTTAATTAATATTTTATGGTAAAAAATAATATAGAGGAATATTTTTTTATTAAATTTTATTTATAAAACATGATCAAAATAAATGTCTCTGAAAAATACTATTTTAAGTATTAAAAGTTGTTATAAAAAATTAAAATACAAAATAATTACAAAAACCATATTTTGGATAATTTCAATTAAAATAAATAATTTCATTTTTTAAAAAAATGAATTATAATTTTATATTATAAATACATTAAAATACAATACAAATTTAAATAAAAATGTATATTAATTATTCATTAAAAATTTTATTATTCATAAAATTATCGGAAAAATTCACTATCAGAAAATATTGATATTATGATTTAAAAAATAAAGATTATTTTATCAAATAAATTTTCAACAAAATCAAGAAATTAATTTTAAATATTTCTCAAAAAATTAATATAATCATTTTTGAAAAACATTTATCTTGGATGCATTAAAAGAGATTTCAAATAAATGATGTCTTAATTCCAGAAAAAAAAATTATATTGTTATTGTATTAAACCATTATATATATATATATTATAATTCAATTAATCCTCTTACTACATTTCAATTAAAAAACAAGCTTATAGTGGGCGTATAAAAAGAATAATATTTTATGGTTCATTTAAGAAGGTTGTTGTATGTCGTACAAACTATAAAATATAATATAATATTTTAAAATCTCTATATATTAAATTTGATTTTAAATTATATGATGTAAATGTTTTTCCTTGTTATTTTGATAAAAAATATCCCACATTGAATCATTCATTATAGGATTATCCTAAAATCTGGTGATAAAAAACATTGTATTATCATCTCATTTTCACAAAATAATATGTAATGGTTTTATAAAATGTTTTAGATGTTCACTTTCAGCCTTCACAAATGAAAACCCATGAAGTAATGTTAATATATATTATTTCCATTCTAAATTATCTTACCAAATATATTATATCAAATTTTGACACATTTTGGTGCTATCATGTTGTATATGAAAATATAAGCAATGAACATCATCTAGTTTTTATATTTTCAACTAGAGAGTAGATGGGCTACATCGAATCTTTCAAATTTCAAAATTTCGTATTTATAGACAAATACCATAAATTTTTCATTATTAAAAACATTTATTTTTTTTCAATAATCTCAGTATCATGATATGAAAAATTTTATAATCCATAATAAGTATGATAGATAAATAATTTAGAATATATGTTATGTTTCCATTTCCTATTGATTTCCATATATAACTTTACTAAATCCATGATTATAGGATATCCATAATCATCATTTTTTAAACACTGCAATTTTTTATAAATATTGTATTGACCTCTTTTTTATCTTTCTATGATGGTAGGGTGTTATGCAATCATTATCTTCGATTACTTATGACAGTCACCTTCAACTCTAATTGAGATATTTTTTTGAAAAAGTGTATTTCAATCACTTTTTATCCATATATATTTAAAATATTTCAACATAAATGTAGCTTGCATCAGTTTATGTATTGAACTATTAATTTTATTTATCTTATGTAAATAATGTAATTGGGTTGTCTTTTTGAAGATTTGGATGAGTTTTCAAATGAATTTAAGGATTTATTAGAGATTTAGAGTTTGATAATTGTTAATAGAAACCGTGAAAAAGATCCAATGAAACTGCTTAACTAAAACAGTGGGAAATGGGTATGTTCACTATTTAGATCATGGAAAGAAAAACGACATATATTCCTAGAATAAAATGTGAAATGTTTTAAATATGCGAATAACATGGTTAGCACACAATTTTTCTAATAGATTTTCCTAACCATGAATGGTGTGTTTAGAGATACTTCCTTATGCACAGTAGGTACACTGTTTTCCTAAAAGTGTGTCGTAACCATCGAATGTGAAATATTTTATACGAAAATTGTGTATTTAACTTTTTTACCTACATAATCATTTGGTATACCCATTAATATGCCATAGAACAAATACCAATTTCACCAACTATTGTTGATATAATTATTTTTGATTCGAGAGAGATTCAAAAGTAAATCAAAGAGTGCCCAATCCCTCATTCATCTATGAGTTCATATTATTTGTAGTTTTATATAGATAATTTCCCCTTAACATTCTATAAATATTGGATCTAATATATCGGGGGTATATTCATTCTGGTTAATGTTAGTTAACAAGATATATGATGATTTTCATTGCAGTAAAAAACATATAAGGATGGTTAAAGGATTCTCAATATGTGTTTTTAATAAAATGTGGCATTTTTTTACAATATATTTAGAGGTGGTTGGAATATCTCTTAACTAATATTGATTATAATGTTATATTTTCTTTTTAGTCTGACTTTATTTCTATAATTGTTTTTTGAAAACCCTTTGTGATTTGATGGAATCTTCTTTAGTAAAAATTTCATAGAAATTAATGAACATTTTTGGTTTTTTAGAAGGTGATATTGGTAATTTATTATAATATGATAGTTATAAAATTATTATTTGGTTATGATGAATTGGAAATTATTTGTATTATTATTTCAATAAAATAAACGGTTTTATTAAATATCAGGGAATAGTTTTCTTGCTATGATATTTATCATATTTGGTCATCATGACATCATTTTCAACTGATATTACCCTATAGAAGGGGAGTGGGAAATTTGGGAAATATTTATATGGTAACCTTATGATGAATTAAAGGTGTTTGTTTTTTAAGTTTGTGATGGATTTATTTTTTGGTCTTAATTTGTGTTTTTTATTTATCTTGTGGTCTTCTTCCTATGGTGGGTTGCTCGAATATTGAATGAATGTAGATTTATGGTCCTTGAATTATATGGGGTTCGATGGAACTATAACAAGTCATAGAAAGATCTCGAGTATTGAGACTACTCTAACTCCACTATGTCTTGTTGTTCCACATCTCATTTCCCATTTGGTCTAGTGCGGTAGCTTCACAGTGGTGTTGGGATTCATTTTTTGAGTGGTCGATGATGTTTTAGCAAGAACCTTATTAGTAGGATTAGTTTAATTGTGTGGGATGAAGGAAATGGGGATTAGTTGTAGTGTAAATGGAACGTGGATGTAGGTTTTTTATTTAAGCTTGTATATATGTATGTTTTCAGATTTTATGTACTAGTGGATTATGTTGAGAAATAATTGGGTAAATCTTACAGAGTTTAGACTCACAACGTACATTGTTAAACTTGTGCATTTGTAGATGTCATATATTAAGAATAATTTAAAAGAAATGAATAATAATTGTGTGGTTATTTCAATTGATTGTTTTGGAGTGGGATATTTAGTTTTAGGTTTGATCATGTTAGAATTTATTGTGTTAATGTCTTTGGTGTTTTGAGGTTTTTTCCTTTTTCCTATTTTTATATTCATACTTCCATTGTTTTGGATAGTATTTTAGTTTTATTTCATTTTACTACATTATCATATAGTTTTTATATTTCAACTTACTGTTTTGTAATATATTTTAGAAAGGGATAACATAAACATAATTTATTATGAACTCCTTTGAATTTACTTCAATCAATTAACATCTTGGGGATGTCACCTAAGGCATAATAACACAATCATAACTTCTCATGCCAATTAAGAGACAGAAGAAATGATAAATTATATCAATTTTTTATGTATAGATGTTTAAAAATCATTCTTGTTATTCCTTGAGTAGGGTTCATAATAATGAGATAGAATTTTTAGAACCTAAAATATATAACATAAAAATATGTAGGTCAATTATTTATGGTTTACATCAATTCACTATGTATTTTTGGTACAAGAATGTTTTTAGTTACTTCTATGAGTTCTCACATCATCTTCATTGGATATGATAATGAGAATAGCTTGAAGAGCATTGATTAAAATGACATTCCTTTAAGATTTAATTATTTATATTTAGTTGTGATATATGATTTTAGGAAAAAGTTTATGTTTTTTAAATTTCTATAAAACAGATGATTTTCAAAATGAATGGTTAATCTTTCAAAAAATAATTGAATAAAATTGTTGAATTTTATTAAATCCTTGTGGGAATATGAGGGTTGGGGTGTATATAAAATTTTTAATCCCTGAGTTATAGAACTGTGGGACTAAATTGAAATTTTTAGTTATTGATAATTTACTTAGGAAGGAATAGTGAAATCCAACGTGAAAGGGATGCTAAAAAGGTTGTTGAAACAGATCCATAGGTGAGCCAGTAGTGGTTTCAAATTATTATTAAACATTTTGAAGCATTATACATAGTTAATTATTTGTATGAAAATTTGAATGTTGACAATTTTGTTTATTTTCAAATGTAAAATCCACCCATATTGTAAGGAGATTCAAAGCCATAGATAGAATATGTGTGGTGAAATATAATGAATTGAACCATCAATTTCCTTAAAACACCATCTAATTTAAAAGTGAATTTGAAATCATATTGGTTGGATTATATAACAAACTAGTGGGGGGTATTTATCATTTCATTCTAAATTTTATAAATGCATGACATGGGGGGACTTTGAATAATTTTCAATAAAATTATTTCGTCACAAATTATAGATTACTAGAAAAATGGAATTATTCTTTTTAAAAAATGAGAATCCATCAATAATTGAATATGTGGCCAAATTTATGAATTTATCCTTCATCGCACCAAATTTTTCTATAAATGAATCTTGGAAGGACCACATTTTAGAATTAAAAATGACACCCAAAATTCTATCAATGATGAAAATTATTTACATTTCAGATTATATAGATATATTCAATTGAAATATGGTGAAAGAATGTTATATCATGAGAATATGGTCAAAGGAATACTGTTTATTCCCATCCTAACTTGTTGGACCACAAATGATTGGAAAATTAGAGGAGAACACTTATTCTCAATGGGGAGATATATCTCGACATAACACTATAAGTTCTATCAATTTACCTCCTAGACAGAGAGTAATCTATGATGGTTTTAATGTAGTTATTATGACAAATTTTTGTTTATGATATGGCCATTATTTGTTTGGGATCATTCCTTTTGGTTATACAAATACACCCTATGTAATTATGGAATTTATGAAGAATATAATTCAAAGGTATCTGGATTCTGTTATGGTAGTGTTTGATGAAGAAATAATGGTGTATTGTAGAAATAAGGATTGGAAAAATACATGAAAATAGTGTCGAGTATCTTAGAGGATCGTAAACTGTATTCCAAACATTCAATGTTTGATTTTTAGATATAAGAAGTATGTTTCTATAGCCATGTTATCTATAAAGAAAGAGTTTTGTGCATCTATAAAAGTAAGAAGATGTGATCTTTTTGAATCCACCAAATAATGCTTCTAACACCCCTAGATTTTATGAGATATATTATTTTTAATTTATTTGATGTCTTCTATTATACAATACACCCAGATTACCTTGTACTATACGCAACACTGTATTATCTTGTAGTATACGCAACACTATTCTTGTCTTGTGTTACACACAATTTCAAGTTCGTTTTGTTGACATTATTCTACACAACATTAAGTATATATTTTGTTTGATGTATAAATGAAATAAGTTTTGATTATGTTATACACAACACCAAATGGATATTTCTCTACACACAGCCCTGACTTGGATTGCATTACACGCAATCAAGACATTCTTCGATAGCGTGTATAGTACGTAATACCGAGTTTCACTAAATGAGATATTATTATAATATTATTATGAACTAGTCGTTATCAATAATAATACCTACTTTTTGAAATATTATAAATTTCATCATTCAAAATTGACTTCATTTTTGGATTCGTAATATCGAAATTATCCTAGGGTAAATTTTTGGTATTTTTCTGAAAACTTTCAATTTTTATGAATAGTGAAAACATTGGGTTACTATTTAAAAACCGACTTTTTTATTTAAATAATTATTTATTTTATTTTAGTTTATTTTTGGTCAAAATTGATACATAATACATATATAAATTAAATTTATTTCATTGGAGTATTTTATAATAATTTTAGATTTATAAAAAAAGTTTATTCAACTTTTCATCGTCTTTTACCCACCTCCTAGGAGAATTTGAAAATTTACATAAAACATAATTTTACCACTTCTGTGAGTTAAATTTTGAAAACCTGAGAAACTTGGTTAATATTAAGAAGTAAAATTTGGTTCAATAAGATAAAAATAATTTTTGGTGAATAGTATCTTTTTGTTTTTATTTACCACGGTTAAAATTAAATAGGGTAATTAAGGGTAAAAATGATATTATTAATACCCTAAAACATGTAAAAATTCTATTGGATAAGAGTAATTAGATCAAAAACAACCTTAGGAATAAAATATTACCCTTTTGTTCCACATGGATTAGATTAAGACATTTATTATTATTTTATTTAAAGAAGAGTCAAAATCCATGTTTAATAACTAAAAAAAATTTAATAAAGGGTTTTACATAAGATAAATTTGACTATAAATATTAATTAGAAATATAAAAAGATCTAATACATAATTGTATTTCATTTATAATTTTTTCACATTAAATAATTAAATTTATTTATGACACAATGATGATGTAGTAATTACCTTATTAATGAAATATTAACATAATTGATGTTATAAATACCCAAATAAATGTAATTTGAGTCTTTTTATAAATTACACTAATTTTTTAGGTAAATTTGACATGTTAAAATTGATTCAATTAACTTTTTTTTGAACTAATCATGCTGTTATTGTTTTTACAAAAATCAATTATCAAATAGTGTCAAAATTGACAAATAATAGTTTTTTAAACAAATATTATATTATTAATTGTTATTATATTCCTAAAAAATTAAGACTCGGCATAATGACATAGATAAGGTTTTATATGTTAATAATGAACCACATGGGGTTCGTTTTTCTTGTTATTGTAATTTTATTAACCATATAGTGTGAGAAAACAAGAAGACACGGTAAAAGTTAAATTATTTAACTTTGAGTTAACTCTAAATGATATGTTTAAAATATTATCCTAAACCTATATAAAACCTATTGGTTGTGAGGATTTATACACATCCCCACTTTATCTTCTAAATAAGTCACTTTGGAGCCATTATAAACCGAATATTACTTTATTATAAAACAATATTTTAAGCTTTTTCTTAAAGTTCCCATCTCCACCGTTATAAAATGACACCTCCTCCCTCTTCTCATTACACAATTTCAGGCATTCAAGCTCAGCCAACCCCTGCCCATTTCCCTTCTCAACTTCCATAGACACATTATAGAGGTTTTGGTCTCCTCAAAATACAAACTCTAGTGCCTTAAGAGGATGCTCAAAAGAGGTGCGTCGAAGAAGGGAAAATCTCTTCTACCGATTCATTCATGTTTCTTTCTTCTTCAACTTCTTCTTCTTTAGTTGTTTCATTATGAAGTAAAGACATCAGTATCAATAATATACTGATATGTTATTATAAATATGAAACAACCCCATTTCACCTTCTATCCATCCTACAGAAAATGAAATCATCATGTGTGCGTACGTACAGAATACCGTCTCCACACCGTAGTTTAATCTGTTTTTCCACCACCACCTTACTTAGATGGGTATAATGGTGTAAATAATCACTATATATGGTTATTATAACATAATAATGATTCTGATATATTATATCATCCACTAAAATTTCATTCAACAATTATGGGAACGATATCATTACTTGTGCGTATATACAGATTACCATCTCCACGACGCGATGAGATTCATTCTCCATGTTAACCATTCAAGAATGATTATAAAGTATATATAATAAATAATAAATAAATATATGACATAAATATGATACTGGATATATGTATATATATATATTTCATCTACTTACTTCCATTCAAGTCAATTAGGAAAGGAAAACAATGTTCATGTGTACGTATGACCTACCGTCTCTATGAACAGTGTATTTAATTTCAGTCATCTATCTATTATATATATATACCAAATATATAAGATATATAAATCTTGATTTACATTATGGATGTTATTAAATCATTATATAATTAATAATAATATCATGAACAACACTTCCAAACACAAACGATAAATAAAACGATTTTACCCAAAACGATGTTTTAACATGGAATTTACAAAAAACGGGTAATATAAAGTCATAAATGAACCATATATGATATCAAGACAATGAATATGATTCTTTAATAAGTAAATGACATTATCTAACTCATTATATAGGAGGTTCAGATACGTATGAAGAATATCAGACCTAAGGTAAGGGATAATTTTTCAATCTCATTTTTATTCGAGATTGCTTATACGTAAGTGTTTACTGGGGTTATATTTTTCATCCATATCCTCAAAAATGATTTCATAAGGTGTTTAATATTATTCCATGTATGTTTAAAGTTATTTTTACCCCTATTTGGCTTTTACATTGTGTTATTTAAGGAATCTTTCTTTTGTTTACCATACATGGTACTTTTTGACCTTTCTGTTAAAAGTACGAGGAGAATGTTTTTTTAATTTATATTGCATGAAGTAATTTTTACAGATTCATAACTCCTTTTCTTCATGAAGCATACTCTACAAGATTTCATTATTATTTTCAAAAAAAATCCGTTTCATTTAAAATTGCATGTAATTTTGAGAAAAGATAATGATTTTGAAGAAGAAAAGATATTTTCCTCAAGAATTCAGTTCAAATGTTTTGTCAAAACTATTTTCCATATAAGGTGACATTATTTAATATGTTTATGTTTCAAGCATAACGTCTCTATGATTTACATGGTTTCACTTTTCTTTTGATGAAATGGTATCCATTAGTTTTATATGGATTATGTTATGATGGGATGATGTTTATGAAACACATTTTATTCTTTGGGTTATGATGAATGATTTATGTTTATGTTATGGAACACGTAAAAAATGATTTCATTATGAGATGGGTGGGACCTATATCTCCCTCCAATGCATTGGGTAATGATTTATATCTCATGAGATAGACATGGTTGGAACAGTAAGTTAATCTAGTTCTGTGATACAGGACTGGAACGAGGAGTGAACTCGATTAAGAAAGGGACTTTGTCCACTAGGATGGTCTTGGAAGCAATGCCTTGGATACTATGGAAATCATATCACATTCTTAATGGTTTTCCAGAATTAAATGTTTTATTCCCATGCAATTTTATCATGATTGATGTTCCATTATGATCTACTCCTCACGTACTTCCAAGATTTATTTCACAACTCAAGATTTTGATGTTTAAAATTTATATTCATGTTTTGAAGTTCAAATGTATATGGTTTGTTTTATTTTATCCATGCTTACACTTACTGAGAATTTGATCTCACCCTTTATATGTTTTATTTTCCCCAGGATATAAAGAAAGTCTTTAAATAGAAAAAGGAAGATCATTATGGGATATGTTGAAGATATTTCACCAAGATTAGAAGATTATGTTCCATGTTTCCAAATAAACTAAACTATTATGGTCCTTTGGTGTCTGTTTTTGTTATGTATTAAGTATTACACAAAATTAATGTAATGTCTATCTATGTAAAGGTTTGGGTCTCTACAGTTGGTATCAGATAAAATGTTTAGTTATCCTTTGGAAACTAGGATGCGAAATCATTAGTGAGATCCCTAGAATATATTTCTAAGGTATGTCTAGGGATGACCCTAAGTTTTAGTATAACTATAGGTTATAGTCCTAGAATTATTTTGATGATCATGAATAACCTAGGATGATCCTAAGGTTTCATGGATTAATGAATATGTGATAAGTTATACTTTTTATGATTATGTGGTTCCTCGTTATTTTAATTGTTTCTTACACCATGGTTTTTGGTTTTAGTCAATGGAGGGAACCAGAAGGAATTGGGTCAACATTGAATCCAATGGAAAAATTGGTGACTATGAGCAATGAAATTGTGTAATTCCTAGAAATAAAGATATTGTGATTATGCTGAATCAGTAATCACAATATATGATAAACCGGGTGAACTTTAGTGGTATTCCTAATTCATCAGATAAGAGGAAGATGAGCTTTTATGTATGTGAGCATAGTGAGGAGCATAGAGAAAGGAAGATTAATATTTTTAAATAAGGGAGGAAGAACCTTGATGAATACCTCAAATGGAGGGGAAAATGTTATCTATTTGGGGACAAGGGTCATAGGGTGAAAAACTATTATGGATTTCAATGTCTAATCTGTGGAGAACGTGGGAATTACCCAACTCAATGCCCTGACCTAAGAGGTTACATTTAAATCAAGGAAGGACTTATTCCATGACAATCATTGAAGAGGATGGATTTAAGTGTTTATGTATTGGTATTCAAGAATAATGTTTTTAAGGTAGTTTTATGGTATATTGGAATATTTATGTATTGGTCTATTGTGGTTTTCAATAATTTTATGGTACAGGTAACCATGAAAAGTGATTGAATTATTTTTGGAAAGCAGATGAAATGCGCATAATGAAGGGATAACGAGAAAATAATATGTATGATAGTATTCATGAGCTCATGACTGATACTAGGACAAAGTGAAATCATGGTTTGAGTATATAGAATTTTTGGTATTTTGGTATGTGGAAAGAGTTTCCTTTTGATAGCATTCATGTTTTCACTAAGGTTCTATGGTAATTTATGTTTCAAGAGAATACATGATTAAGGTATTCATATGTTTGGAATAAGATCAATAAGATATATCTTATATGGGGGATAAATGATGGTATTCACATGCTTTTTATGTGACCTTTCTTGTAATCATTTTCTTTATACTATGAGATTGGACAGATGTATTTTGGATAATTCTAAAGATTGGAATTGATCATGTCGGACATCAGATAGTATTGTTTAAGGATAGAACTTTTTTCGATATTATTTCGGTAATTTTATAATAGTGTAGTTTTAGAAAAAGGACAACCTACAGGATGGGCGAAAACCCATCGCGTCGGACAAGATTGTGGAAATCGAAACCACAATAAAGTGTGACAGGCCTTTAACGCCTACCACTGGCTTACAGAAAGTCCCTGGTTAGTAGAAATTTGTTTTATTTTATTAAGCAGTATGATAGTTTAAGTATAAGGCAATTTTGGAATCATATATGGTTAATCTCACCATAAGATGGACTTATGTATATAAATTTTTCTAACCTTATGTTTGAGATAGATGGAATGACCTATCATTATATCGCATGATCTACTACACTTTACGAAAGAAAAATTCAACTTCATTTCTTTAAGAGATGAAGTGGAAGTTGTTCAAGGCATGAACAATAGTGAAATTGTACCAAAATCAAGTAAGTATTTATTTTAATTCAAAAATTATTCAACATTAGGGAAATGATCTTGAAAATCACAAATATTGTCCTAGTGCCCTCATATTTGATGAATCAGATGGTACCTTAGATCATCAAAAATTTATGGTTTTATGATTGTTGGCTTTTTCATAGCCATGTTCTCTACCACTCTTCATCTAAACATGATGGTTATATTTCTCTTCCATATCAATATTTTCACCTATATTCTCTTATATGGAAACCCAGTGATGAGTTACTTTGGGTATCCATTATGATTCTAACGCTCCTTTTTAAAATAATGATTTAGTAGTCCTATTTACGATGTGGGATTCTATTAATGAAACTTTCAAGTAGTAAACGATTTATAACCCTCACAAATTTTGAGGGAGAAATTCATTTTAAGGGGGTAGAATGTAACACCCTGATATTTTATGAGATATATTATTTTTAATTTCATTGATGTATTCTATTATACACTACACCTAGATTACCTTGTACTATACGCAACACCGTATTTTTTGTAGTATATGCAACACTATTATTGGCTCGTGTTACACAAAATTTCAATTCCTTTTGTGTAAATTATTCTACGCAACATTAAGTATAGATTTTTTTAATGTATAAATGAAATAAGATTTGATTATGTTATATGAAACACCAAACTGAGATTTCACTACATGCATCCCTGACTCGGCTTTCATTACACGTAATAAAGACCTTCTTTGATAGCGTGTGTAGTACGTAATACCGAGTTTCACTGAACGAGATATTATTATAATATTATTATGAACTAGCCGTTATGAATAGTAAAACCGACTTTTTGAAATTTAATAAATTTTATCTTTTATAATGGACTTGATTTTTGGATTTTGAATATCAAAATTAGAATAGGGTGTATTTTTGGTATTTTTTTGAAAACATTCAATTTTTGATGAATAGTGAAAACACTGGGTTACTATTTAAAAACCATCTTTTTATGTAAATAATTATTTATTTTATTTAAATTTATTTTAGGTCAAAATTGATACATAATACCTATATGAGTTCAATGTAATTCATTGGAGTCATTTTATGATAATTTTAGATATATAAAAATTTTATTGAACTTTTTACAAACTTTTACCCACCTCCTAAGAAAATTTAAAATTTTACATAAAACTTAATTTTACCGCTTTTGTGAGTGGAATTTCGAAAATCTGAGAGACATGGTTAATATCAAGGAGTAAAATTTGGTTCAATAAGATAAAAATAATTTTTGTTGAATAGTAACTTTTACTTTTATTTACCAAGGTTAAATTTAAATAAGGTAATTGAGGGAAAATGATATTATTATTATCCTAACACAAGTCCTAATTCTATTGGATAAGTGTAATTCGAAAAAAACAACCTTATTAATAAAATATTACCCTTTAGGTCCATTTGGATTAGATTAGGACATTTATTATTATTTTATTTAAAGAAGAGTTAAAATAGTTAAAATCAAAGTTTAATAACTAAAACATTTTTAATATATAGTTATACATAAGATAAATTCGACTATAAATATTAATTATAAAGATAGAAATATTTCCTACATAATGGTATTTTATTTATAATTTGTGGATATTAAATAAATTAATTTATTTATGACACAATGATGATGCAGTAATTACCTTATTAATGAATTATTAACATAATTGATGTTATAAATACCAAAAAAAATGTAATTTGAGACGTTTTAAAAATTAAAGTAATTTTTTAGGTTTATATGAATATTTATTATTGATTCAATTAACATTGTTCAAATTAATCATGTTGTTATGATTTTCACAAAAATCAATTACCAAATAGAGTAAAAAATGACATAAATTGGGTTTTAAAACAAATATTAAAATTGTTATTCTATTCCTAAAAATATAAGGCTCAGCCAATTAACATAGATAAGGTTATATATATTAATAATGAACCACTTGGGGTTCGTTTTTCTTGTTATATTATGTTTATTAACCATATAGTGTAAGAAGGCAAGAAGACATGGTAAAAGTTATATTATTTAACTTAGAGTTAAATCTAAATTATAAGGTTAAAATAGTAACCTATACTTGTCTAAAACCTATTGGTTGAGAGGATTTAGACCCATACCCACTTTATGTTTTAAATAAGTAACTTTTTAGCTACTATAAACCGAATATGACTTTATTATAAAATAATATTTTATGTTTTTTCCTAAATTGCCCATCTCCTCCCTTGTAAAAGGGAACCTCCTCCCTCTTCAATTTACACAATTTTGAGCCTTCGAGCTCGGCCAAACCCTGCCAATTTACATTATAAACATCCCTAAAAACATTATAGTGGTTCTGGTCTCCTGAAAAGACCAAATATTGTTCCTTAAGAGTAAGCTTAAAAGAGGTGCGTCGAAGAAGAGGTAATCTCTTCTACCGATTCATTCAAGTTTCGTTCTTCTTCAACTTCTTCTTATTTATTTTTTTCCTTATAAAGTAATAACATATGTATCACTAATATACTGATATGTTACTATAAATATTAAACAAACCCATTTCACCTTCTATCTATCATATGGAAAATGAAATCACGGTGCATGCGTATGTACGGAATACCATCTCCACGTCGTGGTGTAGTCTTTTTTTTCCACCACCACCTTACATGGATGTGTATAATGGTGTAAAGAATAAAAATATATGGTTATTATAACATCATACTGATTCTAAGATATTATATAATACACACCAATGAATAAAATATTACCCTTTAGGTCCAATTGGATTAGATTAGGATATTTATTATTATTTTATTTAAAGAAGTGTTAAAATAGTTAAAATCAAAGATTAATAACTAAATTTTTTTTCATATATAGTTATACATAAGATAAATTCGACTATAAATATTCATTATAAATATAAAAATATTTCCTACATAATGATATTTTATTTATAATTTTTGGATAATAAATAAATTAATTTATTTATGACACAATGATGATGCAGTAATTACCTTATTAATGAAATATTAACATAATTGATGTTATAAATACCCAAAAAATTTAATTTGAGACTTTTTATAAATTCCACTAATTTTTAAGGTTTATATGACTTGTTATTATTGATTCAATTAACATTGTTCAAAATAATCATGTTGTTATTATTTTCACAAAAATCAATTACCAAATAGTGTCAAAATTGACATAAAATGGTTTTTAAAACAAATATTATAATTGTTATTCTATTCCTAAAAATATAAAGTTTATCTAATTTACTTAGAAAAGGATATATATATTAATAAATAACCACTTGGGGTCCTTTTGTCTTGTTATAGTATGTTTATTAACCATATATTGTAATAAAACAAGAAGACATTGTAAAAGTTAAATTATTTAAATTAGTGTTAAATCTAAATTATAAGGTTAAAATAGTAACCTAAACATGTATAAAACCTATTGGTTGAAAGTATTTAGACCCATACCCATTTTATATTTGAAATAAGTAAATTTTTAGCTATTATGAACCGAATATGACTTTATTATAAAATAATATTTTACATTTTTTCCTAAAGTGCCCATCTCCTCCCTTATAAAAGGGAACCTCCTCCCTCTTCTATTTACACAATTTTGAGCCTTAAAGCTCGGAAAAACACTGACCATTTACCTTCTTAACTTCCCTAGAAACATTATAGAGGTTCTTGTCTCCTAAAAAGTCCAACTCTAGTTCTTTAAGAGGAAGCTTAAAAGAGGTGTGCTGAAGAAGAGGTAATCTCTTCTACCGATTCATTCAAGTTTCATTCTTCTTCAACTTCTTCTTATTTAGTTTTTTTCATTATAAATTATTAAAATAAGTATCACTAATATACTGATATGTTATTATAAATATGAAACAACCCCATTTCACCTTCTATCCATCCTATGGAAAATGAAATCACGGCGCGTGCGTATGTACGGAATACCGTCTTCTCGCTATGGTGTAGTCTTTTTTTCCACCACCACCTTACATGGATGGCTATAATGGTGTAAATAATAACTATATATGGTTATTATAACATCATACTGAATCTAAGATATTATATCATACACTCCAATTCCATTCAACAATTATGGGAACGATATCATCGCTCGTGCATACGTACGGATTACCGTCTCCACGACGCGATGAGATTCATTCTCCATGTTGACCATTCGAGAATGATTATAAAGTATATATAATGAATAATAGTGATATATATGACATAATGATGCTACTGGATTTATGTATATATATATGTGGAATCTACTTACTTCCATTCAAGTAAATAAGGAATGGAAAACAGCGTTCAGGTTTACGTATGGCCTACCGTCTCCATGAACGGTGTATTTCATTTCATTCATCTATCTATTATATATATATATATAATAAATATATATGTTATATAAATCATGATATAAATTATGTAAGTAATTAAATAATGATATAATTAATAATAATATCAATAACAACAATTTCAAACACATACGATAAATAAAACGATTTAACCCAAAACGCTGATTTAACAAGGAATTTAAAAAAGAACGGCTAATATAAAGTCATAAGTGAACCATATATTATAACATAACAATGAATATGAATTTTTAATAAGTAAATGACGTTATTTAAATCATTATACATGAGTTTCAGATACGTAAAAAGCATATCGGACCTAAGGTAAGGGATAATTTTTCAATCTCATTTTTATTCGAGATTGCTTATACGTAAGTATTTACTGGGGTTATATTTTTCATCAATGTCCACAAAAATGATTTCATAAAGTGTTTAATATTATTCCATATATGTTTAAAGTCATGTTTACCCCTCTTCGACTTTTACATTGTGTTATGTAAGGAATCTTGCTTTTGTTTACCATACGTGGTACTCTTTGACTTTTCTGTTAAAAGTACGAGGAGAATGTTTTTTTATTTTATACGACATGAAGGAATTTTTAAAGTTTCATAACGACTTTTCTTCATGAAGCATACTCATCAATATTTCATGATTATTTTCAAAAAAAATCCTTTTTTTTAAATTGCATGTAATTTTTACAATAGATAATGATTATGAAGAAGAAAGGATATTTTCCTCAAAAATTCATTTCAAATGTTTTGTCAAAACTATTTTCCTTATTAGGTGACATTATTTAATATGTTTTGGTTTCACGTATAATTTCTTTATTATTTACATGGTTACACTTTTATTATGATGAAATTATATCCATTAGTTTTATATGGATTATTTTATGATGGGATGATGTTTATGAAACCCATTTTATTTTTTGTGTTATGATGAATGGTTTATGATTATGTTGTGGCACACATAAAAATGATTTCATTATGAGATGGTTGTGAACTATATCTCCCTCAAAAGCATTGGGTATTGATTTATATATCATGACATAGACATGGATGGAATGGTAAGTCAATCTGGTTCAGTGATATAGGACTAGAACGAGGAGTGAACTCGATTCAGAAAGGGACATTGTCCACTAAGATGGTCTTGGAAGAAATGCCTTGGATACTATGGAAATCATATCATGTGCTTAATGGTTTTCCACAATAAAAAGTTTTATTCCCATTCTATTTTATCATGATTATTGCTCCATTATGATCTATGCCTTACGTAGTGCCAAGATTTATTTCACAACCCATGATTTTGATGTTTAAAATTTATGTTCATGTTTTGAAGTTCAAATGTATATGGTTTGTTTTATTTTCCCCATTCTTACACTTACTGAGCATTTGATCTCACCCTTTATATGTTTTCTTTTCCCCAAGATATAAAGAAAGGTTTTTGGTAAAAAACAAGTGAAGATCATTATGGGAGATTTTGAAGATATTTCACCAAGATTAGAAGATAATGTTCCAAGTTTCCAAATACACTAAACTATTAGGTCCTTTGGTGTATGATTTTTTTATGTTTTAGGTATTCTGAAAAATTAATGTAATGTCTATGAACAAAATGCTATGGGTCTCTACAATAATTTTGAGATATGATTTTTTCTTACATTGGGTTGATGTTATTGATATTTTGTTCATGAATTTTCAGGACTCTAATAATAAATGATGGAATTAAAGAAGAAAAAATTTCCATTCAAATGGATCTATGAATATAAGATATATTTTCAAGAAAATAATATTTTCCTTTAAATCCCCACCAATCATCATATTTCAATAATTTGTAGAAGTATATGCAGTGTATTGTGATTCTTTGTGAACTGGGATATCACTTATTCTTATGGAAGATTATTGTGATGTTTATTTTTGCTCATCGAATTTTGGTTCTATGGTAATAACTACCTAAACCATGATTTTGAATTATCTTCTCTGTTTTATGATTTGAATTCATTGTGTAATTACCTCTATAGTGAGAAATTTATGTTGTTTTCTTATCATAATATCAGGAAAAGAATTTTCTCAAAAGAATAAATGAATATGAGATTAATAATATGGATGATGTATCATTATATATTTCATTTTGACTTATTGTATACATCAAGTAAATGTAACTATGAATAGGATGTCTTGTGAAGAAATTAATATAATCAATTGGATATAGAATATTACGATCAATGAAAATATATTTCTAGTATAACAAACATGGAATAAGATTTCAAAGAATGAGGTAGTTTTGTAGATTAATTTAAAATTATTTTGTTCATAATTTTCTTACGAATGTTAGAGAGACACAAACATCTTATTGAAAATTATTTCTATAATGTCAAATGTAATTTATGGGGAGATCACTAAGGGAAATAATCTTTATAGAATATTAGTTATATGGTTTTGATATTAGAGGGTCTTAACATTATCTTTCAATTAAAAACTTATTATTTGTTATTAAAATTTAAGGTGAGTTTTTTGTCCAAGAATAAAAATTATGTATTAGGGACTAAAATAAAAATTTTAGTTGGATGAAATGAAAATAAAAGTGTGTTTCTTGAATTTAGATTCCCCATCTATCAGTAGTTTTAGGTAGTGAAATAGAATCTATTAGGTATGATGTGGTCATTACTAAATTCTATGTGGATGTGTGCGCAGATATTCTATGAATTTGTGATTGGTTTCACAATGATGGTTCAGAAACATGATTATATATATTTTATTATGGATTGAATCACTAATTTGTATCATTATATACATATTCATGAGTCTCATATAGTGGTGTACTTTTCCACTATCCATATCAACTGAAAAATAAAGATGCATATTGATCCACTCTTCATTGAATCTGATAGAGCTCTAGGTACACATCACATTTTCATAAGTCCTTAGAGGAATCCATTCTAATTATTTTGCTAATGAAAACATAGTATCTTCCTCAAATGGATGGATAATCCAAGAGGATTACCCAAATGAGGGAGGAGATTTCTATTTAACATGTAATGTATTTTAGTGGCTCATTTGAAAAGAACATATCATTTGTGGAGGTCTCGTATAATAATTATTGGTCGGAGTGGATACTCAAGAGGGGGGTGAATTGAGTTCCAATAAAAATTTCTGTTAAAAATATTTCTCTTAAAATCCCCCAATTTAAAAAAAGTTAAACTATAGTGAATCTATACCGAGTGTAAATATTAAATCAGTTTCTCAAAGATTGATTATGTCTCAATTGACTTAATCTGAAGATTAAATTAATATTTGAAACTAACCTAATGGTTTACAATAAGTATAAACACTTGATAATTTAAATATCAAAGTAGATTTAAAATTGTTTTGTATTTCAAAGTAATAGCAGCATATTATGAAATAAATATATATATTATGCTTATGACTTAAACTAGAAAGCACAGCAGAGATAACCAAGAGGTTCAGTCTCAAGCCGAGACTTAGTCCTCTCATCAATTTATATAAATTGATCCACACCCTGGATTGGGGGTAAACAACAGTACACTACTATCCAGGTCCAAAAACCTCTACGACAGTTCTACGTGGGAAACACAAACAACAGCACACAGGTTTCCCAGGTCTTACATGACCTCTACCACTATCCATAGTGGGAAACAAAGGGTTATGAAGTTTGAGTGAGGATTTAAGAATCCTCCAGTTTAGCTTAGGAGACAGTGTGTGTGTAAAATAAACAGGGTACACACACTACTCGAAATATAAAGATAGAATCACTAAAGAAAGTGAGAAAGAGTTTAGAAAAGCTTTAGTGATTTTCAGTGCAGCTCTAGACTCACTTGGTTGGTCAGAAAAACTTCTAAATCCTTCTCTGGTTTTTGCTCCGAAAACAGAGTGTCGTTTTCTTCTTTGATTCTTGGTCTATCTTGTTATCTTGAGTGCATGAAGTGTATTTGGTAGTTCTTCACTCAAGGTACAGCTTGTGTTCTCCTTAAAAATGAGTATCTTCGTGTATGTCTAGTGTTATTGAAATTTGGATGTAGCCTTTCAAAAATTCACCATGTTTGAATGATGTTCAGCCCTTTTTTTTCACCCGTGTGCCTTCTTAGTTCCTTGATGCTTGTCGTATGCACACCCAGTGTTCCCTACATCTCATTTTTTTCATCTAGGCCTTTATCTTCCCTTTTATAGCTTTCAGCTCCGGTAAATGGGAATGATTACCTTTTTCATGGGCACTAGGTATGGTTCCCTGACATGGCAATAGAGATCAGCAAATAACATTAACTTCATTAAAAACATCCCATGTAACTGTTAGCTTAATAAATAAATAGTATTGAGAGTATAGAGTTTTACTGGTTGGTCAATCATTAGTAGCTCGTGTTGGTAAATGTGTACGATGGTATTTTTTGTAGAATAACCTTCCATCAGTAGCTCTTTGAACATGCAGCAGTAGCTTGTTGGTACTGGTAGCTCTAGGTATCAGTTACTCCTTCTATCGGTACACTTACTCTATCGATAGTTCGGTAGACTGGTTCTATCAGTAGCTCTATACTTGTATCGGTAGACTGTGTCAGTTGGTTCATATCAGTCGCCAGTCTATGTATCAGTAGGCTAGTCGGTAGCTCGTATCGATAGATCATATTGTTCTGTATCGGTAGATTTAATATTTCGGTATACTTGCTAACCAGTATCTCTTAGTTTTCTGTATTGATAGACTGAATATGTCGGTAGACTTTCTTACCAGTATCTTGGTAGCTCTAGTCTGTTCTATCGGTAGACTTGGTGTCTGTCAGTAGCTCTTGTATGTATCGGTGACATGTTTGTATCAGTGAATCTGTCTATCGGTAGACTAATTCTATCAGTAGAGTGAGTATTGGTAGCTCTATATCAGTAGCTATACCCAGATCAGTGACTTAACACTTGTCTCTTTTATGCAAAACATATCTTAATGGGTTATAAGAACTTCATAACTCATATAAACCTATATAGACATGGATTAACATAGCTCATGGAGTATTTTAATATTATTATCATCTTGATCACATATTTAAAGAATTAATATATATAAAAACATTAGATTGAGATTATAAAAGAATATGAAAGCATAATTGGTATTATCAAAACAAGTGAGGTAAAAAATCTCCCCCTTTTTGATAATCACAAGTTATGATATTATCATTTTAAAATAGTGAGCAGTTGTATCAGAGGAGATATCATTAAATGCAATTATCTTAGAGAAATAGTATGTTATAGAAAATAATGGATCATAGGAGGAAGAAAATGTGATAGTATCAGAGATAAAATTAAATGCAATGATATCAAAAATAAAATTTAGTGGCATCAGAGAGTTAGGGAAAATTGTATCAGAGAATGAAATATTACAGTATCAGAGGGGCAAAGCAAGATAGATCTTACTTAGATAAAAATTTCTCCCCCTTTGATACTTTCTCCCCATTATTTATTCTTCCTTTAATACTTCTCCCCATTTTTAAAAGCTTGGTAAAATATTTCTCCCCCTTTGTGATTATCAAAAAGTGCGAAACCAAAGAGAAGAGGAATAAAAATAAAAATGAGAAAAGAGATTAAAACCAGATTCATTTCATGTCCCAAATAAGGTACAAATAAATAAACAAAATATAATAGATTCCTATCAAACAGTCTAGCCACTTGTTCAATACACATCCTCAATGTGGGATTTTCCCTTGGGTGCACAAGAGGATTTAGGTGAAGTGGTTGGAGGTGAGGGCTTAGAAATCACAGAAATGATCTTTGGAGGTTGAGCCACAAAAACTATTCCTGGTCTGTATTGAGGATTCCATTGTGTGATCATAGGTGTGAGGCTTCGAATATCTTGAGTAGGAGTCATCTGAACTGGAGAAGTAGTAGAGGCAGAGGCTGGTAAGGCTAGAGGTATAATCACTGTCCTAGCATCAACATGCAGAAAAGGCAGCAACATATTTATGAAATCCATAATTATTCCTCCTCCTCTCTCCATAGCAGTTATGAAGTAATCATTGTTCTCCATAAATTTTTCCAATGCTGGAGTCAATTCCCTTATCTTGCTAACTTGTTCACTGAAAGCATGATTGATAGGAGGCAGCTACATATTTTCCAACATAAGTTTGAAGTGATTTTTGAGTTGATGCTTGGTGAAAATCTTAGAGAAATAGGAGTCCATCTCATCTTTCACTTCATTCTGAGAGGCAAAAGCTTCTCTCATGTAGTCTTGGACTATATTCATTATTTCTCTAGCTGAATCATGAGTAGCAAGCACAAATTTGCTCAGCTCGGATGAGTCCACATAGCTACTGGTTGAAGCTTTACCAAGCTCCTCCTTCATCACAGATCGAATTTGATTCATATCCACTGAGGTTTTAGATGCAATAGAACCAAAAGAGAATGTTATAGTTTCTTTTAAGTTCTTGGTCAACCCACTGATTAGATTTTGAACTTTAGAATCCTGGGTTTTAACATAATATTTCATGGATGTTTTAAAACTTTCGAACACTGAAACCATCTGGATTACCACACTCTTGACATAGGCTAAGTCCTTGTCTGCTTGGGATTTTGAGCTCATGTAAGAGTCTAAAGAAACAATAATTTCTTTTAGAGATTCAAGATCTGCTTCATGTCAAGAAACTTGAGCCTGGCAGTCTTTAACTTCTTCCACTATTTCTTCCATGAAGGTTGGAAAATTATAACCTAGAGAGAGTTCAAAAGATCATTCCAACGTCCTCATTTTATCAGCAAAAAAAGCTTCATCTCAGCAACTGATGCATTAAAATATTCTTTAAGCTCATCCTTTAAGGATTCCAGATCAGCCATGGTGATCTTATCGGTTGGTGCAACTGGAGTGGGTACCCTTTAATATGCTAAACTGACAACTGAGTGAGTCATGATTGATTGAACTGAAGATACCAGAGAATCTTCCATCTTCTTTACCTCTTCAACAAAACTGTCCTTATGCTTTTTCTTTAAAGTATCCAGGTCATGAATTCTGATCACATCTTCAGGTAGAAACTCAGTCTCAACATCATAAATGATATTTGGTCTATTTAGAGATGCTTCATTGTCAGAGTCAGGATAATCTGATCCAAAAACAAAAAAACTTGGGTCTTCTGCCTAGTCCTTAATATTAACATCTACTGTAACACTTCAAACATTGGTTTGATGCTCCCCCTCAATTAGTGCATCCTCAAGTAAAACACCAGAATTCTCTGCATTTTCAGCAGGTCTTCCTTTCTCAGGAAAATATTCCACTATCAATTATTTCTCTGCAATAGCTGAAGGGTCTTCCAAATTAGGCAAGGGTATGTAAAATTCATTTGCATCCGTAGCAGGCACTAAATATTGTCCAATAAATGGACTCAGGATCAAATTAGCTGACAGAGATGCTTCACTTTCATGAACATCTTCTTCATTACCTATCCCATCCACTTCAACATCCTCTACAACAGCTTCTTTCTTATCTGATTTATGTTGATCTCGATTTTCAGCACTTGGGCTAGGAGGTAAGTCAGTGTCTCCTCCTTCATTAGCAAAGGACTCCTCCTCTTCTGAATCATTACTGTATTATGGCTCCTCTTCATCAGGTCCCACACCAGGATCCCTCACATCATTTGGTCTTGAAGGATGATCCACAAGATTGAATATGTCATAAACCTGCTGTTCATCAATGACCCAATCTCCTCTCCAAGTGTTCCAATTTATCCTCATGTATTTGAACACTGTGGATGTGATACAAAATTTATTCTTCACTACCAATGTCTCATATTGAGACTCAGCTACCCCTTTTACTTTAATCATTGTAGAGATCAATTTAGAAAAGAAGAAGGCATTTGTCTTTGATTTCGGCCATATCATGTCTTCCATTTGGATCATCAGCAATCAACACAAATTATCTTTTACACAATGTCTACATGTATGAAGGAGATAGATATCCTGATATATCAAATTGGAAAAGTCTCCTCTCCTCGGTATCAAGAAATGTTGAACAAATTTGAAAAGCAATCTGTTCTCTCCATCCATTTCTACAGCAACTACTTGTCTTTGACTGCCATCACCAGTCAGCTCTTCCAAAGCATTCTCATAGTCCAAAATATCACTGGTAGGTGGAATGGATCTCGAGACATATCTAGATAGCCCTTCATGTGGAACTTTTAAGAACTCATCTCATTCAACAGATAAAAACGATATCTCCTTTCCATTCACAAATTAAGTCACTCGATTTTCATTCTCAGATTTCTCAAAAGTTACAAACTCGTAAAACTGTTTCACTAACTTTGGAAAGTTGGGACCATTTTTGTTCGAAAAACACTCAAACCATTTTTGATCTTAAAGCACTTCCAGTACTATGGACATGCTAGGCAGAAGCCATTCTACACACAGCTCCTTTTTAATCACAATTACTTGATTTTTCAGATGAGGATTTACTGGTCATCTTCCTGATCTTTTCTTGCTAGAACTGACACTTTCTTTTGGAAAAGACTTTTTCTTTATTTCATTCGGCTCTTCAGTAACATCTCTAACATAAGGGAGTTTGATTTTTCCATCTCAGATTCGAGGGATTTAGGTTTCTCTAAGGATTTGAAAGCTAAGGGTTGAGGGTAAAGGATTGAGGCTCGGTGGATTTAGAAGTAGCTCAGACTTTAGTTTTATCGTTTAGGAATCATAAAATAAATAAATAAAATTAAATAAAACAAAAATGATTCAGATTCTGGTAGCAGACATAAGTTTAAAATAGCACACTCATCGGTAGGGTCTATTAGTGAGAATTCCTACCAGTGAGGTTACATCGGTGAGAATTTCACATCGGTGAGAATTTTACATCGGTGAGAATTTTACATCGGTGAGAATTTTACATCGGTGAGAATTTTACATTGGTGAGAATTTTACATCATGGAGAATTTTACATCGGTGAGAATTTTACATCGGTGAGAATTTTACATCGGTGAGAATTTTACATCGGTAAGAATTTTACTTCGGTGAGATTAGCTACCAATCAAGGTTAAACATACGTAACTCATGTCTAATGTAACTTAACCTCTCCGAACTCAATGTTTTAGAGAAAATATCAGCTAATTGATGTTGAGTACCTATAAACTCAAGAGTAATATCACCCTTTTGATAATGATATCTCAAGAAATGGTTCCTTACATCAATGTGTTTTGTCCTAGAGTGAGACACAGGGTTCTTCGAGATTTTTATTGCACTAGTGTTGTCACAGTTGATTGAAACGTGCTTAAAGTCACATCCATAGTCCAAAAGAGTGTGTTTCATCCACAGAATTTGTGCACAGCAACTACCAGTAGCTATGTACTCTACTTCGGCAGTGGAAAATGCAACAGAATTATGCTTTTTTACTACACCAAGATACTAAGGATTTTCCCAATAAGTGACATGTTCCTGATGTTCTTTTTCTATCCAACTTGTAACCAGTATAGTCATCATCTGAATAACACATTAACTCAAAGGGTTTTTCTTTTGAGTAAAACAATCCTAAGTTTACAGTATGTTTAAGAAACTTAAAAATTCTTTTAACAGTAAGTAAATGATATTCTTTTGTATTAGATTGAAATCTTACACACATACACACACTAAACATAATATCTGGTTGACTAACAGTAAGTTAATGTAAGCTTCCAATCATACCTCTATAATTGGATTGATCCACTGGTTTCCCTGTTTCATCTACATCCAATTTACAAACAGTACTCATAATAGTGTCACGTTCCTTAATACTATCCAAACCAAAACGTTTTAAAAGAACCTTTGTATATTTACATTGATTTAAAATAATACCATTTTCATTTTGGAAAATTTGGAATCCAAGAAAATATTTAAGTTCTCCCATTAAACTCATTTCAAATTCATTTTGAATACTCTTTGAAAAATCAGTACATAAAGAATGTTTAGAAGATCCAAAAACAAAATCATCAACATAGATTTGATCTATTAAAACATCTTTAGAAATTCTTTTAATAAAAAGAGTTGGATCATCAATCCATTTGGTAAAACATTTTCAAATAAGAAAATTACTAAGTCTTTCATACCAAGCTCTTGGAGCTTGTTTTAAACCATATAGAGCTTTAGAAAGTTTAATAACTTTATTTGGAAAATGAGTATTAGTAAATCCAGGTTGTTGTTCAATAAAAACATCTTAGACAATAAAACCATTTAGAAAATCACTTTTAACATCTATTTGATATAACTTGAAATTCAGATGAGCAGCATAGGGAAAGTAAGATCCTAATAGCTTCTAATTTGGATTTAGGTGCAAAGGATTCCTCATAATCTATACCTTCCACATGACTATATCCTTGTGAAACTAGCCTAGCTTTATTTCTAACTATGTTTCCAGATTCATCAACTTTGTTTCTAAAAACCCATTTAGTGCATATTGTTAATGTGTCCTTAGGGCTGTCAACTAAATCCAAGACTTTGTTTCTTTGAAATTGATTTAACTCTTCTTGCATAGCCATTACCCAAAATTCATCATTGATAACATCATTGACATTTTTAGGTTAAAGCTGTGAAAGAAAGGCATGATGTTCAACTTGTTGTCTTAGAGAAGCTCTAGTCTGTGTTCTAGAGAAGCTCTAGTATGTGTCCCTCTATCAAGATTACCAACAATAGAATCCAAAGGATGATTCTTTAGAATCCATGTTGATCTAGTAAAGGTAGGACTAGAAATTTCAAGTTCATCTCCAAGTTCGGGTTCAACAGAAGAAGATTCTAGAATATGTCCAGAGCTGGATATCTTTACAGCAGGTTCTTTACATATATCATTAAGGTCCATAACACTCAAATCTTCTTCAAGATTTTCCAGAGAGGTTTTAGGCTCATGTGGATCAGTTTCATCAAACTTGATGTGAATAGATTCCTCCACACATTTGGTTCATTTATTAAAGACTCTATAGGCTTTTCTAGTTAAACAATAACCAAGAAAAATTCCATCATCACTTTTAGAAGAAAACTTATCTAGATTATCCTTTGTATTAAGAATAAAAACTTTGAAGCTAATGACTCTAAAGTAACTAACTTTAGGTTTTCTATTATTCCATAGTTCATATTGGTTATTCTTGAGAACAGGTCTAATTAAGACCCTATTAATAATATAACAGGCTGTATTCAAATCTTCAACCCAGAAATAAATAAAAGGTTCATACTCATTAAGAATGGGTCTAGATATTTCTTAAAGGGTTATATTCTTTCTTTCTACTACACAATTCTACTGAGGTGTCCTAAGAGCAGAAAATTTGTCACTATAGCCATTGTGTGAGCAATAAGATTCAAACTCTTGATTTTCAAACTCACGACCGTGATCACTTCTCAGGGTTTTAACCTTAATTCCACTAAGGTTTTATACAGATTTGAAGTATTTAACAAAGTAAGAACAAGATTCACTTTTGTGAGCTAAGAAGTATACCCAAGTATATCTAGAAATGTCATCTAACAAGACATAGACATAGTGCTTCCCATTTAAACTAGAAACTCTTGATGGTCCAAACAATTCCATGTGAACCAACTCGAGAGGTTGAGAAATTGAATCTTCTTTCATTGATTTAAAAGAAACTTTATGTTGCTTTCTCTTTTGACAGGGATTACAAACATTGTTATTTGGAAATTCAAGTTTAGGTAGGTCTCTAACAAAGTTTTTCTTAGTCATCTTTCTAAGTGAGTAGTTGTTGTAGTGTCCTAATCTTCTGTTCCACAGCCAAGATTCTCTATGAAAATCATTTAAACAAGTAACATTTTTTTAGCTAAAGCATTTAAATCAACAACATAAACATTTTCATTTATTAAAGCTGAAAATACTAAAACATTCTTAGAATTAAAAACATTACAGGAATCATTTTCAAATTTCACATTAAATCCATCATCACATAACTGAGAAATACTTAACAGGTTATATTTAAGTCCATCAACAAATAAAACTTTAGAGATTAAAACTGAATCAGTGTTACCAATCTGGCCTAGGAGGATGATATTTCCTTTAGATTTATCACCAAAGGTGACATGGCCTCCATCAACCTTTATTAATATTTTTAAGCATGAATAATATCCAGACATGTGTCTTGAACATCCACTGTCCAAGTGCCATAACTTCTTGTGAGAACTCTTCAAACATGTTTCCTACAAAACATGTTTAGATAGGAAATGATTTTGGTACCCAGATTTTCTTGGGTCCAGATAGGTTGGAAATCAAAGCTTTAAGTACCCATGTTTGTCTTAGGGGTCTCATATAATTTACAGAATAAATAGATTTTGAAAGATAAACTTTATTTGATCTATAAACATTTGAATAACTGCTAGAATCATACGAATTTCCAAAACAGGAATAAGCAGAATTTTGTCCAGACTTAGGAATAAATCAGGTTTTAGTGAACTGTATTTTTCCAGGTTGGTATCCCAAACCAGTAGTGTATTTAGGTGCAACTTTCTTTCCTAACATTTGTGTAAGTGTATATTTTCCATTTGTGAACTTCTCTAAGTCATTTCTAAGTTTCTAATTAGACATTTTCAATTTAGTGTTTCCTTTAATAGTTGATAATTCTTTTCTTTCTCTATATCAAAGGCATATTTAGCAGTGACAGTGAGAGCATGTTGTTTCTTTAATGACTTATATTTGTCTTTAAGTTCATTACATGTTTCTTCCAGCATATTGAAGTATTAAAACATTTCATCCTTAGACATATTTCCATCATTGTCTGAATCACTATTATTTCTAGAATAATAATCATTTAAAATAGGGGAAGCGTGTACCTCGGATGTGTTGGTCATGAAGCACAAGTTGGCATGATTCTTCTCAGAATCAGAAACTTCAGATTCACTTGTGTTGTCCTCTGAAGCACTCCAAGTAGCTTTCATATCTTTCTTGTACTTCTTGTCCTTATAATCATATTTCTTTTTGAATTTCATTTTTGGACTGTCAGCCTTGATGTGTCCTTTTCTTTTGCACTTGTAGCAGACTATATCATCTTCCTTGTCAGGATTTTTCCAATCCTTTTTCCAATGTCCCTTATTATCATTCTTTCCATTGTAGTTAGATTTTCTGAAGAAATTATTCTTCCTATTGAACTTCTTGAATCACCTAGCTATTTGATCCATTTCATTATCACTGTATGAATCAGAATCTTCACTGGTTGAACTCTCAGTTTGTATTTGCATTATCTCCTTGTCTTTGCTCTTTGAAGCATTAGACTTGAAAGCTACGGATTTTCTTTTGGGTTCATAATTTTCCTTCTTGTTCACCTTGATTTCTTATTCATACATAATTAATTTACCAATAATCACTTTTACAGGCAGTTCTCCAATTTCACATGACTCTATTATTGAAACAGAAGTGCCTCTCCATCATTCTGGCAGACATCTCAGTATCCTCAGAATTTGTTCCTTAGCTGGAACAACTTTTCCAAGTTAACTCATTGTATTGACTATCTCATTAAACCTGAGATACATATCAGAAATAGGTTCATCAGTTATCATTTTTAAATTATCATATTTAATAGTATAAGTATTCAATCACATTTCGTTAACATTGGTTGTTCCTTCATGAGAAACACCAAAAGTATCCCATATTTCATAAGCATTTTTGAAAGAAAATATTCTATTAAACTCTTCATCTCCTAAAGCATAGTACAGTGCATTCATAGATTTACAATTACTATTATAAGCAGTCTTTGTAGGTTAATAAAAAGTTGTTATTTTAGTTTCTGGAATTTTAAATTGAGACTCTATAGCAGTCCAGATATCAAAACACATACTTTCTAAATGAATTTTCTTCTTAAGTTTCCGTTGGGCATAGTTGGTTCCATTGATGAAAGGTGGACGGTTAGTAGCAGCACCCTCTAATCAATTAACCATAAGTGGATTTTAGAAAATAGTTTTAAATAGATAAAATTTAGAACTAACAGAAATTTAAGATCATTAAATATGAAACTAAAATCACAGTTGAAAAACGGAGTATGTCAAAGATCCTTTAACAAAAACAATCCTCTGATACCAAATGTTGGTCAGAGTGGATACTCAAGAGGGGGGTGAATTGAGTTCCAATAAAAAATTTTGTTAAAAATATTTCTCTTAAAATCCCCCAATTTAAAAACAATATTAAAATATAGTGAATCTATACAGAGTGTAAATGTTTAATCAGTTTCTCAAAGATTGATTAGGTCTCAGTTGACATAATCTGAAGATTAAATTATATTTTGAAACTAACTTACTGTTTTACAATAAGTATAAACACTTGATAATTTAACTATCATAGTGTCTTTAAAATAGTTTAGTATTTCAAAGTAATAGTATAAGATTATGAAATAAATATATATAGTATGATTATGACTTAAACTAGAAAGAACAATAGAGATAACCAAGAGGTTAAGTCTCAAGCCGAGACTTAGTTCTCTCAACAATTTTTTTAAATTGATCCACACCCTGGATCAGGGGTAAACAATAGTACCCTAATGTCCAGGTCCAAAGACCTCTACAACAGTTCTACGTGGGAAACACAAACAACATCACACAGGCTGTCCAGGTCTTACTTGACCTCTACCACTATCCACATTGGGAAACAAAGGGTTATGAAGTTTGAGTGAGGATTTAAGAATCCTCTAGTTTAGCTTAGGAGACAGTGTGTGTGTAAAATAAAAATGGTACACACACTGCTCGAAATGTAAAGATATAATCACTAAAGAAAGTGAGAAATAATTTAGAAAAGCTTTAGTGATTGGCAGTGTAGCTCTGGACTCGTTTGGTTGGTCAAAAAAACATCTGAGTCCTTATCTGGTTTCTGCTTAGAAAACAGAGTGTCGTTTTCTTATTTTATTCTTGGTCTAGCTTGTCAGCTTGAGTGCATGAAGTGTTTTTGGTAGTTCTCCACTCAAGGTGAAGCTTTTGTTGTCCTTGAAAATGAGTAGCTTAGTGTATGTCCAGTGTTCTTGAAATATGGATGTAGCCTTTCACGAATGCACCATGTTTGAATGATGTTCAGCCCTTTTCTTTTTCACCTGTGTGCCTTCTTAGTTCCTTGATGCTTGTCATATGCACACCCAGTGTTCTCTACTTCTCATTTTTTCAGCTAGGTCATTATCTTCCCTTTTATAGGTTTCAGCTCCGAAAAATGGGAATGATTACCTTTTGTATGGGTACTAGGTACGGTTCCCTGACATGGAAACAAAGATCATTAAATAAAATTAACTGCATTAAAAACATCTCATATAACCATTATCTTAATAAATAAATAGTATTGAGAGTATAGATTTTGACTGCTTGGTCAATCATTCATAGCTAGTGTTGGTAAATTTGTACGGTGGTCTTTTGTGTAGAAGAACTTTCCATCGGTAGCTCTTTGAACTTGCATCGGTAGCTTGTTGGTATCGGTGGCTCTAGGTATCAGTAACTCCTACTATCGGTAGACTTACCTTATCGGTAGCTCGGTAGGCTGGTTCTATCAGAAGCTCTATACTTGTATCAGTAGACACTGTCAGTTGGTTCACAACAGCCACCGGTCTTTGTATCAGTATGCCGGTCGGTAGTTCGTATCAGTAGCTCTTAGTGTTCTATATCGATAGACTGCATCTATCAGTAGACTTGCTTACTAGTAGCTCTTAGTGTTCTGTATCGGTAGACTGAATCTGTCAGTAGACTTGCTTACATGTAGCTCGGTAGCTCTAGTCTGTTCTATCGGTAGAATTCATGTCTGTCAGTAGCTCTTGTACATATCAGTGACCTTTGTGTATCAGTGACTCTGTCTATCGGTACACTAAGTCTATCAGTAGACTGAGTACCGGTAGCTCTATATCAGCAGCTATACCTACATCAGTGACTTAACACTTGTCTGTTTTATGAAAAACATATCTGAATGGTTTAGAAGAACTTAATAACTCATATAAACATAGATAGACATGGATTAACATATCTCATGGATTATTATAATATTATTATCATCTTGATCACAGATTAAAAGAATTAATATATATAAAAACATTATATTAAGATTATCAAAGTACATGAAAGCAAAATTGGGATTATCAAAAAATGTGAGGTCAACAATAACATTTACCAAGACTCCATACATATGGATCCATTTAGTGTATTATATATACTCTATTTTCTTTCATAATATTTTTGGGTGTAAAATGGATGAGGATTCACAATTTGGACCATGCCTTGTGAAGGCAATAAAAATGAAAATTTGTTTCCTAATAAAATAATGGAAAAAATCAAAGTTGAAATAAATATTATATAGATCAATATCAAAGGTCATTTTCATATTAGTTGAGTGATCATGTGTTCTTATGAATCTCTTCAAAAAAATTGGAATTTTTTTTAGGAACCAGGGAATGTTATCTCATTAATACATACACTATTTTAAGATAAATGAATTTCTTGGTGATGAGGAATACTAGTTATATTTTCCACCATGTATCTGCATAGTGCATAATTTTATTCTTGTATCTCAACTGAAAATGTTACAATGAGATCCTAACCATGATATTTGATGGGATCATATAGACCTACATCTTAATGTTATGTTTTAAATGAAAATGTAGAGATTTTTCATAGTAAAAAGAAAGAAATAAATGGTAAATTATCAGAAAAGTGTTGATTTTATGGATTAAAGGACACATTTAAGAAGAAATCTAGAAGCATGAAAATTAAATTTTAGATAAATGGCTGAAACACATTTACAGTAATCATGGTTTTATATATTATGATGATGGTAAAACCAATGGTGGGGAGAATTCATAACCTTAGTTTCAAGAACATGAAACATAATTTTTTCATATTAAGTTTATAAAGAAATTGGATTATTATTTTGGAGTTCAATATGAGTTATTCCTTTTTTTAGGTATTTATATAGGCAAATTATATGATAATGATTAGTAGTAACCCCGAAAATAGAGGGTACTGGTTAAGCACCCATTTTGGTTCATTGTTTTTCCAAATGGTGTGGATTTAAAGAAGAAACTATTCAACGATTAAAATATTGAAATATTTTTATTGCATGATTGTCTAACAACATGAGACAGCCATGTGAGTCATGTTTGGAGGTAGTAGATCATGCACATTTTGGGAAAAAATTTCCTAACTATGCACCAAAACCATACACCATGAAAAATCAAATCATAAAATTTGGGATCTAACTCAGTTTCCCTCCTAGGTCCCACTTTTCTACTATATATAAAACATCTCAAGAATTCATATCCACTAAAGGTTGTGGAGACCATTTGTTTCAATTAGAAAGTGGTTATTTAGAAAATCATAGAGCATTGGGGCCATGATTCATGAATAAGATATCATTCTTTTTTTTCATCCAAAGAACACTTATTTGTCCACCTATTGAAATCATGGTTATAATCCATTGGGGTAGGAATCATTCTATTTTATGTCAATCATGAGGACATATTATGGTATTTCAGTGAATGCAACCTGATCTAAGGATTTCTTTTCACGTTTCATGTTGGGTTTTCTGGTTTATGTGCCATTCATTGTTTTCACACATGAGTGAGGGATATATTTAATTCTCCCTCTACTATTATTATTTGTAAATGAATGATTATTTTCAGATTTATTAATTTTGTTGAATTTTTGTATACTCTTGTTTTATTTAACCTAAACATAATTTGTGTGGATATATTGGGAATTATGGAAAATGGATGGTTCGGAAGAAAGTGATTTTGGTAAATTTCATATAAATTTAGTATTTTTAAATTATAATGTCTTTGGGTAAATCTTACTATGTTTATATTAACACCATTATTGAAAACCGGTGTTAAAGTTTTTATTTAATCTATTAGGATATAGGTAAAGTAATGTTATCAAAATACTTCAGTACTGATTTTTGTTCCTTGGGAATACATCGTTGAGTTGTATAGTAGAGTATATCAAGTGTATTTGAGTAAATATATATTGTGTCACAATTTTTTTGGTTTTGGTTTTTTCTTTATACGCTAATATTTTTCATTGGTTTTTCTACATTTATATTGTATTTCTTATACTTATTCATAATAAATTATATTTGTTGATTCATTTTATGGTTGGGATGTATTATTTTTAAATGTAAAATCATCCCCAAATTTATTTTGATACCCATGGAATTTATTTCCCACTTTTACTGCCTTGGGGATGTCACCAACAGTCTATTTGAACTTACACCACAAATAAAGACAATGGGTGATAAATTGGATGTTATAAAAATGAAAATCCATCTACATAATTAATATATATAATACTACATCCAACTAAAAAGCATAGGTTGGATAATTCTAATAATGAACTTTTAAATTCTTTTATTCATACAAATATACTCTATCATTCTACATAAGGATAATTCTATCTTGCTTCATTTACACATCCCAAAATATCAGAAATATATCACATCTTGATGGTAGAGTAATTATAAACACAATAGAAAATTTTCCCTAAAAATATTCAAAATAATCATTATATTCATGGACCCAAATTAAAATAACCCATTTATGTGTCAATTTTATTAACAATATAGTAAATTTAGTATGTTTTTTAAATTTTTTTCAATTATAACATTTTGATAAAAAAATATATTCCTCAATTATAATCATTATTGTGGGACATTTAATCTCTCTGATTTTCTATAATGGATCAACTAAAATTCTATCATTATATAAAATTTTTCTGGGGGAATAAACATATAGATCTAGATATCACAATATCAAGATTATCTATATAAATCTCTTTCTATATGATTTTGGAAAATGATTCCCAATTTCAAATTATGATCATCAGATATTTTTAAGCATATCAAGATATCAAAAATTAATACCACAACATTAAAATGATTTTTCTTAAATAAAATGTTCATTATATAATTAAAACTAATGTTGATTTATTTTATCAAAATTGAATTACAATAAATTCTTAATTTTCATACCTTCATTGAAATGTCATCTTTGGAATATCTTCCTTTTGAAACATAGATGATTACAGCATTATGAAAGATAAATCATTGAGAAAAAATTATCTCCCTGATGTTAATAAACTAATTCATCAATGAGGTATATAGAATACTTGTTATTTATTGTTATTGCATTGATTTCATTGTAACAATGCACAACATTTCAAATGCATCATTTATATTTTCAAAATAAATATGGACTCCCCCTAGTAAAAAACTAAGGTGTATAAATCCCTAATTATAAAACTAAGGTATATGTATCTATATTTCCACAAAGTTTTCTATATCTAGACTCTAGGGAGTCTTAAATATAGTTTTTTCATTGTGGATGAGATTAATAGAAAACTAATATTCACTCTTATGTGGATTTCCAAATTTTTCTTCATGAAACACATGAATTAATTCTTAAATAATATGGAATCCTTTATTATAAGGACACATGTTCATTTAATAAGAATTTTCTACTCTTCTTCCATATTAATTTCATCAAGTAGAGAAACTTGATGTGGATTCAAACATGATTCATGTTATTCAATCTCCCAAAAAAACACAATGGATTCCATATCCTCATACAAAAATATAGTATTGTTTACTTTGATGTAAACAAAACATTATAATTTGAAATCCAATCCATACCATGGAATATGTAATATTATACTATTTGTATACTTATAGTGATTTAAATTATGATATATCTATGTGGAATAATTTTAAATGACTTATCTTTATTGCAGTTTGATTACAACTAGGATCACTATTAATAATTCTCTACCTATGTTGATAAAAAAAATTCATGAAAATATATAAGATATAAACGGGTTTTAAGATTAAGAATCAAATATAGTATTATATAAATTTGAGTCTATAGTTGATATAAAAATTATAAAATCCATAGGAATAACATCCTCAACTTTGGTTTTCAAATTTTCTTGGGAGACTATATTCATATAAGATTCAAACATTATTTTTTAATGATATAAATACAATTTAAATTTTTTGGAATTTAATTTTAATTGTAATAAATCGTTCAAATTATTAATATATATTTTTTAGGTTTCAATGGAAATTAATACCAAATAAAGGGTGAGATCAAATTCATATAAAGGTAAATAATTCAAAAATATATATCATATTATAAATATATGATGAATTATATTATAGGAATAATGATTAAAAAAATATTTCATATGACTAATATAATAATGAGGTGGCCATATCCGTGGATGAAATATTAACACAAATAATAATGTGGATAATAATAACTACTTTTATAATAATGTAATTAATAATTATAGATCTAATAATATTAGAATAAAGTACTAGTGAGAATAAATCTTATTTAAATAGATAATTCATACACCAAATAATAATAAACATTGGTGTCATGAGACATCACTATGGATCCAGGGGATAGAATGGCCCCCACCGCCCACTTACTAAGTCTTATTCTATCCTGAATCGTCCCCTAGGTCCAATGACGTGACTACCCTAATCCCTCCTCTAATAGGCGAGGGGTTGGTAGCTAGCCTTGGAAATGAATATCCCAAAAATGGGAAGGAATTGACTCAAAACCGTTACACACACAGACAGTTCACATTGCACACCCGAAAACATGATGGAAGAAGAATTGTACCAATACTACTAAAAACCACCACTGAGTGTAAAATTAAGTAATAAAATTAAAGGTGACATAATACAAGACCAATTGAAAAATAACGTACAACAAAAAGGAAAAAAATATCATGAGGTCATCTGCTATTTATTATACCAGAAGGGTAGGTACAACTCATCACTTCCGCTCTCAATGTCAATCGGCCACCTCCGTTCTCCATATATCAATCACTTATGATCACCATCTAGACCTGACTCATCAAGGATCAGTCATGATATCCATAATCTTAATAGGGAAAAACAAGGTGTGGGCAAAGCTCGTGCAGGGATGAGTATAACAATAATATGTAGGGACCGTAAGACCCATGATGTTCTCTCTGAATTCCACAAAGGAAAAACCACCAAAAATTATCTCAATCACAAAGAAAAAATAAAAAAGACAACTCATGCTAGGTATAAAACTCATGGACGAGGAATAAAGAAGATTAGTCTTTATATATAACGTTTTTCCATTATGAATTTACAAAAATGAACCATGGAGATGTTGTTCCACTGTCCATGCATAGAGGGTCATATGTCGTTGATCCTAGACGGGCTACTCTGAGAATTGCACTTATTTGGTCATGCAATACTGATCCACATAGCGTGTATGGGATGCTGATCTACATGGGATTACTATGATGATTATCCACACAATGTTTCTATGATGTTGATTCACATAGAGTTGCTACGATATATATCCACATAGGGTCGTTATGATCCTAGTCCACACAAGGTCGTTATGATGTTAAACCCCACAGGGTCTCTAAGATGTTTATCCACACATGGTCACTATGATGCTAATCCACATAGGGTCACTATGATAACAATCTACATAGGGTCGTTATGATGCTAATCCACACAGGGTCTCTCTACAATTAACAACCAGCCACAGGATTCTACGCACTCAGTGCACTTGGGTTCCATATAAACTGATCCCAAAGATATGGGTCATGCCTTAACTACCAAAAAGTTCCCCCAATGAGTAACCCAAATGACCTTAATGTTGTAAGTGTTCCAATGTAATAGACGGTGCATCAATCAATGGCCAGGTCTTTCAGTTACCAGCATTTTAGTGTTGAGGGCCCAGTTGGATTCGGGTACAATCCAACTGGCCAAAATCAAACATTCAAAGAATTTTTCATGGAATAACTCAAAATGACAAAATCATTATAAAGGATCTATCTCCATATATGTTTCATTATAAGTACATAAGTTTTAGGAGATATGCTCATTTAAGCGTAACTGGGATAAAAGGGGGTCAATGTCCGGTCTGACCATGTAGACCGAACTAACATCGCCTACTGGGGTTGACCCAAAGTGGATGGGCATGTCGTGGTTCGGCAGGGAATGGTCCAACACACTGGGCCCTGGGTTTGGTCCACCAGGCATGAGCGAGTCTCGGCCCACCCTACAGGGTGGGGCCCGCTGGCTGATCAATGTGGTCTGCTCCCCACCCAAAGAGCTGAAGCCATTCAGGCCTTCAAGGAAGTGACGCTGGTTGGTTCCACCTATCTAGGTCAGCCCCACTAAACCAGTTGTGTGTGGGACCCGCCAAAAGTGGGTCCGACATCCGTCACGACTTGATAACATGGTCTTCTTTTGTGGTGCACCGCCGAAGTGCGCTTCCTCGCTTCAATACGGCCAGAAAAGGCCATCCACCCCTTTTCGACCAAGGCACCTTCAGAAACTGCCGTAACTTTACGACCATCAGTTGCATGTCACCGTCTTCCTCAGTTTCCATTACTACCATGCTGGTGAGGCCTCTGTGGGCCACCAGTGATTTTCTGGTGGTCCTCTTTTTTTTCATGCCTACAGCCCTCTGAGGATGGAGCATGCGCTGCCTGGCCCTTGGTTCCACCATCACGCCAAAGAATACATTTGTCCACAAAGATCTCTGCCACAACCATGTTCGGTGGAGGGCTCAGTCCTTGTTTATTTGTCCCACACCCTTCGTGTTAGCATAACAACATTGGAAGAATATTTTATTTATAAAAAATCTCACAAAGAAATCCCCAAAATATCCTCTCATATTTTTAAGAAAAAACATAGATCCCCCCTTGGACAGTTGATTTTTTTCTTCATGATAACCATGAATGGGGAAAAATGGGAGAAATAAAGCATAAACCCCATACCTAGAGATCATTATTAGTCATTGCAGATGAGGAAGGAGTGTCCACGTATGGGGGTGTTGTAGATGAAGGAGAAGGTTCATATCCTTGAGTTCTAATTTTCAAATTCTCGGATGGTCATCGAAGCATATTTCTTGGTTAATGGAAGATGTTTTTGAACTTCATTATAGGTTACTCTATTGTGTTCCAATAACCCATGTCTAAGATTCATTTAAATAGATGAACGAGAGGATCAATTCACCCCACATTTAAAATGGCTCATTAATTAATTAAATTAATGAACTTTTTAACTCTCCCAATGGTATCGTAACACAACCAAGTGTTACTATCCATTTAATGGTCTGACAACCCAGTGGTCCTACCAACACCACTCAACAGTTACACGAATGAATAAAATAACTCCTTGAGTTATTTTAGTATTATTTTTTGTAATGTCCAAAAATTAACTTTTTTCATTCATCCATTGCTTATCAACGTTAATCTTCCCTAAAGTGAATCTCAGCATTATGAATTCAACGGTACCCTCAAATTATTAATCTGAGACCTGGATCAAAAGCTATAAATTATCGTCTACATGTTTATAGAATGTACCTTAAGAAAAGTTTAAAAATTATTTATAGTCAAACTTGACCTAATCAAGTCAAAGATATGCTTTGTCTAAGTGGAAAATTCCATCGCAAGCCCAATGATACTCTCATATTTCCTATCTCAGATACCATTTAGTAGTAATTAAATTTAATAATAGAATAATTGTTTTTTAATTATTTTATTTATTACCAAAAACTAACTTCCATTGTTGGGTCATGTCGGCCAATGTTAGGATTTTCCAAATGAAAAAATACCCTCACATGTTCAGAGGTGGTCTTAGATATTTTATCCTAGTCTAAATTGGTGATTTGTAAGCATTTGAAAAATAAAATATTTTAATTTATTTATTTTATTAACAATTATAATGTTTTTGGATTTTATCACCAGAGGACGACGCTTAATAAAATTTATTCATGCCTACAGTGAATCTGGTATTCTGAATGCAACAGTGCCCTTAGATTTCTTATCTGGGAACCCATTTAATATTTTTACCATTTTTTCAAGAAAACCACGCACGCATGTTATTTAAAACATAACATTTTTTGACGGATCATTCCAAGAACTTTGGTCCTCGAAATTACATTCCATCTATTTATGAAGTCTCACAATATTTCCTTATAATTATAAAGCATATAATGAATTTTAGGGACATTGCATTCTACCCACATTATAGCATTATGTCCCTAAATGCCAAAATAAAGGAAAGTCAAACAAATAAGGGTACTAGTCATGAATATGAGAATCCTGCTCCCCTGTGCTCTCTTGGATGTTCCCAAGATTCCACCGAAATCGTACTGGAGGGATGAGCCATCCACGAAGGACTCACTCCTGTAGATCCTCTATCTTCATCGGGATCTCCGTATAAGTATCCCCATCATTGAAGTCCAACTCTCCCTAGTCAATAATGTGTGACAGATCACACATGCATCTCCTCAGTTGTGAAACATGGAAAACGTTATGCACCCGGTGCATCTGTGGGGGAAGTTCTAGGATGTACTCCACCTTTCCAACTCTACTCTGAATCGGGAAAGGTCAAATGAACCTAAGAGATATCATGTTATCCCAGATAAAATCATTTCAATCCTCATTTAAGTGACACCCATAGGAAGACATGATCTCCCACCTCATAATCCAAGGGAATTTGTCTCCTATTAGAATAAAACTTTTGTCATCATTAATCAATACTCATCCGCTCTTGGATGTTTTCCTCCATCTCAGTGGTATCCCATAACAACTCTAGACCAAAAAGTGCGGACCCACCTCCTTCTATCTAGCATATATATGATCTTCATGATCGCCCGTACACAGCCTCAAATAGAACCATTCTGATGGTGGAGTGGTAACTATTATTTTATGAAAACTTCATTAGTGGAAGGAGGTCCTCCCAACTACAATAAAAATCTAGCACTGAAGCACAAATTTCTTTTGAATATATATATATTCCATTCCATCTGACCATATTTCTTATGTTGAAAGGTGGTTCTCCATTGTAGTTTATTCTTGAATGCCTCTTCCAATCCCTTCCACAATAAAGAGGTACGACGAGTGTCATGATTTGAGACTATCATCGATGGAATATTTTGAAAATGTATTATCTCTTATACGTAGAGGCATCCTAAGCCCTCTACTGATACCTTCTCCTATATGGGTTGAAATTGGGTAGTCTTGTTGATTCATTCAATGATCATCCAGATAGAATCTTGGCCCTAGGATGTACATGATATCCCTTTCACGATGTCCCTGGAAATACCATACCACTTCCATTATGGCACCTCATGTTGTTGTGGTAAGCCAGCTGGAACATGATTCTCAGAATTCACTTGATGACAAGTGAGGAATCTTGAAAAAAACTCTACTACTACATTTTTAATCTATTTACACCATCACTGACATTGAAGATCATGGTACATCTTCACCACACCATGATGTACCACTAAAGAGGATTTACAAAACCCCCTCAACAGCTCCTCTCATAGCATCACTAATACCATGGTGAATCCTCTAATGTGGTCGACCTGATCCCTACCTTTAAAAAATCCTTCCTGAGCCTGTCCAAAGAATATATCAGCACGTCGGGCCTCACAAGGCACATCCACAAGTTGTACCTCCCAAACTCACTAAAGGAGTGTGGGGATAGTCATAGATTATAGGTATGATGCACCATCACTATCCACAAAGGATATCTGCAATGTGGCTAGCTGGTCTGCCATCTCACTCAGCAATTGTAGTTAAGAACACCCACTCAGTGCATCAGTTACAACGATTCCATTCATAGGAGTGTAGAACTTCCCCAATTCATAGTACTGGAGGAACTCCAACCATCGATACATTATCAGTATCAAGTCCTTCTATAAGAAGATATACCTGAGATTCTTGTGATAGAGGAATACAATAAACCATTCTCCAAACTATACTCTCAACTCGTGGTGCTCTGTGAGTGCCATCTAATATGAAATTGTAGATATCAGTGTCATCCCTCGATACAAGCCAATGTAGAATTCCCTCTCTCTACAGGGTGGTAATCTTGGATACATAATTAGAAAGGATGTTCTCGCAATATTCCACTACTCTTGGGAACTATAAACTAAAAACTCATACCACCATGAGGGTAAGGCTTGATGACTCAAGAGTGATCAGTTGCATCGTCTTATCCATGATTCTACTATGTTCTTCATGTGTTTCCTTTTTTGCTGACCAAGGAAGACCTCATTCCAATGCTATTGATATACCACATCCTTTTTCCCTAAAATAGTCAATATGAAATTGAAATGTGGAGAACCAATCCATATCCAATGTAATTTCGTAAGGCCTTGAATCTACCTCCAAGAGGATCCAACTAAAACTCTCACCTAATGGGTTAGTTGAAACATATGTAAAAAATGTAATTATCGAGTCTCCATTCTTAGGTATCTCTAGACGTAAGGGCCATGTCTATGATTTAATCGAAAACTCTAGGTATTGAACAAGAGTCATGATAGGAAGGAATGATTAATACCCATGTCTATAAATTATGGCTGCAAATAGTAGAAAAATACCATAACTCAAATCATTCATAGAGATCATGGATTACACTCCTTGAACGCATGTAGATACTCACTTCACCTTTCCTATAGCTCCCTAATCTTGTGGGGAAAACATTGGGCTGGTGGTTTTAACATGTTGAAATTTATACCATCTCATGTTGTTCTCCTAACTACTCTTCAATATATTCTTCCCTATAGATTCATGTGTCCCTATCACTTCCTCTTCCCGAAACATTTTACACACCCCATTCTCTGAGACTGGCCTTAGTTTCTTGCTTTACCACTATTAACATTCACTGGATGTATCTTATCATCCAAAGAATATTCATCCACAATGGTTCTCTCTAGAACCATAAAATAAGTAATAATGTATAAAGGAATAGTGCTGGATCGGATGTCCCCAAACACATCTCACTTGGAGGACCGATCCCTGAAGCAGTTTTTGTATGGTATTCATCGGGTACCTAGAATGGTCGGTACGCCACAATGATTACCAAACTACCAGTATTTCATCCTGTTGATGCTATAGAAGCTCTGGGGAACACATACCCTATATATTTTTATGGAAGTAGACCACTTCTCATAGGATGGTTATCAATCTCTTTCCCCTGAAAAGTCACCACATCGTATGATATGGGTAATATAAACCCTACGATCACCCTACTGCGCCATATAGAATTCTCACTACCAAGACCACCATGGAATCTAATGGTGCCTTGGATAGATGGAATCCTAGTAACCACCTCATGACAGTACTTAGCTTCCTCTGAGTTATTCTATCCTTAGAACCTAAGGCGTATCTCTCATTGGAACTCATGTAAGGCACTGAGCCAATATTTGTCCTATACCAGTAGAGATGGTAGTAACTACAGACCGACAGGTAGTTGTATCACTGAGACACTTCTCGAAGGTACTATCTCAGGTAATAGTCCTTGTACTAATGCCTCATCACAATGTGGACCATCCTCACAGTCAGACAATAGAATCCCGTTCAACTCTCTATGTGGAGGCTTCTTGAAAGAGGTTAAAGATAAACCATGTTCAATAAGTCATACCTGGTGAGTTGATTCAAAATAGATCAGTATAAAAACATTCTCAGAACACATGAAACTAGTGTTTTCATGTATCAATTCAGAAAACTAAATTTAGGGTCCTTGTGTTTTGGATACGCTAGAAAACATACCAACACTGGACTCCCTGAACTGAAATCCAAACTCAATACACTAAACACTATTTCTCCATTGAAAACTTATACTCTTAGTTCTTTCGATAGAACTGACTACCTTAGAAACAACTTTTTCATGACACTTTCCATAGGGACCATTCCATGAATAACCCAAGCCCACCTTCAATAGTCCAGGTGTAGGAGACTAGCACCGGAAAAGAACATCCCTAATATGAGAAGGTATTGCCTCAAAACCTGTACACACACAGACTGGGAACACTGTACACAAGAAAAACACAACAAAATAAGAATGGTACAAATATAACTAAAAAACACCGGTGATTGTAGAATTAAAAACTAATTTTAAAGGGTCTAGAATAAAAGACTAAATAAAAGGGAAGTACAATAAAAATCAAAAATATCTCATGAGGTCTTCCATAAAGGATCCTACCTGAAGGGTATGTACAGCTCCTCACTGTGACTCTCCACATCAACCAGTCTCCTACATGCACCATATATCAATCACCTCCAAGCACAATCTGGTCCTGACTCCTGAAGAATCAATCAAGCTATCCTTCATCTACAAAAGACACAATAAGGTGCGGGTGAAGCCTGTGCATAGGTGAGTGATACAGTACTATGTATTGACCACATGACCCCCGAAGGTCTCTCAGAATTCCACAAAGGAAAAACAACAAAGCATGATCTCAATCACAAAGCACAAATTAAAATTCCACTCACACCAGGTATACAACTTAGACATCAGGAATAAATATTACTACTCTTAAGCTGTATAATTTTATCCCGTTAGGTGGATCAAAAACTAAACCACAAATATTTTGTTCCATTGTCGATCCACACAGGGTCATATGCCTTTGATCCATGATGAGCTGATCTGATACTGGTCCTCATCATGTCATGCACTGTTGATCCACACATGGTTTCTATGATGTTTATCCGGACAGGTTCATTATGATGTTGATTTACACAGGTTCTCCAGTTTGGTGATCCACATAGGGCCGCTATGATGCTAATCCACCCCAGGCCGCTCTTCAATTGACAACCAGCCACAGGATTTCCCACACTCGGTGGGCTTGGGTTATATAGAAACTAATCCTACATATATCATTCATGCATCAACTACCATGATGTTCCACATAGGATTAATTCAAAGTACCATCATGTTGTAAGGTTCCCATTACGACCGATGGCGCGTCAATCGGACGCCCTATCTATGAGTTACAAGCATTTTAGTGCCAAGGGCCCGGTTCGATTTGGGAACGATCCAACCCAGCCAAATTCCAACATTCCTTGAATACATTGTAGAGTATATCAAAATGAACAAATCTTTATAAATATTCTTTCACCCTAGACAGTTCTTCAGAAGTATGTTCAGTTTAGGAAATACACTCATTTATCCATAACAAGGCTAAAAAGGGGTATGGGTCTGGTCTGACACTGCCAGACTGATCCGACCCATCCTACCAGGCGTGGTCTAAAGGGTCATGGATCTGCCTTGTTGGGATGTCCCTGGTCTGACATAAAAAAAAGAAGTTTTGGCATAGCCCTCCCTACTAGGTGCAGCCCTCTAGGCCGCGGAGTCGCTTGGCATGTTGTCCGAGCGTGGGGGTCTGCTCCCTCCCAAATTTTTGAAGTCGTCCAAGCCTTAAAGGTAGTTGCACTGGTTGTCACCGCCTCTCTTTTCCTATCCTACTAGACTTGTCACATGTGGGACCTGAAAACCACGAGTCCACACTCCGTCGTGACTCTATGTTGTGACCTTCCTCCGTGTCGCGCTGCCCTGCCTCAATGCGGTCAGTGAAGGCCAGCTGCCTTGTCATCCATTGTGGTGCCTTCGGGTGCTACCATTCCATCATGGTCGGAGGTTTCTTGCTGACACCTTCCTCGGTCACTGGTGTCGCCACGCTATCATAGCCTCCATGGGCCACCTGTGATGTTACAGTGGTCTGCTTATATTCCTATCCGCTCCTATGGCCCTCCCAGTATGGTGCCTACATTGTGCAGCACTTGGTTCCTACTTCACACCAAAACATCTGGTTTTCCAAGAAGAACGCCACAACAACCATGTTTGGCAGAGGGTTTGGGACTTGTTTGTTTTTCTGCACCCTCGGCGTTAGCATAACAACAAGGGAGGTATATTTTAATTACAAAAACTCCCACATAGAAAACCATGCTTTATCCACCCACATTATTTTAAATAAAAAGGATCAAACCATAGGGTGGATGATTTGTGTTATTCATAATAATCATGAATAGGGAAAAATGGGAGAAATCCAGCATAAACCCCCTTCCCCAAGATCATTAGAAGTCGCTACAGATGAGGAAGGAGCATCCATGTCTGGGGGTGTTGCGGATGAAGGAGAAGGTTCACGTCCTTTGGCGCTCATCGTCGAATCCCCCAATGATCGTTGAAGCCTTGTTAAAGGTTAGTAGATGATGTTGTGACACTTCGTCAGTAGTTCCACATTTACATGCCAAAAACACATGCCATATCTTCATTTAAATAGACAAAAGAGATGATCAATGCACCACATAGTTAAACAGATTCATTAATGAATTAAATTAATGAATCTATTGAATCTCTCGATGGTGTGGTTATACAACCATGTGTAACTAGCCATTTAATTGTCTAACAACCCAACAGTCCTGTCACCGCCGCTCAATAGATAAATAAAGAATAAAACAAAAAATTTAGTTATTTTAGTATTATTTTTTATTATGTCCAAAAATTATATTTTTCACCCGACATTTTCCAGTTAAGCTTCCCTAAAGTGAATCTTGGATCCAAAATTTCAACAGTGCCCTCTGATTCTTAATCTGAGAACTGGTTCATAAGGTATAAATATTTTCCCGAACGTTTACTAAATGTGCATAATAAAAGTTCAAAAATTATAACCAGTCACCCCAAACCGAGATGGTCAAGGTTAGGCTCTAGCTAATGGGAACATTCCCTATTGAGAACAATATTACTCTCGAATTCCCAATCCACGTTACTGTTTAAAAATAATAAAATTTTAGAATCAAATAAATATTTTTATTATATTATTTACTGCCAAACACTATCGTTCATTGTTGGCATGTTCCATCCAATGTTAGGATCTGGATAAGGAAAGAATATCATTATTATTTAACCGGTGGTCTAAGATTTTTAATTTTAGTCTCCATTTGTGAGTTATAAGCATTTGAAAAATAAAATAATTTTATTTAATTATTTTATTTATGGTTATTTCATTTTCGGGTTTTCTGACCTGAGCCCTGTGTTGATTACAAATAAGTCATGCCTAGGGTAAACCCAAAATCTTGAATGCAACCCTGCCCTCAAATTTTTGATCCAGGCACCCATTAAATAGTTATTCCACAGTTTCAAGGAAACCACTCACGTGATCTATTTAAATCATAACATTTTTGACAGATCATTTTGGGCACTACAAGCTATGGAATCACATGCCGTCAATTTTCAATATCTCGTAATAATTACATACAAATTAAAAAAATTTATACAAAATTTCTAGGATATTAAAAATTCATTTTTTATATAAATGAAGTGAATAAATTTTAAAAATATAATAAATATAATCATTCAAATTAAAAACCCTACAATAATAAATGTAATTATTTTCCCTAGTAATTAATTATAACATGATTTTAAGACATCAAATCCAATATACTAGATGGTATCTATAGATTATATCCCTGATAATGATAATTATATATCAAAGTATATTGACATAGATTGAATTACATTAAATAGATCATTGATATTATTCTTGGGGAAAACATAATTTTAAATTTGATGTTACTCTTATGAAAACTGAATAATTAAAAAATAAAAAATAGGCTAAAATTTTCCTTAAAAACTACCATATCAATATGTAATGGAAGATTGAAGGTAATGAATTTTCATTTGTCTCATTAAATCTTTTCATACAACTAGGGTTAAAATAATTATCATGATCATATCATCCGTAAAAATAACCACATTTGTTAAATGAAATAGATATTTATTCTAAATCATTTTATAGATACTAAAAAATGATAAAAATTAGTTACCTAAATTTTTTTAATTAATAGAGTCATTATTTTCCAATATTAATTAAATTAAATACATTGTGTATATAAATTACTAAAAATTATAATAACACTATTACTGTTTATAAATGAATCAATTCGATATTTTTAATGGAATAAATTATAAAAATGAAAATAATACATGCAAACACCTGATATTGTTGGGGTAATATAAAAGAGATTGTCTGTGGTCATAATAACTATATAATTTCTCAAATATATTCTCAAATATTAAAAATAAAAACAATGATGGTATTCTAAAATAAACCCATACATTAGGTCTAACTAGTTTAAAAAGTTATTTTAAACTCATGTAAAATAAATTTGTGTTTATTATAATTATATAATATTATCATATACATAATTATAATTACATATATGATCAAAATATAGTATTTAAACACCTTTTTATTAAAAATTCCATATAAAAATCAACATTTTCAAGTGTTTACTGTTTATTTTTTGTGTAAGTTTTTGTTCAATCGATTTAGATGTTACTCTTTACTAACAGTCGCATAATATCACTAATTTTAAAAAATATAAAAATACTATAAATATATATATATATATATATTCATTATATACATAATTGTTTTATAAAATGTGTAGTTGGAAAATGAATCACATTGTTTCAACTAGGTGGTACTCCATATTAATACACTAGTGATGTTATAATATTTTAATATGTGGATGGGTAATATGGTTGTTGATGTATTATATTTATAAAATTATAATAATGTCATAAATATAATATACATTCATTAGATATATAATTATGACTATCCAAATAATCTGGCAATGCAAAATGAAATGAACCTTTATTTATAGTTTCTAGGTCCAGTATATGCAAGAGAGATGTTTTCATTTTACATTGGATGTAGTGTATATTAATATGGTATTTATAACTAGATTGATGATTTTTATGAATATATAATATAATTATGTTATTTTATGAGCATGAATATATTATATATTAAGGAGAAATAGTTGGAAATAAAATTAAAAAATTCACTTAAGAACTATAAATAAAATTCTGAAATACTCTTTAGGAATACACTGGTAGAATTATATTGATGGTATTTGGAAAAACAGAACAACTGGTATATTTGGATTGTTTTTATTAGATGATTTAATTAGGGATTCTTTGAACTAAAATGATATTTAAGGGTGATTAAGACATGATAGTATGTGTCCACTCATTTATATAAAAACTTATGCTAAAATTACTAAAAATTATTAATTACATTGATTTTAGTTGGGGTTTGGCTTAGTGGTAAGTACTCTGTAATCCTACATGAAAAATGGGGGTTCAAAACCAATTGGGTTCAGGTACTATAGCAGTAATATAGTGTCACTGTAGCAGTGGTGACACTATTCATCAGCGGGTACTATAGCGGCGGCAGGGCACTGTAGCGGCGACGGTACTGTGTGGTACTGTAGCAAGCGGGTTACTATTCACAGAATGAGAATTGGGCCAAAAATTTGGGTCTACGGGCTATATAATGGGCTACAAGCCCACTTTGCCTTCGTGCTATGTAATGGGTTTCCCTCTACCCAGTTAAAAGAGGTCTTTGCTTTGATATAATAATAAAAATGAGGCTTCGACCCCAACCTTTAAAAAAATTAATTACTTTGATTGAAAATAATTAATCTATTTTACAGTATTGAAATCCTTGATGTGTTTAAAATTAATATAAATATAATTTCAAATAAAACAATGAAGGTGAATTTATTAAAAACTATATTTTATGTAGAAAATTGATTTTCTAAAAAAGAATATCTGGATTTTTCTGAAATGAAATTAATTATAATATTCTAAATAAAAATGTTCCACATTCATTTTAAAATATGTTTAAAATAAAATGGTACATTTTATGTATTTGAATGGAAATAATAGTTTTCAATAAAATATGTAATTTTTCACAGTCTATTGAAAAATTAATTATTTCATTAAATTTAAAAAAAGTCATTAGATAATTATGATATAATTATTTCATAATTATATCCTTTTAATAAAATTTTATTTTTAAAATTTTGGAATTTACATTTTGATAACATTATTAAATAAATATATTCACATAATTCTATTATTTTTTAGGTTGAATTTATTAAATTATATATTTGAATGACTATTTTTAGTTAATGAAAATAATTTCATAATTATAAATTTAATTCTAATCCCTACCATGGATTAAATAAAATTAATCCGTATATACCAAAATCAGGTTTTCATAATGTATTTTTTTGTCATAAAGAGAACAGACTAACATAATTATGTTGAAATATTTTTTCCACTAAGAGACTTGATTGAAAACACCATTTCTTTTGAGTTAGAATAATATTTAATTTTCATGGAAATGAACGATGATATAAAATAGAGAAAATATCACAAATAAACTATAATATATCGAAAAAATACGTTATGATCAAATTATGCACCATCAAAAAATTAGGAACATCATCCTCAATTGGATTAATTAAAAATCCCACGAATTCTCTATATTTACTATTCTATCGAGGGTTACCAAGATACAAAAGAAATTATATTGAATAATTATCAATCTATTTATTGTTGAGGAATAGAAAAAAAGTGGATTAATTCAAGATCCATGTAACATGATTCTCTATACCTGAAACGATATCATGATCCTATTAAGAAATTATATGGGTGTTTCATTATATAATTTACACATGTTAGAAATCCGATACTCCCATTATACATCATTGAAATATGTACTTTTTTATGATGCTCAGCTGACAATATTTTCCATTTATTTCACTGGAATAAAATTTACCTGGAAAATTATTTCTACATCTCTATTGGACATGATAATATAACCTGATAACATGAAAAAATTTGAGAATCCAATTCCCATCAGAGGCTCAGCTTAATCCCTTCAATTAAATGGTTAATCTTAATTTTTTAAATAACATATATAGTACAATGAAAGCATGGATATTTTGTTAATGTTAGTTTCATATACTTCTACACCTTGATCATCCTTCGGTTTTAATGTTTTGAACATCCACTATATTTCAGATCTTTGTTTTTTAAGAAATTATTTAAAAAATAATATCACATTAAATGTTATCAATTACACACTTTGTATTTTATAAACATTTATACTATTTTGGATCAATGAAAAATATTATCATCACCTAGTTTTATAAAATTCACTACCAGGATAACCATTTCACTTTCACTACTTCCAAAAGATAGAAAATAATATCTTGAAAATTAATCCATTATTCCACTTCTAATTTAGAATTAGTTCTATTAAAAGATAGATGATTCTATCACATTATGTGATCCATCATAAGAGAATCCTGATGTAGGATAATATTTTTCCCTATTAAATAAATCTTTTTAGTAATAACCTTACTTAGATACATTAATATGTCTACGATATTTTCAGTTTCATCTGCATTTGAAATGTCTTTCATATCAGGGAAATCACAAAATTGACTTCAAATTCAGATTATCTTCCTATTTTATTAATAATCAATATTTAGTTGAATGAACGATGAGATATCATGAACATCATGAATAATGATCCATAAAGTAAACAACACTAAAATGTAAAAATCATCAATTTCCATAAAGTTTTGTCATAATTTCATGTATTTTATGTTTAATTAAATTATAGATCTTAATGTTCATAGAAAACATTCTCTCAAACTAAGTGTAATATCCCAACCCTAGAATAATAGAGTTTTTTTACTATATTACATTGTATGATTATATAATAGATGAAATAAAAAGTGATTTATAATTTTTGTAGACATAGAATTGTAGACACATACATGATTCCAATATTACATTGCAAATACAAAACATAGTTTTTGAAATTTTCTTTTATTCTTATAATCATTCATAATATCATCCTTTAATTTAATAGAAATTCATATAAATAAAGGGTGACCTCATATGCTCAATAATGTTTATTTATAATGGAATATATCATTTTTAAAAAATTCATAATTAATATTGGAGAATGGATAATAAAAACACACTCCATTTAACCAATAACATGATTCTATATGAATAAAAATTTAATATCATGATTTAAATAACATAGAATATAAAAACAGAAGTATTAATAATGAAAATAAATGATTCACTATTTTGATGATCAAGTCCTATAGAGGACGTCATGAATATGTCAATGCATCTAAACGAAAACATCATTATTAATATATGGTTATGTATAAAATAAATAACCCTCTAAAATGGAATCCTAATTTTTTATCTCATTATATATTCCAATGAATATATAGGATAATTTTAACCATTCCCTATACCTCAAATGAAAAACAAATTAATGTATCATATTTTAAATGCTAAAAAACCACATTCTAAAAATTACTTAAAAGAAAAAAATATATGTATTAAATTAATAAAGAAAAATATAAAAAATACCTCAGTAAATGTAATGTAATAATTAAAAAGCATCATATAACTGATAATGTCTATTAAAATGAAATATATTTGATATATCCAAAATTTAATAAAAATTAATTTCAATTCGTCAAATATATTACAAATATGGACATGAATCAGAAAAATAAAGTCTACTAAACAATTAAGTGTAATATAAAACATTTTTATAATAATTATAATGATCAAAAAATAATTTATTATCCATTATACATAATAAAATATATTTGATTAATTATAAATTATTTTTTAGTAAGAATAATACTTTTAGAAAGTAAATATAATAGATACATTGAAAATAACATCTACATAACATCATTTATGAACATAGTTAAATTCTATTTTCAATAATCATTTTGTTACATTATATAAATTATAAAAAATATATATTATTTAAAATGAAAATTCACAATATATTTAGGAAAATATATTCATTGAAAATAACCATAAATCATGTAAACTATGTTTCAATCAAAAAAAATCATCATTGTTGGAAAAACTATTCTGGTGATGTATGCTAAAAAATTGATTTCTATTCCACATTTTGTAAATAGTACGTAACAAACAAAATAAAATATTATTGTATTAATACATGATAAATGGAGTGGAAAATTGTTAATTTTTTTTTGATAAATATTTTTATAATATAAATAACATTATTCAAAACATTATAATGATAATATATGATGTAATAACAAATATAAGGTAGGAAAACTAAAAAATAATATTTTAAATTACTCTATATGACATGAAAAGTATTTTTTTCATAATTGAGCCAATAATAGAATAAACTAAATATAAAAATTTAAATCTAAAACATAAAATTATAAGAAGAAAACATATGGTATCTATGATATTTATATAATATATTATTCACAATTGAAATGTAAAAAACCATTATTGAAATATAATCTTATTATAAAATAAATCTATTGCAACGTGTTTCATTTCCCAGTTATAAAAAATTAACATCATGTAAAATAAATTGAAAATTATTATACCACTATAAAATTAACATATATATTGAGAATATAATATATGATAAACATAAATCATTTAAACTCATTTTCATTAATAATCATTCATTATCATCATCATTTTACATGTTAAATACTTTGTTTATGTTGTGTGATTATATTCAGTTGTGATGATCCTTCAATATTGATGATGGTTAAATCATATACATAATAGAAATAATAATAATAATATATATATTCATTATATACATATTTTGAATCATCTAGGAAAGAAATACATGTAAAATGAGTCACATTTCTTTATGGTGTTGAGTCCATAGGTACTCATTAGTTATGTTATGTTTTTTATAGGTGGATGGATAAGAAAATAAATGATATATTATATTTTCAAAATAATAATTATGTTTTTAATTTTTTATGTAGTTTTTATTCAAAAAAATTTCCATAAAAGTAAAGTGTTACTAGATAATGTATTACACATTTTGGTTGTGATAGTTGATCGTATATAAGCGCAAGGAATTTTTTTCTTTCTTATGGGAAGTGGAGTATGAAGAAAATAAAATTAATATATTCATAATAAGATATAAAAATATTGGGGATAATAGATTTCATATTTTATGATGGATTAAATATATTTATTTTACAAATAAAAAGAAATATAATTTTAAAGGGTCGTGTTTGATAATTACATCTTTGTTTAGAGAACTCCATCAATTTATTGGTCAAACCTTCTCATGGAACTCATAGTGGATAAAAATAACCACTAAAAATAATTTAAAAAATATTTAAATGTTATTAGTTAGGTATTAAAAGCAATAACAATATAAATCTTTGTGAATATGGGATTAAAATAGGTAAATTTTTTTATGTGAGGGGTGAGACATAAATGGAATTACAAACAATATTATTATAATATATATTTTTTGTTGTAAAAGTGGATCTAAATTGTCATATATTAAATTATGAAAATTTTATGGAAAAAATTAACCCAACAAATATGTCTTACGAATGTCTTTGGGTTTATCGTGAAGCTATATCCGTTTATTTTTATTTTGTTTATCCCATTTTACCCTAAATTGAGTAGATAAATATTGATTGTGGTTAGTAATAATTTTAAAAAAATGAACACAGAAATATTATGATATGTTATTTAATATAAATCAAGGTATGTAATCCATTTCAAATTATTATATATATATAAATAATAGAAAATCTTTTTACATAATTTCCCAAAAGAAAACGAACAACATTTTTTGAAAAATAATTATTTTAATCATAAATTTATTTGAAAAATAAAACAATTTAAAATATAAAATAATAGTGAATTAATTTTATTTTATTATATAAAATCGTAGTTATTTTTCTAAAAAACCTTATCTAAATTGTATGATGGAAATTCATGATTATATGAAATGACCTAAAAATATGAACAAAAACAATACATAGATTTATAAAAGATTAGAATGTATTTAAATATTTGAAATCATATTTTTATATGAAATAAATTACTTATATTATATATATTTTATTATTAAAAACTATTTTCTAATTGATAATATAATTTTTTTTGCATTATACCATCATAAATGTGACGCTTTTGAAAAATTTGTATTTTTCACTATTCACTTATTAATCGCCTATTATGAAAAAATGGAAAACTCATCCTGTCAAAATTACTTTATTTTAAACAAAAAAAATAAATTAAATTATAAATATTAAATTTTTAAATTTTGGTAAATTATGTTTTGATAAAATTATTGATTAATTTTATTTGCATTATGTTATTATTTCATTAAAAATTTACCTTAGATAATATAGTTGAATTCCATTCTTTCAAAAGTGATACTCACTTAGTACACTATCTTTATATTCTATATATTCCCCACATTTTCATCATAGGAATCGTCTATGGGAATGAATGATTATAATATTATATAATTTTTTCACATTGAATAACTATATTATTATGATCAAAATTTCATCCATTTTATTATTCAATTGAATGCCACTCATGAATATGAATTGTCAAATATTCACATTTATTAATTGAATACTAATTATATAAAAATTTAATTCCCACATGAAATAAAGTGTATTATGTAGATTATGTTTTACAGAAGAGAAACAAATGTGGAAACACTCACACAACATACAAACATAGAAATTAATATTAGAACTTAGTGAAATATCGTAGACTACCTATCTTATTACCATATGAAATATTCCATCAAATAATGACAAATAAATATATATTAAGTAAAATAAATCACTTAATTAAATGAAAATAGTCAAATAGGGAATATATTTTCATAACTAGTTTATGATTGTGTTTAGTAATGAGGAACTAAAAAAGATTTATAATTGAATGATAGATATAAATTTAGATACCTCTTATTTTAAACATAACTAAAATTAGCATACAAATTTGGTATAACTCAATAGAATTGACAAACATCCTATGTGATCAATATACAATACAATATTTTAGGTCATCATTATATTCCCTCCCCCCTTCATCTTGTGATAACATTTCATGGATTTATTTCATAGTTGTAAACAATTAATATTATTCTCTACCACACTATGCTTTATAGAGTAACACCTAGGCTATAGATTGGTCATTCGTTCTCCAATAAAATATCATGGATGGAGTATATATTTTTATCAATTTAAAAAATTAAATAAGTAATAATAATCTATCATGGTGTGAATCTACATTACAAGGAATTAAATATACACAAGCTATCAAATATTAAAATGAATTTTTTACTTTTTTAAAGTTGTTAAATTTTAGGTAGAATTATCATGGGAAACCATTCCCTATAGAATAATCATTTCACCTCAATAAATTTTTAGAAGGAATAGGTACTGTTTTCATGTTATATTTGAGGATGATTACAATTCATACCATTATCTACCAGAACATAAATCTCACACACCATTTTTTCTAGAGGTGTATTATCCAGAATAACCCTCACCATGCTACAAATATCTGTGCCACAACACAATCATTTTAAACCATTGAAGTACATAATCACAATATTAAATCCATTGCAAATTTTCCCTTACCCATCACGGAGTGAAAATCCCAATACGGTATTGTTATAGCCACCTATATCCAATAGCATTGATAATCCTTGAATAACTCATAAAAAAACTCAGAGGATCATCACAAACACTTGAATAATTAATAATTGGTTAAAATATATTTTTACAAAAAAATTAAATAGATCTATTTTTTTGTTTTCTGGGTTATTATGCTATTTGTTCCATCTCATTGAACATTATTATTTCATTTTATGGAATAAAATATTTTATTATAACAACACATATGTATTATATAAATATTTTATTAAATAATTCCTTGGTTAAGGATTTTATATATAATTGAGATCTATTTGTATTTAGTTGTATGTATTCTGGATTTATTTTTAGATACTTCATTCTATATTTCTTGAAATTCATAACGTTACAAGGTTTTTTTTGTTTTTTATATCAATGTAAATTTAAAATAAGTGATAATGGTTTCTTATCAAGAACCTATATATCTCCATAATTTTCGTGTATGTATTATTTCATATTTGTTATATTTTAATATTTAAATTAAATTCTACTACATAATATATTTTCAAATGTTATAAAACTATCATATGGTTATTATGTATAATCTATTAAATTGATTATTCTTGACCATATAAAATTATATAACACATTATTTAAAAAAATTCATCTTTAGGGGAATTATATAAATATTTTTTTTTGATTTTTTATAACAAATTTATCAATGAAATAATCTTGTTATATAATAAATTTCAATATAATCCATATTACTAATGCTGGGGATGAATTTATTAATTTTTTTTTCAATTTTCAATATTTTTTAATTTTCATGATATTTAAAATATAGTTCATTTTATAACATTAATACATATATTCCAAAATTAGTAATATAATGTAAAGAAATACCATAATAAATCAATGAATTTTCATTACTCTACACTTAAATGGTTGATATATAAATATAAGTATGTCTGACCTAGTGTAATGTCAAATGAATTTACTATAATTACCATAAATATCAATGGTTTTGAGAAAATTCAATTTTTCTAATTGATTATTTCATTCTTGAAATATTGGATTTCTAAAATTATAATAATTATTTTAATATGTAAATAACGATAAAACAAATAAATTTGTAATTTATATGCATTTATTAATTTTTGGTGTTTCTTAATAATTGTTTACTTTTTATATTTTTTAAGTTACATTAATTATTAATGAAAATTCCCAAAGAAATAGCTCCCATGGATAATTTCATCCCTATTTATAGTATCCCTCAGTCCACCATTATTTTTATTGATTTTATATACTAAAATAATTCATTAATATCATATAGAGCTTATAATCCTCTAACCACATTTGAATATGGTAAAAACTCTTTCATGTTTAACAAAAATCATAATATTGAATGATCATTTATAATTAAAATACATATCATATTTTTATGAAATTGTAGCCTTAATTTAGATTCAATTATAAATAAATCCATGAAAAACTTAATTCTCAAAATTTAAATGGTGTGTCTTGATACACCTTGAAATCTTAATAGCACGACATTTAAAAATACTCCTAATAGAATCTCTCTTGTTTATATATATTTCCATTCATTTAATTATATTCAATATGAAAAGGGTAATACCTACTGTAGTGTGAGTTTTTAACAATAAATGGTAATTCATAATGTTATCATTAAATATCTTTGGAAACCCCATAAAAATCGTTTACCACAAAATGTGTCATAAACTACAGTTTAAAACATTTTATGATACTCCCAAATCCAATTTTTATAAAATGAGATTATATATTAATATCCTTGACAATGCATCTATCATGTTTCATATACAATACTCAATTTTCATTGTATATTTTCTCCACTAAATAATAAAAATTAAAAACCTCCTTCTATAAAAAAAGTTCTGTTTAGAATTTATTTTACAAAACATATTTTCAAATGAATCGCCATGAAATTTCATTCATAATTAAATCATTAGTATGGTAATGGAATATTAAATCTAAATATTTTTAGTCCATCAGAACAAGTGATGTGTCCATGGATCATGAAGTAACACTATGAGGGGGTGTGTCAGGTGTGACTCTTTTTCTCTAAATTCTTTTATTTTCGTGATTCCCTTTTAAACCTCTATCACTTTATATGATTATTTGATCCTGAATGTAATATAGAATTTAAATGAATAAAATCACACGTTATTTTTAAATTTTTTTTACTAAGGAATATTTTCTTATTTCAACCAATCATTACCCTTGATTACAAATTCATTAATATATGTATATGGATACAACCATGAAAATTCCCATTCCCATCAACATTGAGTCCCACATTATTACACTATAGATTCCAATTATAGTTATCCAGTTATAATCAAAACTAGTGACCCCTAAGGCACATAATATGATCTTTATACATCATTTCATATTGTTACCAGCTGTTGAGTCAATAAGGTTTTCCTTATGACTTTTCCATTCCTTATTGTTTTGAAAATCACAAACACCTTATCTTTAAGAAAACCGCTTTTATAATGAAAATCTCTTTTATAAGGAAAATTTATTTTATAAGGAAAATTGATTTTATAAGGAAAATTGCTTTTATAAGGAAAATTGCTTTTATAAGGAAAATTGATTTTATAAGGAAAATCGTTTTTATAAGGAAAATCGCTTTCGTAAGAAAAAATATTCTTATCATATTTTCATTCATATTTTTCCTAAGTATAAAATTTTGATTCATTTCTGTTTTCTCAGATTTGTTTGAAACTTTGATATAAAGTATTCTGTTTTAGGATCTGAATTCTGGATAAGAACTGTAAGGAGGTTTCACTCCGAATTCCAGATGAGAACTGTAATAAAGTATCATTCCGAATTCCGGATACGAACTCTGACTAAGTTCTATTCCAGATTCAGGATACGAATCCTTATGAAGTTCGACATTGAATTCTCATTACGAATTCTGATGATGAATTCTCATTCCGAATTTTGGATATGAATTCTCATTACGAATTCTTAAGATGAAAGCTCATTACGAATTCTGATGATGAATTCCCATTACGAATTCTGATCAGGAATCCCCACTACGAATTCTGATGACGAATTCTCATTCCAAATTCGCATTCCGAATTCATCTATTAAACAGAATCTGATCATCTTTGTTTTATACACTCTGAATTTATTCAAACTCCGAATTTTCACTCTGAACATTCATTTTTCTTATGCCTTTATATTTTTTCTACTCTTTATTATTTTCTTTACACTCCGAACATTAACTCGGAACCTTCACTCCAAATCTTTTTAGTTATGATTTAAAACGGTGTCGTATATTCTGTTACACTTGTTTTTTTATAAAACGATGTCGTGTATTCTGTTATGAACTAACCGTTGGTTTTGTTACACGTGTACAGGTCCCTCCGATTTTTAAGGAAAATATGACCGTTGGAAAGGAGGCTGACCTTACCTATAAATAGGAGCTCATTTGAAAGAGCTCAGTGCTGCTGCTGGTGTGCTGAAAACCTGACTGATCTTCGACTCATGTGATTACATGCTTGAAGTGATTTCTAGAGAGAGAGGCTCTAATTACCTCTCAAAGCTTCATGCGACTTCGAATGTTGGTGATTACATTCGAGGTCTTCCGGGGATAGGAAGATAGAGGTGTCGACTACCTTGAAGGTCGAGGGCTTCTTTGCTAAGGAAGACAGAGGATGCCAACAACCTTGAAGTTGAGGGCTTGCAGGGATAGCAAGACAGAGACACTCCGATCTTCGTATCGAGGCCTTATCCTGGTGTGGGTAAGACATACATTCTTGAAAGTATAAATCAAGGGACCTTTATACAAGGTTGTTGGATACCCTTCTCTTTGGGTTAAAAGACTTATATCTTGTTACTTGTAGTTTTACTACTTGTTTATTTCCGCTGCATTTTGTATTATAAGGAAAGTATAACTTTCTTATACTTCCTTACTTGTACTCTATTTCATTTAGATTATATATGATTTAAAGTAGAATTTCATATTATAATCTTTTGTTAAGTTTCAATTTTCGGAACCATATTTCCGGAACCCACGTTCGGAATCTCTTTCCATGTTTTCATTTGGTATTAGAGGTGTTGTGAATTTTCTTTAGTTTAATTTTGTTAAACTTAGCCCTTTCCTTTGCTTAAGGAAAACATAGTTATTCATAACTAACATTAAAGGTTCCAAAGGAATTTTTAAAGTTTACAATTCACCCACCCCCCACCCTCTTGTAAATTGAGCATCTACATCATTATTTTGATCCTACACCAGCATCCCACCATCCTCCTCCAGAGTCCCACTACATACTTACACTACATCATACTCATATAAAAGACATCACAATATTGAGTCCCATGAGATCCAATCCACAAATAAAATTATCTTATTAAATTATTCCATGAGGATGTTGGATCAAATTGTCCCATGTACATGTCAAGATTATTTTCACTAGTGCATTTATTACTCAGTAAATTCTTATCACTATATCAAATATGCTTCCACAATTGAAAAAAACTCGAGAAATTCCTTCTTCTACTGAATACGTGGCCTTACTAAACAAAAAAATCTCATGTATAGAAAAAATCATACTGGAAGGTATAATTGTTTTCCTTGAATCAATCTCAAACACTACACGATGAATGCAAAGTTACTATTTTACATTCACGTCATCAAGAATCACGCATGTATTTAGTATAATGAATATCCTTCTCACATAATTAATGTATACTTATTTATTTTTTTCAACACTTCATGATTAAATGTATTCTTCCAAATAATATACACTCTATCATTTTTATTACTTATAAACATTAATTATTTTCACAATCATTACAAAATTGTGCACTCACCTTCATGTAAAACTCATGGATGAAAACACGATTTGGAGTACGGTATTAAATCCTGCACGTATGTTACTTCACAGAAAGTATGTACTCACCCATTATTCTTTCCTGAAGAAACCTAAATTAGTGTAGGATTTTTAGGAACACAAGTCAAATATTCAATCTGTTTACTCCCAATAGTATATGTGTTCAAGATCTTCTCCACTCAATGTAAGTTAACATTATTCATGGATCCTAAAATATGTTCATGAAAACAAGTAGAAAACATATTATCAATCATTTCCCCTTTCACACAAGGTATTTTTCACATAACATTGTGAAAATATGAACACTGTATGTAGATACTCAAATACATCATGAAAAATTGGTAGTGTGGAAACCTCTATGAAATAGATAACATTAATGGGTATTTAATTCTCTCTCAGAAACATATCTCAAATGTGAGATAAAATATATATTTCAAATAATATAAGAATACTCTATTTATAGGCATCTATCATTATCATAGATTCCACTATAACATTTGAGAATTAAAGATGAAATGATATTGGGTCAAACATCTGTTGACTTAACTAGCTATTTGGGGGAACATGAGATCAATCGATGCTCTCAAGGGAAGATGAAACAATTGGGATCAAAAATCGTTTATTCGATGGCTAGAAAAAATACCAAAAGGATTAAATTGATCAATATCAATCTTCATTTTAAATGGGATCTCAGTTAAAAAGATATGATGGCTAGGTTGAAAAGATGATCGATATAATGATCATGGTTAATTAGAGGCTATACCATAAAGAAATACCTAAGGATCTTCCAATGCCTTATAATAAAAGCAGCAACACATTTGGAAGGGAAATCAGTTACGAGTCCACCCAGCTCTGACCTGCACTACATCATACCAGCACATTTCTGCCACCATGCTTCCCTGAATGGATGATCCTCACTTCTATATCACATCACATGTTTGTTCCCATGTGTGCTTCCTTAACTATGACAAACCCACAATTGTTGGAGGGCTGGGGTTGTGCTCAGTATCCCTCTAATTGGTGCGTGACTCTACCATAGCTAGCTAGATAGAATCAATTATCCATATTTATTTATTAAAGGGACATTTATAGTGTATGACGATATCTATTCAAATTAAATACGAATAACATAGTAATAAAAGAAAACAACCATAGAAAATTCCACATGAAAATTAATTCATTTTTTATTAATATTTTATTCTTACTATACAAATTAATGGTGTAAACATTGTGCATTCAAATTGAACACGTCATTGGATCTCAGTACCAACTATGCAATCATCGTACATAACACACTCATTTACTTTAAACTTCTTAACTAATTGAAAGAAAAATCCAACTTCACCAACTCACACTCCAACTCTAAAATCCCCATTAGATTGGTGGTCAATACCCACTTCTATTTTAATATTCATTGACATCTTATCCCCTTAATAGAAATAAATACCAATTTATATGAATCAGAAGGAATTATCATTTCTAAAAACATATATTCAAAAAATCTCTTCTTATCTATGGAAACATCATCAATAGTTTACACATGAGAAGGATGGAATCACTACTAACTTTGAAAAGAGCTGATAATAATCATCTCTATTTCTACATAAGAAATTCTCTATATAGAAAAAATGGGAGATCAAATTTATCATCTATATTTTCAATAAACATTCAGCATGTGATACCAATCACTAAATCTTATTTTTTGGAATTTCTCAAAATATTTTCAACTAATACCCTACATGTATATCACTAAATAGATTAGAAAAAATTATCATTTAGAATCATCATGTTCAATCCTAAACAAAACTTCTGATACTCATAAGAAATCAATTGAGATAAAAATATCTGATGGATGATCTTATGTGATCTCCCTTAATGGATTCACTTGAAACATCTTCATCATGATTGAAATTAATCAAAAATAAATTCTATGTTTATTTTGAGATAATTTTAGATGTTACAAAGAAAATAATGATCCAAATTGTCTTCCATGGCGGATAATTATTATATTTTCAGGTATCTACCCAAATAAATGATTCACCTTCAATTCCCTTCAGGATAAACAAACATAGAATATATGAGAATAATTTTTTTCGTCAATACTCTTGGGTCAGATCAACAGGGTTAAGAGTTGCTTTTCAACCGAGAAAAAAATCATCGATGAAAAAGGCTACCCAATATTTGATAAAATATAAATTTCATATGTCTCATATATTTTTTAACTTTCTTTCTACATACTACTAGTTTATCCATATGATCATACACTTTTTAAGAACATGTTCATCCATTACTCTGTTAGTAGAAATATGTATCCCATTAAATAATGTTATAGAAGATTTCCCATTGTTACTCAATAATGATTTTTGACCAGATAATAATTTCAAAAAAAATTATTTGAATTTCCTAGCATGTTGCATATGTCACACACAACAGTAGAGTTTAAAAATTTACCACTTTTTAGAAACTTTTCAGATTCTTCACTAATAATGTTATTCACTAAATCAATCTTGTTATTTCACATCGGGGTTGATTCTATCATTGATTTCATCTTTCTTTCCATAGTATGAATGTTCATGGCATGTTAAAAATTGTCCATGATGTGAACTTTCTTACGAAAATGGAAACATGTTTTCTTTGGTGAGACAGTGTTCTTATATTTCATTATAATATTATTTGGAGTTCTTTGTTTAACAATATTCTTCTTCTATTCACAACCCAATGATGACATATCATTTCCATCTCATAACCACTTCACTACCAATTTCGTTTTTTTAGTCTCATAAACTAATGATTTTTGAATGATTGGTTCAAACCTTGAGTCATCATAAAAGTGACAACTTTTTTTCATTAATCAACGAAATGTTCAGTGTAATCATATTTTTTTCTTTATAAATAGACTCTATTTATTTTAATTCTTCTTTTGTATTGTTGTTTTCATATTTTGTTTTACTTTTTCCCCCTAAATGGAGGTTTTCTTAAATTTTCATACAATTACATATTATATTAACAATTATTTTCATGATGACCAAACATCCAACACCACCAAAAGTAGCAAAAAATCAATATTTTTTCTTTTATAACACATTCAAACTGTTGTTAAATTTTTTTTAATAGTTATAACTTTTTTTATTTTATACTTTTGTTATATAACAATCATTTTTACATTTCATCAAATCCATCATTGAAGAAGTTGTGGATTTCTAAATATTTTTCTTCATCCAAGTTTTTCTATATTGAAATGTTTAATCTTCACTTGTCATCAAGACAACATTAGTACACAAAGATTTATCCAGAAAAGGGTTACCTTCTGTAATGAACCAATAGATTATTTTCCTTTAGATAACCTCATTCCATTATTTTTACTAGTGTGATTATTTTTAGAAATATGATTATTATTAAAGTAATCATTGAAAAGACAATTATTACCTGTAACATGGGAAGTCTCACAAAGTATCTCTTAAATACTTCATTGTTTTCATTCTAGTTCAAGACACATAAGGTTAACAACAAACTTCTCATCATCAACATATTTCATGCCTTCTTCCAACTGAATCATGAGCATCTGAATATCTTATTCATGCATTTGATTTTTCTTTAGAAAACAATTGTCATGCTCCTTTATTATTTCTTCTTTATTAGTTTGATAAGAATATGTTACATTCATAGAAACATTATAAATAATTTCAAATACATTAAAAACATCCCTAAAAACAATTTAAAATTTTCATTCTCACAAACATTGATTTTTAATTCTTCAACAACGTCAGAATATCATTCTTTGAAAAGATATTATTTCTATTTTATTTCACAGGACTCATAATAGTGTTAGAAATACCACCATTTTTTATTAATTTCTCTTCCATATCATATAAAAATTAATCAAGCTATAATTATTCATCCCCTAATTCCATGATAACATAGGATATACATATAAACACTTCTTTGGGATGTTTATTCCCTTGCTTTCTGATTTTAAAATTTTACAATTCATCATCACAATATTTAATTGATTTTACTAGAAATTTATAAAATAAGTTTCTTTATATACTAGTTAAATTTCATTCATCTTATTATTGTTCTTCAGCTTATGTGACACCGTTTTATATTTTATTTCTATGATAGCACTGAAACATAATCTTTTATAAAATCAACTGTAGAGATAAGATTTTCAATCGAAAGATTTTATGAAATTTCATCAAACTAAATTTAAAATATATAAAATATTGTTTTAAATTACTATACAAGTAGAGTAGATACAACCGGAGGTTTTTACATCAATTGAAATGTCTAATGATCATGCAGACACACTAAGGGGTGAATTATGTGTGACATGTTTTTACTATATTATTTTCACTTCATAAACCCCTTCTAAACCTCGATCACCTATTAGGATGGGTGGATCTGGTATGAAATGTGTAATATAAATGAACACAACAAATGATATTTTTACAAAGAGTTGTACAAATACCTATGTAATTTTTGCAATGAATAAATTCCCAAGGTTGCATATTCATCACTATATGTAGATGTTTACAACCAAGAAAAGTCCCAATCCTACCAGCACTGATTCGCATAGTGTTCCACACTAGAATCCAAATAGTGTTATCTGGTTCCAACCTACAATAGTGACTCTTATGTCCCATAAGAGGATCATTATACTATATCCCAAAATGTTACTAGAATCCCACTGGCCTTCCCCATAGTCCCACTACAGACTTCCACTACATAAGAGTCCTACTGTAGGCTTCACAATCATGAGACCCACTATATTTTATCTAGTAATATGATGATCATGTGATCATGTTTCATAATAATTATGGATCAAAATAAACTGTGTACAAATCAATATCCTTTTAATTATTTCAGTTCATTATAAATAAATTTGGATCACAATATCATATATGTTGCCTTCGTTCAACACAACTCATGCAATTCCTTCCTATAATAGAGAAACAACCTCACTAATCATTGAAATCTCAGACATAGAAAAAATATGAAACACCGTTACAAATAAAATCCCAAATTTAGTCTCAAACACTGCTAACTAAATACTCAATTACTATTTCACATGAACTTCTTCAAACATCATGCATGTATTTATTATACTCCATATCCTTCTCACACAATGCATGAATACTACTTTATTATTTTTTTACAACACAACCTGATTAAATGTATTTTTACAAATCATATACATGGAATAGTTTTCTTACTTATGCACTTTGATTTTCGGGAAACACATTACTCAATTCTGCACTAACCAACATGCACAACTCATGCCTAAAAACCCAAATGGGTGTAGGGTATTAAACCATGAAATTATGATGCTTCATTTGATTTATATACACATTCTTTCTTCTTGCATTAGAAAAACCAGATCAGTTTTTGATGTTAATGAACTCAATTCTGCTATTCAATTTGTTTACTCCTATTAGTGTAATTGCACGAGATCATCTCTATGGAGTGTAAGTAAATACTATTCATGGATCCTCAAATATGATCACGCAGACAAGCAGAAAAAAATTTCTCTATCATTTATTCAAATGTTCTAGGACTTCATTACAAAATATATTTATAATATAAAACCTCTATGTGGCTCCTAAAATTCATCACACAACATGGTTAGTGTGGCTACCTATGTGAATTAGATAAGATTGGTGGTACTTAGTTTTCTCTCAAAAATATCTCTTAGGTGGGAGATAAAACATATATTAAAAATGTTCTAGGTATCCACTATTTATAAGCATCAAAGATCTTCATAAAAGATCCTAGAACCTTTTAGAATCACAGATGAATTACTTTTGGTTCAAAAATTTTTGGTCTTACCTGGATATTCCAGTGAACAGAAGCTTGAGAAAAACATGATGATGAAGCTGAGCTCCTAATTCAATGATTGGATGACTAGAAAATATAAAAAAAGTTCCTATAATTTAACCTCATTCTAAATTTAAAATAGGTGCTTGGTTAAGAAGCTCTAATGGAAAGGATGTAAGAATGATCGGTCAAACCTTCCTTGTCGATTAGAGGCTATCCCACATTGAAATGTCAAAGGATTCACCACTCCCTTATAATACAAGTCATTAAAATCATGGGTAAAAATTAATATATTATTCATCCCTTATTCTTCTAGAAAAAACCTATGTTAGTCCTTCTTCACCATTGTACCCCCCCATGGTTTCTACTTTATAATCTACCAGATCATGTAGGTGTGTGCACTTTCTCACTTGACTATAGAGGACCCATATTGGCAGGCTGGCTCGGATTGAGCTTAGCCACCCACTTAGTGATGCATGCCACTACCTTAGCTTGTTGGCTGGAAATTGGTATCCATATTTTATGTAAAATTGGCAATTCCATGTTTTTATCAAAATTCATACAAATCATATATGAAGAAAATAATAATAAAACACAATATGAAAATTATCTTCTTCAAGAAAATTAATCTATTTTAATTGACCTCTTAATCTTACTGTAAAAATTAAAGTAGTAAAAATTGTGCATTACTATTTCTCTAGTCTTTGGAAATTATGACCTGCTCTAAAATCATCATACATGAAATATTAATTGTCTTTTCAACATCATAACTAATTTAAAACTCATCCTACCTCACCAAATCACTTGACCAATTCAGCATGAACCTTTCACTGCGAGATTATGAAGTACTATATTCCATGATAATAATCATGATGAAAACTAAATTGGATATTTTCATTTAAACTATTTTATTTTCTTCCAAACATTACAAAACACCTAAAATCATTCATTAATAATAGGTTGAATTAATTATTTACCTTTTTTAAAAAAAATCTACCAGAGTATCAAAATTCATTTTCTTGTCAAGAATATTAATATAAAAAATGATAATGGCACCAATAATATCAATTTTAATGATTAAATTAAATATCACATTTTATAATAATATTTGAATACTATATTTGCTTTTTCTCTTCACATATTATTAGTTTTTAATATATAAACATGTTTAATATCAATTACAAAAAATATAATATTTTTTTTCACATTCCCTTATGGGTGAAATACATATTTTATTCAATACATCGGATCGATCATAATTCCACAGATCATTTGTGCAATCCATATATATAAATTTTTTTAAAACATATATATATATTTATTATACATTTTGGGGATTTTTTAATATTACATAATACATATCTCTTTCTAGATAAATTAATTGAAATATTTTAATATTATTAGTGAGAAAAACCAAGAAAAATATATATTATAACATAACATATATATATATATATATAATAACATCAATAAATACACCCCTACATAGGACCACAAGTTGTATGAACTCGTAAATAATATACCAGGTTCTTGTCCTAGAAACTAGATACTATTAGCATGACCTATACATTGAAGATCATATCTATATCTCCAAGGAAAAACACATGAAGAATAATTTATATTGAGAAGTATGTTTTCCCCTTTACCGTATCATGTTAAAAAACAACAACATATCAACTATGATTCATATGAAGGGGTTGTGTATAAAAATATTTATTGTTCAATGATAATTATTAAAGATGATACATATAATAATGGTCATATCACAATTTCAATATAATATATTTGAAACATTATACACATTCACAATGTCAATATATACAACCTAAACATCTAATAGTAATAATCAACCAATTTAAACCATTATTTTCACAATTGAACCCAAACCATAACACATATATCCTTCCCTTATATCCTCTCACCCTTTAGATGAATTATCCTCTACCCTAAGAGAGCTATTATATGATCCTAATACATCACATGAATATTTTATCTATTAATAGACCGCCACTAAAGAGGGATAACTCATCCCCCCTGAAACAGTTGTTCACTTGGAAGTAGAATCCATCTTTCTCAATTTTAGAAATTCCATTCCTGATTAAAACAATATTTCCCCTTTCATATGCACCATGAACCCATACTAACTCCAAAAAATGAAAATCCACCTTCATTGTGACATTTTATATTCAATAAAAAATTTCTAAGGTACATTTCCCGAAGCTAAATTTTTAAACCAAACACTCATAATAGAATCACAACAATACCTTGTTTTCCACATACCAAAAAAAACTGTTAATGGTGTAATGTAATCCATTAAATGATTCATAAGATACATTTTATGTGTTACCCACAAGTGTTCCACAAAATAAACATTGACAAAGAGAATTCATACTAAATATGAAACAAGAATTAGAAAAAAACATTACAACTGAGAAAAAACAATAACACTTATAATTCATAAAATATAAAGTGTTGTTTAGTTACTCCTATAGAATTTAAGGTCTATAATATGAATACATGAAAATACACACATATTATTGAGCTATTATAACATTATTGTGATAGGTAAAAATATCCCATGAACACATTATCTAACCAATAGATCTATTTATGAATCCTTTAGAATATGATTTACCCAAAGAAAAATTATAATAGGAAATTATAGACTGATATATAAAAACCATATCATTTTTTTATTAAAACAATAATAATATATTATATTAAATATTGTTTTAGAATGAATATTTTCTCCAAAATCCCAATAAAACATTATAAAACCAAATTTGACAAATTAATACTCAAAAATAATTAAAAAAATATGAATACAACAATTTATTTTTTTTGGGTTTATATAATTCTTAAAATTGAGAGATTCTTCAAAAACCTTATAGGTGTTGGTTGTCCCTTTATAATCCTCAAGCTATTTCCCCAAATAAATCACAAATTCTACCATGTATCTTTATTTTGAAGGTCAAAAATCCATAAATAACTCATAATGATAAGGAACTACATCTTAAGATATATTAATTCCTGTATTGTATGTGAATAGACATGTTAATTTTCTGAATAGTTTTTTGAAAAAGATTTCATAAATAAGATATTTTTCTCTAACCTCGATTGAAAAAGGATACAAAGATTGTCAAAAGAAATGACTCATATAATTATTAATATATAATTTAATAGTGGTTATACATGTATTAAATCATCAATATAACCAAATTTCATTACAAAAAACCCCAAAATCCAAACACACAGTCTCTGATATAGTGTTTAGAAAGTAATTTATATTAGAACCTATTTTAGAGGGAAATTTTTCTTGTCGAGTGTCAATTTAATCTACATGGAACGTTTCAATGATTCTATGTTAAATGTCCCAACCATTTTAGAGGCACACCCTGGTTTATATTTTATTAAAACATCAATTTTTATGGTTAATGGAATGGTTCTTTAGTGCAAGGGATATTCGGAGGGTTTCCTAGGAATTTGGGATGTGAAAGAGGGAGAAAATGGCCATCTTGTTTATATTTCAGTGTTGATGTATGGTTAGTAATAACAATTCACCATGACCATGTGGGCCTAATAAGACATGTAAATAGTTTGTAAATCATGAAAGGGGGAGCCTACGACCATGTAGAATTGGATTGATCCATCCTTCATGGCTTCCACACTCTTTTCCCCAACCATGATTTATTTTGGTATCATGTGTTCGGTAAAGTGATTTGAGCTTTATATTGAGGTGCATGACCATTCATTGACCTCGCTGGGTTTTTTGATGATGCGATACATAACCTAGGGATAACCATGGGTCACTCTGAACCCTTTAAAATAATAAAATAAGTTATTAAACATCAGGATAGTTTAATGATGAATGAGGGTGGGAATTAGTTGTTTATTTTTTCTTAACCTATGGTTTAAAGATGTCATTTAATTTTTTTATACTATAATGTGTTAAATTCAATTCAAAATATTTAAATTTTTTAAATATTATGTTTTGTATTATGATCTAGGAATGTTTTTCAATGATTCAGTATGACATTTTGAAAATGGGTAATGCTTTCAAAGGATGTGATGACATCAAGGAATTCAGAGAAGGTATTTTCTTATTATATTTCAATTTATGATTTGAAATGGGGGAGTGGTTCCCGTTTTTGTAAAAAAACGTGAAATGCCTATTTTTAAAGGATTGAAATATAAATTAATTACTTGGGGGTATATTTTAGTTTTTAAAAAAGGAACACATGTTTTTTATATATTTTCTTCAAGATTATTATAAATGAGTATTTTTATTTGTTTCTATGATTTGGTTTGAAATACCAATTGGGACATTATTAATTGAAATGATACATTTAAAAATGTGATAGGTGGTTTAATAAGTATTTCTATGGGGTATGTTGTGTGGGTGGGGTATTAGAATGAGACTCTACTACCTAATGTGAGGAAAGAACAATGTTCTATGTCCCACTGAAGTATTTAATGACTTAGGAGGTCGGACTAAGGCTTTATTATCATAACATAGGGAATGGGGCTCATCAAATTAAAGAAAATATAGACTAATGATCTAGCCCTATAGTTGTTTTCCTAGTTTACTATGTTGAAATGATGATCTATTATTATGAATTGGGCATGGCCTTTTATGTCACACTAAGGATCTATACTCACAAACATATGGAAATGGATTTATAATCAGACAGTTGAAATGGTGTATGCTGACAAATTGTATAGTTAGTTAACCCCCCTTCTTGATTAAAAATGTGTGTAAATTTTTTTTAAGCTTTGTATTAGGATCTTGTGATTACTGATGTTACATATATTTTTTGATCAATAGTATTGAACCTAAAAAGATTAATAGATAATTGATAACAATTTTTATGTGATTAATTATTTATATTGTTTCCTCATTTTTTATTTATTTACACTTGATGATTTTTATACACAATTTTATTGATTTGTTATTGACTTAGACTTATTTTTTTCTAGCATACTATATTTTAATCACACCCAACTCAGGCCTCCCTAACAGATGGGTACCTTAGTAGAAGCTATAATATTTTGGGAGGACGACCAGGATAGAGACATTATAGTTTGTTTGTGCATGGTATGATGAGATATGTAATGGGGTGTTAGTACTGAGTGGGACTCAAAATATTGTCTGGTTTTTTAATATTTTTGTAATTTTGATCCTAATTAAATGATATTTGGACATGTAGTTCACCCATCGAACTGATATAGCATTATTGACTTAGTTATTTATTAGATATTTCTGTTATCTATCACTTTACCACTCATATTGTTTTTCATATATATTGATATTACATATTATGGTGTTTTAAACTAATTAATGGGGTATAATATTCTCATTCTACCTCTATAGACCATCGCTTATTGTCAGTATCCTTTGGCATACTAGGTGGTATGCATGAGGTCTTGTACGATTCTAGTGGGGGACACTTATAACAATGGATCCAGGGGCAAGGAATTAAAAGGATATATCATATGTTATTTATATTGTATTATTATTTAATTATGATACACATGGGGCTACAATCATTTCATTTCATTGTAATGTGATAATTCAAGGGATGCTGCATCCCCATGTATGATGGAAAATCCAGGATCTTATGGATGTGAATTGATGTTCTATTTTCCGATGTCATGAATTTTTAATACTTCCAAATTGAGTGGTGCACATGGATGCAATGTTAACTATTTTTTAGGTTTTATCTATTTTCCCTATATGGAAATAGTAGTTTGGGTTGGTTCATATATCATTTTAAGAAGATATGTTTGATAAGTCATCAATAAGTTGCATGTGATTTATTTTTCCTTGGTATTTATATGATATTAATGTACTTGTATGTCTATGGTTTATTGTTGTCAAATAGAATTTTTAAATATTTCTAATGAAAATATTTAGTAATATTAATCAGGATAAATTTACGAATTTTCATTTTTAATATTTCTATTAATAAAATGTTTTTTTGAATGTTTAAATCCCCGGGATTGAAAATGGAATGTTTTGAAATGTGATATCATTAGTTTATGATTTTTTGGATTAACTAATAATGTAAATTAAAATGATGGAACCTATAGGGACATAGAAAATGGGTATCCCTATTGTTGTTTTTTACCTCATGTATGGGTAGATTGGGTTGTTAGATTTCCCTAGTTTGAGACCACGGTATTTGGTCATGAGGATATTTTCGGTTTTGATGCAAGGTAAAAAGGATGTTCATATTTTTCCCTCAGTAGGGCTATGTAATTTTTCTATTGAGATGTTGTCTATTGATGTCATTGTTTTATCCCTTATGGGATCTGATCGTATGGGTTTTATGTTTTCCCGTGATGATGGAAGCAATGTTATGGGGAAATTTGTGGGTTATTATTTTGAGTATTTTTTAGACCATAGAGTTGGTGTTTTCCTCTTATTGATGAGGTGTGACTATGGGTATCCATTGTATGAAATATAGTGTGAATTTATTCTTGGGTATGTCAGATACAATGTGTTTTGGATTGGGTGTTGCAGTGCCTCTCATGAGTACAAAGATGTTTGGTGATTGATTTGTTTTTATTAAGGAGAGAGAAAATGGCTATTATTATGTGAATATATTTTAGTGAGTTGGTATAATTGGAATTTTTAGGTGACTGGTATGTGGCCACCACAAGGTTTGTCATGTTTTGTGTGTTCATAGGACATGTATAGGTTTTAGAATTTAGATGTGAAATATTGAGCGTGATTCTTAGTGAATTTTTTTCTTCTAGGGCTATGTGGTAAATTAATGGTGGTGGGGATGTGACATAAGTTGTGGATTTTATTTCAAAGTCATCATAAATTGAGGGAATCCTCAATGGATGTTAAACAAGAATTGTAGTTTTTTTATGATGTGAATAATATGTAGATCGTTATGTGGTGGAATTTCAATATGGTTGGATCCATTTAATTATGTAAATGTGCATGACTATGCCTCAACTTATTTCCTATAGAGGTATGTAAGTAAATGTGGTTCGTTTCGTAGATTAGAATCATTAGGGTATCTATCCAAATGGTTTTGATCAAATTTAATGAAGAAACCTGGTTTATTTTGAGAAAATCAGATAATGGGGACCCAATTTTGGGTGTACTATTTTGATATAACAGTGACACCTGAGGTGAGGGGTGGACATGTCATTTTTCTTAAATGTATGAATGTCTTGGTTGTCAGATGATCACATTGAAAATGACTCATGTTCAATGAGTCTCACAATCTAAGAGGAATGGTTATTCATATAAGTAGATGTTTGGGCCTAGATCTTGTGATGTACAACTCATTGGATCTAGAGTTTTATTCAGTGAGTGATTTCATTATGGTGCATGACCTAGTGAGTCTTCATGAGGTCTATATTATGGGACACATGATGGAGGGACATGAAGAAATTTGGGATGAATGAAAAGTATCTCATGATGTGTTAATGTCCATGTTCAATGTGATTAAATTGTGATGTGCCGGTAATGCATGAGATAAATGGGTTTTGGGTTTGTGTAGTTGAACTTTTTTTCTTGTGTATCATCATGATAACTCTGGATGAACATTAGTGTTGTGATGAAAGGGGTAACAAATGGAATGTTGGGACATAGTTTCTTTGTTGAGGATCATGAAGTGGTGTTGAGTTTTGGTTACAAATCACATTTTAGATGTGATTGTAGAGTATTGATGAGACTCTAGAATGAAAAAAATCCTTAGAAATATAACACGTCAACATCTCCATATGGTGGGATGTATAATTAATAAAGGATATTTTTTTGTGATTCTCATCTATGACTTCTTAGAATAATCATTCCTAGTGAGGAGAAAGACAAATATCTTAACAACATCTAAAATACTCAAAGAGAGGATTTTTATATATACCTAGATGGGAAAAAGTGTTCTTTTGTATATGGGGACTTTCTATGTTTTCACACCCAGAGAAGTATCTGTGGAACACGATTGTGGGAATTACACCATCAACAATTTATTTTCAAGGTACTCGTGAAGGACTAGATGTCAACGAATTTTATGAGTTTCATTCTCAGATGTCTATAACATGTAATGGTTGATGATGTTTGTTGATATATGAGATTTTAGATGTCCACATTAATGTTTTTGGATCTCAATTATGATTCAAATTTGGACCACGAAAATTAGGATGGCATGTGAAAAATGTGATTACGACACTCCTATAGCAGGGAGCGGTACAAACATCAAAGATGTTAGGAACCGACGAAGTAGTGGCCATGGTGTCCAAGTCATTCCAATGTATAATCTAAGAGGTGCATGCGTTATTTATTTGGTGAATTTATTGTGTACCTTGTATGTGGAGGTTGCTTGAGATAGGTTTTTTCTTTGTGCCCAAGGTTGTCAAAAAATAATGGTGAGATGCTAATATTTATGTTGTTGATGGGTGTGAGAAGGCTAGAAAACAATTCATGGTAATGGAGGATAATGATATGTACTCCTTGAAAGTTAGTTATGGACTCAGAATGGTGTTATATGGTGACATTATAATTCCATTATTTTTGAAGGAATCGTGGTCATTTGATGTACTGACATGGCATCAATGAAGCCAGAAATTTTCAGCATGAGTCAGACACAAATAGATCAACTCAGTTAAAAAAATAATGAATGCTGTGAGTTATAAAACAATATATATTATTATTTCAAATTATAATTTTGTTTTGAATGTGAAAATGGGTTTTTAAGAATAAATAATCACTATTTATAGTGATATTATTGATAATGGGTGATGTAGAGAATGATGTTGGCCTGTATATTATGGGATTACTTGATAGTGGAGTTTTATTAGAAGTTTGGGAATGACAATGGTACGTGTTTTGGGTGATTTTGGTATGTAATAAGTGATATTGTACCTTTGTAAGTTAAAAAGTGAAGTATGTAGATATAATAACATGGGTGTTTTGTGATAAGCCAGTGGGGGAAGGTCCATCAAAATTTTAAAAAAGGAATGGTTGTGGTATGTTTAAGGCCACCTATGATTTTATGTTTTTAATGGAACATGATAGCATGAATGGATAGAGAACTTGATAGAGGCTATGTTGATCATAGTTATCAATTTGAAAGTGTATGCATGATCATTCAAGATGGTTATAACTTCATGGATGGAATCCAATTAATTGTGGTATTCGTGTAGATATTTGGGGGTGGTGAGTTAGTAAAATTTTCAGGTTTGTTTTAGAAGTTATAGTTGAGATTCTAGTTTTATATTTAGATTGTGGAAGTTCCCAAAACTAGAAGATGGTGTTGGAGATCTAAATCATATAGTGGGGAGCACCGTAGCGGGAAATTGGTTAGTTGATGACATTACCCGTGTTTCAAGATGGATGGAATTGGGTAAGTTTCGTTTTGGTATTTTAGTTTTTGTGATGGGAGTTGTCTCATGTTTTGACTGGTTGATTTCCTAATGATGAAGGTTATTCTTGGGTTGTTCATTCAATGTTTAGATTTGGAACCTGGCCATGGGCTTTGAGCTATGGATCGATGTTGGTTTTGGAAGGGTGGTTGGAAAATTCTATTTTCCTTTGATTGAGGCTAGGTTTGGGTAATCTATTGGTTTGAATTGTAGGATATACATTTAACCGGTATATTGGGATGTTTGGGGGTGGTGGGGAGATTTAAATTAGAGGTGCTCCAATTAGCTATCCCATGGAGGTTAGGTGCTTCATATATACCAATGTTTATAGTAGTTCACTGATTTGCCTCAAACATTCTCTTGTGATAATGTGAGAAATGTTGAGTTTGTGATTGTTTCATCCTATTGGGATTACTATGTCCATGTTGTGCATCACAACCAAGAATCTTTCTATAGGGAAATAATATTTCATTATTCTAAGTGGGGTGATGGTTTGGCTGTGTTTGGGAGGAAATTGATAGGAGGTCCCCATATTCCAACAATTATCTTGGATGCTTGGTAGAGATTTGGAGTGCATCTTGAAGAGAATCCATTATAAGGTTGGGAGGATGTATGATTAAAAACATGCATAGAGGTATGTGTTCAATTAAGTTATTTCTAAACTCTATTTTTTTGTTAATGAATTTTTTCATGGGTGTATGAGATGTTTTTTGGGTATCCTCATAGTTTTGGATGAAAAACGGGGAAAAATTCACATCCAATTCATTTTTTCATAGTCGGCACATGGTTTGTAGTAACAATTGTCCATATTCATGTAGGTCATTAATGATGGGTGCATGGTTTGGAATCCATTAAGGGAGGAGCATGAAGCCATAAAGGCTTGGATGGGGCCGTACTGCATAGCTTCGACATGGTTTTCAAACTATGTGGACTCCTTGTATATTGTGCAACTCATGAAAAATATTGGATAGAGGGTGGGTAAAGGCTAGCACACAATTTAGAAATTTGTGTCTCTAAAAATTTTTCCCGGTTAATGAAGCGGTAATTTCAATATTTAACCCCCTCAGGATTTCTTAAAACTCTTTAAAACATCCTTCTACTTCTATGTAGATAATAAGGGTTTTATAAATTTCTACCCAAACATCCAAGGGTTTATCCCCCCACTATTTTGAGTCATTTGGAGTGTTTTTTAGATTTAATAAAAGATTTGAGTATATAATTGGACATATTTACATTAATTCCTTTTATTAAGATGGGTTTAATGTTTTATCTCACTCTAAATCCCTAAAAATTACTTTTAAATTAGATTAAATTATTTCTTTTAAAATGTTGTTTTAGTTCGAATCCATGGCGTATGATTAAGTGAGTAGTTTCCAATGAGAATGATGTAGGTGGTCTAAATGTTTTTCTCAAAGTATTTATGTGTTATATGTGTGTGTTTTCATGATAGTTTTATGCTTGGATAAATTTTTAGGTTGTTGGTTAGGTAATGTTATTTGGTCTTTAGATTAAGATTTGACTACTTTAAATGTCCTTGATGAGTACATTACTAGTGTGATCCCTAAACAAGGTCCATACATAGGGTATATTGAACACTTAAAAAAATTAAAATAAGTGTTTAAACATTGAGTTTGGGTAATTTTGAATGTGATTTTTTATAATGGTTTATTATTGTTTGTCATTAGGTTTCAGGGGTAATTTAAAAGTTTTACACTAGTTTTAGGTGATATTACTTGGAGGCCCTTTAAATGGATTAAATGTAATTATATAGATTATGATATGAAAAATATATTCAATGATGTAACCTGACGTTTTGAAAGATGGTAATGTTTTAAAACGAGGGGATGGACTCATTGGATTTGTAAAAGGGGATTTCGTATTAGATGTTAAATTATTATATGAAATGAGGATGTGGATCCATTTTTGTAAGAATTCATAATTATTGTTTTCAATGGTTGGAAATGGAAATGAATTCCTTTGGTTATGTTTTATTTTTTCAAGTAGAATGAACAATGTTTTAATGTGTGGATCCAAGATGATTTTGAAAGAGTGTTTTGATTTTAGTTTTATGCAATGATTTTCTTTTAAAGATATATTGAGCTCTTAGTAATTGAAATGATAAATGTGTAAATGTTATCAATGGTCATAGAATAATGTCCATGTGGTCAGATGAATGAGTGGGGAATTGGACTGATGTTCCAATCCAACGGATTGGTCTAGAAGAATGATCTCATCCCCACGAATGTATTTATAGTGTTTGTATGTCAGAATGGGGAACTATTCTTCTAATATTGGGACTGAGGCTCTATAGTTTTAGGTTGGGATTGAACGATTCTCTGGTCCTAAAAATGTTTTCCTTGATTAGGATTTCATTCTGAATCCCTATTCTCTTAATGATAGAATGGTATGGGATTTCATATTGTGGCCAAATACTCATAACAGTACATTATTGTCATGATATCAATACTAAGGATCTAGGTTATGCTGATAAATTTTTGGGTTAATAAGCTATCCATCCTGATTACTAGTGTTTGTAACGCCTTTTTATGATATGGATCATGCTCCCAGCAAGACTAGAGCTAGTTTTGTGGTTTGTTCAACATTAGGGAACCAAAATGATCAGAATTAAAAATTTAGAATAGTTTTGAGGTGGAGCATTATTTTTATTGTTTCATTATTTATTATTTCTGATTGACTATTTGTATAAACAATATTACAGACAAGTTATTTTTTTGAACCCACACCCTCATTAGGATTCGCAAGCACTTGGGTACCCTACAAGACAACAATTGTTTTCTAGAATTTGTTATGGATAGAGACCTATGGGTTGGTTTGTGCATGGGATGATGGGATAGAGAATTGTATCCTAGGAATAAGTGTGACTCAAACCCATGTTTGGTGGTATGCATAGTTTTTGGTATTTTGGGACCTTATTGTATCACAATGTTTTTTAAAAGCGAAAGAAAAAAGGATTCATATAACTAAAGAAAAGAAACATGGTTTACAAAATTCTAAAGGAAGGATGTTTACATAAATCATTTTAAAGGATAGAGAGAAACTCATGAGGAGTGTTGGAATGATAGGTGCAAGTGTCACCAGAGGCTCCCATGTTTGAAAATAAATCAGAAAGTTAATTGGATTCCTGATAGACATGTGTAATGATATAATGCATTGAAGAAAGTATGTTAGGGCACACAATCCATTTCGATTTTAGTCTCCAATCCATGTGAATTTGACCCATTATAACCGCTTGACCAACTATGATGGAATAACATTAAAACCAGATATTTTTCCAATTATTTATTTAAGGAAAATAAACTGCTTTGATGTGAGCCATCATCTCTTCTTCAAGAGCTGTGGCCAGTCAACACGTACCATGACCCCCATCCAAGAAGTCACCATCTTGATTTCTGAAGACAAAACCATATCCAGCCAGACCAGGATTACCTCTCGAGGCCCCATCTAAGTTTCATTTAATCTATCCTACAAATAAAGATAACCAGAAGACTTCCAGGGTTCCAAGAGGTCGAGGATAATTACCTTTCATGTTCAGTTTTTTAAGAACAGTGAAACCCCATACTGAATTGTGAAAATTTTCAGCATGGTAACTGTTTTCTTATTAAGACACCAACCCTATTTCAGAGATAAGAAACATGTCATTGATGCCAGAATTTTTGTGGAGGGCCTTGTTTCTGAACTTCCAGAGGATGTGAATGACTTCAGCACGTGCGGTAAGGGAGAGAATTCGAACCTGCTTCGATAATGGTATCACTGGGAGTTGCAACAGAAGGTCCGCAATGCTATTCACATGTGGTGGTATAATCTCAAACTAGGTAAAAATAGTGTTTCAGAGTGAGGATACTTTTTTACAAGTCATGAAAAAATGATTTATATCATCATGGTGCTGATGAAAGAGGTTGCATCTGGATTAGAGGGAGATCCGAACTCGCTGCAGATTATTGTCCACTAGAAGTTTATTGAGATTGAGGTGCCAAAGGAGTGTAGCTCAAGATGGAAGCAACCATTTTTTGGTGTAGTTCAGAGTTCCATTACCACAACCTTGAAGAAGAGTATTGTAGAAAAATTTGGAGTTCATAATTCCATTTGAGCTCAGTTCCCATATAAGAATGTCATATGTGTCTAGAAAATCATAGTAGGTGACCATGTGTACAATCTGAGGTGGAAGCTGATGGTACTGATCAAGCTAATTTTTAATAGTGGCATTGTATTTTGAATATAGGTCCTGCATCTCCACAGTATCAATCAAGGGGTACCAGTCCAGTTGTCTTTCTAGAATTGGAGGGAGTAGATCCTACTGACCAACCAGTGAGACTGCATTTTAACCTTCTGGAAATTTTATTTAAGACTTGGCCAAATCGTGGATTGTATGTAATTCATGTTGCCTACAATCATCATTCTTAGAAGTTTTGTTTCGAGGAAATATAGGGAGTTAGATTTATCATTGATGAGACGCCAAAGGAAATGTTCTTGAAGAGATTGGTTGAAGAGCTTAATTTTTTTTGATTTCGAGGCCTCCCATGTTATGTGGCAAGTAGAAAATCATCCATGGAGATATTATAATTTTCCATTCAAATATACTTACACTCCACACAAAGTTCCTCATGAGTGTGTTGATAATTTTAAGGGTGAAGGCTATCAAGGAGTACACCATGAAGGAGTAAACCAACATTGAGACAATCACATGCTTAACCATGAAGATTCTCTTTGTCATTGAGAGTGCTTTACCCTTCCAGGTGGAGAGAGTTCTTCTAACCTGTCTCCCAACATAAGCAAAATAAGAGGTCTTAGGTTTACCAAGAAACATTGGCACTCTAAGTTAAATAAAAGGAAGAGAACCTTCCCTTATGCCCAGCTCATGAAACATGCATTGTTTCCTTGAGGCCGAGATGTTTCTCCAAAATAAAATAAACAACTTGCCCTAATTGACTTCTCGACCTGAAGCTTTTTCATAATGAAGAAGAGTTCTATTTATATTTTTAAGGTTCCTTATGTCTCCCTTAGTAAACAGAATGATGTCTTCAGCAAAAAGGAGATAAGTAGCGGCAGAAATACCTTGGGTAGCATGGATTTCTTGGATCTCTCCTTTAGTAACTCTATCAAGGATTAGAAGACTGAGATAATACTCTGCAATTTCAAAAATAATAGTGGAAAAAGGGTCCCCCTGCCTTACTCTAGAGAATTTAATGTGTCCTTCCGGATCTCCATTAATCAAAATAGAAATATGGATGGAATTGATTAGATCATTATCCCAATGAATAAATCTGCTATGGGAGCCAAACTCATGCAGGATACGTCTAATGAAACACCAGTCAAGGGTGTCAAAGGACTTCTTAATATCTAGCATTAGAGAAATGATTCCACCCCGTGTGGTCTTTTAAAGGAGATTTATACATTTAGAGTCATTTATAAGGAAATATTGAATCCTTATTCCTTTTATATAACGAAACAGGTTATATGAGATAATTCTCTGAGAAATATGATCCAGGAGAATGGCCAGGATTTTGTTGATCATCTTGTGGACAGTATTGGAAAGAGGGTATAGTTTTTTCATTATACCTTTGTAGACATGCATATCTAGTTGGAAGCCTCTATCATAAAATGATGCTTTCATGATATCGTGGGGTGAACGGCCTCGAGGCACAAAATGATGTGTTTCCTCAGATAGGGTTTACATTAAGTGCCATAGTGTATGTATAGAATCTATTTCAATGATAATATAAATTAAGAGACCATTAAATTATAACAAGTTCATGTATGTAGTTCTTTTTTAGTTCATCTATTGAATTAGTTGATTGGATTGAACAAAAATTTGAGAGCATGCTGGGTTATTCAATAGTATCTCTTATAATAATATGTTTTGAAAGAAAACATGAAAATAATTTAATGAAAATTTTTTTATTTTTTCTATTTCCATATATACATAGGTAATTTTTATACTTAAAATTTATTTAATTAGAGTTAATTAATCAGTTATAATAATGATAATCTCTTAACAATGAATTTTTCTACTTTTGGTTTTGAACCATATCGCCAAAAATGGTTTCTAACATCTTTTTTTCATTTTATCAATACCTCGATGGAGAACCATCATTTAGTGATAATAAGATAAAGGAAAGTGGTATTCTAATGAGGGATGAATAAAAATTTGACATATAAATCACATAATGGAAATTTTGTAATCTATACTTTATATAATATTCCTCCCACTACTGAATATTCTGACATTGATAAGGAAACTAGAGTCCATATACAAGGATTCATTGACTTGTTCAACTATTTCAGGATATAAATTCTCCTGATATAATACCACAAACACTTCCCTCTCTGCATAATCTATAGGAATACTGGTGATTATTTCCATTTGTTATCATTGATTATGGGAATAGATAATAACTATGTCATAAGACTTTTCATTACAGGAAGCATTCACCAAATATATACTAACCTGACAATTATTTTCAATGAATTAATTACTGGGACTAAATATGATAAATCTATAGAAAAATATATTAAACTACTAATAATAAAAATATGGTTTATCACGGAGTCTATTAATTATATATGAAATTTTTTTCATAAAGATTAATTGATAATTTTCAGTAAAATGTGGTTGACACTATGATCATAATTTCCATATAAATATAAATAATGTATAAAAATAAATTACTTCACTATAAATACAAATAATGTTTCTCAAGGATAACTACTTGAAATTGTAATGATATTTATTTCAATGAATTTAAATCAAATATTCTTTTTTTTTGTTCAGTTGGATATATGCTATTTGATGGTATTAACATGGAAAATATTCATAGGTTGATGTTCATTGAAAATTAAACAGATTTACCAAGTTAATGTCTAATAAAATTATGCAACAAATAATTTTCATATCATTATATTATGTTATGAATATTCCATCTTTATGGTCAACGTATAACCCATATTGTTATAGTTTCTAGTGAAAAACAAATAGTGTCAGCCTTTAATAGTTAAGATCGTTCTCTTAGTAAATGAATTTACATTCCACATTGAAAAGATTAAAAAATAATTCTGTATATGTAGATGTGAATCCAGGAAAATTATAGTCAATATGATCTTCATGAAATTTTAAACAATATATACCTAAAATTATATATAATTTCTCTACCTCTAACCCCATGAATTGAAACAAAATCTATACTATGTTAATGAAAATAGAATATTTTATTCACATATACCCTTATTATCCCTCCACCAAATAGGTATCTCCATTCACACAAATGATGAGACTTTTCCACATGAACACATATTTCCCTTCCACCCATCATTTCTTCCACATAACCCACATGAAAATTTGAATTCAATAAATTTCATGGAAACATGTTTCCATTTAAATTATTATTAACTATAAATAAATTTTATGAAGATTGATTAATGTATACTAAAATTAAATAAAATTAGAATTAAATTATTCAAAAATGGAAAAAAAATTATATTAAAAACAAAATGAATTTATTATATTAATGAAACCCATTCACAGAATAATTTTTATGAAAAATATTTATCAATTTTTAATGAAATAGGAAATAATGAAACCATTAATAAAGTATATCACATCATTATCAACACTAAAATAGATATATCATTCCAATAGAAATAAAAAAAATTTAACCACCTTGATGAATTATAGAAACACATTATGAAAAAACATATTATGATAACAATTCCATTAAATAAAACAAAACAATACATTAAAATTATATATTAGCTACTCTATATTAATTATGAAATTAAAATTTACATATTAATTTCACGTTCAAACATGTCAATAAAGTTATGTAATTTTAAAAACATAATCCTAATAATTATAATAATTATGCAAATCTCCACAATTATTTATATAAAAATTTTCTTTTTGTGTTTAAGAAAAAAATTCTATTTAAGACATATTTGAATTATATATTTTATGTCACCATGAATAATACTTTTATAAAATACCAAAAAAACATGTTAGAAATTATGATTTCCCAATCAGTAGATGATATAAACTATATATTCTATTATACATCATTTATTATCAAAAGAATTGTATTTATCAATGAATATTTGTTAATATGACTTAAATTTCATTATTATTTCTCAATATTTAAATAAATTATCATAAGACTCTATAAATATATGAAACATTGTGAAAACATATATCATTAAATATATTATATGTATTACTCTCTATAATACCCGCATTATCAAATGTTTATATCTCATTAAATAAATATATTTATATAAAATAAAGTTATTCTATTAGAATATGTCAAATTATCAAATATTCCAAACATCATGTGCCTTCCTTTAAAACTATTTTGATTTGGACTTTTCTATTTTCTCCAAAATTATACCTATTAATTGAAAATATAGTTCATTAAAAATTAGATGACATTTAAAGACCTGTAAAATTCAAGGAAAATTTTTATTTCTTAATTTTTTTGGGATTTTACAAGAACGCAGTTTCTAACGGCACCTGATTCCGAGGCCCGGTGTGCCCGTAATCAATTTCCGAAGATTGGCTCAGGTATGTTCAGTGAATGAACGAAAGGGTTTTCCTAACTTTTGAACCGGCGCTCAGAATCAAATTCTGAGGGCACCGATGGAATCACAACATCGGTAATTGCTTAAGAACGCCTTTTCCGAAGTTGCGTTTTCTCAGGTGAGGTTATTAATTAATTGGGTTAACTAAAGAATAAAATAAAATATTGTGCAACAGATTTTATTTTTATTTTAATTAGTGTTAACCTAGGCATGGCGGTTGGAGTGGGACCCACTGATATCCTAACTCCTAGGTAGAATATTAGTGAGGTGGGGCCCACACGAGCCCCACCCCCTTTATCTCCTTTTTACCTCCCACGTGCATTTAATTATGTAACTCACCCGTACCCCCTCTTAATTCCCAAGTCAACTCCCGCATTTAAATGGTTTATTAAACTCCTCATTAATTGTTCAACGCTCGACAATTTAATAGTGTTTTAATTTTTGAATTTCAATTAAGGGCTGGCATGAGAAATAAAATAAGGAAACGCCTTATTTTATGGTGGTTGTTTCATTGTGCGAGAAGGATTGGGAGGAATTGCTCAAGCCTTGGAATCCTCATCTTCCTCCTTGAAGAATGTGAAGAACACACCTTCGCCGAAGAAGAACGCCGACCTCCGACGAAGGACGAAGAAGAATGCCAAAAACATGGAGATCGACGACGCGACACCATGAAGCACGATGCCGACGATCCACTTCTCCGTGACATTGACGACGCTTACGGAGCCTTCTTGCGCGGCGTCCTTTTTCTGCGTCAAACCATAGTTCATCAACTCTTTGAGGTAGGGGTTAATTGTTTTTCCCTGTGAATTATTCCTTTGATGTTTTTCAACTTCTATTTGGGATGCTTGTTATCATAATAACGGGAGGAGGTCGGACTGCACGAACACGGCCGACCCTCCTCCCCCTTTGATAGTTGTGTTATTGTGGTTCAAAAGAAGGTGGCGCGGTGCAACGGAACCGCACGGAAATGTGGGGAAATATGGCGAAGATGCGTGGCGTCGTCACGCCGTGCCGTTGAGGCCAAACGAACCCACGGCCGGATTCAGGCCGCAGCGAAGGGGCATGGCGCCATCGCGTTGTGCCAGAGAACCACGAAGAAACCACTGCCGGAGTGGGGCCGTGGCGTGGCACCATCGCGCCACGCCGTTCGGACAAGGCTGCGGCTCGAAGCCGCTGCGGTGCAAGGCGGGGCGGCCGGAACTGCCGGCGGCCAGCACCTCAGAGAGGCAGGAACCCGGCGGTCACGCGACAGCGGCACCGGCCAACCGGACCGGGCCGGCTGACTTCCAAGAAACCGGGGGTCGTAACCCCCAGCTGGCTGAAGGAGCGGCCCCCACGTGGGGCCCCGGTTCATCAATAAAGAGGGCAACCCCCCCCCCCCCCCTGTTCTACTCAGCTCGGTGTGGCCGAGCTGGCCATGCGGGCCTTGAGCGCGCACCAGGCCGTGCCACGCCCAGGCTGGGCCGGGCCATGCCGGCTGGGCCGGGATGTTCCCCTTGGGTCGGGTCACGCCCTAATGGGCCGGACCCAGACCCAGTTCGGGTCGTCCCGGTTCGGGCCGACCCAGGGGGTCTTGGGCCGGGTCGGCCCGGGCCCAAAACCCCCTAAAACCGGATAGGTTCGTTCTCTCGCCCTTAACATGGGCTACGGACCCCCGATCGACTCACCGTCAGTTGCGATGCGATCCTTGAATAGATTTGGTTGTTTCAGTATATTACACTCAAGGTTTCGGAGAACATTGGGTATGTCTGTGTAGGTTCGAACACGAAACCAACCGGGCCCTCGGAGCGGAAATGCTTATAACTTGTGCTCCGGACGTCCGATTGACATGTTGTTGACTTTTTTGGTTTCCTCTTAGTGAGACTGAACTTTTTTACTTACTCCTCTTGAGGATTGGACGTAGTTGGAGTGTGGTCGGGTTGGTTTTGACTTAAAAAACAATAAGGACCCTAAAACCAAAAAGCCAATAACTCTCAGACCGGGCGTCCGATTGATGCCTCATCTGTCACGTTGAGTTCCTCTTGTCGAGACAAAACTTTGAGATACATAAACTCTAGACGACTTTTCAGTTGATGTATCGACCCCCATGGCTTGTGGAGCGGACCCTCCTTGAAACGAGCTTGTTGTGTGCGGGAACCCTAGAGCTGGCTGCGACTGCGACTGCGCCTGGGACTATGAAGACCGTACTGAAATCCTATGTGGGTTCAACGGTGATGAAGACTTCACTAAAATCTTATGTGGGTTCGGCAGCGATAAGGACCATACTGAAATACTATGTGGGTTTGACGGTGATGTAGACTGCACTAAAATCTTATGTGGGTTCGGCAGCGATGAAGACCGTACTGAAAACCTATGTGGGTTCGACGGTGATGAAGACTGCACAGAAATCCTATGTGGGTTCGGCAGCGATGAAGACCGTACTGAAATCCTCCGTGGGTTCGATGGCAATGAAGACTGTACTAAAATCCTATGTGGGTTCGGTAGCTTGGCTGGTTTAGTATCCTACGTGGGTCCCAATTTGGATGAATCAGCGGCTATATCTGGTCATCGCTATCACTAAAGAAGTATACCTGTGTGAGCTGAGTCTTGACTTCAATCAATATCTTTGATATGATTGACTTACTTTCCTATGTGGATTGGGTTGTGTTATCCTGTGTGGATTGGGTTGTACTTCTATGTGGATGTGATCGATCTTGGGCTCGGATGTTGGAGCCGAATGGGAATTGATGACTTAGGTATATGTATGGTCATATACCTAAGTAGTGTTAGTTGTTACTTCGTGATTGTATCTTTCCTTTGTGGATTATGCTTTGTGGATTATGGGAGACCTTCGGGGGTCTCGGGGTCCCTACTATGTAGTGTATACTCACCCCTGCATGGGCTACGCCTGCAGTACGTTGTGCTGGATGCAGACGAAGGGCATCGCTGATCGTGGTTGAGGCTTGTGGAGCAAGTCGGTACCTAGAGGTGGACCACTGGACAGAACGTACACGGAGTGTACGGCTGGACCCGAGAGGCTGAGGAGGCTATCTGCACCCACCCTTCTGGTGGGACTTCGAGTGGACAGCTCGACGTTACTGCTTTACTTTTAGTTGATGTACTTTCTTTCCAGTTGTACTTTACTTTCAGTTTGGGTTTGTATTCTGGCCCACTTATTTTCCGCACTTACTTTTGTACCCTGTTTTACTTCGTGTTTACTTCTCCTGGCTTACTCTGTGGTGTTTGTTTACTTTCTAAAGGCAATGCCTTCCCCTTTTTGTCAGGATTTACACATTGGTGCTAGTTGCCAGCCCCTGGCCTATGGAAGGCAGGCTTGGGGTAGTCACGGCACGGGCCCCGAGGACGGTTCGTGACAAATTGGTATCAGAGGAGTTCGGTTCTACCGCAGAACACAGGACTCTGATCATTATTCTATGTGAAGCAATAGAGTTAAGGGTATTGAATGTGGTTATCAGTCCAGGGAGTCTAGTGTTGGTGCGGCGGCCGACGTATCCGTACACCAGGACCCTGACTTCTGATTTCCGACTCAATGCACAAAAAGATTGATTGCATGTGTGTTTCAAAAGTTTTTTTTGTGATTACTTTGTGTCAGCTCACTAGGTATATTGTTTGACGGTGGTGAACCTGTTTTTTTCGGATGGCCCCGCTACAAGAGCCAGCTAGGGTTTCAAGCGTTGTGTGAGACGACAACCCAACAAGCGACGAGGCCTCGGTGCAGGGCCCTTTGACGGCGGAGGCACCGGTGGTACCTCTACCCACCGAGCCACCGATGCTACCAGCCCCAGCCGCTAATAGTGCACATCGCCTTAGTGCACTACACGAGTTTCATCATCAGAGACCGCCCATGTTCCGCAGGGATATGGACCCTCAGGTAGCTGAGGATGGGCTGGAGGCGGTTGTGTGAGTTTTCAAGGTAGTGGGGGCACCAGCTGACCTCATAGTGATCCTCGCAGTGAGCCTCCTACAGGAAGCAGCAGGCAGATGGTGGAGCTTGATGCTCTATGTGCACGAAGAGGCATCACTCCTCCGGACAGACTTTGAGATCATCTTCCGCTCGGAGTTCGTCCCAGCCACCCTCTGTGTGGTGCGCATCCAGGAGCTTCTGCAACTAAGGCATGGAAACATGATGGTCACCCAGTACTCGGTGAGATTTACCGATCTCTCACGCTAATTGACGGACATGGTACGGGACCCATTCTTCCAGGCCCGGACCTTCGAGCAGGGACTGAGGTATGAGATCAGGGCATCAATTATCTCCCCCAGCATTCCGACACAGGCAGGAGTATTGGAGCGAGCTATTCTCATATAGAGCTTTCTTGACAAGCCTACGCCAGCAGCGAGACCTACCATAGGGTGGAACGTAGAAGAGTCATCTTCAGTTGGTAGTCGACAGATGTCACAGGGGTCCAGGGGGACCGGACCATCAAGCAGACAACCTCAGGACACTGGCTCGGAGGTGCGGGGAACCGGGCGCAGAGCCAGCCTTCCGAGAATCAGGCAGTTCTACGCATGCGGCGGGCAGGGCCACATGGCTTGTGAATGCCCGACCCGCTGTGCAGAGGAGCATCAGATGGTTGAGGGGCCACCCAGGCAGAGGCAGACGGTCGACCGTGGCGGTCCACTGAGAGCAAGCGGACGAGGCAGGGGAGCTGGCCGAGCAGCAGGTGGTGGCCGATGCTTTGAGGCTTTACCACCACCACCACCAGGAGGTCCACCCCGACCACAGGGAGCTGGTGGGCAGAGATAGGCTCAGCATCAGGCAGAAGAGTCATACGACCACGGAGTTCCAGAGATGATTTGAGGTACTATATGTGTCTTCTCAACCCTTGCTATTGTTCTTATAGAATGAGGAGCGAGTCATTCCTTTATTGTCGCTGCCCTCGTTCGGAGCTCAGAGATTCTGACGGAGCCGTTGGATCGATCCTTACGGATAAAGACTCTTACGGGAGCAGACTCGACGATTACGCACTGGTGCCGGTAGTGTGAGCTTACTCTAGGAGGTGAGAGCTTCGGTTGGGATCTTCTTGTAGCAGCGTTGAGGCCTTACGACGTCATCTTGGGCATAGATTGGTTATCTACAGTCCATGCTCAGATTCACTGTATTAGGCGTAGGGTGTGGTGTGTACGCACCGATGGGAGAAGGTTCACCTTCATTGGTGAGAAAGTGGCCATTGCATCACGGGATGGGCTCACGTAGAGGAGAGGACATCCCATCACTCACTAGTTGGCTAGACTCATCCTAGGATCAGTTGACGTGTAGAGTCCTAGTTTTCCTATAGTGGTGGATCAGTATGCGGACGTTTTCCATGATGACGTTCCAGGACTACCTCCTCGCCGAGAGGTAGACTTTTATATTGACCTATACCCCGAGATAGCCCCGATATCCACTTCAGCATATTGGATGGCCCCCGTGGAGCTTCGAGAACTACAGGTACTGTTGGAGAACTTGCAGGGAAAGGGATTCATCCGACCCAGTGTTTTACCCTGGGCTTCCCCGATATTGATCGCCATGAAGGCGGACAGGAGCTTGAGACTTTGTGTCGTCTATCGTCGCCTGAACCAGGTGACCGTGAGGAACAAGTATCTTCTACCTAGGATTGACAACCACTTCGATCAGCTCAATGGGGAACAGTGGTTCTTGAAGATAGACCTTAGATCAGGCTATCATCAGCTCAGAGTTCGGGAGGAGGACGTGTAAAATACGGCCTTCAGATGTTGGTATGGACACTATGAGTTCTTGATTATTCCCATCGGTGTAACCAACTCTCCAGCAGTGTTAATGGGACTTATGAATAGGATATTTCAGCCATACCTCGATCGATTTGTCGTGGTCTTCATCGACGACATATTGATATACTCGACCACTGAGGAGGAGCACGCCTACCACTTACGGGTTGTACTAGACACACTATGAGAGCACCAGCTTTATGGAAAGCTCTCAAAATGTCAGTTCTAGTTACGTGAGGTCCACTTCATGGGACACATCATCTCTGAGGTGGGATTTGTGGTGGATCCTTTGAAGATCAAGGCAGTTCTAGCTTGGGATCCACCTAGGAGCGTGACAGAGGTGTAATGATTCTTGGGTATGGCTGGGTACTACCGGAGGTTTGTGCCAGACTTTTCCAGAGTTGCGGCACCACTCTCAGCTTTTACGAAGAAGGGGAAACCCTTCGTGTGGTCAGACAGATGTCAGCAGAGCTTCCAAGAGCAGAGACAGAGATTGACCAGCGCGCCTCTCTTGAGGCTACCAGAGGAGGGAGTTGGGTACGTAGTCTTTTGCGATGCATCAAGGACCGGACTCAGATGTGTCTTGATGCAGGAGAAGGTCGTGATCATTTATGGATCACGTCAGTTGAGGCTACATGAGCAGAACAACGCTACCCATGACCTAGAGTTATCAGTAGTGGTCTTCGCTCTGAAGATGTGGCGGCACTATCTGATGGGCGAGGGCTTTACAGTCTACTCTAACCACCAGAGTCTCAGGTACATCTTCTTGCAGAAGGACCTGAATCTGAGACATCGGAGATGGCTCGAGTTCCTCCAGGATTATGACTTTGAGATAGTGTATAGTCCTGTAAAGGGTAACGTGGTAGCTGATGCCCTCAGCAAGAGGACGTGCATTCAGCTACTCGGTGAGGCGACAGAGCAGCTAGCTATTTTGCAGATATCCTTCATGGATAGAGATGGATCATCCTTTCTTCATTCACTCACAGTCACTCCCCCACTACTAGAGCGGGTCAGAGAGGCACATCGTGGGGATGCTGACTGTGAGATGCGGTGTGCACAGATATCCTCAGGACAGGCACCTGAGGGATTTTCTGTAGGAGGAGAGCACATCATTCTTTTTAGAGGACATACCATGGTACCATTTTCTTTACAGGAGGAGGTGATGAGATATTTTTACACTTACCCTTTAGCGATACATCCTGGAGTGGAGAAGATGTACTAGGATCTCAGACGACAGCACTGGTGGCCAGGTATGAAGAAGGTTGTGGCAGAGTTTGTTTCTCGAAGCCTCACCTGCCAGCAGGTGAAGGCATAGAACCAGGTACCAGTAGGCTTGGTATAACCCTTGGAGGTCCCAGAGTGGATGTGGGACGGGATATCTATGGATTTCATCACTGGACTTCCACGTAATTCCAGAGGTCAAGACTCCATTTGGGTGATTGTCGACCGACTCACCAAGTCGGCCCACTTCTTACCCATCAGAGAGCAGGGCCTAGTAGAGAGATTGGGGCGCCTATAAGTTCGACAGATTGTATGGATTCATGGTGTACCATCATCTATTGTCTCCGATCGAGATGCTCGCTTTACATCCCGGCTTTTGAAGGGGTTGCAGGAGGCATTCGGGACGCAGCTACGTCTGAGCACCACCTTTCACCCTCATACAGATGGTCAGACGGAGAGGACCATTCAGACACTCGAGGACATTCTCCGTGCATGTTTCCTCTAATTTGGTTATAGCTGGGAAGACAACCTACCCTTGGTGGAGTTCGCATACAACAACATCTACCACTCCACCATCGGGATGGAACCATACGAGGCATTGTATGTCCGACCTTGTAGATCACCTCTGTGCTGGACAGACCCTAGGGTGTCAGCACTTATGGGACCAAAGATGGTCCAGGACATGACAAAGAAGGTCCAGGTCATGCAGGAGCGGATGAGGATAGCTAAGAGCCGACAGAAGTCTTATGCTGATAGGAGGCGGAGGCCAGTGGAGATTGAGGATGGAGACCACATCTTCTTGTGGGTCTCACCTCGACGTGGATTACGGATATTTAGCCGGGGCTGCAAGTTATCTCCGCGCATCATCAGACTGTTCCAGGTTCTCAGCAGGATAGGAGAGGTGGCTTATCGGCTGGCTCTACAACCTCAGTTGCACCGGGTGCACGACGTCTTCCATGTATCTCAGCTGAAGAGATATGTGCATGACCCGACGCATATCATCGACCATGGGGAGTTGTACATTGACGATGGGGTGACTTTTGTTGAGGTCCCGGTGGAGATCGAAGATCGATAGGAGCGGTTCCTACTTGGATGGTCGATACCTCTAGTATGCATCATATAGCAGTACAGAAACCTCTAGGAGAGCACTTGGGAGTGGGAGGCTCTGATGCGTGCACAGTACCCACATTTGTTCCCCTATTTTATGATGTATCATTATGGGGACATAAATCCCTGAGGTGGGAGTAATGTAAAGACCCGTAAAATTCGAGGAAATTTTTTTTCTTAATTTTCTTTGGGATTTTACAAGAACGCAGTTTCTGACAGCACATAATTTCAAGGCACGGTGTGCCTGGAATCAACTTTTGAAGTTTGGCTCAGGTATGTTTAGTGAACGAACAAGAGGGTTTTCCTAACTTTTGAACCGGTGCTTGGAATCAAATTCTGAGGGCACCGATGGAATCGCAGCGCCAATAATTTCTTTAGAACGTATTTTCCGGAGTTGTGTTTTCTCGGGTGAGTTTATTAATTAATTGGGTTAACTAAAGAATAAAATAAAATATTGTGCAATAGATTTTATTTTTATTCTAAGTAGTGTTAAACTAGGCATGGCGGTTGGAGTGGGACCCACTGATATCCTAACTCCTAGGTAGGACATTAGTGAGGTGGGGCCGACATGATCCCCACCCCATTTATTTCCTTTTTACCTCTCATGTGCATTTAATAATGTAACTCACCCACACCCCCTCTTAATTGCCAAGTCAACTCTCGCGTTTAAATGGTTTATTAAACGCCTCATTAATTGGCCAACGCTTGATAATTAAATCGTGTTTTAATTTTTGAATTTCAATTAAGGGTTGGCATGAGAAATAAAATAAGGCAACGCCTTATTTTATAGTGGTTGTTTCATTGTGCGAGAAGGATTTCGAGGAATTTCTCAAGCATTGAAATCCTCATCTTCCTCCTTGAAGAACGCGAAGAACGCACCGTCACCGACGAAGAACACCGGCCTCCGATGAAGGACGATGAAGAACGCCGAATCCTTGGAGATCGACGACGCGAAGCCGTGTACCGCGATGCCGACGATCCTCTTCACTGCGACACCAATGACGCTTACGGAGCCTTCTTCTGCGGTGTCCTGTTTCCGCATCAAACCTTCTTTCATCAATGCTTTGAGGTAGGGGTTAATTGTTTTTGCCCGTGAATTATTACATTTCCATTCTTCAACTTCTATTTGGGCTTCCTATTATCGTAATAATGGGAGGAGGTCGGACTACACGAGCACGGCCGACCCTCCTCCCCCTTTGATGATTGTGTTGTTGTGGTTTGATAGAAGGCGGAGCGGTGCAACGACATGCGCAAAAACGTGGGGAAATATGGCGAAGATGCGCGGTGTCGTCACGCTACGCCGTTGAGGCCAAACGAACTCGCGACTTGAGTCGTGACAAAATGAAGGGGCACAGTGTCGTCGCGTCGTGCCGGTCGAACAAGGTCGCGGCTCGAAGGCGCGGTGGTGCAATGCGGGGCGGCCGGAACCGACGGCGGTCGGCACCTCAGAGGGGTGGGACCCCAGCGGTCCCGCAGCAGCAGCAACACCGGCCGGCCGGCTTCCAAGAAACTGGGGGTTGTAACCCCCGGCAGACCGAAGGAGCAGCCCCCCACATGGGGGCCGCGGTTCATCAATCAGGGGGGCAGTGCCCCCCCCCCCTCTTTCTGCTAAGCTCGGCGTTGCCGAGCTGGCCACACGAGCCGCAAGCGCACGCCAGGCCGGGCCGCACCCACCGAGTCGGGCCGGGCCCTAATGGGTCGGACCCAGACCCGGTTCGGTCCGACCCAGGGGTTCTTGGGCTGGGTCGGTCCGGGCCCAAAACCCCCTAAAACCGGATAGATTCGTTCTTTCGCCCGCAACTTAGGCTACGGACCCCCGATCGATGCACCGTCAGTTGATACGAGATCCTTGGATCGAGATGGTCGTTTCAGTATATTACACTCAAGGTTTTGGAGAACTCTATGTATGGCCGGGTTGGTTCGAACACGAAACCAACCAGGACCTCGGAGCAGAAATGCTTATAACTTGAGCCCCGGATGTCTGATTGATGTGTCGTCGACTTTTTTGGTTTTCTATTAGTGAGAAGGACCATTTGGATTACTCCTATCAAGGTTTGGATGTAGTTGGAGTGTGGTCGGGTTGGTTTTGACTTAAAAACCAACCACGCCCCCGGAACGAAAAAGCCAATAACTCTCAGATTGGGCATCTGATTTACGCGTCGTCTGTCACGTTGAGTTCCTCTTATCGAGACGGAACTTTGAGATACATAAAAACTGGACTAAATGTCAGTTGATGTATCTACCCCCTTGGCTCGTTGAGCGGACCCTCCCGGAAACGAGCTTGCTGTGTGCGGGAACCCTAGAGCTGGCTGCGACTGCGACTGCGACTGCGACTGCGACTATGACGACTGTACTGAAAACCTATGTGGGTTCGATGGTGATTAATACTACACTAAAATCCTATGTGGGTTAGGCAGTGATGAAGGCCGTACTGAAATCCTATGTGGGTTCGACGGTGATGAAGACTGCACTGAAATCCAATGTGGGTTCGGCAGCGATAATGACCGTTCTGAAATCCTATGTGGGTTTGACAGTGATGAATACTACACTGAAATCCTATGTGGGTTCAGCAGCAATGACGACCGTACTGAAATCCTCTGTGGGTTCGACAACAATAAAGATTGCACTTAAATCCTATGTGGGTTCGGTAGCTTGGCTGGTTTAGTATCATACGTGGGTCTCGGCTTAGATGAATCAGCAGCTATATCTGATCATCTCTATCACTGAAGATGTATACCTATGTGAGCTGAGTCTTGACTTCAATCAATATCATCGATATGATTGACCTGCTTTCCTATGTGGATTGGGTTGTGTTATCCTGTGTGGATTGGGTCGTACTCTTATGTGGACGTGATCGAACATGGGCTCGGATGTTGGAGCCGAACAGGAATTGATGACTTAGTTATATGTATGGGTATATACCTAAGTATTGTTGGTTTTTACTTCGTGAATTTATCTTTTCTTTGTGGATTACCCTTTTTGGATTCTGGGAGACCTTCGGGGGGACTCAGGGCCTCTACTGAGTAGCGTATACTCACCCAAGCATGGGTTATGCCCGCACTACGTTGTGTTGGATGTAGATGACGGACAACGCTGATCATGGTTGAGGATTCTGGAGAAAGTCGCTACCTGGAGGTGCACCACTGGGTGGTACATACACAGATCGGACGGCTGGACCTGAGGGGCTGAGGAGGCTATCTGTACCCACCCTTCAGGTGGGACTTCCAATGGATGGCTCGACGTTGCTAATTTACTTTCAGTTGCTGTACTTTCTTTCCAGTTATACTTTACTTTCAGTTTGGGTTTGTATTCTAGCCCACTTACTTTCCGCACATACTTTTGTACCAGATTTTACTTAGTGTTTACTTCTACTGGCTTACTCTGTCATATTTGTTTACATTCTAAAGGCAACGCCATCCCCTTTTTGTCGGGATTTATGCCTTGGTGCTAGTCGCCAGCCCATGGCCTATGGAAGGCGGGCTTGGGGTAGTCACGGAACGAGCCCCGAGGATGGGTCGTGACATGACACACTTTCAAAATTATTCATAAATGAAATTCAATTCTATAATGAAAATCAAAATTAACAATTCCTTAATATAACACTATAACATCCTCAAATAACAAACATATGTAAAATATGAAAAAATATTACTGTTATCATGAATGAAATATGACATGATATAGAGTGTATTAATTTTTAACATACCAATAATAATTTCTAAAATTAATTGGGAAGGGGTTACTGTACAATCACATGATATATAACCTTCTATCTAAAAACAATTTAAATGATTGATATTCACCATACTCATTTTCAATCTTCTTAAGTATCCCTCTCATAAATATGTGTACCTGAATTATTAATTCACCTCACTGTACTGAAGGAATAAATACATTCCTTTAAAAAATATAATAATTGTCCATAAATAACATGAATTAAATGACTCAAAAATATAGTAAATATTAAAACATTAGGAATGGAAATAAAAACAACAATTAACATGATTAGGACAATTCTTCAAACTTTAACTAGAGAAATAATAATATGTTCATTCTCATTAAATATACTAAAGAATACAAATTCCACTATAGAATAGACTCATATATATTTTAAATATTTTATTTCCACTATTATATTCTTATTAAAAAATCATCGTAAAATCATTTCATCTTGTTTTTATCCATTGTGGACATTATTGAGGTACAATTCCAATAAATTGTACCCAATTCAATAAAATATGAAACACCCTTTATTGGAGAAAATAGTTTTTTATCCTAATTACACTAAATTATAAAATTTAGGGAAATTAATCTACTTACACTAGTTACATGTGATATATAATTACCCTTTATCTTCAATTTTATGCCTCAAAGAAAAATTTCAAATAAAAAATTCTAAATACCTCTATTCAAAAAATATATTTCCCCTTATATATTAAATAAATCCAAAATAACATTCTATATTAAAACTATGTCAAAGAGAGTCTCTATGGCCTCCATTTGTACACCCTGGAAATCCAACTTTTTGAGATTTGAAAATTATGTGACTTAAGAAATCAATACATCCAATCTGAATATTTATTATTCATTTTTTGATTTTGATGAATTAATATGAAATGATAAATAATTTTAATACATTTTTGAAGAGTTCAACAATTGTTTATATAATAAATACTTAGTTCTTGGTGATGTTCTAAGGTCCTAATACGATTTTTTGAAACAAAACTCATCAATGGAATTAAAATTATAGATTAATGAAATTATGGGTTATACCATAATGATCATGGGTAGTGCCACAATAGATAACTTCATACATAAAACAATATTTCACCAATTTATTTATATAATTCATTTTAGAGTGTTTATGTATAATGGTTTTGAGGACATTTCACATACGGATTTTCATGTACTTGATACCATTGATTTATTTGAGGGTTTCTCCAAATGAACATGGGCCCTATGAAATATACATAGATTAAGAAAAAAAAATTTAATGGATGATTATTTTTTATATTAATGATTAATTATTTTTTGATTAAATTATATATAAAGACTTGATGATTCATCTTGTTATGATAATCTATTTGTGAACATATAAAATATATTACAGTTTTATTTTTTCCAATTATTTGGTTTTGATAATCTTTATTTAGGGTATTAATATAGTTATATATATTTATTGATTTATAAAATTAAATTGGATTAGTAATTTGATTTTAAATTCCATAAATTTATTCTGAGAAAAACATAAATTCTCCTCAAAAATATATACTTAATAAATTCACCAATATTGTGTAATAAAATAAATATATTTATTTAAAATAAATATAATTCAATATATTATAATTAAAAATTAACCATTCCAAAAATGTAATATTTTTTATTTTTTTGTGATTATAATTTCGGTATGTTTCGAAACCATTAGATTTATTCTATATTGGGTAATTATTATGAAGTGGATGGGGAGTACAAGCACTGATACAAAAAATTCTTCAGTAACTCGTGTAATAATACTTTCATCAGCATAGTTAGATTATATTTCATCATGTTGATGAATTTGTGATATTATAATGATTTTAATGTAATATCATTATAATTGAGGATATTTGGGTGGTCATGTATTTTATTTTGAATATGGTACATGATCTAATTAGTTTATATTTTTTATCATTATAAAATATAAAATAATAATAAAAATAATTTTTATATATATTAAATATGTCAAATGAATTTATAGTAAAGTTATAAATTTTTGAATATTGAGAACATTTATATAAAATAATCTATATTAAACCACATCATATTAGAATTAAACACATCGGGGTTAATATATGATATTTGAAAAATAATTGACCCTTTAATCTATATGTCATGATAACTAACAATATGTACTTGTTTAATATTTTTGATTTCATTGTATATACTCTTGTTTATATAATAATGTTATCATTTACAAATGATAAATTATTTTTTATTGATAATGTTATATATCAACATCATATGAGGTAACCTGATGTATTTTATTCTTATTTTATTGTTTTGATCTATTAAATAGAGTAAAAAACATATCATAGTTAATATAATTGATTAATTATATTCTAATAAATTTTTCTAATATAAATTTAATAGAATTATATTCATAGATTCAATCATAATTTTCATTAATCTTATATTCAATGTCCTCAACTATGTCATCCTTATAAAATATATGTGTATTCTTGGATTATATTAAATGATGTTCTATTTTTATACCATTTTATTGCAAAATTTTTAAAGATTATTTGATTTAATAATTTATAATTTTAAGTACATAATATATGTAAAATATATATAAATATTATTTCCAATTTTAATAAAATTAATTACCACAAAAAATAGCTTGAATTTTTGCATACATATTTTTTTTAAGATTACATATGAATTTCTTTTAGACAATTCATTAAAAACATCTTCCATATTATTTTATAATGATATATATATATAAATAATATTTAGATTGTTTTTTAAATAATTAAATTTTCATAAAATAATATTTTGATGAGTTTATTAAATTTAATTTGGGTGTAACATAAAATATGGAAAAAATGTATCGAATACTCTTGATAAAAATGTTAACCTAATTAAATAAATTTAATAAATACACATGAATAATATTATTATTTTAAAATAATTAATAATTAATTATTGGATATAATATTTATTAATGACAATGAGATAGTGACCATTATATGAGGTTTTAAAGAAACAATAAAAGATTATATGATTTACAAAATGATAATATATATCCATCAATGCTTATTTTTGTATGAATTTTAAAATTTTAATATAATGATTTAAATATATTTTCAATAGATGATTTTCATATTGTGTTGGTTGGATATAATACATTAAATGGATATTCATCAGAGATATGGTGGAAGACTAACAAATAAATTTCTTCTAAATATATGGAAAATAATATTATTGAAAATAATTACATTGAGTAATATAAAGATTAATATTGAAGTAAATATAATGAGATGATGTTTTTCCAAATCATAAATCATATCATAAAGAATTTTTAAAAAGTAAATGAAGAATATATTTATAGGCTTCCAATGAAATAATTTAATTGATAATTAGTCGATTCATATTATATTAATATTTTACATATAGAAAATAATGAATATAATAATTATAATGTGTCATTTAAATGATTTATAATGTTTGATTCATAAAACTTATATACGAAAATGTTATATTCTAACAGAATGAACATAAATTATCCATATTTGTTGATAACGAACTCTAAATAAAATATACCTAGAAAACCCTAGATCCTAGTGAATCTAGGCCAAAAATTGTTATTAAATGAAATTTAATATATAAAATTTGTTCAGTAATTACAAGAGAGTTTGCAAATGAGAGAGTGCACCACCCCGATCATGATATCACTCACTAATGAGGTGTAGTAATATAGGTCTCTCAATACCCCCATTGCACTCACTTTAAGTATAATCCTCTTCAACAGCGCAAACACCACCCTATTAGCCCCTGTATATTCATGTGACATAAGAAGATTAATCTGTGTATAATGATCCGTACAGGTAACCCAATGGGTTAAGATATTCCACAGGACATCCATTGTCTATTAATCGGGTCCATGGAAATATTTTCACAGTAAATTCAATACATAATGAATCCCACTTATCCTGATGAACACCCTTAATCTCATACCCAATTTCCCAAATTTCAACCTCATAGGATGTCTGTATCACAATATAGGTCATGAAACTTCAATTATAAAATCAATGGTATGATTAAAAAATACCATTACAACCCCATGGACCTTGAATGTAGAGACCCAAATCTTGACATATATATACATTAAATTAATTTTGCGGATTACTTAATATATAACAAAAACAGACACCAAAGGACCGTAATATTTTAGTGTCTATGGAAACTCAGAACATAATCTTCTAATCATAGTTAAAGATATTTAATATCTCCCATAAAGATCTTCCCTTTTTTGTTTTCTTACCTAAAACCTTTATTCAAATCCTGGGGAAAAGAAAACATAGAAAGGGTGATCTAAAATTCTCAATAAGGGTCAGCATGGAGAAAATAAAACAAATCATATACATTTGAACTTAAAAACATGAACATAATGTTTAAACTTAAAAATCATGACCAAAGACATAAATCTTGGAAGTACGTAAGGCACGTATCATAATGGAACATCAATCTTGGTAAAATAGCATGGGGGAGAAATCATGTAATTTTGGAAACCATTCAGCACTTGTTGTGATTTCCATAGTAGCCAAGGCATTGAAGCCAAGACCGTCTTAGTGTACAAAGTCCCTTTCTGAATCGAGTTCATTCCTCGTTCCAGTCCTGTATCACTGAACAGGATTAACTTACCATTCCAGCCATGTCTATCTCATGAGATATAAATCATTACCCAATGCATTGGAGGGAGATATAGGTCTCACCAATCTCATAATGAAATCATTCTATCTTGTTCCACAAAATCATAAATCATACATCAGAGCATAACCCAAGTAACAGAATGGGTTTTTTAAACATCATGCCATCGTAACATAATCCATATAAAAATGGATATCATTTCATAATAAGAAAAACAAAACCATGTAAATAATGGAGACATTATACTTGAATCATAAACATATGAAGTAATTTCATTTTAGATGGAAAATGGTTTTGATAAAACACTTGAAATGAATTCTTCATGAAAATATCCTTTCTTCTTAAAAATAATTTTACTTTCACAAAATGCCATGCAATTTTAAAAGAAAAGGGTTTTGTTTAATACAATCATGCAATATTGTATAGTAATCTTCATGAAAATGAGGTGTTATGAAACCGTAAAAATCTGTTCAGACTGTATAAGTTAAAAATAACATTCTTCTCGTACTTTTGTTGGAAAAGTCAAAAAGTACCTCGTATGGTAAGAAAAAGTAATATTAATTTCATAACAAGTGGTAAAATAAAAAATGGGTAAAAAATAAATTAATGATACATGAAAACATTTTTAGAAAACAAGTACATGTATGATAATAATAACCCCAGTAAATACTTATGATTAACAATCTCGGATAAGAACGAGATTGAAATAGTTATCCCTTACCTTATGTCTGATATGCTTCGTATCTATCCAAACCTCATGTATAATGATTTAAATAATGTCATTGAATTATTAAATAATCATATTCACTGTTATGATATCATATATGGTTTACTTATGGCTTTATATTACCCGTTCTTTTGTAAATTCGATGTAAAAGAAGTGATTTGTGCAAAATCGTTTCATTTATTGTATGTGTTTCGACTTGTTGTTCTTGATATTATTACTTATAACCTGATTTACTTAATTCCAGAATGTAAAACATGATTTTTATATAATATATATTCATCATATACATATATATATGATAGATCGATAAATGGAATGAAATACACTGTTCATGGAGACGGTAGGTCATACCTACGCATGAACGCTGTTTTCGATTCTTATTGAATTGAATGGAATTAAGTAGATGACATATATATATATATCCAGTATCATTATTATGTCATATATTTCATTTGTATTCATTATATATACTTTATAATCATTCTTGAATGGTTAACATAGAGAATAAATCTCATCTCGTCGTGCAAACGGTTGTCAGTACGTATGCACAAGCGATGATATCATTCCCATGATCATGGAATTTTGTTGAAGTGTATGTATAATATTTCAGAATCAATATAACTATACAATAATCATATATAGTTATTTATTTACACCATTATACCCATCCACGTAAGGTGGTGGTCGAAAACAGATTACACCACGGCGTGGAGACGGTATTCTGTACGTACGCACGCGCGGTGATTTCATTTTCCATAGGATGGATAGAAGGTGAAATAATGTTGTTTCATATTTATAATAACATATAAATATATAATTAATACTTATGTTATTACTATATAATGATAAAACTAAAGAAGAAGAGGTAGAAGAAGAAAGAAACTTGAGAGAATCGGAAGAAGAGATTACCTCTTCTTCGACGCACCTCCTTTAACCCTTCCCTTAAAGAAGTAGTGTTGGTCTTTTGAGAACACCAAAACCTCCATAATTTTTCTAGGGAAGTGGTTAATAGAAATGGGTAGGGTTTGGCCGAGCTTCAAGGCTTAAAAATTCATGAAGAGAATATGGGAAGGGGTTCCCTTTTTATAAGGGAGGAGAGGGGCACCTTTGAAAAAACATAAAATATTACTTTATAATAAAGTCATATTCGGTTTTTAATAGCTCCAAATTGATTTATTTCTAATATAAGGTGGTTATGGGTTGAAATCCTCTCAACCAATATATTTTTTACAGGTTTGGGTCATTATATTAACATTATCTTTTAGTTTTAACTCTTAGTTAATTAGATTGACATTAACCATGTCACTTTGTATTTTTATATTATATAGTTAATAAACGTACCATATACATCCAATAGACCCCAAATTTTCCATTAATTATACAAATATCATGATATAAGTATCTTGGACGAACCTTAGTTATTTAAGAATATAATAACAATTACTAATATAATATTTGTTTTAAAAACGATTTTATGTCAATTTTGACACTATTTGGTAATTGATTTTTGTGAAAATCATAACAGCACGATTAATTCTAACAACGTTAATTAAGTCAATAATAACATGTCATATTAACCAAGAAAATTAGTGTAATTCATAAAAAGTCTCAAATTATATTTATTTGGATATTTATAACATCAATTATGTTAATATTTCATTAATATGATAATTGTTGCGTCATCATTGTGTCATAACTAAAATAAATTATTTATGGTATAAAAATTATAAATAAAATACCATTATGTAGGAAATATTTTTTTATTTCTAATGAATATTTATAGTCTAATTTATCTTATGTATTACCCTATATTAAAAATTATTTAGTTATTAAATATTGATTTAAACTATTTTAACCCTTCTTTAAATAAATTAATAATAAATGTCATAATCTAATACATGTGGACCTAAGTGGTCATATTTTATTCCTAATATTGTTTTTGGTCGAAGTACACTTATCCAATAGAATTAGGACATATGTTAGGGTAATAATAATATCATTTTTACCTTTAATTACCCTATTTACTTTTAACAGTGGTAAATAAAAGTAAAAAGTGTCTATTCCCCAAAAATTAATTTCATCTCATTGAGCCACATTTTAGTCTTTGATATTAACCATGTCTCTCGAATTTTAAAAATTCCACTCACAGAAGTGGTAAAATTAATTTTTATGTGAATTTCCAAATTCTCTTAGGACGTGGGTAAAAGACAGTGAAAAGTTCAATAAAATTTTTAAATATCTAAAATTATTATAAAATGACTCTAATGAAATACAATGAACTTATATAGGCATTATGTATCAATTTTGACCAAAAATAAATTTAAATAAAATAAATAATTTTTTAAATAAAATGTCGGTTTTTAAATAGTAACGTAGTGTTTTCACTATTCATCAAAAATTGAAAGTTTTCAGAAAAATACAAAAAATTCGCACTAGGATAATTTCGATATTTGGAATCCAAAAATGAAGTCCATTTTGAAAGATAAAATTTATAAAATTCAAAAATTGGGTATTACTATTCATAACGACTAGTTTATATAATATTTTAAAAGCATATCTTTGTTTAGTGAAACTCGGTATTGCGTACAACATACGCTATTGTGGAATGTCTCAATTGCATGTAATGTAAGTCATGTCAGGTTTGCGTGTAGTGAAAGACTCCGTTGTTATTGCGTATAACAGAATCCAACCATATTTCATTTATACATTGAATATATATATATATATACACTCAATGTTGCATAGAATGACTACTATCAAACGAACTTGAAATTGTGTGTAACACAATCCAAGAATCGTGTTGTGTATACTGCAATATAATACGGTGTTGTGTATAGCGCAAGATGATCTTGGTGTAGCATACAACACATGAAATCAAATAAATTAAAAATAATACTTATCATAAAATTCAGGGTGTTACATTCTACCCCCCTTAAAATGAATTGCTCCCTCGAAATTCATCGGGGTTATACAAGGTTTACTACTTGAAAGTTTCTTTCATAGAAACCCAAATCCTAAAGAGGGATAATAAAACATAATTTTAAAAACAAAAGTATGAAACATAATGATTACACAAAGTAACTCATCACTGGGTTTCCACATATGAGAACATATCTGAAAATATGGATATGGAAGAAAAATATAACCATCACGTTCTGATGGAGAGTGGTAGAGAACATGGCTATGAAAAAGCAAAAAATCACAAAGCCATAAATTTGTGATGATCTAAGTTACCATCTGATTCATCAGATATAAGATCACTAGGACAAATTTTTTGGTTTTCAAGATCATTTCCCTAATGTTAACGAATTTTTGAATTAAAAGAAATACTTACTTGATTTTGGTACAATCTTACTGTTGTTTGTACCTTGAAAAAATTCCACTTTATCTCTTAATGAAATGAAGTTGAATTTGTCTTCTGTGGAGTGTTAGCAGATCATGTGATAAAATGATAGGTCATTCCATCTGTCTCAAACAAAAGGATATAAAAAGTTATTAAATATATATAAGTCCATCTATAGTGAGATTAATAGTATATGGTTCCTAAAATAGACTTATACTTCATATATCATACCCGATTAATATAATAAAACTAGTTTCTACTAACCAGGGACTTCATGTAGGCCAGTGGTAGGTGATAAAGGCCTTTCGCATTTCGGTTGTGGGTTCGATTCCCACAGTCTTGTCCGACGCGACGGGTTGTCACCCGTCTTGAAGGGTTTCCTTTTTCTAAAACTAAATTATTGAAACATTCCATAAATAATATCAAAAAAAAGTTCTATCCTTAAGCGATTCTATCTGATGTCCAACTTAATCCATTCCAACCTTTAAACTTATCTAAAATACTTTTGTCTGATCTTATAGTAGAATGAAAACAATTTCTAGATATTTCATATACTGAGCATGTGAATACCATCTTTTATCCCCCATATATCATATGTTATATCTTTTTGGTCACATTACAAAGATGTGAATACCTTAATCATGTATTCTCTTGAAAATGAATACCCATTGAACCTTAGTGAAAACATGAATGCTGTCAAAATTTAACACTTTCCACAAACCAAAATCCAAAGAATTTCTATATACTCAAACCATGATATAACTTTATCCTTATATCAGTCATGAGCTCATTTAATTTTTTCTTTATTCCGTCATTATGCACATATCATCATCCTTCCAAAAATATTTCAATCACTTTTCATGGTTACCGGTACCATATAATTATTGAAAACCAATACATAGATATTCCAAAATTCCATGATACCATAAATGAGATTCCATGATACTATTTTGAAATCCCATTACATAAACACTTAATCATTACACAACAGCATTTTCATACTCAACATCACAAATAGTGATCGCATGTGACTTCCCTTTATCCTTTTCCTTAAGAGGTTTTCACGTTGATCATCATTAACCCATGGATTGGAGAATTGATTAGCATAATGCCCCATTTCCTTTCACTTGAATCATTGAAGTGTTGGTGGTGCATTCTCTGCAGTCTTTTATTTATTCACATCAGTAGAAACCCTTTTTCCATTACTTCGACACTCAGCTACATGATGGCCTTCTCTTCTACACTTAAAACACTTTCTAGTCTCTTTAATACGATCTCCACCATGCTTCTTTCCACACTTTGAGCATAAAGAAACATTCATCTTCTTTTCACCATTATTCTGATATTTCTCCTTGAACTTTATCTTTCATTTCTTGTCAAAACATTGATATGGATATGTAACACCAACATCAATTTCTACCTTGATAGCACAACGCACAATTTCTTCATAGCTACTGAAGTCTCTTATAGCTAATTCCCTTTTAAGACTTGGTTTTAAGCCACTAAAGAATCGATCAACTTTACATTCAGGTTGGATGACAAAGCCAGATGCATACCTTTCCAGCCATGTAAAATTCTCTTTGTATATACCAACAGATTAATAATCCTTTTTCTTAAGCTCAAGGAAATAATTTTCCATCTTTGTTCTAAGAATATGAGGGAAGTACTTATTGAAAAATAAGTTCTTGAAATCATCCCATTCCATGGATTCAATTTCATCTTGGGGCCTCGTATTCTTAAATAGAGTCCACCATTGATCTGCTTCAACTTCTAAACGGTAAATAGCCAGAATTACTTTTTAATGTTCCAAATAGAAGAATATGGAAAATATCTTTTCAATGGTACTGATCTATTGTTCAGCAACAGGTGGATCAGAATACCCACTAAAATAAGGTGGATGTTCCCTCATGAATGACTCAATAGAATATTGTTTGCTTCTATGCTCATTTGGAAGTCCAGAATGATTCATATCTTGTATAATTATAGAAATAAGATTTTTCACTCCATCTCCCATAACATTGGTTTGTTCAGGATTACAATCATTGAATTGTCCATTACATTGATCAACACAGTTCCTTCGAATTCCAGCCATCGTCTAAAACCCAAAAAGAATAGTGTGAGAGGAAAAAATCATGCTAGGTAAAACAACATAATAAAGGGGGAGTACCTTCAATATCTAACATCATAGGTTTAATTCTAATATCGTTACCATAATTCTAGGACAATAACCTATACATATACTTAACCTTATGGACATCCCTAGACATGCCTTAGAAATATCTCTTGGGATCTCACTAAAGTTTTCGCGTCCTAGTTACCAAAGGATAGCTAAACCATTTCTCTGATACCAACTATAGAGGTCTGATATTACTTCCAGTGGACTATAATTGATACCTATCAGGGCACTCCATGGGTGGCTACACCCCCTGGGTGGGACACACCACCATCCCCAGGGGCAGCCATTTCCTCATGAAGCCCTTGGGCGGAGAGCCATGCTTGGTCCAATGCTCACATGTGAGAGTTCCTAGGGATCAGATTCATTCCTACCTCCTTTGCCTCTGATACCAACTATAGAGGCCCAAATCTCGATGTACATGGAAATTACATTACTTTTTTAGAATACTTAATACATAACAAAAACAGACACCAAAGGACCGTAATAGTTTAGTGTCTTTGAAAACTCAGAACGTAATCTTCTAATCCTGGTGAAAGATCTTCAATATCTCCCATAATGATCTTCCCATTTTGGTTTTCATATGTAAAACCATTCTTGAAATCCTAGGGAAAATAAAACATATAAAGGGTGAGCTCAAATTCTCAGTAATGATAAGCATGGAGAAAATAAAACAAACCATATACATTTGAACTTAAAAACATGAATATAATGTTTAAACATCAAAATCTTGAGCAATGACATAAATCTTGGAAGTATGTAAGGTGTGTATCATAATGGAAAATCAATCTTGATAAAATATCATGTGAATAAATAAATTAATTTTGGCAACCATTCAACACTTGTTATGATTTCCATAGTAGCCAAGGCATTGCTGCCAAGACCATCTTATTCGACAAAGTCCCTTTCTGAATCGAGTTCACTCCCTGTTCTAGTCCCATATCACTGAACCAGATTAACTTACCGCTCCATCCATGTCTATATCATGAGATATAAATCTTTACCAAATGAATTGGAGGGGGATATAGGTCCAACCCATCCCATAATGAAATCATTCTTTCGTGTTCCAAAAAATCATAAATCATACATCACAGCATAACCAATGTAATAGAATGGGATTCTTAAACATCATGACATCATAACATAATCCATATAAAAAAATGGATATAATTTCATCATATGAAAAATAAAACCATGTTAATAGTGGAGACATTATACTTGAATCATAAACATATTAAAATAAGGTCATTTTAGATAGGAAATGGTTTTGATAAAACACTTGAAATGAATTCTTGAGGAAAATATCCTTTCATCTTAAAAATAATTTTCCTTTCACAAAATACCATGAAATTTTAAAAGAAAAGTGTTTTTTGAAAATAATCATTAAATCTTGTAGATGAAGCTTCATGAAAATGAGGCGTTATGAAACTGTAAAAATCTGTTCACGCCGTATAAGTTAAAAATAACATTCTTCTCGTACTTTTGTCGGAAAAGACAAAAAGTACCTCATATGGTAAAAAAAGTAATATTCATTTCATAACAAGTGGTAAAATTAAAATATGGGTAAAAAAGAAATAAAATTATAAATGAAAAAAATTTAGAAAACATGAACATAGATGATAACAATTACCCCAGTAAATACTTACGAATAAACAATCTCGGATAAGAACGAGATTGGAATAGCTATATGTTACCTTATGTCTGATATGCTTCGTATGTATCCAAACCTCCTGTATAATGATTTAAATAATGTCACTGACTTATTACAGAATCATATTCACTGTTATGATATCATATATGGTTTACCTATGACTTTATATTACCTGTTCTTTTGTAAATTCGAAGTAAAAGAAGCTATTTGGGTAAAATCATTTCATTTATTGTACGTGTTTCGACTTGTTGTTCTTGATATTATTACTTATATCCTGATTTACTTAATTCTAGATTGTAAAAAATGATTTATATATAATATATATTCATAATATACATATATATATGATAGATCGATAAATGGAATGAAATACACCGTTCATGGAGACGGTAGTCCGTACGTACGCATGAATGCTGTTTTTGATTCCTTATTGAATTGAATGAAATTAAGTAGATGATGTACATATATATATATATATATTTATATATATATATATAAATTATCATTATTATGTAAAAGAAGCTATTTGGGGAAAATCATTTCATTTATTGTACGTGTTTCAACTTGTTGTTCTTGATATTATTACTTACATCCAGATTTACTTAATTCCAGAATGTAAAAAATGATTTATATATAATATATATTCATAATATACATATATATATGATAGATCGGTAAATGGAATGAAATACACCGTTCATGGAGACGGTAGGCCGTACGTACGCATGAACGATGTTTTTGATTCCTTATTGAATTGAATGGAATTAAGTAGATGATGTACATATATATATATATACATAAATAAATTATCATTATTATGTCATATATTTCATTATTATTCATTAAATATACTTTATAATCATTCATGAATGGTTAACATGGAGAATGGATCTCATCGCATCGTGGAGATGGTAGTCTGTACGTACACACGAGCGATGATATCATTCATATGATCATGGAATTGTATTGAAGTGTATGTATAATATTTCAGAATCAATATAACTTTACAATAATCATATATAGTTATTTATTTACACCATTATACCCATCTAAGTAAGGTGGTGGTCGAAAACAGATTACACCACGGCGTGGAGATGGTATTTCGTACGTACGCACGCGCGATGATTTCGTTTTCCGTAGGAATAATAGAAGGTGAAATAAGGTTTTTTCATATTTATAATAACATATCAGTATAAAATTAATACTTATTTTATTACTTTATAATGATACAACTAATGAAAAATAAGTAGAAGAAGAAATAAACTTGAGGGAATCGGAATAAGAGATTACCTCTTCTTCGATGCACCTCCTTTATGCATTCCCTTAAGGAAGTATAGTTGGTCTTATGAGTAGACCAGAACCTCCATAATATTATTAGGGAAGTGGATAAGAGAAATGGGAAGGGTTTTTCCGAGCTTCAAGGCTCAAAAGGGTGTTAAGAGAAGAGGGAAGGAGTGCCATTTTTATAAGGGAGGAGAGGGGAACCTTTGGAAAAACATAATATATTACATTATAATAAATTCATATTCGGTTTTTAATAGCTCTAAATTGATTTATTTATAAGCTAAGGTGGGTATGGGTCTAAATCCTCCCAACCAATAGATTTTTGACAGGTTTGGGTCATTATAGTAACCTTATAGTTTAGTTTTAACTCTTAGTTAATTAGATTGACATTTATCCTGTCACTTTGTTTTTTTTATATTATATTGTTAATAAAAATACTATATACATCCAAGAGACCCCAAAGTGGTCCATTAATGATACGCCTATCATGATATAATTATCTTTTCCGAACCTTAGATTTTTAGGAATATAATAACAATTAATAATATAATATTTGTTTTAAAAACTATTTTATGTCAATTTTGACACTATTTGGTAATTGATTTTTTTGAAAATCATAAAAGCATGATTAGCTCGAAAAAAGTTAATTAAATCAATACTAGAATGTCATATTAACCATGAAATTTAGTTGAATTCATAAAAAGTCTCAAATTACATTAATTTGTGTATTTATAACATCAATTATGTTAATATTTCATTAATAAGATAATTACTACATCATGATTGTGTCATAAATAAATTATAATATTTAATGCATAAAAATTATAAATAAAACATCATTATGTAGGAAATCTATTTATCTTTCTAATTAATATTTATAGTCTAATTTATCTTATGTATAACCCTATATTAAAAATTATTTAGTTATTAAACTTTGATTTTAACTATTTTAACCGTTCATTAAATAAATTAATAATAAATTTCCTAATCTAATCCAAATGGACCTAAATGGTCATATTTTATTCTTAAGGTCGTTTTTGGTCGAATTACACTTATCCAATAGTTTTAGGACATGTGTTAGTGTAATAATAATATCATTTTTACGCTTAATTACCCTATTTACTTTTAACCGTGGTAAATAAAAGTAAAAAGTTACTATTCACCAAAAATTATTTTCATCTCATTGAACCACATTTTAGTCCTTGATATTAACCGTGTCTCTCGGATTTTCAAAATTCCACTCACAGAAGTAGTAAAATTATGTTTTATGTGAATTTCCAAATTCTCCTAGTAGGTAAAAGACGGTGAAAAGTTTGATAAAATTTTATTATATCTAAAATTATTATAAAATGACTCCAATGAATTTCATTGAACTTATATAGGTATTATGTATCAATTTTTACCTCAAATATATTTAAATAAAATAAATAATTATTTAAATAAAAAGTCAGTTTTTAAATAGTAACAGAGTGTTTTCACTATTCATCAAAAATTGAAAGTTAACAGAAAAATACCAAAAATTCACCCTAAGCTAATTTCAATATTTGGAATCCAAAAATGAAGTCCATTTGGAAAGATAAAATTTATAAAATTAAAAAATTAGGTATTAATATTCATAACGACTAGTTTATATAATATTTTAATAGCATATATTTGTTTAGTGAAACTCAGTATTGCGTAAAACACAAACTATCATGGAACGTCGTGATTGCGTGTAATGTAAGCCAAGTCAGGGTTGCGGGTAGTGCAATACTCCTTTGTTGTTGCGTATAACAGAATCCAACCATATTTCATTTATACATTCAATATATATATATATATACACTCAATGTTGCGTAGAATGACTACTATCAAACGAACTTGAAATTGTTTGTAACACAATCCAAGAATAGTGTTGTGTATACTGCAAGCTAATACAGTGTTGCATATAGCGCAAGATGATCTTTGTGTAGCATACAACACATGAAATCAAATAAATTAAAAATAATACTTATCATAAAATCTCGGGGTGTTACATTACATACACGAGGTCACGCCATCAATGTTATGTTAAATCCACAACACAATATGAGGTATTCATCTCTCAAACCTCAGAACATGTGATGTCCTTGGATTACCCGCAACTCTTATGACCCTAAGAATATACATGTGTCTCATTTCATTGTGCATTTTTCAAACCTATACATTTTTATCTAAGTGTACATCCATGTGGATTTCTAGTATTCTTGTTTGAAGGTATGGACATTGATCCTCAATTAACTATAGGTTTTGAGCTCACCATATAGAGTACATAATAGAAGTGGCGTCATCTGGCAGTAATTTCTACACCTATATGCTCTGACCGGTATAGAAAAAGAGTAAAATATTCTCATCAAGCAGTCATCATGTGACACTATTAAACTCAAAAAAATTGAATCTTTCTACCATATATATATATATATATATATTAGAAATGAGAATTCAATGGAAATGTTCTAAATTAATTCACCATATCTTAATAAGATGGGACAAGCTGAGTCAATACATTCTCCTACCTTCCTCATTTGATCCTAACATGGAAATATGTGTCTCTATATTTTCCATTTGACCAGTGCAATTATTTAAATCTACCATGTCTAAAGGATTCAACGTGTGGGAAAAAAATATTATATACAAAATGATTCAATGATTAGTGAATATATCATATAATAATTTAATATTTAATTTCTTATATTTCAATAATAAACTCAACAAATTTGATAACTAGTTGAAGATAACAAGTATTTCAAAAATATTGGAATTCAGTGAATATTATTTTCTTATTTTACCCCTAAGTGTGTTCATGGAAGTTATATTCTTTTGGAAAAGAATATTATATTTAATTGAATCAATTTACATGATAATAGATTATAATAATTGAAATATGTAGATTTATAGATATCAATCCTTTAAGCAATGTTCAAATATAATCTAAAATTTGGAAAATTAATTGAGTAATTTTGTATATCTATTAAATGATTATTGTGTCTTCATGACAAGTAAATTTTTTATATTGAATATTTACATACTTTCTAAATTATTTATTTTAATTTGAATTAATATTCAAAGTATTTTTGTAGGAAGGGGAAATGTGTTTGTCTTGAGTAATGAATGACGAAATAAATGATTTACTAGACTGATAAACTTGGATAATAGAAATGATTTTTTTATGTTAAATGAGTGGTGATACAAATATTTTCAAAAAATATTATAAATTTAAATAAATCATATTTAAAAATTTTCATTAGTTTAGTGTTTGTGGATGAAGTGATATTTTTCTAAGGATCATTTATGAAAAATTAGACATTCTTTTTACCTTTAATAAATATAATTAACCAACCATAATCATTACTTATTCATGATTTAATTCAATAATTTGGATTTCAATCAAATTGTGCATATTTCTAGGACATTGAAATAGTAATTTCACATTCATATAGATTTTCAATACCAAAACAACCAAAAATCGATGAAGGGATTTCCTTTCCTTTTAAAAACATTATGTATTATAGGGGAAGCAAAATATCAAATAACAGTTACGGCAGTAGAGGATTCATTGTTGCCGCATACATTAAAAACATTACTTATTTTTATTCAGTGCAACTCTTTATTGAAAAAAAAATGATTCCCATTGATTAAAATTAAAATTAAAAGGGTTGATAATACACTGTATAAAACAAGGATGTGTATATTATCAAAATATGCCTCAATGAACGGAGATTGAGACAAAGTCCCTTTCTTTGAGTCACAGTCATCAAATACAATTGTTATATTTAGAAATAATAAAACTTTGTTAATTTCTATTTTTTTGATAACATTTTTCATATTTATTATTCCTTTCATCTCACATATTACCTTGTTATAAAAATTATTTTAGTTTATATAGGATGTTTTTTCAATATTCGGTATTTGAGTAAAAAATGATCTAGTTTTGATTTAAATTGAAAAGTAGCCAAAAGGCCATCATCTATAGAATATTTTTCATGTTTTAAATATAATATATATCCATTACATATGTATTAATATCATCCATAATATTTGTAGATAATAATTAAAGGAACCATTCATGGGGACGATAGGCCATACGTATGCATGAACACTACATTCATTTATTTTCATATTAAAAGAATGAAAACTAAATGATACATAAGTATATTATAATGAAAATATAATATACATGTTTCCTATATTAATTAATATCATACTTTATAAGTTTCATGAATGACATGAACTAGTCATATTACGTTTAGTGTTGGTAGTCCACACTTCCTCAAATGAAATTATCGTATTTACAGAAAAATAAAATAATAACGGTATGTTATAAAAAAATTAAAGAAGAATTGGCATAATATAAATATAATATATATAATATATAAATAAAGTTCCATCATAAGGTCCACCAATTGAGGTGGCACGATAAAATTAAAGAATCATCGTTTTGTGAGGATGTAGATCCTGATACAAAGAAACTATATGTTTTATATCCATTTGATGGAGGTGTTTATATGTGTAGGTATAAAACATATCATAAAAACATCCTATTATATTTATGATAATGGTGTTGTCACAAAATAATGGAATAATGAGAGGTTATGGTATTGAGTAGGAAAATATTTGAAAAAAGCTTGAGAGAAAAAGTTACCTCTAAATCGGGTAACTCCTTTTTATTTGAGCCAAAGGATTAATTGGTTTTCCTTATACCAATAAAACATTTATAGGATAAAATGAGGGATTTGGGGAGATTATTTTATTATAATTTGAACGAGCTAAGGGACATGATAGGTCTGAGTAAGTGTGTAGAGGTTGTTGCCTTTAATAAGAGGGAGGAGGGGAATTTAAGGAATTTCTTAAAATATTAGGTTATTATAAATTTATTTTCGAATTATAATAGTTAAAAATTGATATATTTCTAGTATATAGAGATTATGGGACCATATAAATTGAAATAATCGGCTTTAGATAGGTTTATGTCAAAAATACAACCTTACCATTTGGATTTAAACCTTTGTTAAATAAATTCACTCTTACCATGTCTTCTTTTATTTTTTCAATATATGGGTAATAAGGTTACAATATAATTTCATTATTACCACATGTAGATAATTAATAAATTTTTAAACCTTATCCAATTATTTTGGCAGAATCTCAAATTTTTATGACAATTATATCATTTAATAAAATAGTATTTGTTTTAAAAACTATTTTATGTCAATTTTGACATTATTTTGTAATTGGTTTTTTTAGGTCGTAAAAATATTATTAAATAAAAAAACTAATTAAATCATATAAAACAATTCATAATCATCCAAAAAATAGTTTATATAATCAAAATGTTAAAATTATGTTTATTTTAATATTTAAAATATCAATTATTTGAGTCATTCATTAATATGGTAATCACAACATCATCATTGTTTCATAAATAAATTTATTTATTTAATCTCTAAAAATTATAAATAAAATAACATAATGTAGGATTTTCTTATATTTCTAATAAATATTTATATTCAAATATATTAGTTCTATAACCCCACGTTTAAATATTTTTAGATAAATGTTACATCTTCATGTTATATTTCCCTTTACATTAAATTATTTACTATAACATGTCATTATCACATCATTGACGCTCCATGGGGTCCTAAAATAGACCTATAGATGATTGTGATTAGCCATATCTCATCCAATAGTATTAGTACATGTTGTTTTAGAGTCTTATATTATTATAATATTAATTTTTACCATTATTTACCTCATTTAATCTTTAACCATGGTTAATAAATATAGCTATAAGTGTTACTGTTCATAATGTCTAGAAATAAAAAGTACATATTTAAATAATTGGACCTTCTGATTCCAAAAATGGAATCTATTTTACCCAATTCAAAACACAAAATTGGAAAAAAATTATTTAATATTAATTCATGTTGTCATAACAAGAAAATGTTTTTGATGAAATAAAAATCTATCAAAAGAATGAAATGTGTTTATATGAAATTTCAATATGAAATAACTTATAATGAACATAATTTTATTGAATGATAAAAACATAATCTAATTACACTTAAACCAAATTAATTAAGAAATATATCAATATAAATATATTAGATGAAAAAGACAATTTTATATTAAAATGCAATTTTTCACTATTCATTAAAATATAATTTTATCAGAAGAATACATAAATTTCAACTAAAGTAAATTTTGATGTTTTTTATTCAATGAAAAAGTTAATTTTTTCATATAGAACGTATGAAATTGACAAAAATTATATTTAGAAACTGTTCTCCATAAAAAAGAAGTAAAACAATATTTTTTTTAAAATACTTTTCTATTTTATGCATAAAATTTGATTTATTCTCATTTTAATCATCTTAAATTTATTTGATACATGTTAAAACTTTTAACCAATATTTGTAATCATATTGTAGTTAGTTATATTCATTACCTCCAATACAATGGGATTGCCTTAAATATCATATAAAATATTAATAATATTATTTTATTATTTTTTCGTATAACTCAATGTTGTGTGAAACATAATATTTCAGAGAAACCTATTGTTGTGTGTCTATTAGTATATATTAAAAAGTGTCCCATTTAACATAATATTAATATCTTATTCATAAATATTATTATTTATAAAAATTTATTACTCTAAAAATTCCTAGGATTTTACATCCTTCCAATCTTCTAGACATTTAATCCCCCCAATTTTATATACATGTCAAATAATTTGGCGTATTCGTCCTTTATAGAATTTTTATTTCCCATGGTTTCCCCTTCAACCATATGGGTTTTCCGCAAAAACCCTTACATGATGAATTGCCTTCTTGAGTAATACTTGCTCTCTACAGTCAGGAATCTGTACTAGTTATTCTTCATTTGAAGGATTATCTTTTAACTGAACTACCTCTTGACTCAAAACGTGAGATGGATCTAGAATATACTTTTTAATATTTAAAGATGGAAAAATGTGTTTTCCTGGTAAAATATTGAAGAAAAATCCACCCTATATTAAACTAATCAAACATTCACTAGGATTTCATATGGTCTAGTGGACCGCGGACATATCTTCCATTTCTTAGAAAAATGCATCACACATTTTCTTGAAGAAAATTTTAGAAAGACATGTTCACCTACCATGAATGTAATATATTTTTATTGCTTATCTGCTTAACTTTTTAGCCTACATTGAGCTATCAATATGTGTGTCTAGATGAAGTAGAAAATTTTACCAATTTTGGCCCCATAAACATCATTTCACCTACTTCATCTAACAAATATTGAGTTGGACACCACTGCCCATATAATGTATTAAATGGTTCCATCAGTATGCTAGAATGAAAATGATTATTATATGAAAACATAACCAATGAAATATTTTTATCCCAAATCCTTTGTAATCCATTGAACAATCAAGTATCAAATTGTCCAACATTTGAATATTTCATTCTTACTATACTTTTCATTGCGGATAAAAAGAGGTATTAAAATTTAATTCAATACCCGTTATCTTATGAAGGACTTTGAAAAAGATAAAGGTGAACCTGATATTGTGATTAGATACAATGGATTGGGGAAAAACATATAACCTGAATTTATCATTATGATAAAACTAATAATGTTGATCTAGTGGTAATGTATCTTGAATCGGATGAAAATGAGAAGAGTTATTCAATCGATCAATAAAAAATGAAACCTCATTATTTCCTTGAGATTTATTTGGTAGTCCCACAACAAAGTCAAAAGTTATATTCTTCCATTTTCTCTCTTGTAGTGGAAAAGGATGAAGCATCCCCTTTGAGAACTATCATTTTTCATTCACCTATTGATTAGTAAATAAAATTGAAATGTCATAAATATCTCTATTCCTTCCATCCCATTAGTAATACTCCCAAATATCACTGTACATCTTAGTACTTTGAGGATGAACTGAAAAATGATAACTATCTTCTTCACATAACAACTCTTTCTTCAAATATGAATCCCAAGGTGCACATAATCTCTTTCAAAACATCATAATAGAGTTTATATCATTGTTATATTCCGGTAACATACCCTTCTGAAATAGATCATCCTTTTTATGCAACACATAGTCTTTTTTCTGTGCTTTCTTAGTTAAGTCTGATAGAGATGATTTCACTACAACCTGAAACAAAACAAAATAATTCCCTACACCAACAAATTCTAATCCTAAATTCATCAAATAAATAACCGTAGTATCTTGGTCCAAACATATAATGATTAATTTTTTATTAATCTATAAACTCAAAGCATTGGCCACTTTATAAGCCTTTCCTGGATGGTGATGAATTGTTCAATCATAATCCATGATAAATTCCCACCATATCCTCTGGCTCATGTTTACTTTTTTCTGATTGAATATATACTTCAATATTTTTTGATCAGTATATATTTAACACATTACACCATACAGATGATGTATCAAAACATTTAATGCAAAAACATCTGCAGTTATTTCCAAATCACGTGTAGAGTAATGTTACTATGTTGGATTCAACTAAAATATATCAAAAAAAATTACATTATCATTCTGCATTAGTACATAACCCATTCCATTCAAATATGCATTAATGTAGATAACAAAATTACCTTTCTTTTGAGAAATGGAAAACACTATTTGATTTACCAATCTTCTTTTCAATTCCCGAAAACAATGAGAAAAATATTTTTTCCAAATTATCTCAACACCCTTACCTGATAGATTATTTAGTGGGATAGATAACCTAGAAATTTTTTCAACAAAAAATCTATAATAAACTACCAATATAAGAAAACTATGAATCTATATGATATTGGTAGTTCTTCTCCACTCTTCACCAGATTTTGTTTTAGAAGGTTTAATAGTTTTTCCATATTTATAAACAATATGACCAAGGAGAGAAATTTGGTGCAAAAAAAAATTCATTTTTACAAAACAAACCAAATAGTTTTTTATATTTTAAGGATTGAAAAACAATCCTTTAGGGACATTCGTGTTTATCCTGAATTTTAGAGTATACCAACAAATCATGTATAAACACAACCACAAACTGATCCAAAAAATATTTTAAGGACCAAATTCATGAGATTCATAAATACAATAGGTGAATTAGATTACCCAAATGGCATAACTAAAAACTCATAATCCCCATATCTCATTCGGAAAGCTATATATAGAATTTAATCCTCCATTACCTTCAATTGATGGTACCCAGACCTCAAATACATATTCAAAAAATACAGAGCTTCCTATAGTTGATAAAAATAATCATCGAAATGAGGAAACAAATACTTGTGTTATTAGTGATTTTATTCAAGTCTTTGTAATCAATGCATAGCCTCATAGAACCATATTTCTTTTCCATTAATAAAATTAGATCACCCCATGTTGAAGTGTTATGTCAAATGAATCCTTTATTAAGTAATTATTGATACTTTTTTTTCAATTCCATTAGTTTTACTTGATCCATTAGATATGGTGGTATGGAAATAATCTTAACATAATTTACAAAATCAATAGTAAAATCAACCACCTGATTACGAAAAATAGAATGAAATTCATCTAAAAAATATATACAAATTCTTTCAATACTAGTATATCACAAATCAAAACTGTTTCTTTCTTTTCATCAACATGATCCATATAAATATCAATAAAATCAACAATCAATCTATCTGCTTCATGGTATGTTATCAAAGATACAAAGTCAAGGAATAATAGATTCTTCGTATTAAAATATATTTTATCATGATAAACTGAAATCCAATCCATATATAAAATGTTATTAAATAATACTATGGGATATTGAATAATATTTCAGTGGAAAATCCAACTAATGATAATATGAAGATTTATATAAATCTTGGTTTCTTTAATACTTACACACGGAGTTTTTAAAAAATGTTCTATATCTTATTTATGAGGTGTTATTTCCAATTTACTTTCAATGCTCTCAGAAATGAAAGAATGTGAAGATACATAGTCAGATAGAGTATTTGAATATTTTGAAAAAACCTAAAGCATTCATGTCACCATTTCATTTTATGGTCTCACATCAATCGTAGTAATATAAAATGAGTTTGGCATACCCTTATTCTTTCAATATTGTTGTTTTCATAATGGGTAATAAAATTTTTGACACACATTGGCACAATTTCCTATCTCATTATGACTAAAAAATCTTACGGATGGGTTTGTATTGCCTACCTGATCATATTCTTTATAATTACAGGTAATATGACCAGTCCTACAACATCATAACCACTTCCCAGATATATAGTGAAACTCTCTTGGAGGGTTTTTTCCACACTTCTCACAAGATGGAAATTTAGTTTTCTTACCTATACTCTCCTTTTATGAATTTTTCACATTTCCTTCCAACTATATTGCTTATATTTTTCTTTCATAGAACACATGATTTATAGAAAACTCTATTTCTACATTATCATCACATATTACAAGTATCTCATATCTTTTGAACTCCCGAGAAAAAAACGCCCTTCGATATTTCATCATTAATCCTATGTAAAATAAATGTATTTTACGATCAATATCCCATATCAATCTTGGGAAGTAACATGATAAAAATGATAAATTTTCATCATACATAGACATAAAATGTTCATCTTTTTGTCTGAATTTGAAGAATTTATATTCTATCCATAGTCGAATAGCCATAGGAAAATATTTTTAAAGATTTAAATTCATAAATTATTCCCATTCCAAGGCATCAATATCGTCACTTCCCCTGATATTTTTAATCCCTTACCACCACTGATCAGCTTCTCCTTAAAAACGACAACTATCAAGAAAAACATTTTGATTGTTTGAACAACACATTACATCAACAATATTTTCCAGTGCCTTAATCCACCCTTCAACTTTCATAGGTTCATATGATCTTCTGAATGATTAGAGGCGTTTCCTCATGAAATTCTCTATGTTTAAATTATTCCACAACTGTTTCTCTGGTTGATCTTGTTCATGGAAACCACATCACTTTATCGCTTCATTAAACTATGATATAAGTATAAATATATATTAGGTTCTGATTCTGACCATCTCAAGATGTTTATTTGGAAGGTCATTTCCCTTAGTATGCATTCATATCACAATTTCCTTTTTTCCTCTATAAAAAAAATTCTGAAAAAAACATAACTTAGATGAAGCCACATGATTATATTCAAATTCAATATCATTTAAATTTGACTATGAAATAAAAATATTTTATGGATGTTATATTAACAATATTAGGACTCCTAATTTTATATAAAACTATATATTATTCAAACTATATGGTATTAGCATTAAATATTATTTAATCATGAATTATGTCCATAATTTGACTTTCAATCCCCTTAAGAATCTTTTCAAGACATAAAAATATTAAATCGACTTATAAAACCCTTATCAATACCAAATCACCCCAAAATGTGATTAAGGTATTTCTTTTCCATTTTAAAGCATTAATCCATATAGAGGATGCAAAATATTAGATAACGGTTATGACGGAGGTGGAGTCGTTGTCATCACATATGCTGAAAATATTACATTTTTTCATTTCGTACAATTATTCATACAAAAAATGATTCCATTTGAATTAAATTTATTTTTAAATGGTTTATAATACATAGTATAAAAAAAGGAGGGGTATATTATCAAAATATGCCGCAATGAATGGTGATTGAGATAATGTCTATGACCTTGAGTTTGACTTGTCATGTACAATCTTTATGTTACTAAATAATCAATATAGGTTAATTTTTACATGATTAAGTAAATTTTTAATCTTTATTATTCCTTTTATATCAATTATTACCATGATATAAAAATTATTTAAGTTTGTATTGATTGTTTTGTCAACATTAAGTACTTGTGTCGAAATTGAACTTATTTTGATGTAAATTGTACATGTAGTCAAAATTACATCATCTCACGAATATTATTCATGATTTAAATATCATATATATCCAGTATATATGTATTCAGTGTGACCATAATATTTAGAGATAAGAAATTAAATTCACTATTCTGGGAGATGGTTGGTCGTACATAAACATGAATATTATATTAATTTTTTTCTTATAAAATGAATGAAAAATAGATGATAAATGAGTATATTATAATTATATTAAAATATATATGTTATATAGGTTACATATGATCATTAACTTCTTCTTTTATATGATCCATGTTTCACATGAACGAGTCATATCTCTTTGAGGGATCGGTAGTCCACAATTCCTTAAAACAAATTATCTTCTTTACATAACATTGAAAGAATAAAGGTTTGTTATAAAAAATTAAACAATAATAAGGAAAATATAAATATAATATATATCATATATAAATACATTTCAATCATAATGTCTTCTATGAGTGGTGGTATGAAAAAATTGAATAATCATCGTTTTGTGAGGTAGTAGTCCTCCGAACACAGAAGCAGTATGTTCGATATCCATTTGATGGAGGTGTGTGTATGTGTTGGATAAAACCATATAATTAAAATATCATATTATATTAATTTTAAAAAAAATATAAAATAATCTAATAACTATATTTTATGGCGATGGAAAAGGAAAATAAATGAGTGGAGCTTGGGAGAAGACATTACCAAAAAATTAGGTAACTTCTTTTTGATTTGAGACATATGGCTTACATGAGTTTTCTATTTCCCATTGTAAGGATTTTAAGAAGACAGAAGGAATTTTTGGATATTATTTGAGAAGAATTTGGATATAAAATGGGTTTGAGAGGAGTGTGTGTGTTGGTAGACGTGGTTGCCTTTTATAAGAAGGAGGACAGGCACTTTATAAATGTATTGAAGTATTATTTTAGTATAAATTGAATTAATTATAATAATAGTTAAAAGTGATATATTTCTAGGATCAGATGATTAGGGGTCAAAATACTCTAAAAATAGGTTTTATACAAGTTTATTTCACAAAATACAAATTATCATTTTGCTTGAACCCTTATATAAATAAATTAACTCTTACCATGCCTTCTGGTATTTTGACACTCTATGGTTAACAAGGTTACTATAAAATGCCATGGGAACCTCAATTAAACCATTAAGTAAATTTTTAACATTATCTATGTTATTTGTATAAATTTAATATTTTAATGAAAAATGTATCATTTAATAAATTTTTATTTGATTTAAAAACTCATCTATGTCAATTTTGACACTATTTAGTAACTAATTTTTTTGAATATTGTGTAAGGGGACTCAGGTGAGAACCCTAAATTGGGGGAGAACCCGAAATCAGATGATATAGATGACCGCTTGCGGCTCATCTCTAGAGGACATGTAGATGACATCGGCTGCTCGAAAGGCATCAGGGAGAACATCAATCACACGGATATGATTTCCTTCACAAAATAGGGTGAAGTGGCCATAACTATTTCTACCCGCAAAGCTAATAGGCTATAGAAGAATTTTGAAGATATTGTTATGGACGCGGTTGAACCCTCATTCTCTTAAATTGAATCTCCTCTTCCTGAGGGAGTGATAAATGATGGGATATTTGCCCAAGTCTCAGCAAATCAAGGAGTGTTTGAGGAGAGAATCAACCTCCACCACAAATAAATTGTCATGTAAACCATCACAACTAATGGGGAGTAGCTCTATAAATATAAATACCAGAAATAATGCATTGATAAAGTATAGGGATTTAGTGAATGGTGAATGACTATGATGGTTGAGGGGTATTATCTTTTTTTTCTTCCCTCAGACAAATGAAATCGTAAAGCATGGAGAAAAGGTACTATCATTCATAACCCTATCATCTGGAATATAGAAGAATTTGATTGAATCATTGATCCTTCAAATGTTAATAATAAAAATTCCTAACAATGGATTAGAATATGTAAATTATACTGTCTTTATTGGCCTCCAAGGATCATTTGGGTTGTTGCATCGGTGTTGGGTAGCCCCATATGAATGGATATAAAAGCAGGCAATCCATGGTTCTAGCATTATTCTTGAATCTTGTTTTAAGTCAACATGGACAATACACTTTTAGGGAAGGTGATTTTTAAAACAATAGAAGACAACATGATTCCTGAAATATTTTATGGGAGAAATTCCGTGTTCTGTTTAAACTACTATTTTTTCAGACACTTATGTGTTGAATGCAAGAGGGCTATGGAATGAAGCTATTGTAAGGTGAAAGGAAATGATGATAGATATTGTAGAAGGATAAAAGGAAAGGGAATGCATCCCTTAGACCAATAAATCATTTATCCCAAATAGGAGGATAGACCTACGCCGAAGAAACAAATGGGGTGACCTGCTCTTGGTCACATTACTACAGATGACAAGAAGAAAATGGGGTAGGACAAATATCCCAATGGGACAATACATAATTTAGTGACCCCATCTGCTGAGGTCCTTGTTGTTGGTGCCAATGTAACAGTTCCTCACCTCTACAGTGACACTACCATGGTGGGGGCTAATCAACCTGGAAAGCAGGTTGACCCCTTCCACCCAGTGACAATGTCCTAATTATAATGTACTCAATTGGCCAAATGGACAATGTGGTACATGATGATACTAGTATTGGATCCCCTAAAATCTCTCAAGGAACTGATGATGGAGACCAAAATGATCAAAATGTAGCCTCTGATCTAGGTGGTAACATCACACAGATTCCCCCCTCCAATGCTTCCCGAATAAATCTAGATGTGTACGGTGACCCTTCTCACATAAATTCTAAAAATACTTTTACACAAATGATTGGTTGCCTCTTGTCATATGAGGTGGGGGATTCTAAACAGACTGCTTTAGTTGATATCAACCTAGGGGATGGGACAGAGGTGTCCAATTATGATCCAAAGTATATCCCAATACCCACATTCTCACCTCACATGATTATTAGCTGGGATGGAAATGAGCAGAATGTGAACACACTAAAACAAAAAAACAAGGTCGTACATGACAATCCTAGACCTGGAATGAGTCTAAATGGGGTACAAAGAAGAAAATGGATGAAATAAATAGTTTAGGATTAATTGGAGGAAAAGTAGGGCCCTTAGACAAAGGGAAAGGCCCATTAAAATTGAGGATATTTTACTCTAATGGTAAAGTGTAGGGAAACACCCGTACGACCAAAGACCTTAGACATCATATTATGGCCTATAATCCTTTATATAGTGGAATTACTAAACCAAAATCCTAGTTTTATAATGGGAAATGATTTATGTTGGGATCTCTTGGGTTCATATTTTTTTCCAGTAACTCTCATGCATATTTAATGGACCACTTGTGGGTCTTTAGGTAAGAATCAATTCAGTTAAACTCCTTTCAGAGAGGGAACCAAAGAATTTACATTTCCTACAATGTTGCGGGTCATATTTTTTCAACATATTTTGTGTATGATTCCACCTCATACATCAAGATAAGGGACTTATGGGAGTAATTACAAACATCCTCAAGGTAGAGGGTTCAAAAATGTTTTATCATTGGTGACTTCAATAATGTACTAAAACCTATAGAACAAACTGGAGCAATTTCAATAGGTCCAATGCTTCTAATTTTTTTGAATGCATTAGTGAATTTATCTTGGTTGAAGTCCCAATAAATGGGGCTAATTTTACATGGGGTAGAAGTGCATGTCATGAAAAGCAAGCTAGAAAACATAAAATATGCTTCTTCCAAATTTATGATCACAGTGTTTCCAATGGTGTCACTAGTTGTGCATTCCACAAGCACCACTTTGATCATTATCCAATAGTTCATTACATCAACATACAGTAGGAAAGGTCATCCCCTTTACATTTTTTATTTAACAATGAATGGATTGAGAATCTAAGGTGTAGGGAAATTGTTCTAGAGGCCTTGGAAATAAACTATATTGGGTGACCATAGAAAAATTTGGCTAAAATGCTTAAGTATATTAAGGGACTCCTTAAAAAATGGAGAATGAAATATTTTTCAAATATTTATGATGAAATCATTTATTCGGAGGAGGATCATTCTAACATGCAGATCAAAAATGTGCAGTAGCCCACCATTTCGAGGGAGGAAATCATGGCTCATAAAAAGTTGTATGACAATTAAATATTCAAGGAAAGGCTGGTTAAAAATAAATTAACTGTGAGATGGTTTAATGATGGATATAGGAACTCTAAAATTTTCAACAAATACTATAAGGAGAAGAGGGAACGAGTAGGTGAAAAAGATATCAGCATCAACGACCACTTGTAAAACTTAGAAAATGAGATTGCAGAGGTTGTTGATGAGCATTTAAAAGGGATATAAAATGATGATGGGCAGGACAATACCCACAAGATGGAAGATAACATCAATCCTCACATTGATGCATGTACGAACCAACTACTAATGACCTTAATGTATAAAGAGGAAATCAAGGATTCCCTACTATCTCATAATTTGGAAAGTGTCCCTAGCCTGAATGGTTTCACTAACAAGTTAATCATGTTATATTGGGATATTTATTAGGATTACATCACCAAAGCAATAATGGATATCTTCTTTCATTATTATTTTCCTCATGTAATAAAATATTTCTTCCTCACTCTCATTACTAATATAGAAAACTCTCTTGAGAGCAATGACATCATGTTGATCTCTCTTGGGAATACTATTCCCAAACTTATTAGTATAATTCTGGTGAACAGAATGGGAGGAGTGGTTGATTTTTGGATCACCTCAAATCAATTTGGTTTTTTACCAGGGAGAAACATTCAAATGTGTCTTTTCATAGCCTCGGAAACTGTTAACCTAATGAGGAGGAATGTAAAGGTTGGTAATTTTTTTCTTAAAATTGACATCTTCTCGGAATTTGATACTCTCAAATAAAGTTTTCTACTTTATTTTCTTAGAATATATGGTTTCTCTAGAGCTTTTATCAACATGATCAACACCATTCTTGAATCATCAAGGCTTTTGATTCTCATCTAGGGTGTTCCTAGAGGTTTTTTCTTTTCATGTGGGGTGTAAGGAAAGGTGACCCACTATATAGAATTATTTTTGATATTGTAGAAGACTATCTATGCATATGAATTAATGAACATGCTCACAAGGTCCTCTAAAAACAAATTAAGGTTGGAAAAAATTATCATGCCCCATCACAACTTTTGTATGTTGATGACATCCGACTATTTTTTCAAAACTAAAATAGAATTGTATCAAAAATTAATGTATTATTCATCAACTATGAGGAGGTGGTTGGATAGGTAATCTTTTGGGAAAAATAATTCATGGTATTTGGAGTTGGAGTTATGGAAGGGAAGAGAAACATGATCATGAATTATCTTTCTGTGAAGAGGGGATGATTGCCATTTAAATACCTTGGTATCCCTTTGTTATAGGGGAATGTGAAGAGGTGTTATCTATAGGTTATATATGATGGAATCACTAGTAAACTTTCTATTTAAAAAAGAAATTCAATGTCTATGGTTGGCATGATCTACTTAGTGAACTCAATGATCACCGCCAAATTTTTCTAATACATATATTTATACAGATGGTCAGAGGCCTCCTTAATGTGATTCAAAGTGTGATTCTTAACTTCATCTGGATAGTTTAAATTCTTGAGCGAAAATTGTTAACTGTATCATGGAATGTGTGCATCAAGATAGGTGAACTAGGAGGCCATGGTGTTAATTAACTCAAAACCTTCTTTGATGGCATGAGTTGGAAATTTACTCAGATTATGATATCTGAGGATTGTTCGGATGACATTCTCATAAATAGATTTGAATGAAGGCTACGTGATGAGTGAAAATATTACCTTGATTGATTGGCTTGGTCAGCCCTTAAACATGATTTCATGAAGATCATGCATTTCACAAAATGGTTGGTATGTATAATATCTTCACATAATTATTAGGAATTTGAACTAGATTGAATATCCTCTTCTGGAGATAGCTGTGACACTGAATATTACATGAATATACAATTCTGAGATCCTCCTATGATTGCAATTTGATGAAATTATAATTCCCTCCCAAGAAGAAAATGATATTTATTCCAACAACTTAACGGACTATGACACATTGATATGGAAAAATAAGAGAACTGGCCACTTCAAATATCGTGACTATTATTGGCTTGAATGTGGAGGTTCCTCCCACCCGCTTACCTATATTATGAGGATCTAAATCCGATGTATCTGGCCTTCCAGATACAAGCTACTCTAGAAGATCTTGAAATGCTGATATCCTCTCTCAGCACAACTACGACAATCTTTCCTTCTCCTTACATCATCATGCCCTTTAAGTTTGTGTGCTAACGATACTATGCAATACATATTTCTAGAATTTGACCAAGAAAAAAGGATTTGGTCATACATTTGGTATTTTTTGGTTTTAATATGAGCACATACAGTTTGGTTAAGGTGTTACTAGAAGTACTTCCTACGTTTCTCTATAGTTAAAAAGTTCATAAACTCTTACTTCTGACTATCACTACAACATTTGCAGATCTATGGGATTCCCTAAACTTGACCCCCTTTGACAGGGAATACATCATTGTGTAGAGACGAATGGTGGCTATCAATGGGGATGTATATATGACTTATCTTGTCCAATATGTTATGATGTTAACAACATTTGAAACCTACAAACTCTCATATCACATGAATTTTCTAGTGGTCCTTGAAGGCCTTGGATGCCCATGTTTATCCGGTTGATTCCCCCAATTGCACCATGTATCAAAGTGAACTTTGACGGAGATACCTCAAGTGCACCAGGTTCATTGGGCTGTGGGGGAGTATTCTACCCAGGCCGTAGGTTCTTTAATGGATTCTTCTTCCATTATGGTTGAGTTGGAAATTTATATGAAGAAGAACTATAGGAGACCATTTATGAAATAAGGTATATAGTAAAATATAATTGGAAGAGAATATAGCATGAATCTTACTCAGAGATGGTTGTTCATGCACTACAAACAGGAACACATCATCTTCCCTGGAAACTGTTACCTTAATGGGTTGACTAAATTGTTAAAATTTCTCAAATTGATATAGTTGTTCCGTATACCTATCGGGAGGCCAACCAAGTGGCATATGCCCTTGCGAGACAGCTAATCATTGACATGGGATAAATGTTTTCCTTCATGATGTTGAACTAACAAGACTCATTAGTTGAGGCTAATAGATGTGTTGATATTTTCTCCCAAAATTTTAAGAACCCCTAGTTTGGATAACTCCTCTCAATATTTTATTTAATAAATTTGAAGAGATATCTTTCACCGATCCCTGGGCTTTTGGGGTTATTTTTGTTAAAATCATAAAAACAATATTATTTTAAATAAACTCCATTAAATAAAATATAAAATGTCAAAATAACCCATAAAATTATTATATGTCATCAAAATGACCAATTACTTTAATTTTAATATTAATAATGTCATTTATTCGAATCCTTCATTAATAATATAATCACTGCATCATCATTGTGTCATAAATAAATTTATTTAAATAATGTATCAAAATTATAAATAATATACCATGATTTATGAAATTTTTTTATTTTATAATGATTATCTATATTCTATGATATCAGTTATATATCTCCACAATAAATTCATTTTATTAAAAAGATACATGTTTATGTGATATTCCTCGTTAATTTAAAGTAATTATTATGACATGTCAATATCACACCCAAGAGGCTCCATGGGGTCTTAAAATCTACCCATGTATTCTCGTGGCTAGCTATAACTTATCCAATAAGATTAAGACATGTGTTAGAGTAGTTTTATATTATTATAATATTATTTTTTACCTTTATTTACATGATTTTCCCTTTAACCATGGTAAATAGAAATATATAAAAAATTTACAATTCTTATTTTCAAAAAATTAAAGATACCTATTTGGAAAGAATGGAACGTACAATTAAAAATATGGAATCCATTTTTTTAAATGGATAATAGAGAATTTTTAGAAATTAATTTAAAATTAAATTCTTTAATCAAAATAAGATAACGAGTTTTTTTGAAGTAAAAATTATCAAATGATTGACATTGTTTATATTAAATTTCAATGTGAAATTACATCCACTGTAAGAATTTGGATTAAATAATATAAAATTAATTAAAAATAATTTTATAACCAAATAAAAATATAATCTTCATATATATATAAATTAGATGAAAGGGCATTTTTGAATTAAAATTCCGTATTTATCATTATTCATTAAAATATTAATTTTATCAGAAAAATACAAAAATTTAATCCAAAGTTAATATTTATGTTACAATTTCAAAATAGTTATTTATATTGAAAAATAGAAATTAGAAAAGTGAGAAAATATATTTACAAATGGCTCGCCATCAAGAGGTTTTAAAATGAGGTTTTAAATAAAATTAGAGTATTTAATGGTTAAATTTTGGATTAATTCTCATTTTAAGACTATAAAATTTATTAGAGATATATAAAAGAAATTAACAAACATGTGTAATCATATTGTAGTTATTTCTATTCATTCCAAAAAAATATAATGTATCAGTGTTAACTACAATGTAAAATTAATAATATGAATATAGTATTATATTTTTGTATAAACCAAACCTGTAGGCAACATAATATTTTAGAGAAACCTATTGTTTCTTGTCGAGTACTCTATCGGAAAAAGTGGCCCCTTAACGTAAAATTAATATCTTATTCACAAATATTTTTCTATATAATAATGTATTATTCTATAATTTCATGGATGTTAAGCAAAATTTCATAGATACTGTATTAATGATATCTATACATGGAATATAAAATCCATCATAGATTTAAATTATAAAAATTTATATAAATTAGTAGATATATTATTTTAAAATGTAGATTCTTTCAAAATAAACTTTTAATATGATTTAGATTCTCTGTTAATTTATCAAAAATAAAGGGAATATATAATATTTTAAAATACACACTATAAAAACAACATGTGGCACCAACATTTGTGAGTACACATAATAATCCATCAATAATAATAGTGTATATTTTTCGTTATAAATTATACTGCTAGCTTATTATTCTTATTTTTAATTAATCATGGTTTCTATCATTGTCATATACCATTCTCCAATGTTCATTATAGAACTTGTCTTTAACATGGCCTCACCCCATGTTTGATGAATTTATATCCTTTGGATGCATTGACTAATCTTCCCATGGATTTATTTAATGATTCATTTTATATTAATCTGAACATGTTTTTTTATAACTACCTATATAGGAATCTTGATGAATGTTTTTATGAATATCACCTCCATGATTTACATGCAAAACATTTGATGGTGGGTGTTGTTAAGTTAAAAAAATGGATTTAAATAGATGTTCACAATTATATTGATATCGTGATTCTTATAATTGAGGATTATTTATAGAAGTATCCATAGTTCTAAAATACATTTTTAAAAATAATATAGGATAAATGGGATTACGCTTGGGGTATATGACCCAAGTTACAATTTGGATTCCTTTTGATATTAATGATATTATTGATGAGGGGGAGTAAATTAACATGACACATATGGGGTTTATGTGCGTTATTAAAAAATAAATTAATATAGATTTAATGGTTATATATTATAATTTGATCGTGAAAGGATCTGATAAAAAATAATACACATATAATTATTTAGATAGAGTTATGGAATATGATTAATATGGGAATTCTTTGATAAAGGTTCATTACTATTTTTAGGTTGTACATTAGTCTGTTACTTCAAAAAAATTAAAAAATTTAAATGAATAATTTTTTGGAAATTTTTTTCATATTTTATTAATGTATATATAATAATATATGGTTCCATACTTTTACAGGTTTTTTAAATGTGGATGAAATATAATTAAAATATAATTATAAATTATATAAATATTAATACCCCTATATTTTAAAACCCTATCATAATGGGAAAAAGTAATATATATAAAATATTTTTAATAGATTAGGCATTTGAAAATTCATCATATATTAAATAATTTATAATGTAAATATTAAAGTATTCTTTATAATATATTAAGCGTATGATTTATAATTATTCATTTTATGTATACATATTTATCATTGTTATAAAAATAATTTTAAATGACTTTCTAATAATAAAATGAATAATTTAATTTAATGAAAAATATATTTTCATGTATTACATTTTTCAAATTATATAAAAAATAACAAATTTTAGGGGTTTAAATTGATAAAATTTATCATTTTTTGATGAATAATATCATATATATCATATGGTGGAATTTTTTTATTTTTATAAAAGGACTAGTTTTTGGAAAATAGTTGGAAATAATAATTTTTAACATGTTTGGAAATTTTTGAAAAGATTTTAAAATTGACAATTCACTGAGGTATTTATTTTAATTTTAAATTTGGCCCATTTTACCAAACTTATAAAAATTATTTTAATAATAATCATAATAATACTTGATATTGGTATAAAATAATGTTTATACATAAAATTGAATTTTTCTAAAAATTGTTTTTTTATTTGGATAATTTATTTTAATATTAATTTTGGAACTTATAAAAATTTAATATGGAAAAAATAAATTTATATTTGGAATATTTTGGATAATGTTTCAAAACATGGATAGTTTCAATTTTTTCTTATAAATACGAAACTTCGTAAAATTTATATACCCGATTAAATTTTAAAAAAAGTTAATTATTGTAAAAAATATGAGGAATGAAATAAAATAACATACTAATAAATATTAGATTATGGGATTTTTACCCAAATAAAAATAACATATAAATTGGATTGTTTGAGATCCATTTTCTCATGAGTAATACTTTTGATTATATTAAAACATATATTAATTACAAGTTTTCCAATCCCCTAAATTAAATTATAGAACCTTTTTCAGACCTTATTCAGAAATGTTGAGCATTTTATATTAACCCTTTATAGACTAAATACAATATATAAATTCTTATTTATATATTATAGCTCATGGTCTCATCAAAATCCCATCAAATGAATGATAAAAGTATAATCTAATGGTGGTATTCTAAAGAAGTGGTTTAATTCCTAAATCAGTGTTTCATATTTATTTTTTGTTAGAAAAACATGAAATATTATTTTAAAATGATGAAATAACACCATTATTCGAGTCAATATACTGAAATTTCTTATTTTTATGGTAAAATTAATTTTCATCTCATTTACTGTCATATCGTAAATGAAAACATCAATAATGCATTTGTGTGGCCTATCGCCTCGCCAATGTGATGTGTTTAGTTTTTCATTACAAATTATATGTCAGTTTAAAATAAATAAACAAATATTTATATATGATATGTGTGAAAAAATTATTCTTTAATAATATGTTATTAATTTCCTCATTTCCCTTTCCACCCAATACGGATTTATAACATCACTAATGCATAAATTTGGAATAAAACCTCCAAAGAGTGATGTGACTTAATATTATATTTTACAAACAGTGGATAGTCAAATGTATCGAAATAATAAATATATTTTAATTAAATATCATATATATGACTCAATAAATTTAAAATATTTTTTAATTTGTTTCATTTCCACCATGTAATAAAATTAGAATATTTCTCATGCATATGTATGGACTACAATCTCCATGAAAAAATTGTTATTTTGATTTCTTGGCCATAATTAATGGTTGGTTGAAATAGTGTATATAATATATTATTATTATAATTAAAAGATATTAATGATTCATAATTAATGGAACCATAATGAATTTAAACATGGTCAACAGACTAATTTTATTTTTAGGTTATGAATCAAACAACCCCAAAATTTACAATGAGAGCATAAAAATTTATATAGTATAGAATTAAAATAAATGAAATAAAAGGTATTATAAAACAAGGAAAAAATAATTATTATTTATGATTTTATGAATGATAATATATATACATGACTTAAAGAAATGTGTTTTCATTTAAAATATTATCTTAAAATTATAAAACTATTTTTCTTTCATAATAAAATTATTCAAAATTATTAAAAAAATAATATATATACATAATGAATTTACAAAATTAATTTTCAACCCCAGCATACATTATTCATAATGGATTAAACAAATATTTTAATAATTTACAATATAAGTTTCATTATATTTTTATAAAAGATCCCAAAAGAATGTTTCTTTAACATATACAAATTCCCAACATTTTATATCTATCATGTCCATTATTCATTTTAATCATTCCACCTCTTGTTAAAATGGATTTTCAAATAATATCTGACACCCAATTCTTTATGAAATTTTAATTTTATAAATTTTTCCAAGGATAATGTATATTATCTATATAATTATGCAAAAATGGATTATTTTATATTCAAGTGTAAAAAATGAGTTTTTTTTGGGTTTTATGATGAAAATTATATCATATAAATGTCTTATTTATGATATGGAAATTTATAATTATAGATAATCAATTTTTTTCCAGATATAGTTAATGTTTAATGGTGACACATATATATATCTACAATTCATTGGGTCATAATGTTTTATTAAACCAAGGAAATGATGAATACAAATAGGTTGGGCCCTCGTAATTAATTATAAAGGATTCAATTATTCTTACAAAAGTCAGACAGGTGTCAAAATGGGTTAAGAATATCTTTCTATTTGATATATATTATTCATTAAAAAAAAATATCTATTATTTTTGACTTCATGTGGGTTATAATATTTAAAGTCTAAGGGTTTATTTTTTAAGGGGTTATATTTTTTGAGTTCTCAAATGCCTCTATATTCCATCATGTTTTTTTACTATTCTTAGTAATTGGTTATAAATCGTTTCTTTTAGTAATAATTTATTTTCACATCTAGAAGTGTTTCATTTATATTCTCAAAATTTTATTTTAAAAAATGTATGAATCCTCACATGTTAACTATTTTTGACATGAATAATCGGTTCCTTTATTTTTATATTCCTTAATGAGATTTAATACTCATCCTAGATTTTAGAATTTTTATCATTAAATCTTTGGATGAGTATAAATTTTTGTTATATCAATATTTTTGTTGAAATATTCCTAAATTATGAAAATATATCTTGACATAAATATGGGACAAAACATAAAGCTCTATTTTTGTAGAATAAATGAACTCGCATTCATATTTTCCATTTTGTTATGTGTTAGTTCACGTATTAATTATTGAAATATGTTGAGGAAATTATTAAAATTTAAAAAATCATTAACTATTGTTATATATATAAATTAATTATTGGTTGAATGTTTCACATGTCATTATATTTTGTATCGAAGGAGAGATTTAGATAGCTATAGTATGAAAGAATGAATATGATCCAAAACATTTTTATCAAAGGAAATAGGCAAGTTTCTGTATGAAGGATTAAATATAATAATTAAAATTTTAATATGAAACCTTTAATGATTATAACAAAGTATATTTTCATATTATAATCATTTTTGACATAAGATATTCATAGTATAACCCATAAAAAACCACAAATACTTTACATTGGATTATTTCTTTAATGAACTATTATATTAATGAGAACCACCAAGATACTAGTTTATTTATATACACATTATATCTTTTTTGATGGATAAATTTACTTCGATAAAATATTTAATGTCAATAGATATATAGAAATTAAAAAGTTAACACTTTCCATTTATAATTATTATTATACAGTCAATAATTGTTGGAGTGTGATTTATTATTCTATTGAAATATAATAGATTGATTCTATAGGGTGGATATTATTTATAGATCCTTATATTAATAGATATATTTATAATCTTTTTGAGTATAGAATTGAAAATTAATTTTTCTAATTGGAGAAACATTTAAATGACTAAGTGTTTTCTTATGAAATTTTTATACTAGAATATATTTTTATAAAACAAGTATAATTCTAGAAGAGGAATGTTCAATTGTCTGATTTCAAATAGTTCCAAATATAATAATACGATGTGTAATGTCCACTCAAGAATTTAATTTTTTTAGGTTGTTAATTTTTTATACGATGTTGAGATATAACTTTCTAATAATTCTATACATTTTTTACAACAATTGTATAAATTTGATAAGGTGGGAGGTAAGGGAGAATCATTCTTCATTGAAATATTTAGTTAGGCCAAGAATGTGTTCCTAATATAGAAAAATGAATTTAAAATAACTTTTATAATATTAGGGATGTGTTACTAATGTGGTAAGCTCATTCGTTTAGCTCACTATAGAAAAGAAGTGGGTTATGATGAGATAAGTAATGGGAAAAACTAATTAAATGATAATAATATGTTTTAATTTAAATGATAAGACATATTATGATAAGACATATCATATCATAGAAACATAACATGGTAATCATAATCCATATAAATCAAAATTTAATAAAATCACTTTTTGATTACTATAGTATATGCATGATGCTCAAATGATGCGGTTATAAGTATATTACTTGTTTATTTATATTATCCTAATCTATTTTTGGATTTTGGATCCACATATTATTTTATAGATTGTAAATTTACAAATAAAATTGATGTACCATCTTTATAAATGATTTCAATACACTTGGTATCAACACCTAAGAAAAATATAAAAACCTAAATTGTGAAACACTTATTATAATCCATAAAATTTATTTTCCATAATAACATGTTTTATTTAGCATAATAGTGTTTGATTTTATTCAGGGTAGGGATTAAATTATAATTAATCATGTTATTATATATAGATGTGATATAGAAGTTGTTTTTCTTAAATATTTGAAGTATTATTATAAAAATGAATATATACATTTGAAAAAATTTCAAGAAGCTGTGAGACTAAAAATATATATACATATATGATATCTTCAAAATATAATATAAATTAAAGGAACATTCAACCATTTTGTTTTGGTATTCATATTGTATTTGTATTTATTTTATTATGATTTTCCTTGGGTTGGTCTAGATTGTGTTTTTGAATTTTCATTTTACATTTTATTAGATGTTGATCCAATTTCATAACCCTATATTTTATGGCTTCATTAGAACATTTTGATTTTTAATATCACTTAAAAATGATTCTTGAGAAGTTTTTTAATAATCATATCACTGCATGAAGGTGTGATAAAATTTTATTTTATAAAAAGAATGATGATTTCATGTTACTTTTCATTTACTATCGCTCTCTAATTAAAACCATTAAGAATAAGAAGTATTTATTTCTATATAGTGATGGTGTGCTGGATTAACTTGAGGGTGCCCATTATTTTTATATGATTTTACTTGGGGGAAGTTTCCAGTAGTTGATGGTGAAGGATGAATAAATGTTGAGGGTGATGTTTTGAAAAATTTATGTTCATAATGATTTTATGGTTATTTGTTTCTAGGTTAAAAAGGCCCCCACTATATTTATGTATTTTTTTAATATATATGTCCATTTATAATTGGATAATACATTAGAGTTTTTACTGAAATAATGGAATATAATATACTTTATGAGGAATTTTACAAACAACTATGTATTTTTAACATTCATTATAATTAGTTATGTTTTATGGAAAATTAAATAAATCAAAATTATTGTTTTTAAGGATTTTATTCCTTTAAAATATTTTTATAAATATGAAAAATATATTGATCTTGCAAAAATAAATTTTGTTAAAGAGTGGCCAATATGTAAAAATTTCATAGACATTTAATGTTTTCTTGGACTATCAGGTTACTACTAATTTTATTCTTAATTTTTTTTTGCAATTATATAACCCATTAATTTTGATAACTCAATATGAGTTAAATTCTATTGTAAATAGCATTCGGATAAATGTTTCTTAGAATATAAAATAAGAATGATTTATTCTTCTATATTATAATTCACAATATAAAATGATGAATAATGTTTGGGTAATTTCATATACATTATGTAAATTAATTTAGCCTAAAATTAATTACCATACATGTTATCTTGACAATGAATCATTTTTTTATTAAAAATATAGATGTATTTTTTTAAATGCCATAAAATTTGGAATATATGAAAATCATACAATGATTCATTACATATTCCTTCAAAAATATTTGAAAACATAGAAATGATCATGGTTAGCAGTGATAAATGATTATTATTTATTGATTATTTTTTATCCAATTAAATAACCAAATAAAGATAATTCCATGATTCGAAACAATAATGTATAATAAATCATGTTAATTTTGGAACATGATACAATAGATACTACTTTGGTGAATTTTTGTTTTGTAATATCTGATGTAGAAACACATTATATTTTGGCTTAGTTGTCAGTGTATTAATTTCTTAACATAGAATTAATAAATATAATAAGGTAGATTTCAGGTTTTCTATAACTTGTGTAGTTTTTCCAGAAGGTTTTTATTCTAAAATTTATCATTAAGAAACAGAATGTTATATGATTTGGATAAAAATGGTGCATTCCAAGAGATTCATAGAAAAATATAGATGTGTTTAATTAATCTCATAATGCTATATTTTAGTTATAATCCATATATACTATGATACATAGAGACCATAATGAATATTATTCATGGGTTGGAATTTAAAATTATATTAGTGATTCCAATATTTAATTATTCACTTTGCACTAGGTTAATGATGAGTGATAACTACTTAAGGGGTTGGATTAATACTTCCTAATACATCAATTGAAATGGGAGAATATATCCATGGCTTTAGTATAGGTATTACCAAATACACCATTAGGTAATAATGTGAATTGTGTTGTGTTGACTGTTTGACTAAATATGTGAAATTAAGATGTATTTGAGATAATATGTCATTGAATAAAACTAATAGACTGTATTATAAATTAATAGTCTGATTATATGTATAAACTCACTATATTTTTTATAATTCTGATCCCAAATTTAACATTATTTTTTTGGAAACAAAATAATATGTCATTGCACAACGAATTAAATTTCATTAAAATCATTCTTTATTAATCAGAAGGATAATCGCATTGACTAATTTCGAATTTGGATGTTATTATTCATGTATACTACAGAGATTATAAAGGATGTTGTATTATTAATCATTTATAGGGGATATTTTTATAAAAATCTCTTTCATTTCAGTTTTAATAATCGAACTTTTGATATATTTTATGTAAAGTGTTGTCGAACTCTATCTCGATGGATAAATGTTAAGGAAATGAAAATTATTTTGTCAAAAATATTTTTAGTAGATGATTGAAAATTATATGATGATTAGGAATCAATTGGGGGTTTATAGTACTTGAAAAAAATTATATGACGATTATTTTAGGAAATAAATTTCATTTTAGGTGAAAAATCATTTTTTACTTTATCTCTTTGGGAAATGGTAATACTTTTTATTGGAAAACGAAAATAAAAATTAGTGTTTGTTAGTCCAAATGAAATAATATAGATTGTGGGTTTAGTTTATCAATAGGTCTACTTACCTCTCTGTTTTTTTCTCACATATATATTATGTGATTCATGTTTCCATGCTATGGAATTATGTACTTTATGTATATCATTGATTGAGCCCTGATGTAGAATAGTAGGAATTTAAACATTCCAATGACTAAAATCAAGTTGATAGTATGAAAAAAAATATTAATATTAATATGATATAAGTTTATTCAATGCGAAAAGGTTTTATTTCATCTTCCAATTATTAATAATCAATGTATTAATCAAAAAATGAAATGAGTTAAAAATAACCATATTTTTTTAAGAAATTTATAAAACAAAAAGTACATAATATTTTAATAGGGATAATGATATAAAAACAAAGGAAATGTAAAAAATTAATCAATATTATTTTATATATTTATTTATTTTATGGATTCATATTAATAATTGTTTTATAATATATTTAATATTAATATACTATTACCATTATAATAGTGTTATTTAAAAAAAATTTGGAGTATAATAAAAATTTACATTGAAGTTCAATTTTGTGATTATAGTGTTTTTAAATTAATTATGTTAAATTAATTTCAGTATTTCCTATATCATATATTTATTATGGTTATTTTTATGTATTTTTAAATGATATATTTTTGGGTGAATAATTAATAATGTTTATTTTTAAATAAATTATCAATTTTTTATAGCATTGAAATAGTCACATTATATCATAGATTGTTTTTGAATTATAATTTGTCTCTATTGAAAAATAATAAATTATTTAATGTATTATTAATCATCATTATAACTAACATTAGTATATTAATATATTTATGAATAAAAGGAAATTTTTATAAAAACAATTTTTATTTCTATTTGCATATTTATATTTATATTAATTTGTACCAAAAATTAAAATCGAATCATGAAAATATAATTTTATATTATGAATAAAGAGTATTAAATTTTTCTTTATGTTCAATTTCAGTTATGTTAATTATGAATAGAAACGTTAAAAAGAATTATCTACAATAATAAAGAATAAAATGGGTTATTTAAAGTAATATGTTCGTAATGTGGACCAAAAATATCATCCTCATTATTATAAAATATATTCATACCACCCCCATAAGAAAAATTTGTATGTATTTTTATAGAATTATTATCATGATTAAAACCACATATTATATTGATTAATTAAATAGTTATAGGTTCTCTACTCCACACAATATGGATGTGATCCTCATCTCCTCACTTATTCATAAATATGAAGGCTTTTCATGGACCATATCATACTCAAATATTTCCCAACATCATTTCCCATTCCCTAGAAGTCATGTATCAAAAAATTACCAACATGATATGTCTTCATGTTAACGCCATTATCAGTTTTCCAAAAGAATATGTATAATTATTAACTAACTATTTAATTATTATTTTTGTTTTTATAATGAAAAAATTATTATTACCAAGGAAAAATTAATAAAATCTATAAATATTATATTCATAAATATTATAATGGTAATTTTCAAAAACTTTTCTATCTCTATTAACATCATTTGATTAATGAAAACATTACTTTTTTTTGGACAACCACATCCATGAAACGATAAGTTCTTTCATTACATGATTATTTTTATTGTTAATTAACGAATCAAATTAACATATATAAATTATAAATATGATAGTTTTGAAATATTAATTATTATATATGAGTAAAAATATTAACTACTGAATTTATTTTCATATTATTTTCAAGATGAAAACATCATTCATATATATATACAGACAACCAACTTAATGAAATAACATGATTAATATTTCATGACTATTTTCCATGGTTGGATTCAGAAGTGTATTCAATGAATAATTATAATAATTATAACGCTTTTATTTTTATAGATCTATGGGATCCCTAAACCCATTTACCATTGTCAACACGCTGCTATTTTTCTAAGGTTATGAACTAAGTGATCCCAATCTTCCCAACCTCAACAGAAATGTTTCTTTAATAATTCATTTAATTAAAAGAAATAAATTTAATAATAAAAATACAATTAACATTTAATTTATTATTAATAATATATAATTTTAATATTATTTCGTAAAATTGAATATATTAAGCTAGATAAGAAATATGACAATGGATTTTTAATTAAAATATTGTTTTAGACATTTGTAAACAAATTATCCATAATATACTTGTTCATACAAATGTTCCATGAATTATCTTACATATAGATTATAAATTTTAATATCATTTTCAATATTTTTAAACACTTTATAATAGTAAAAATAATAATAATATAATCATTTTTTTGTATACCTTTTTCTTTTTTACCAAAGTGTAAATAAGTTTTTCTAATACATATAACATGAACAAATTTACCCACCATCATATCCATTAATAATTACTAATACTAATCTAAAATTTAAACTATCTTATCAAATTATATATTATTTCTTCTATTATAGTAATTTTATGTTTTTTATGAGTTCCTGAAGTAAAATGATATTTCCTATAATGAGTAATCAAATATTAAATATATTTAATTATGAGTTCAAATGAGTTGTTGATATTATTTATTGTTAAAAAATTAAATGTAAATAAATCTTTAATTGTACTTGATAATGATAAATTATTATTGTTATTCTATATATAGCTCATGAATTAGTTGGGCATGATATAGATCACAAATGAATTCAGTAATGATATAGCGATTGAAGGAGAAAATGAGGGAGACAATGGTGTTAGTTACATTTGTTTAATATAATGAGTTTCTATTATTTTTGGAATGAGATAAATAGAAGTGAACATGGGTTATGAATAAAATTCTACAAGATACCTATTTTATTCCATAAAAATGGGTTTTATGGAAGTGTTTTTTATATTGAATGGAATGTTTCAATGTGAATTATTTATTTTTAAAATGAGTGATTTCATTTGTTTCCAAGTGAACTCAGAATAATTTTTAGTATTTACCATTTATTTTAATGGGATAAAATGATCTTTTGTATAAAAAGATTATTTTTACAAGTGGGAATAGATTATTAATGTGTTCAATGTTTCATTATGAATATGGTAAATTCCCTCATGTGTTTTCATTTTTGTCACTGAAAAAATAGGATTGTTTTGTTTTTGTAACTCATATATATTATTATTTTACTCAATACATATTTTAAAATGTTTTTCATAGGATCCATAAATTTTTAGTAACTATTTCAAGGGTAACATTTACTTTATAAAGTCGCATTATAATCAATTAAAATGATTCTTAAATGAAAAAATATTTTCATCATAATCATATATTCTTATAAAGAATATTCTAAAAATGTTAGTTTATAAATTATCATATAATAATATAAATAATATTATAAAGAAGCAAAAAATAATCTAGAAATGTAATAATGTGTAACCTTTTTTATAAAACATTTATTTAATGATTTATTATGTAAAATATGGTTTTAGACAAATAAATATAATGAAATTTATCTCTTGTATTTGATACTGAAAAATCCAGTCAATATATTTCTATTTGTGTGATTAATTTGAGGAGCTAAAGGACTTTATACATTAGAAATATGAATTATATAAATTTGAATTAAGAAAATGTATTAAAATTTTATTCATTTTTAAAATAATGTGAATAAATTTATGTGTACCATATGTAAAAGTGGTAATGTAATTACTTCATCATATAAGATTCTAGAGATTCAAATAGAAAAACTTTTAGATGATATTAAATTTGATTTATATGATTCAATTAAATACAGATTAAATAATTTAGATACATATTTTTCTCTCATTTATTAATTATTTAAGTTATATTGCATATATTTATTTTCATAAAATCATTGGAAATTTATATTAAATAATATAATATGTCTCATATATAAATTTTACGAAATATAAAATCTATTTTGATATTATTTTAGATTATTATGTAAATGAAAATCAAGTCACATCATAATACACAAGTCTATTCTAGGCTAGGAAAACCAGAAATATAGAATTGATTCATCTTAGATACTATGGTCTAATGTGATGGTCAAATCATGATGAGATAGAGTTATAAAAGAACCCTGAAGGATTCATGAATTCATGGTTGATAAAACAAAATAATTGTTATTAAAATAAAAACACACTTGTATGTATTTATAATGATGAAATTACAGGAAATATATAAAGGAAATGGGATACCAAACTATATCGTGGTAAAATTAATTGTTAATTATAAAATACAGACTCATCATTATTTGTATGGAAAAGGATGGTATTGTTTCTTATGTTTTTTAGAATGAATTAATTATTGATAAAAAACTACACTATGGTTGTAGGACTTTTAAGATGATGAGAATTATGTAATATTTACCAAAAATATATCATAATGTTTAAATGCAATTTCTTTATTTATTCATAAAAATGTAAAATTGTAAGGATTATTATTAATGAAGTATATTTTACAATATATATAGATATTATATGATTTAAGATCTCTATAGGACATTAGAATGATTCTTTTTTAAGATAAACACATCATAAAATAGTTTAGATTAAAAAAATACAAGACTTAAATTAGAATATTTTTTTAAACAATTATATTAAAATAATTTTCATTGGATTCAAGACCATTGATTTTAAAACTATGATTTCATGTAAAATTGCATTATTTGGTGTTCAATGTTTTTATATAGTCAAAATATTTTATGAAATTTCAATTTATGAATTTATATTATCATTTTTATATCATATAACCTGTTATTAATTAATATTTAATGTGGGATATCGATAATTAATATATTAAATTCATAGGGGGATAATTTTTAATGATGGAATTTATGAAATTAAATTAAATTAAATGTGAGATAATTACTATAAAATTTGTTCGATTAAATGAAAATGATTTTAAAAATATGATTATTTTTTATAATAATTCCAATGTAGGATAAATTTGATTGAAATACTATGAATTTTATAATGAGTTTATAGTAGAAGACAAATAGAATTTATATTAGAGTGTCCTGAATAATAAAAAAAATTAATTTTGGGTGAAAATGTTTCAATATTAATTTTAGAATCAATCATCAAATAGTGAGTGAACATGTAAGTGGATTAATTGAACCCTTATAATCACCCTAGTCATCCGCATAAAAATTTTATATTTTATAGACCCATTATCCCCTCATTGTTTATTTTTGTCATCATACAAGTCATTCCCCATTAAAAGGTGCATTTTGATAGATCTTGTACACAATAAAATTATAAATTGGTGCATTGTTCTTCACCATATTGGATGGGGAATAAACATTTCCATCAACTAGGAGTACAACACCAACATTGTCACATCATATATCCCCTTACTCTTATAAAATGATTCATAAACAATATAAGGTCTCCACATCCAAATGTTTTCAATATCTCATAACATGGATGGATGGGAATTATCAAACACCACTGATAGTAGAATTATTTATGGGTATCATGAGAACACCACTATTTAAGGAATAAAAAAATAATTTCACTACCATAAAAAATTAAAAATTTGATAATATGATACTAGAATTTTATGTGTTATAAATTAATGAATAATATAAGAAGTTATGAAATTTAAATATGAAAAAAACTAATAATTACATTAATATAAATAATATAAAAACCATAATATCAATAGTAATAGAATCATGAGGTAAATTAAACCATAGAAGTAACTATGATTATACATAAAAAAGAAGATTTAAAATAGATGAAGGCAGTAGGATAATAATTCGATGAGTAAAGATAAAAAATAAAATAAAAATAAAAAACAGTATAAAATATCAACAATCTATCTCTATGTGACACAAGGGTCCTCTCATATCAGGTCACTTCCTCCAAAACCGGAGTCTTGGTTAGATTGAGTAACAAAAAACTCTTACTTAATCATATTCATTACTCATTTCTATTATAAAAAGGTATTGGAACCCTTATATAGTTTATATTAGTTGTTATCAGAACAAACCCATCAATATTTTTCTAATAACCTTTTAAAATACCATTAATAATAATTCAATTCTATATATTACTAAATAGAGATATAAAAATAAAAAAATATAAATTATGGAAAATGATTGGAAGAGATATTATTAAAAAAATTATTTAAATAGGGAACCCCAACAAAATGATTCTGATTTTAGGGGATGAAAAAAATACAATATAAGAAGTAACATATTATAAATAAACAAGGGGAGGTGATAAGGAATCATGTATTGGGTTTTCTGTTCTCTATATAATAATATTAAAATTGATGTAGTATTTTAGTGGATAATCATGTGAGACTAAAAAACAAATTATAAGGGATCATCATGTCCTAAGAATGTATATCTAAGGGATAACCATGTTTTATTAACAATATTGTCATTTTATAGTATTATTCTACCCAATATCTACACAAAATCCATATATACTCACCCATTATTTTTGAAATGATCCAAAAATACCCCTTTAACAAAAAAATGGTAAGAAAAAATAATAAAAATTAAAATTTATTTTAATAATGAATGTTTAATTAAATCTTAAATATTATATTTCTACCATAAAATGAACAAAATATCATTAAAATCTAGGAGAATCTAGTTTTGGATGTAATAAAAACTCTTATGCTCATTAATTAAATCATATATTTTATAACAAATATATGATTAAAAATTACACATATTCAGTGAATATGAGAATGAAAAGTGTATAATGGTAAAATACGAATAATATAAATATAATTCTACTTGAAAAACAATAATATTAAAAAATAAATATTTCATTAAAGTAAAATGGATTCTAATTTGGGCCTACTAATATAAATAAATTGAGTCCAATAATAATTTTAATTTTTGAGAAAACGTATGATGATTAAGTATCCAATATGAATATTATATCCATATTATCATGAACCACCTATAAAAAACATGTATATTGAAAAAGATGGGTAACCATGAAAATCAGAGAGATGACATATGGATAAACATTCATGAAAATTATGATTATAAAGGTAGGGTACCGGTTACATATAGAGATCATATAGTACTATAGAGATATTTAAGATTGAATATTATAGGATATGGAGAAGATATACAGTTTATTGGAGGGGAGTGTTTTAGGGGATACTTTGTGAATTGTAAAATAAAAAAATAGAGGAATAATGGATAATAAACGTTAAAAACATAATTAGAATTAAATATTAACAAATTCTGTATATGATGAAATCATGACTAGGAAGTGAGTTCATAATTACCCTGAAATAAAAAATCTGTAATGTTATATAAAATAAAAAGAATCAATTTTGTACATAAACTAAAATAACAATGTAATGAAACTAGAAAAAAATTATAAACTACAAATGACATTGTGGTTGTGGTAATTACATGATAATTCAACATTGGATATAGTGTAGTATTATTAACCAATTTATTATGCCTTCTGGATAATTACTTATGGAAATTGTGATGTAGTATGATATAGAGGAATTATAGATCGATCCCATATTGTGTCAAAATTATAGTGTCCCACCATGTGGGGTGCTAATGGTGATCCCACATTAGATATGTTAAGGAAACAATCACCCCACTATATAGTGGTGTGGATTCCACATCTATTATAATAGCTTTTATAGGGGAGGTAATGACAATATCCAATGGAAAATAATTATTGACTGCTTTGGCTAATGTACATAAATTTTTTGTGTTGGTGACCATGGATATTATAGTTATATTCGTGCAAGGATATATTTATGATATTTTCCAAAATTAATGTAGATATGGGATAGAATATATTGGACCGATGATATAAGCCTCAGTAACTATGTTTACAACCCTCACTATAAAAATCTAATAGATTATAATGGTTAGATTGACGTTAAATGTTGGGTCAGGAACATGACCCCTTGTTGTGTTATATTTATATTTTATCTGAAGATGATTCTTTCTATATGAGATGAATGTTTTACATGTTGGAAATCATGAACCTTAGCTATAAAAAATTTAAATTTGATCATTAATTTTTTTAATTCTTTACATTTATAGATTCTTATATATAATTTTTTTTGAAATTTTTAATTTTATTTAATATATTTAACATGGTCATAATTTTATTTAATTGTGTTTGATGATTTTGTTTCTAATTTGATTTAATTTTTTACCATATTTCCTACAATTATTCTTTGGATCACCCCTAAAGGATCTGCTGATAACATTCAATGGTGAATCCTCTAGTTAGTTTAAACAAGGTAATGAATGTTTTACAAACCTTCAATTACATTGAATTATTATATAATTTTTTTATTGTATAGGGAAGATGATTCTGTGCCAAAAAAATATAAAAATTTATTATTGGAATTTCAATATAGAAATATTAACATCATCCAACGAATAAAGGATAAGGATTTATTGGAGATGATTTAATGAATATTTTAATTTTTCAACATTCATTAATCATTCAAGATAAATTCTATTTTAGTCATAATTTAATGGGATAGATTAATGTGGTGGGAGTATATCATTCATGCCAATCAATATAATATTGATCCTAAGAAGTATTTTATGTTGAAATTCATATTTAGTTTTACTCCAAAATCATTTCTTTATAAATTTTTATGGAGTTATATTATATCCATCAGTGTAACGGAAATGAAATGGGGTATGAAAATATATTTAATGAACTTTTAAGTATTCTAATATAACTTCTCTCAAAAGATATGTTAATGACCTATAGGTTTGGAATGATTGTTCAGTAAAATATTATATCTTATGTAATTATGTTCTATAATATCACCATTATTAAAATTTATGATTAATATCTTATAGAGGGAATCATCTAATATGACTTAATATGATTGGGTATTTCTCATACCATGTTATTTGGAAGAAAAATATGTTTTATTGAGATGAAAAGGGAGAAATATGAATTTTAAAAGTGGTTTTGTAGTGGCTCATGTTGTCGAACTCAGTCATCCACTTCCACAATAATATAAAGTAGGAATATTTTATATATTAGTGTGGTGGGTGGTCTATTCATATCCTATGTACTATGTTTCACGAGAAACACACTAGTCTTAGGTGTTGGTATCCCACCACGTACAAATTTGTAAATCTATCTTTTATTTATAGAATGGTAAAGCCTCATTAGATATCAATAAAATGTATGATCAATATGATTTCATATAAAAGGGAATCATCATCAATATCTATGATATTTAAGTGTTTCTTAGAATTAGTTTACCTAGTTGACAACTAAAAAAGAGGCCATCAGTGGCCACAAGATCACTATAAAGCAGGATTATTTAATAATACAAATAAAATTATTCAAGGAACTAAATCAAGGGATATTACTCCCTGAGGTATGGTATTTGATCAATTAACTATATTTATTGGTATATGATATACATGGTTATAAATTAAATTATGACTACTAATTTTATGTATTTTGTATATCTCGCATCTAGGATAATGTCATATGTCATGGGAATATCAATCTTTATATGGAATATGATGGTTCATAGTCCTCAGATTCTATTGTTCCAACATTCAAATATAATGTCAAAATTACTTGAGACTTCCAAATTCTAGTTATAGATATCCGATATATCATTCCTAGTAATGATTGGATAGTCATATTTAAATATTGAATTGTTTTTTAACAAAGAATTATTTAATTTTATTTTTATGGGATATATCATGAATTTACTTTATAATTGGACCCATGGTCTATTCATGACTTTTCACTTCTTTTTTTATTATAACGATATAATGTTGGATATACTCCCCTTAGATTGTGGATATTGAAGGGAGTTAATAATAGAATATCACCATATCATATGGGATATTCTTCATGTTCACCCATATTTATATTCAATGATTCCACCAAAATGAGATTATTATTTTTATATATATTTTGTGTCAGGGATTTGCCCAATAACATATTCATCACATGACATAGTGCAAATTTATTATTTGTTTTGGAAAATAAAAATAAATAGCCTCGATGCATAAGTAATTATTCATCCAAGACATTCTTAATGTCCCCCTCCTATACTATTCATTATAAATGACGATGGGACTGTAGTGATATGTATTAATTATAATATGTTGACGTTAGAGATTAATAAGAGCATATTTTTTCCTTCTATATAGGTCCTATATTATCAGCTAATATGGGTAATGTTTTTCTCAATGATATATCTTCATTTTGGGTATCATTTTCTAGGGGAATGGGATGATGATATATCAAATACATCTTAAAAAAGAATATAATACAATTTTTATTATTAAATTACACTATTCATCATAAACATTTATAAAATTATTTTCATAGACCTTATAAAATTTTAATTTCCCAAATAACTCAACATTATTTTCATAGTCAACTTTGATTATGTTTCAGCATACTTCTATATTGAATAATAGATTTCTCTTCACATGAGGATCATTTTAGAAACTATTATTTTCCCACTAAATTACTAGAATTAAATAATATGTATTAGTTAGATTCTAGGGAATATTAATTTTGGATATATTATACCAAAATAAAAATAAATCATCTTGAGAGGATGTTATTTGTGAATTCATGGGAGGAATAAATGAATATCATTAACTAAAATTTACTATTTATGATATATTTTTACAAATGATAGTTTTTAATGATTTATTAAATTCTTTATACACATTGGAAACTATTACTCATAAGATATTTAAAATTTTATCGATCCATCACTATTATGAGTTCATTGGTTGGATAAGTATGTGAATAAAATTAGAATGAATCCTCTTCATAACCAAATTTTTTAATGATTATATGGTGTAATATGTTGAATCATGTTAGGTTTTTGTGTGTTTACCTATGAGGATTCTTCATTAGGTGGTGAATTTCTTGTTCCAAAAATACCAACATGAAATTAACTACATAAAATTTTATTAATAAACAGAAATAGTTATAATTTCATTTAGTTAACATTAGAAATAATTGTTCTGCATTAAATTCATCATGTATATAAATAATAAATTTTCATTTTAAATTTATATGAATTAGGTGATTTTTTGTTGAATGAAATAGGATAATACACATAAATAATTTTACACTTAATTCTCCCTCACACTGAGAAAGGATCATATAGTAACAACTAAACATAATCAGAAACTATCATCACAAGCACTATTTTAATATACTGATGAATAAAATTTAATGAGACACATTTCATAAATTCACTACTATGTGAATGGAGAAAGAGAATAAATTATCTTGGGTAATATTCATATTGACACATCACTTATTGATTTTATTATCAAGATAATCCCTGGAATGAAGAATAACAACTTATCTAGAGGGTTATTAATTCATAGAATGGTACTGATGACTTGTATGTTTATACAAAGGGAATCATTTATTTTAGGAAAAACTATTTAGTTCCACATTAAATGATACATGTATTTATAAATTATTTTCAACATTCATGAATGGTTGTTTACCAAGGAACCACTCTAATGTATTATAATATGAAACCCTAGTATTGGTTTTCTGAATGAGATTTGATACCATTATTTTTTGTTTTTATATTGAATCTATTTTAAGTGAATGTGTTGAATTATAATACATATGGTATTTTATTACCCAAATTCTTTATATTTTGATAGGGAATTTGTATATATAGATTTCATCATTTGATTACATCATATTCTCTTTATGAATAATTCTATAAGGGTAGTAATTATTATAATATAAAAATCACCCCATATGGATAATATTATAATATTATTATAATATTTATTCAGTGAATCATACTAGTTCTGTTTTTATCAAACCATATGGGTGTATTCATACTATAATTATAATGATGTAGGTTAAGTAAAGTCTCTTGATTGAGGTGTATATTACATGTTCTAACATAGATGGGGTTATAATGAAGGTGACAAGAAGGTATTGATCTATTTTTCCTAAATTTATGATTTTTATTTTTTTAATTTTATTTTTCAATATTATAATTATCCAATATAGCATACATCATTGGATTCATATCCAGTTTTATCCAAATGTTATGGATATTTATTTCATTTGTAATCATTATTCAAAATACAGAATTTAAAAAAGTAATTGGCATAGTATATTTTTATATTATGGTTTCATTATGAGATTTTATTTCACTATTAGTGTTCAAATTGAATATTCATTACTATAAATTGTTTTTACAACCATCCAATACATTTCATTGTCATATTACATTATTAGATATTTTCCACATTACTATAAAATTGAATTGGACAAAACCATTCCTAGAAATGTGTTATTGATGTCTAATAAATGGAATATAGTATGTAGGGATAGGGAATTACAGTTTTGTATTCATAAAATCTGGATTTTTCACTGATAATCAGTAACAATGTTAATTTATAACATTCACGGTATTACAATTGAAATCAAACAAAAAAATGTAATAAAAATTGTTTATAGTGAAATTTGGGGATTATCAACACATTATCAATGTACCCTCCTTAGATATAACATATTTATTAATATACAATAAAATATGTTTATCATTTGATTTAGTTTTTTAAATTTTTAAATGAAAACATGGTTATTTATTAGAATTTAAATTCATTTATAATATATAATGATATGATCTGTTGGACTAAAAATAATAGAGAACATAATTCACTGACCTTTTAGTATTTATATAGACTTCATCATAGAACATGTGGTACCTATGATAATATTTTATTAAATAGTGAATATATAAAAATGGGATTTCGTATATATAATTCCATTAATATTATAGTAGTTCCTCTCAGTGAAGACCATAATTATTTTATTTGAATGAATCTCGTGAGGTAAAATATGAAATATTATGAGATTATTTAATTTTCTAATATTATTTAAGGAATAAAATATATTGATCCAATATATAAGTCAATGAAATAAATTTAAGAATAAACATTTCAATGTTACTAGTATAAACAGTTGTTCATTATTTATAAGTTAATCAAACCAAATCTATATCAATGTAATATATTCTATATCCTATATTTTCATTTTGGACATGTGCTCAAATATATTTATTATATATACTAAGGATTATGATTTAAAGGTTCATAAATATGAATGTAATTTAGAATACTTGAATAATTGTTACAATGAATTAAAATAAATTGTAATTGAAAAAATATCATTATGGGTTTTTGAACTACTAGTGAACATCAAAAATAGTTGAATAATTCAAATATTTAAATGAATATATTAAAATGATGGAAGTATTTTTATATTCCATTGTGTGCTTTTATAAGATGAATGAAATTTATTTACATTTTCTCCTCAGGATCCATGAATTAATTTTTTTCCTCAAATATGTGGTTGACATTGGATGAAATTATGATTAAATTATTTATGGAAATGAAATTCAAATATATATTGAAATATGATCTTCATATTAGTGAACATATATAAAATAAATCGGGTAATGAATTATAATTATCAATAACTAGAAAATTCAAATTAATAAAAAATAGATTCATTATTTTGAAACCACAAAACTAGTTCATCCATATAGTAACAAAGATATATTACCCATTTTACTTAATTAAATCATCAATATTCATCAAAAAACCATTTACTAATGAGGTTGTTATCAATAATATATAGAGTCTACATCCTATATATAATAACCGATGAATGAATACAAAAATATATAAACTATATCACCCATGAAATAATGGTGATTTATTAAAAAAATCCAAGAATAATAATTATATATTTCATGTTGTAAAAAAATGAACCCCGTCATAAAAAATTCAATGTTATAAAATATTGGATCAAATTATATAGTTCTTTTATATACATTTTCATAATTTTAAAAAAACATATAAAAGAAAAAAATATGATATTTTCTCCAAAATTGTTTTCTTCCTCGCAAAAAAAAAACAATTTGTGACACCACCGAGTTAATATATTAGACCCAAGGCAGCCATTGTGGGGGTAGATCACAGTTATCACTAATAAATTTTTTTTGTCTATGTACATATTACCAAAATATTATATAATAATTTCTTTATTATTAAAAGAATTACATATAATATATTAAAACCTTAACAACAATTATGGTGAATATTAATCAGATATACATAATTCAGTGCACATAAAATAATAGTTTTTTTATTTCCATTAATGTACTAGGATATATCATAGGAGAATAATCATGGTGATTATCATTTTTGAATTATTAAATATAATATAAAGTATTATATTATATTATGATACCCATAAGAAAACATTTCTTATATTAGGAATTATGACCACTCATTGCATACCCAATAATCGCTCCATTTTATTCCCTAGACAAACCAAAATTTAAAAACTTATATGGGGTTTTATACTTTTTTGTCTATAATGTACCATCCTAATAGTCTAATACATTATAAATCATATGAATTTATATTTAATCCTCAAGTTGAATTATCTTATTTTTCATTTTTTCCCAAGTCCATATATAATGAACTCATCAATGAATGGTTTGATACAAAACATTATAAATAAAAATCATAGTAGTTAAAAAAATCTAATTAAGTGTATTTTTGGAAAATTAATATACATCATTGTGATCTAACTCTATTTAAATCAGCCAAAAATATTCAATTGAACTTTATCAATAACAATTTTCTATTTTCAAACCATATGTATCAATTAATCCTATCAATATATCCAATATCTATATATACAATAGAATTATTGATTTAGTTCCCTTTTTTATTGATACTATATTTCTATATTATATAATTCTTCCAAACCACTTGTGTATAAATAAATAGTTATGATTAATATTTTTTCATCTATTCTATGGAATTAATACATTTTTTCAACATCATATTATAATGCCAAATGCATCTATTCAACAAGATTTTTTATGGTGAAAAATAGGATAAAAATTTCATATTTACATTCCAATAGAAATATTTTATTTCATCAAATCAAAACTCACCTAAATGTGTTCCACCATTCACCATGATGTGGTGATGTGCAACAAATCCATCAATATACAATTACATTTCAACAAATATATTTCTATAAATTTAGTCAATTATATATTTAAAATAATTATATAATGAATCAAAATTGGGTGAATCAATTTTAACCATGACATAATATAATCCTCATTAAATGTACATATTCAATGACATGCACATTGACTTAATATCTCTTATTATAAAATTACAGTAAATCAATACTCTTTTTTTACATCAATTAGGATATTCCATGTTTTAAATCCCTATTTTCCCATTAACAATAGATCAATAATATTAATATTACATTAATATTACCTCCTCCCATTTCATTACACACAAACATATATATATATATAAATAAAACCAGTATAACAAGTTCTATGATTTGGTCAACAAAATCTCTCACTTGTCAATTAAAAAACAGGGACCATGATTGTATATTTTCTTTCACCATGACCAACATCTTATTTTTTCCAAGAAAATATATTTTATTTAAACAAGATATAAATAATGATGTGAGTTAAATGAACATCTTATTTCCTTTATTTTTGTCGTATGACAACCAAAATTCTCTTTACCCATGATCTCCATACCAGTTTTCTTACAACCATGGAATCAAAAATGTCATTGAATTCTATATATATTGGTTGAATGATTTTATCTTCCAAAAATAGGCAACAAAAACATTTTCACCATGATGCTTTTTTTATTTGACTTATAAGAGAACATGCCACTAAAAAGATGTGTTAGACACAACTTCCCCCCCCCCCAATTTTTATACATCTTTATATCCTTCAACTCATCAATATTATTATTTCAATAACATAATCTACTAGAATAAACTATGATACCTGTTTATGGAAACCATAAAATCCATTTCTGCCCATTATTCATCAATTATTTTTTTTCCTTAACCATATTATATAAAACATTAAATGTATTAATTTTTTTCTTAAATTTTATTTCCTTGTATCCACCATGATGACTTCATTGATCTATCTATCAGCCTTTCATTATCATCCTCATGAACTCGTGTAATATATATTAAATATTTTTATAAATTTAAAACCACACTAACCTTATATAGAATGATATTCAACGTCATTCAAGGTGCATCATAAATTTTATTCCACATCTAAATTTTCCCCCATTTCCATTCTCTATAAAAATTTAATTATACAACATTTTAGTTTTCACTTTTCTCTTTGAGATTTTATTTTATCTTACATAATTTCATTATTAATATTATAATACACAACCACTTATTCACTATTTATATCCAACCACTTAGATGATTACATCCATACATACTTATCCATAATGATACTAAGTCAACACATAATATCAAGATCAATTATCACGGTATCCAATATTGCTAAACTAGATTATTGGGATTCAAAAAATGACCCTCTTGGTAATATATTTCTCCTTAATTATATTGTATTGATATCATATCCTTATATACTTGAATTAATATGGAATAATGATATTTATCACCCTTTTTAATTTTGAATCTACACTATACATTTATAGACATCATTTCCCAACTTTTCAATAAGTTTATCTCTTAATTGATTCCACATTTCCCATATTTTGTTAAAAAATACAAAGGATACATGAATCATATTATGTAACAAATTTTATGGTATGTCACTGAAATAATTAGGGTTATATTCCTTAAAAAATATCCATTTAATTCTAACTATGTTTTTAGTTATATATTTAATAAATGAAATGTTTTTTACTGTGCATCCAAAAAATCTATATTTTCATAATTTTTTATTTCCCTGAAAAATGAATCAACTACAGTTATAAAAAAATAAAGTAAATATTTTGTATTTAAACACCCACTGTGTATTATAACTCATTTATGATTGTATCCTATTTAGAAAAAAATATCTTAACCATTAGGATATATCATAAATTTTTAAAGACTCAATATAAATTATTTGAACTTTTATTTAGTAATTCATGTTTTATATTAATAACATAAATATACTCCAACTATATAATATCATATATATTTTTATTCACGAAACATAACAATTAATAAATATTTGACATCAATAATTATAACAACACTTAATTTAATTAAATATGTATAAAACAATAATTTTTTTAATAAATGTGAATTTTAAAATTCATGATAACCAACATCAATAAATATGAAACACATGAACCTATTAAATCCATTAAAAATATCATTTGAAACTCAATTAATATTATAGAAGATCGTTAATAAATAAATATTAACAAATATTTTTTTGTCTAATAAAATTAAACACAAATTTGTTTTGTCTTATATAGTGTATTTTAATTTGTTAAAATATTAAAATCAACAGCTAAATTCATTTTCAAATTTCAAGTGAAATCATTTTATCCATCAAAAAATTTATAAATGATTCTAAAAATAGGAAATTATATTTAATAACATTTTACTTTAAAAAATTTAAAATTATATTTCATATTGATTCAGTCCAAATAAAACAAGGTATTACCATTAGTTTTCACTTTATTGTCAATATTCCATCTTCCTTAATTAATATCTCAATCAAATATATATAAATTCATATTTTCGTATAAGAAATTGTCATTTTAATATTATACAATATAACACATTATCATTTCATCCTATTGGCCTTAAATACCAGGTATAATTTATTTTATACCACATGGATATCTTTATTATGCATTCATATCACTTATAATGAAATTATGTTATATAATTCCTTTAATACATAGATTATATTGACCCTATAAACCTGTATGATTATAATAATTGTCATAAAAAATGAATTAAGATATTTATACTTCCCAAAATACTTCATATAGAGTTGGGTGGTTAGTGAATATAAACGAGCCTATTACATCAAAACTCCTTCCAATCACATTAATTAATATCCTTTGAGGGATACAACTTGAATAATAATCATTAAAAATACATGTATATGAGTACCATATCTTCACTTTAGTGTCCTATAACACTATTATTTGTAAAATACCAACAGTATATATTTCATAGTTTTTTGAATTATCTTAGTATCCTTTATGATACTTTCTCTGTAAAAATAGGTCCATTCGAATAATCATTCACTCATAAAATATTTTATTATTGGTGAGAAAACTATGTTATGATTCATGTTTAATATATTAAAAAATATTAATTCTACCTTGGATGTTTTTATCCTTGGTGTTTAATTTAACAAGTTTTATTGAATATTTTATTGAATAACGTATATTATTTTCTTAAAAATGAATATTATGATAAATTACATAAATTAGAACAACCTAAATTAATAATAAATTGTATCTTGATAAACAATATATTTTTTTCCAACCTTATTATCATACAATATTTTAAATATATCATTTAGTTTAATATATTTTTTATATTCCATATAACCCCCTTCATAAGGGAATTAAATTTTTCATCATGGAATTTTATTTTTATTTTTTCAATGAAAAAATTCTATAAGAACATGAATATAACATGTATAATATCTCTAAGTAAAATTATACCTTCAGTATATTTTTATGAGTTAGTTTATCTGGTTTTATACAATTTTAATCCTTATTGGCTTCCAAAAAATAGTGGAATGACACTAACACTCTAAACTAGTTCACATCATTTAAAAATATACTCCAAGACCAATAATTATTTATTTAGAATGAAAATATTTTTTATTTTTTAAATATGGATCTTCAACATATTATAGTCCACATATTTTACTTGACATGATATTGATCGCTCTTTTTCTCAATGAGGATCACAATCATATTTAAATATTATTCAACATAAATATTTTTTAATTTCAAATCCACGAACTCCATTATTGATAAATCTCCTTGATTATATTTTGGTCTCCCTCTATGTTATAACATGAGAAGGAAAAAGTATCCATTAAACTCTTTCTCTTCAACCTTTTTTCTTTTACATCATTCATTTGTCTTCCAAATAACTAAATTTTACCTTTGAATTTTTATTCACTAAATCAATATATCTTTAAATTTATATATCATATTCATAATACTTTTCATTTCAAAATAAAATTCTAGGAATAATAAATACTTCACTCCTTAAATAATCTCAATTTTAACCAATGTTTCATAATTTTTTTGTACTTTAGGAATTTATATAATAATATTATGTAGATTTATAATTATAAGTCCTAGAATGTTATTATACGATATAAAAACCAATTTCATTCCACATTATGGAATTACAAAACATGAATTTTCTGAAACCTTCATAAAAATATAGTTTTTTAGATTTATCATTATGAGAAATAAGATTTACACCAATGTGAATTTCAAATAGATAAGTGTTTTTTAATCATTATACCCTCTTCCCTAGACAAATATAATTTTTTTTCTATCTCATCATATTAAATTATCATCATCTAGATATTTAAAATTTCCTATTGAATATTGTATCATGAAATTTATTATTCTCAATATTTAACATGAATATTTTCATATAATATTTTTAAATTCAGAATAAAATATAAATTACATGTTATCTATATTACCATAATTACTAATCCAATACAAAATATCTCTCATGACCTTTATTCAAGAACATTATTATAGAGAATATTCCAATTAGAATCATGATGTGTATTCTCTAAGAAATTATCACCACACTCATATAAAAAAATCTCTTCATTTTCCCAACCATAGAAGTAAAATACCATTTAAAATAGAAGGACTCATTTATAAATACATTGGTGAAGAAAAGATATAAAAATAGTGACAGGGTAATATTTAATTTATAAACTTATTCCTATGATATAAATTGATTAGATCATATATATAATATTTTATATTGAATTCAACATTAAAGGGAGATTAAATATAGGTTTTAACTCATTAAATTTCTTATAAACTAAAATTTATTTACCCAAACACAACATAATATAATTTAAGGTGATAATAATAAAAAACTATTTAATTTATCACTACCCAAACTAAGATTACGTTGAATATCAAAATGATATATAAAATTTAATGAAAATGTATAGAAATTGATTTTACATGGTTAACCTCTTTTGTATATGTTCAATGAGCTTATAAATGACAATGTTCCATCATAAATAAAATCAATTATTATTCACCTTTATAGATGATTGAATGTTTTAGGTTATGAAATGTCAATATATTATCTCACTAACCATTCTAGTGGTTTTCTAATTTCACATTGATCTCTTGTGAGTCACTAAAATTTTATAATTATATTTACATTGCTTCAAGTAATGATATCAGTTTTTAAAATATTATAGACATGCCAATTTGAATAAAAAAATAATATTATGTGCATCAAAAAGTGACAAATTTTCTTGTTAATTATTCTCAAAAAATTTATGTTTCATTTCAAAATATATATGTGATGAACTCCTCAAAGATATTGTTAATTAATTACTTTCCAGAAGAATCATTATTGTACTAAACAACATAATATTTATCATAATATATATAATGAAATTAAAATAATATTACTCAATGTTATTATTCAAAAACCTAATTATAATCAACAAAATTCATTCATCTATTAGTATTTTGTATTAATAAAATATATTTTTTTAATGAAGTGTATAACATGGATATCGTTCTTTTTATATAAAATATTCCAATATTCTAATCCAATTATTTATTATATCTACTATATGAATATTGAAAAACTACTTGAATATTTAAATATATCAATTCATTTTTAAACTATTATTATTTTTTAATTATTTATCTATTATGGTACCATGTATAAAAAATACTTTAATGTGGTAAGATATATCCATTAAAATCATGATAATCATTTAATAAATATACCAGTTTCATTAATTTTTTAAAATTTCAAAAAATTAATCAATATTTTTAAATATTCAATCACTAGGGTGAGTTTTTCTTATTTAAAGAATATGGTGACATCAAAATAATTACATTTCTCTGTAATAAAAGAAAATAAAACGTTCATATCATACAAATTTTAGTCATATTCATATTTGAAATTTAAATATCATGAAACACTATAGTATTTAAAACTCCACACTATATCATACTATATAACTCCTTATACAAACATTTTCCATGGATAACGACACAATTTCCTCCTCATTTTTCATAAATGTATAAAATATGTATGATCAAAAATGGAATTCATTAAATTATATAATATTCCAAATCCAAATATCTCATATTCATATTTAGTCACAACACATCCCATAATGACCATTATAGTCCACCTTATGCCATTTAGTTAATTAATAAACAATTGTATCATGCCCGTGGGTATATCCAATAATATATTATAGTTTTTTCTGCACTATATAGGAAAAAATTTACCTCTCTAATTATAATCTTGAAATATATTCCATCTCCACATGTTCTATTTAATTTTTAAAATCATGATCATTTAAACATTATCTTATAGTTTTTCTTTTATTAATATAATTGTTTCAACAATCATCATGCAGAATCCCCTAATCATTCTTCACTCTAATAAATAATCAAATATGGAATCGTATGATAACCCATGGAATAGATATATTTCAATGTCAATTATTATGAACTATGAATGTTATTCCATGATATATTTCACATTTTTATATAAAATATCACTGTCATTGACCCTATATATAATGGTATACTACTAATTAAAAAAATTATAGTTGAATCTAAATTCTTCAACACATGATAATATTGCAATACTATTATAATATAGGAAAACCACTTGTACATATTCAAAGAGTTGATTAAATCTAATAAAATCAATTACAATTCCGGAAATATGGTTTGAGGAATGTATCAGGTAAAAACATCATGGGATTAATTTTCCATCCATTAAAATTTTCTCCTTATAATCACAGTGACAACATCAGTAATCAAAAAATCATATATTACACACAAATAATCATTTGTTAATTACATGTATTTAATTTAATTCATCCATTACTACTTTAGGTACCCATATATGAATATATATATGGATATATCATTTCATACCTCTACTTATGTGCCAATATAATTGTTGTTGAAGATATGTTTTTAATGAAAAATGTCCTGAAATTACATTATCAAATTTTTCTACATTATTTGATTTTTTTTTAAATTTATAAATTAAACTAAGATATTTTAAGCCCTGCTAAATCAGTTTTGGATTTTCAATGATAATTTAATGAAAATTTGAAAAGTAGTTGAGAAATAAATTAATCAATACCCTTAGGTATAAACACCATCTATCTCCAAGTAAAAATTATCCTAATTCATTAGGATCATTATCTAATGTCCAATTACCCATCATTTTAACATAAATTATGGTCATATTTTCTTATGTAAACATAATCATACATTCATAATAATTAATAAATAATTATGGGAGTATCATCTATTCCCCATAATAAACATCTATCCAAAATAATCATTAATGTTCATAACTATCAATAACTCTCTATTTAGATGATTTTTCAGTATGAATAACCCTAATTTATGGGATTTTTAAGTGAGATTTAAATCCCTATATGAATTACATCCTTATGATAATTAAATATAAATGTGAAAAAGTGACTTTACACATTAATCAGTCTTCACCATGTTCTAAATTAATAATGATTCAAAATTATTTTTTTACATCAAACCATAAGTAAGGATTTTTCTGGTTATGTGTTATTTATTTTCAAAAAGGTTATACATCATAGTTACATGAAAATTAAAACCTCATATAAATTCTTAATAGTTTAACATAATGTTTTAAGGTATATTGTTTTGTTGACTTTCATGGGGTTCTTAATGTGGTATTTTTTACAAAGCAAACATTATAAGTGTATTTTAAATATTTATAGAGGTTACAGATTAAATATTTTACAAAATTTACATCCAATTAGTTTGAAAATGAAATAATTGGTGTTTACACATGAACTTACTAAACACTCTTTTTTTTTTGAAATATCAATTAAATAATTAAAATATCATAAATGTTCTCCTTGAATGATATAAAATTGAAAAATACAGATATTAATAGTGTTTAAAAAGTGAGACTAGAGAAATTATTATTTATAATATATAGATATTGATATGGGGTTATATTAGAAGAGTATATGATGGAATACATATATTTTTTTAATTGTTGTCGAGTAAATAAATTGTTTTTTCTATTCATTATGTAACATTTTGATTTAGAGGATGTTTTTTATTCTATTTGTGAATGATCACATTTGTGATCTAATCAAAATAAATAATATTCCATATGAATGATGATCTAAATATATTTCATTGAGTTTAATTTAACAGAATGTGAAGTTGTGATATAATATCACATGTTCAGTGTGAAAAATCTTGAAGCTTGTTGAAGATAAAATTAACTGTGTTGAGTTTAAATATTTCATTTTTCAAACTCATAATGAATCAATGATAAGGGTAAATCAAAAAATTTGGAAGTCACATTGGTTTGGTATCTAAAACTAATGAATTAGTAAAAATATATTCCACTAATTACTTTACCCACTATGTAGTATACAATTTTGTCTATGAAAATTATGTTGTATATGAGCCTATGTCACACTGAGGATTATTTTCCATTGATGTTTACCATAGAAATTAAAAATTTTGATAATATATTTGAGGTATATATTTTTATTAAATGAATGTATATGTATAAAATCATCGGATTCTATTTTTTTATCACTGGGATTATAGTGAACTAGTAAATTTTTTATGGGCCTCCCAAATCTTTCCAGATAATGATATATGATATTTTTACACAAAATAAATCATTATATTGATAGGATCTCTATAAATTCCATTTTATCATATTTATTTTGAAAATATACACCAATATTATAGGACGAAAAATGTATAAGGATATGTGAGATAAACTAGAAAACATATATGAAGGAAACATCATGATCAATGAAGAAAAATATAGATATTTAGTGAAAAATATTAGATAAGAAATTTTGAAAATGATAATATCGGTGACTATTTTATATAGATGAATCAGATAGTATGTATTTAAGTGATTATAGTGACAAACTATATTATTCATCTATCGAAAAATTTTGATGATAAATTTTCCCAAGAAATTTGACTAAATATAATCAATATTTTAAGAAATCAATGTTATTTGTAGTGTTGATGTTTTAATTATATAATATCAACATATAATTAATAAAATTCTATATAAAATGGAACATTTTAATATCACATAGTATAATGATTCTATATTTATGTGATGAATATATCTTTTAAACGTACTTTGCTAATATAATTCTATAATGATTTTTTCGAAATAATACTGTTGAAGTATATATAGATTATTAAATGAAATTCTAGTGTTTCAATAATGTTTTAAAACCAATACGAATATTCATACATTAATTATAATGAATTTGAAATTTTTTTAATATCATTTGGAAATAAATAGAGTTATATGTTTTGAAATAATTTTTTACACTAACCATTTTATTAATATTTTAATAAAATAAATATAAATTATTGATAAATTTTGAAAATTATATATATATAATTTATATTAAATTATTTATATTAGCATTGATAAAAAATAATTCACTAAGCAATTAATGAGAATAAACTAATTTTTCAGATTCAAAATGTTTCATATTAAAATTTATTTAATTAGTTTTGGGTACATGTATTAAAATTAATAAAATTTTATATTACAATTTTATATATTAATATGGTCATAATTTTTTAAATCAAAATTTTGATTTAATCTTCTTGATAATGTTTGGGATTTTTCTAAATTAATTTATTTTTGGTTGACAGGTCAAATATAAATTTTATTAAATACTATCACTTTTGAATCTTATAATGTTATAAAAATTACATAATAAATATTTAAAACATTATTTCAAAAAATATATATCATTATGAACTTCAATTATTTATTTTTAAACATTATTTTAAATTTTGGACCGCGTTGTGGAATTGTTTACACATAATATAAATTATACTCAAATTTAAAACAGTTTTGGCTCTTTGAATTTATTTGTATGGTTTTAATTTTATATTAAGTTTTGTATTGATACCAAAGACTAAAACACATATATTATTTGTTAATTAAACCAGAAAAATATTTGTGATAATAATTTTTAGAATATTTTAATGTAAAATGATATATACAATTAAAACATGTAATTTAAAAAATCAATTGTATTTCACGAATTATGTGTTCTTTTATGAAAACTAATTTCTAATACTTATAGAATATAATAACATAAAATTTATTCAATATTTGAAATCATCATATCCATTTTTTTATTACTCATTTTATTTTGGGTTACTTAAATATGATATCATGGTAAAATGATTTTTTATCATGTATAAGGTTAAATTTGTTTTAAAGGTGATTAACTAGGATATATGGTTTCAAATATATCATACACGTGTTTATATGTTATTAGATGATTGTGTTTCAACTAAAAGAGATATTATTTTGTATTTTTTTAATCATTGGTGTAACTTTCCTGGAATAAGACCTTTAAATATTTTCAAATAGTGAATAATTAAATAGTTCTAATACACTCATTTATGAATGTAAACTTCATAACCAATATAATTATTATATTTTGAACCAGAAAAAGTTTAAAAAAACAATCTAAATCCCTTCCCAACTATCCTTCTCAGGATCTGGTGTCAATTTTCTCATCAAACAACCATCTTATTAGGCCAATGATGTATTCCAACAGTGATCCCTAAATGAGTATGTAAATATCTTACAAGACTCATTCAATATTTATTTCTAATTTAAAATATAATAAATATATTATATTTATCCAAACATAATTAATATATTATAATAATATAATTTATTTTTATTTTTATTATGGTACAACCATTTTTTCCTTTCCATCTTATGGATAATAAAAACATTACTTCTTTGTAAGTATAACCTACCATCTCAAAATGAATATGTGGTTCATTTTCCATTTTAATTGTACATTGTTGGTTATAAAAATTGATAAAATGAAAATATATTATATTTATGAAATAATAATGAGTGTATAAATATAATATATCATCTCCCTTCACACACATCAACTTTTTTGAAAATAGTAACATTGCACTTTTTTATGTGTGGACTACCATATCCATAGAGTATTGTAATTCATTTTTAGTTTTATAAAAATTAATTGATGAATATAAAACTATAATTAATTAATAATAATTATAATAATGAAATTAATAAAACTATATAATTTCTATAATCATTTTATAAATTATTAACCCTGGTTGATATAATAATGTAATATTGGAGAATATGACTGATCACTTTTATATGATCTCTATATGAAAGAGACACTCTAAAAATAAATTTCAAATGATTATAAATGTTCATCAAAATGGAATATAGATGAAAAACTATTTGATAATTTTATAATAAATATAAAATCATTATATCGGTGGATAAATCATGCATAAATAACTGGAGACTCGTGGTATGAGGATTATTTGCAATCCCTTATTATTTTGGGAATATTTTTTAATAAATTCTCTTGGGGACAATTATTTGTTCCTAACATCGTATACCAGAAATATTTTATTCTTCTCATTATATGTTTGATATTTATAGGATTAATTATTATTTCTTCAATTTTGGGTAATGAATGATAATATGAGTTACAATTGATGAAAAATATTTTATTATAATTCGTACATTAATGTATTCATTTGTGAAAAAATTCAATACCTAGGTTCATATAAATGTTTTTATGTGTATTCTTACTTAAACTAAAATAATAATATTAAGTCATTTTAGAACTTATTAGACATTAATTAACATGTTTTAAATTGACCAATATTATATATTTCCAAATGATTTTTTTTAGTTTTTAAAAAAATGTGAGACAAAAAGTTGTTTTAGAATTTTAAAAAATATAATTTTGGCTATAATCATTATTTATTACATTAAAATGTATTTTAATTTATTCCTTGGTTTTATTCATTGAAAATATAATTATAAATTTCTATGGTTTTTTGGATGTCAAAATATATTAGTTATATTTTATTTTATGAATGAATATTATTTTCTAAAGTGATTTAAACTCTCTTATTACACAATGGTACAATGAAATTATTTTTAATGTAATTATACTATATTAAATTATAAATTAATTAGTTTTTTAAAATTACATGATTTTTTATGAATCAATATTCAACTATAATATAGTACTGATAATAGATCATAAAATATTTTATGATCATCCACGTTATTGTTTTCATTTTCTTTATCACTCTCTATTATTAATTAGACTTTATTTCTCCCCTTCCTGACTGTAATTTCTTTATAATTTAGGAATTTAGTATCAATAAATTTTACTAGAATATAACTTGATCATATTCTATTTCTATATATGGACTCATTTCAATTAATTATTCAATTAAATTTATTTCATTAACTTGATAAATATTTATGTTCCAAATTCATGATTCAATATACATAATTATTTATATATTATTAGTTTCAAAAATAAATTTTCAGGAATAGATAATCAATAAATTTAATTGGAGGAAACGAATTATATATATCCCCTTGATACATCAATGGGTCTCATGATACAAAACATGTGGCCAAATTAGATTGTTTTTTGATTTTAACCTACCCATAAAATTAGATAGATGTCTAGGTTGGGAGGAAATGATAGTAAGATTTACAATAACATGTTCAATTCCTTTATTGAACTTTCATGAATGTTTAGATTTATAAATTTATCTTATTTATAAATATTTCTCATTTTCTAGATGATGTATTTGATGATAATCTCTATGGATTCTCATTGAACTAAGGTTTTCGATTTAATGTCATAGGTTTGGATTATCCACTCTAACATACTAATAATGCCTTAGTAACTCATTATAGATTCCAATATATACAAACCACACTATGAAATTATTCTCAATATTTATTTATTTTAATTTCCCTATGATTTTATGATCATATTACATTTCAATTCCTAATATGATAGAAATTTTTATTATTCAATATTTTTATACTTTCAATTTAATATGGGAATAAATATGTGTCTAGAATACATTGAATAATGAATTAATTGACTTGTTAAGGTTATATCATTTTTAAATTTTACCAATTTAATCAAGTACACCCTAGATCATGGATATTTATGTCAGCGCATTATATTTACTATTAGAACAATTTTAGTACGAGCCATAAAATCAAGATATTAAAGGAATCCAGACTAATGAGAATTATGATAATAAATTTGTGTATTTGTGAAAAAATAACAATTTTAGGGAGTATAATTTTATGGTTTTGTATTTATAGATGTTATGATCAATGATAGTGTGACAAATCAAGTTTAAATGGAGGATAATGGAAAGAAAAATATGTGTCATCACTGAAAATCAATTTATGGATTTCCATCATGAACAATTAAACTAGTTTAGTATTGGAGTTGAGAAGATTATGTTATATTATAATATTTTTCTACTGTTTTCATAGATAAACATACCTATATATAACATCTATTTCATAAGATAATGATCTATTAATTTTGGATCAATTCATATGAAGAAACCTCAATAAATAATTAGAAACAATAAACAATTTATCCTAGAATAATGGATCCAGTCCCCTGAAAATATATTTCTATATTTTAGATGTAATAAATTTGAAATGGTTATTTTATGATGTAAAATATAATAGATAATAATGAAAAATATAGTGACTAATTAAAAATAATAAAGAGTATTAAGAAAAATATATTATAATGGAAGAATTTTATTGGTATATTTGTCAGAATCATGTTCCTCATGAGATACCTTATGATACAGAAACAACATTCCCCAGTCTATAGTAGATGTAATATGAATGTTTTTATTATTATAATGAAAATATTAAAAAATAATCAATGTAATTTATGGATTTTATATACAATCCAAAAAAATAATAGAGACCATTTCGTTGATGGGATTCGGATAAGCCTTCAAAGGGAAGTAGTCTCTATAATGTTTACATCATATAATGATATAGTATCTAGTTCCATTTTGATAGATAAATAATTTTTCACTTAAAATATTTCTAATCTAAATCATGAGAATAATATTATTAATAAGAATTAGGATAAATGGAATCAGGAAATTGAAAAGAAAAATTTGGGATATAAATTTATATAATTGATAATTTGGGAAGGAAACACCCCAGTACATTTTATATGGGAATCGTAGTTTCCGTAAGTTTGCATAGAATTCCCATTACCTATTTAATTTAAATGTAATGATATAATTATGTAACGTACAATGTTTCAACTATAATTATATGAGGTAAAAACTAAAAAAAATTTAAAAACAAATCATGGGATTTTACTTCAGATTAGGATAAATGAGAATGTGATCATATATAAAAACACTAAAACTGATGTTGTAATCCATAATGTTTTGATAACTGGTACATTTTTTATAAAGTCATTTTTTTATTTGATTAGTATCTATAACATATTTTATATTTTCAATGAAAAATAAATCATTCATTACCACATTGAGTAAGGGATTGTTAAGAAAGACATCTAGTGTAAATAAAGTTATACTGTGAAAATATTGAGATGTATATATTGAGAATAAATATGATACTATATCCACAAAAATAGTAGATATACATATGTTTGGTTTTAAATCAATCTGGATTTTGTGAGATATAATTATTTTTTTATATTTATGATTCAAAAATTAATCTATGCTAAACTACTGGTACTATAATTTAAATGTTATAATATATTTGTATTTTAATGGGAATTATTATTCGATTTTATGAATTAATGTTATACTTCTTAAAAATATAGTTTAATCATATTTAGTAGTATTTCAAATTTATTTATTAATTTTATAATAAATTTAAATTAATTTTATTTCTTTTATGGTTTATATGTTCAGTTAAAGGATACTTTTTGGGAATAAGAAAGAAGAATTCATCTTATAAATTCTACGATAGAATCTTAATTTCAATGAAATTAAAATACCTAATCTAAGACAAAAAATCTATTGTATTTTCGAAGGAATCATGTAATATTAATTTATTATAATTTAAAAATTATAATAAATGAACGGAAAATATATTAAATATTCAGCTAAAATTATCCATTGATTATTAGGATACTCTTCTTGGAAAACACTATCAAGTGAATTTCATATAATTGTACATATATTGTACATTTGTTTAAACATAATTCTCTTGTCATACCCTTTAATTTAATATTCAACATTACATATATTAAAATTCCATCATATGGTTAAAATGAATTATAATTTTAAGGAAATACATTTTACAATGATGGAATAATGTAAATTATGAGATTAAAATAAATTAAATGAAGTGTTAATTCTAATCAAACTTCTATAAATTCACAATTTAATATGTTATCTCAAGAAATTTCAAATTTCATAGGTTTAATATTTCTTTTTGAACATGATTTGTTAAAATAAATATAAAATATGATATTACAAAATTTCATTAAGAATTCATTTTAAGGAATAAATGAAAAATAATTATTTAAATATTTTGTTAACATATATGATGAAAAATAAAATTTCATTTAACTATTTAGAAATAAATAAAAAAAATTTTGAGGTAAAATGTAGTTATTTTTTCAAAGATTATTTTGTATTATAAAATGTATTTTTATTTTAAATTATTATGATAACCGCAATTTATTAATTTTGTTAATAAAATTAATATATAATATATTCTATAAAAAAATTATTAATTATATAACAATTTTATTAAAAAATGAATGATAAAATATATGTTTTTTTCTTAAAAATGATATTATATATCCAGGGTTTTCATTACAATTTTTAGACTTATTTTAAAAATATGCACTGATATTTGAAAAATATTTTTTGAAATATGGGGTATTTTTTGAATTAAACTTGTAAAAATTATCATCGGTTTAATATTTAAGATTTTACTTAAATGGGCGATGTTTTGGTGGATATTTAAAATAACAATTATTCAATATAATGTTACAGTTATTTGAAATATTAGGATTTAATCGTAAGTTAAAAATTATAAAACCATTTTATCAATGATATATGTTTATAAAGAGTTAAATAATATTTTTGAAAACTTTTATTTTGATTTGGGAGGCCAAGAATGAAATTTGTTTAAATATATTATATATTATTGAATTTATAATTATTTTTTCATCATTTCATTTATTGGTGTGGGATGATGGTTCCAATTTGATAAGTATTTTTACAAATGATTAAAAATCGTCACTTTAGTATTAAGAAATATTATTTTTCATCTTTTTCATTTATTTTAATGAAAATTTATTATTATGATTAAATTTCTTATTTTTCAAAAACCTTCTTCAATAAACATTTTTCGATTGTATTAAAAATAATTCATGATATTAATAGAATAATAAAATAATCTATTTGATTCTATAGTTGGAATCCCCATGTACCCGTGATTTTTGGACACCATTAATTTTATGTTTCACAATGATGTTATAATGCTGAATAATATATCTTATCATGGATATGGTAAAATATTTTCAAAATGGGATAAAAACGAAGAATATGAGATAACTATTTCTTGAAATTTTATAAATGAGTTTGGATTAGGTTTTATAGGACATATTACATATTATATGTGAATTATGAGTTAGACGATGCCCCATGAACATGAGAAAAATATTTTAATTCATTATATTAATGAATAATTATATGTAACATCAAGATATCATAGAAGGAAAACAATGTTAAATATCATACAAGTTACGCAACGCTGAGCATAATCGAACCATGAAATAATATTAGTTTTTATTTGAATGTTATATAATATCTATTGTATTAGTGGTTATGAATAGAAGTAATTAATTTATGAAATATATATATATATATATATTTTACTCAATATAAATTTTTTATAAATTATTAATAAATAATCTATCAATTAATAGTAAAGTAATTGTGTTGATAAGAAATGTGTTTTCAATAAAAAATAATTATATTGAATTTTTTGGGAAATTATTTTACATTGTTTCTTAAAATTTTGAAATTTTATTTTTTAAAATGAATTTTATTTTCAAGATAGGATTATAAATATTAATATAAGGTAAAAATTTGTAAATTTATTGAAAATACTAACATTTTTTCAAATTGTTATAAATCGAAATTATTTAAAAAATAATAATTTCAAAGTAACACTTTTCATTGAATAATATATAATGTTATATAATTATTAACTATATATATTTCATCCAAATAATAACATTTTAATCATATTTTTATTTGATTTTATTATTAGTTCATTTTAGTTTTTAAGAAATTCATTTTTAACATTATTTTAAAGAGCACAATGTCTATCCTATTTAATTAACTAAAAGAACCCCAAATAATGAATTATTTAAATGAAAATTTTATATTTTATATAAATAAATATAAATGGAAATTAATTTAATAATAATTAATTCTAATATATTTACTATATATACTAATCCTAGATTCCCAACTGCCATGTTTCAATGGCATTTTCTTCCACATAATATCTTCAAGAAGTGTCGCTCCACTACTTCTCCAAGTCATGCCACCCCCGTGGTATCTAAATTTTTCTCTACCTACCTATCCTAATCCTATGCGTTTATCACAGGTCATGACCTAGAGTTCTCTCAAATTCTAACCTCTTTTTTACTTCCTCTCCTGGACTACCCACTGTCTGTAGCTCTCCATCTCCAAACTCCTTCTTCACCTAGTTACCACTATACATTTTGTGATTGTCCTTCTTCTGGTCATGGTTAGAATTCAACTCTTCGCAACCTAGGGATCCAGCAAACTCCTTATGTCAGCATCATCCTCTTCCTAGTTTACCTATTGTCTATAATTCTTGTACTTCCATTCACAAAATACCTCTCCCACTTGCGATTTCCCTCTCCCTAAACTAGAATTACTACTAGAAATGGATTCCTCCATCCTCTATACCCCCTCCGATATCATCTTCCTCACCCTCATCGAATCGCATATTTCTCTCTCACCTCTATTAGCACATTTAAATGACCATGTGTTTCTGTTGAGATATTAGAAAAACCCTAATATCCACCACTTTGCTGAAATCATCCTCCACCATCTTCTAAGACCTTTTTCGGTGACATGGCTTGGAAAATGAAACTAAAGTTCCCTAATTCGTTTCATTAACCATCGATTTTAGTTATATTTGGCATATTTTTAGCAGTTGGGGGATTGTTTATGGTTCTCGTTATGTCTTTGATTTTGGAGAATTTCATATTCTTCTTGTCGAGCCCTCCATCGCATAAGGTGGGCACCAACAAGGACACTAAGAGGATAACGTTCTATGATGTGTCTTAGAAGGAAAATGTTGATGTTTTGATGCTACCTACGAAGAAGAAGAATGAAATTATGGCACTCTACGTGAACAAAACATCTAATTCCTTGAAAATTATATGCTATAAAAGAAACGTTGTGGATCTGGGTCAAATGTATAAGTTGTTCTGCAAACTCAACCTTCATATTAGAGTCAATTTGATGGGGTTAGTTTTCCATATCCATTCTTTCTTTGTTTCTTCTTATATTAATCAGGTCTAATCCAACTTTTGGATGCCATCTGTTTACAAATATGATTATTCTGGGTATGGATGGCCTTTGGGAAAGGTACATGATATTTCTCAAATAGGTATATAGGATTAGGAATCTCAAAAATTAGAACTTTTCCTAATTAAATTTAGATGATTTAGATTTGAAGGGAGAAATATCTAAGAATCGAATTTCAATTCACTCTCCCTAAATAATAATAATCAATTAACTATTCCAACACACGTGAAATGTGGTTTTAGATTTAGGGGATTTAATTATCAATGTGTAAAATGTTTTGGTAGTCCTTCCAGAAAGGGGTTATATTGAATAACATAATGGGAGTTTTTTTCATAGCTGAGTGAAAATAACACTTATGAAAATATTGAGGCTGCCTATAGATGTCGTGAAGAGACATATGGGGTTAAGTGGGAAGTTTTTTTGTACAGACAATATATTAGGAGAAAACCGACTGTAGATTTAGTAGCCAGCTAAGGTTACAGGATATGGTTTTTCATAGATTAATCTTGTCTGGGGTTCAATTTGTCTACTCAGTTGAGCAGACATATTTGTTTGATAACTATAAGGTGCATGTTTTTTGATTAGAATAATTATTCCCCTTTTCGTTTTTTAAGGGTTCAAAATTCATTATACAACCTCATTTTTTTAGTGTGGGTATTCCTATCTATTTGTGTCATTATCATCATTGATCATTATATTTACCAAGAAAAACATTTGAAATAGAGATATAGTTAATTTCAATTTTATGTTTATTTTTTAATTTTTCTTTTTTGATTTAAATTTTCTTGACATGCATTGGTTTTATTTAATCCAATGATTACATCCTTCCATTATACTATCATATTCTTAAATTGATCCTCAGTTATTTTGATATCAGGTTAACATCAAATTGAAATTATATCATTTTTTATAATCGTGTTTCAATGATGCTAATTTAGTGGATTAGATTTCATTTAATTCTTTCAATAGTTTAAATGATTTATGAAAACTAATTTTATTTCATGCAATAGTTTTCATTTAATCTTTCATTTCCCCTCTACTAATATTATAATTCATAATTGTGTACATTGTGAAAAAAAATTCATTTCATAGATTTAGTTATTTCATATCTTCTATTAATTTTTTAGTATTTCAATTTACTTAAAATTTTATCTTATATTATTATAATACATCTTCATTTCATTAGTTGACACAACCATTTTATTCTATAAGAGGGTATTTATTAACCTATTCATTTTTTAAGGGCTCACACATTGTTCTTACTACTTCAAAACAAGTTGCAGTTTCGATATTCATAACTTAATTCATATAGTAGAGAATATATTTCTGTTTCTCTCCTACAAATTATATGTACTCATGATTAATTATTTGTATAAAGGTGTTGAATTACATGTATAATGTATTATTTTCCCACCATTAAAAAACTATATAATATGTTTTATACTCAATAGTTATTATCTTCAATCATTTTTTCCAATTAAATTTTTACCTCCTTAAATTATTATATCTTTATAGTTCATTGATTCTTCTCAATTATAATTAATTCATGTCAACAAGATTCTTTGGTTTATGCTCAATAGTTCTTTGACACTCCAAAAACATTGTTTTAAATTATATATCATGGACTAAGAGTAATCGCGATTTAATGTTTGTTTTTTTATTTTATCTTAATTAATAGATGTTAAATATTTTATTTAATTATTTATTTGTTGTAGTAATCATTTTTACTTTCCCTTACATCACATGAACTAATACATTCAAATTTTTTGTAAGAAAATAAGGATGCTAGTCCAGTAATTATATGAGTACCTTAAACCATCGAAGATAAACTATTGGTTCCTATATTTTTATACATTTATTTTCACTCATCAAAATATTTATTGTTTTTTTCAAGAAACCATTGAATAATTTATGTTTTTGATTCACTGTGAAATTTAAACTTATCACCTGCAAGGATAAAAGGATATCAGCCAAATAAATTAGAGTATAAAATACTTAATATAACACAATTAAATGAATTTAATGATAGTGTTATAGATAATCATAAATACCCATGCATTATTGATTATTTAATAAGTAGTATCACATAATATTTTCATTATATATTCATTGTTAGTTATCTTATTCCATCAATATCTATTCCTATTCACTATTTGTATATTTTATTCATTCTTAGTCTATTGTATTAACTCTATGTGTTTAATATTTATATAATTATGGGGTTATAAATGTTAATATTATGTTATTATATGCTCTTAGTATGATTTCGTATAAGCTAGGATATTGTACATTCGATTCCATTCTATATTAATATGTTGTATTTATGGAATTAATTATATATAATGTTGGTATGTTATATATGAGTTTCTTTTCAATGTTTGAAAATTGTATTCATTGGAAAAAGTTTTATTATTTATATGATCTTATTATGTTGTCATGATGTCATTATTCTATATTGTATTCTTGAATGTGTTCTTGACAATTCCACAGTTTTAATAAAGTGATTGGATGAGGACATTTGCATAAGGCAATCCATTTCAAAACCAATCTTCATTGGTCGTCCCGTAGAAGGTCTTCTAACCCATTAAGCTAAGATTCCCAGTTTGGGGTGGCCAAACCCCTCACATTGACCCCATTTTCCACTCTCATTCCCTTAGGTTTGTTGTCTCCAAAACGAAAGTGAGGGTATGGCGTGGGAATAATGTTTTCGTCTCAACTGTCATTCTAAGGTAATTATTTTTAAACTCTTCATGATTATTCTTCCTGTTGTGGTTCCATTATGAAAGGAAGGTGTTAAATTTATGAATTTAACATAGTTTAAATTTTATTGGTAAGGTTCTAAAAGAATTAATGTATAATAGTTTTAGTTTTTTTGGGATATGGGGTTTTTTATGAAAATGTTAATGTATAGTTTTGGGGTTGGATTTAATGTATGGGAGTATAATTATGAATTGAAATCAGAAAATGTCTATATATATACTCTAATAATAGTAATGGTATCACTAGAAGACTAATAATCAGTTAACTCTAGAGGCACGAACCGAGATGGATGCAACAATGATTGTTTTGAACTAAAATTTAGTAAAAAAATTAGAAAATTTAGGTATTTTATTATTTCATCACATTCATTTTCCCATATCAAACATCATGTGTGAATCTCATTAAAAATATGAGACTAATATATGTCTTCTTTTAATTGCTTCTATTATTAGTGATTTCAAATTTTGGGAATACGAATTTTTTTAGTCCATTTTTTTAAGATGAATTTTCATGTATGATTATTGTAAAAAAAATACCCACATGATTATGTTAGGTTTTTTTTCCAATTTACAAGATTTAAAAAATATATATTAGTCATTTTCCCTCTAGTAAATGTGAAATCCCATTATAATAAATCTTATTACTACTTCCTATAAAACAGACTAACCATTTTATGAATAGTGACATTTGATTCCATATTTTCCATTTTCTGATTATACATGTTTCCTTCTAGAAAAATGTAATCTTATTTTATGATATCTCTTTTATTTCCTACTATAAAGGAAGAGTATAATGTGAAGCAGAAATTATGATTTGGGGCTTCAATTCCTCATCTATGGAATTAGTGAATCATTTTAGTAGTGTTAAGTTGACCTAACTTCACATTCCATCATCCAGTGATATTAATGATAATTGTCTAGATTCCTTAGTTGCTTTCACTATCACCACTTTGAATGCATTGAAATTTATTGTGAAACCCACAATGCAGTATGTGCACTAGGTCCCATTGCTAAAGGGAACTGGTCAACCATTCTAAAAAAATACTATATTATTTTCTTATCTAAATAGTTTGCAGACTATATGAGGTATTTTTGTGTAATGTTTCAGAACAATTACACCAACAGGTCTAGGTAGCATATTCCAAACTCTCGGTGTCATCATCTAGGACCATATATTGATTTGCATCATGAAATTAAATATTATGGTCATGGTTTATATTATTTGATGTGTGATATCTTCATTTCCTTGAATTTTGATGACTCGGTAGACATGAAGCCTTTGACAGAGTATTAATCTGTAAACATGCATCTTGGGGATGGCATGAGTAGAAAAATATATATAAACATAGAAGAAAATTGAACAGAGGAAACTACTGACTATTTTAATGAGTATATAGAAATGAGGAAATGACACTTAACTATATTTTCAAAAACATATATTGGCATTTTATTCAGTTTAGTTGCAACATATTTCTGAGAAGAAACATATATATGACAAGGGAAATAAGTGATGCAAGTCATGATGCAACACATATAGATATATTGGTTATCAGAGCAGAAATATATATTTATATTTTTTTTATTTGTTTATTAATTAATATATTACTTCTGTTTAGTGGGGAATTTAGAGACGTTGCCTTTTTGAACTGAGAAAATTTCAATCACCTATATTGAAACAAAAAATTAATGGGGAAAACTCCTAATTCAAGATGCTAAAATTCCTCACATACTTGAATTAAAGGCAATTATCAAAATATAAGATTCCATTTTTTCTATCATGAAACTCTACATGATCAATAATATGTATTCGATAATAAATTATTTTATTTTACTTATGGTAGCTCTAAAGACCCAGTAGTCTTGGGCCAACAAAAGGAGAAGATTTTATTTGTCTGTCACTTTTCTTATAGGTGATATCTGGGAATCTGATCTAAGGAAATAGTTTTCTAGTATGATGGTTTGTGGTAAATATGATGTTCAGTTTAATCAAAAGATAACATTTTACATGTCCGATGAAGTCCCAATCATGATTTACCTCTATTTTTTAGTCCATTTCTATATTCATGTTACTATTTTTCTAAGCATAAATGATTTTAAATTTTAATTTACTAGTTGCCCAGTGATTTGAAAGGCATATTGATGAATGTGAGTAGAACTAATTTTACATTTTTAGGTATCAGTTGATCATGTTATTAAATTTTATTATATTTATCATATTTTTTTAGAATTTTAACATTCATTCGTTTATTGTTTACTACTACCAATAACATTCCACACATTTGAATATATCTGATTTAATATTTATTCATGATCTAACATTTTTTTATAGGAGTGGATCATTTTCTCCTTGTCTGATTTTTCATATGTGGCGAGATTTAGTGAAATACTTCCACCCCTATGGCCATGAAGAAAAACTTTCATCATAGAGTAATATGGTAAGACATTCAAATCACTGTAAAAGTTTATATCACAAACAATATTACTTGTATATGAACATTATATATTTTATAGTATATTGGAAACATGATAAATGATTCATATTCACTTGAAAAATTCGTGTTATTAATAAGTGTAAAACATGTTGTCAATAAAAAAATATTTCTTTGATTGGATCATTACTTTTTTGATAGGAATTGAGGGAGATGTGGTGTGCTCTGTAACTGATTTGGAACTATTTAAATACTTTTTTATTTACTATAAGTTTCGTTGATATAGAAATTGATGGTTATAGTAGAGGAAGAGAAGGCTACAAATGTTCATATGCACACTGATGTTTTGTAAACAGGATAATAATTCTAGTTATGGGATGTGGGAAATTATATTGCAGTTGACACTGCCCATTATGTAACCTATATTCTTTTAAATTCTTAACCTTTTTCCCCATGGAGTGTGTCATTCTATTTGTTTTATTCCACCATTATATATTTTTCTCTCTCCTCTATGTCCCATATTCCATTTTGTTTTAGATACATGAATAATGGATTTATTTATTTTTCTTCTTCCATCATAGCCCAAAAAATCAATTTATTATTATTTCATTTATTTTAATATTTCTCATTTATTATTATGACCATGGTCTTACTTTTGATTTAGCTTTCAAATTTTATTTCAGTTCCCACATTACAATTATTGTGATAAAAATTTAAAATACATTCAAATATTCTGAAAATTCATTTAAATATTCATTTACTTTTACTCAATGTTTTTTCTATGTCAACTATTTGAAAGTTGTCTTCATGTTCTATGCACTCGTATTCTATTATAAAACACAATTACATTGTAATTAAAATTATTCAACATTATTGTTTCTTATCAACTATTATAAATACTAATATCTTCTAAAAAGAACCAGTAATCTAATAGGTCCTGAAATAGCACAGGTGAGTACTAGTTTTATATAAAATCGTATTATGTTTTGTATGTAAATTTCTGGAAAAACAATGTATTCACCACATCTGTGGGATTTATTTTAAATAAAATTCTTCCCCATCTATAAATTAAATTCTAAAAAATGTATTCCACAATTTAAATAAGAAAAATTTATATTATATATATTGTAAACATAACTTTTATTATAAAATTAAAACTTAAAAATGTGAAAAATATTTTACCATAGTTGATTTAAAAACAGTTTTACTTGGGGTTAATAAAAATTTTAGGGTTTAAATGACAAAAAACATGTCTAAAATATATTTTATATCCATATTTAGACCTTATATTTTTTATGGTTTCCTAAAGGACCTTTTTTAGATTATTTTTCACTTGAACGTTATTAGTATTATTGATCTTTTTAAAATTACAAGTGCTCCACTCAACACACTTTTAAAAGGACACCCCCTCTTCTATCATATTCATGACTTAGTACACTTTGTTTAGGAACTACCAATCCAAATACCTTACCTATTTCTCTACCTATGACCTAAATCCCTTGATTTTATCATAAACATATCTGAACAATGATTTTTGTGATAAACTAATCATGTCTTATGAAAAGTTATATAATGCTAAACTAAGTGTATTTATATTATTTATTCTTCCACCACATTAAAATATTACTAAATTGTGATGATATAATAAAAAATTATATCCCATTTAATATGATGATATTTTGATAATTTAATAACCTAAATCCTTCCTCTATTTAATAAAATTGTAAAAAACCCATAAATCTTGTATTTGACCGACTACCAACTCACAGATCATTATAATTCGTTTTCTATCATCACCTCTATTGGATATTTATAAATTTTTATTTAATTAAATAATATGATTTTTACATAATTATTCTATTATAATTATGATATCACATATACCTCTTTATGTTACATTAAATGGAAGATAAGATAGCATAACACTTGTGAGCATTGGACTACTACATTGAAGAAAGGTGTGATTCTTTTTTCACAAATGATTTACATTGATGGTAACAAGGATTTATTTTATGAATATATCTGATATAAATAAAATACTTATTATATTAATACAATATTAGAAATTATAAAATGACAATATATCATTTTATTTAATTCACTAAATAAAGATGATGTTGTTCGTGCATACATGTGGAATACCACCTACGTGGAAAAAAAGTAATTATTCTTTCGTCACCACATCTAAATGATTATATATATAATTATATTTATATAAATATTATTTTATAAATAATATTTTTTTCATTAATGAAATATTAAATAATAATTAACATCTTTCATAATTATTGTTGAAAATTTTAAAATAATACTCATACGAATGTATAACCTACCATCCCCATTATCATAACATATTTAATTTTTCAAAGCCATTATTCCTCGATAATTTTAAATTTAAATTTAACTTGTAAAATTGAATATTTTTCAAGATTATTATTTTTGATATTAGAGAAAAATTTAAACATTAACCTTTATCAAAACCCCAAATCCATTTAGAAGTGACGAACTCAGCATCTGAAAAACAAACAAAGTGGAATTAACTAGTTATGTAATTAATCATGTCTTTAAAATATAAAGAAATATTATTTATTTAAAATATATTAAACATTTATATGGATATTACTATATTAAATAGTTCATAAAAGTTTATTATAAATATTTTAATGGATATATTTAGCAATTCTAGACACTATGTAAGGCACTACGACTCATTTTTTCATTCATTAAGGCATATTAAAAAGTCATAAAATTAATTAATATTATATAGTGTATATACTGCCCATTTTATATGTAACATCATGAATATTTATTATATCAGGATATTTTATGTCTTAATTTGAAATATTTTAACCAAGGGGATTTGACAAGAAATTTACCATATGGTAGTGGATTTTATATCTCAAATTCACATCATTTAGTAATATTACATAATCATTCTCCTTGATATTGAAATATTATTTGCATTAAATATTATTATAATATTATGTTTTATTTTCACATATTTTATTTTGCATTATATTTTATAGAAATAATTGAATCTTTTATTAATTATAACTTCAACGTTAGGACCACTGTATGGGTTTCTCTTCTCTAATTGTCTTATTTGGAAAATATGTTATATAATACCATTATACTTTATTATGAGTTGTATATAATGAAACATTGTAATTTTATATCATTAAATTGGTAAATATCAAAATATTTAATGTATCATTTCAATGTATTCCTTCATTGGGTATACTATTTAAGAGAACATGAGTGGAAAAGGATTTTTTTACAATATCTATTTTACACAGCATTAAATATGCATGAAGTACAATGAGTGAAGTTATTTTTACATTTTATAGTAAATTAATTTTTTTTTCTTCTCCTATGGTTTTTCCAGAATTTTTCATATATTATTAAAAATTTCGTCTAATTTCTCCTTATAATTATTTAAGAGATTTATTATAAAAATTTGACATCTTTTCCCGCATTGGTGGGAAAAAAATTTCTTCCAAATCAATTATTTATAAAAAATTTTATTAAAAAATGTTTTCATACGATTTATTAAGTTAATGTTATCCCTAATTGGATTTTAACATTTTTTAATGGAATATTCTTATCATTTTATGAATGAGTAACTTTTTAGCATGTTTTTAAAAAAATTGAATGTGTCATTCATTTTATCATAATCACTAGGGAAAATAATTTTTTCCATCTTGTCGAAAAAATCTTTTAATGGTTAATTTCTTTGTTTCAAATTTTATTGTCAATTTAAATTCAATATCAATTGATTTATAAAATTTTAAACATTAAACAACCATTTTCAAATAGAAACTGTATTTTTATATAATATTTTTGGGGTGATATTTCGAACCATTTTCCTCAGAAGTTGACAACATTTGATGATGCATAATGTGAAAACACTATTTTCATCATTAATGTTTTCAAATGGTATAATAATGGTTTTTATATTAATCAACATCAAAAATACTTATTGTTACTCTATGATTTAATAGGGATATTTTTTAATGATACCTTCCTTATAATATCTCTATTTGGATTATAGTTGTTTTAATATATTATTGTGGAACCCATTCATTTTCCATGAGTTAATTAATTTGTAAAAATATTAATGGATATTAATTCATGTTTTATATTGAGATTCATGGTTTCCAATTTTATTATTATATTATTTTTCTTGGAAATCGATTTGTAGGATGGGTGGTTTTGTTAGAAACCATATACATGTATTTTCAATATTGAACATGGATGGTTGGTTCAATGATAAACCAAGGATGGGTGGGTCTGTGATATATCACTAATACATTGGGTAATCCAAGTATACAATTCAACAATACTGTTTATTCTATTTTTAATAGTGATATAATGATAATGTTCCATGATAATAATACATTTTATTTATTCTTTTTATGGGTTTTGAATGTTTCCAATGTTCCATATTGGCATTACATGGTACATGATTATTAATTCTCATAAATATTTACTTTATTAAATCATTATTCCTTACGACATGTTTAACATTCTATGTAATTTATCTATAAGGTCAATAATGTTATTCACATTCACATTGGTTATGACACTTTACCCTTATTAATATATTTTACTCACTAATCGCATTCTATTGTTAATTATTATGTTCACCCCTATTGATAATCTATGCTCGCCATTTTTTCCTTTTTTATAGGTTATCAAGAATAATTTTAAATTAATAATATATGAAAGGGTTTCATATAGATTATGATAGTTTATTAATGTGAAAAAATAATATATTGGTTCAGTGGGATGAAAAATCAGATAAAGTCGTGGGTATTATTTATTTTTGTGGTTTTTTAAGTTCTATAAAATAATAACACTTTAATTGAAAAGGTTATATAAGTGATCTAATATTTTATTTTTTGTTGAATTTTTTTTAAAAATCTCAAGAAATTCATCACTATCAAACCCATAAATGTAATTTTAATAATTTTATCACTCGTTCTAATAGTGTGGTTTTGAGAATATTATAGTTTGTATCAGAGAAGGGTTTAGATAAAAATGATGAATATTTTTTTCATGTCACATTATCTTAAGATTTATGGATTATTTCATGGGTTTATATTTTTAAGGTTAATCATATGATTATATTCTTAGACACCCATCTTGAGGTTTTATGTGATGGAATTATATGTTTATTATGAATATTTTCGGATGTGTTGTATTAGTTTTATGTACATAAAAAGATTTAATATAATGAAAACTATGAATTTACTTTTTTGGATAAATTTTTTAATGAATTGATATCCTTTTTCATTTTTATGTTCATCTATATTGAGGTAATTATGAGAAGATGTGTATTATCATATAGAAAAACATGGTATTGAAAAGAAATTTGACGACTAGGTGGTTAATGATATTTTAGATAAAGATCAATATATTTTTTGGCATATAAGATAAAAGATATGTGATAACCTTTGAGATAAAAATAATATGATATGTTGAGGTTATTTAGTTTACTTATGATATTTGGTTTTTTTATATATGATATCATATGGTTTAATCATTAGATATTTTTTGTATATATATATTACTGTGTGATTTCATCAAATGATGGTTTATTCATTTTTTTTTAATTATATTACCATGTAATCACCATTTGGGTTTTGGTTAATTACTAAAGGTAGTTATAATATATTGAAAATACATTTTAAAATTATGTAATCCTCTGAAATATTGCATTTGTACTTCTTGTATAAAATAACAATATGGAATTCTCATTATTTGAATAAATATATGAGATTGTGGTGGAAATTTTTTATAGGATAAAATTCATCATATCATGTTTGTATATTTCATTATGTTCTGAGTCTAAATGGTAAAGAAATAATTAACCCTATGAAATAGATCATGAAAATTTAAATTTTATCCTATTATAATAACTTTCATTAAAATTTTGTTTTTTCACTCGCCACAATAGTTTATGTTTTTCTAGATGATGAATTTATCATGGCCCTTGAAATTATTTTGATCAATGATCACAATCAATATTCATCCTTAATTTTGAATTAAATTTTCATTATATTTATATATCTTTATTTCCCACCAATACCGTGTATGGAATCCTTGTTGAGTATTATCCCCAATGACCATCATAGTTCCATATCTCTCTTATCAAGATGATGTTTTATTAATCCATTTTATGATGTGGGATATTAAAAATGTAATTTTAATTTGTAAAATCATTTTTTTCAAGTTAAAGTTAAAATTACATGGACATTATTTATTGAATGGGGTTCAATGTATAACTTATATATTTCAAAATGAAAAATATATTAGATAGCATTTAAGGCATGGAACACCAAGCACAAGCAAGACATGAAATAATATTATTTTAAATATGATCTTTGTAAACCTAATGTTAAATTAATATGTAAGAATACAATTAACTGCTGAATAAAATAGATATATAGATATTCAAATCAGTATAAATTTATTAATAAAATCATTGTAAAGAAATAAATCAATTTTTATTAAATTTATTTTACTAATCAAAAATGCATTTTCTTCAATAAAGATATTTATTTGATTTTAAGAGAAAATATTATAATGAATTTAATTAATTTTATAAAATGTATTTTTAAAAATTAAAATGTTTTTTAAAAAAAAATATCAAAATTAACATAGAGGAAAATTTATTTTTTTTTCTCCAAATATAAATATTTTTATGAATAGTAATTAATATTGAAATTTTTTAAACAATAATTTAAAAAACCCATTATGAATTAGACATGATATAAATTCATACTATTATAGTTTTTATATATTTAATGTACTTAATTATATACTAATTTTCTTTATATTTCATTTTATTGTGAATTTTGTTGTCTAATAAACGCATTTTTTTAAATAGATTTAAAAAACATAATGTTTCTCTGCATTAATTAACTAATAAAACCTTGTGTTAAATGATATAAATGAAATTTATTTATTATATTTTAATTTATATGAATTTAAAAATATAAAATGATAATTACTCATCATATAGTTAATATAAACTCATCTTATGGGGAGAAAAATACATTTCATGAAAAAAATGTGTTTTCATAAATTCCCTAGCTTTTATATTGACTTTTATTATGTCAATTATGTGAATTGATTTTGAAAAAATATATTTTATATTTTTAATATTATTTATTTATAATATCTAATAAGGAAAACAAAATAACAAGTTATTAAATAAGTGACAAAATTTAAAAGCATTACAATGGTTAGGGGAAAAACCATTTTGTTGGTGGTTAAACTAAAAAATAATTATTAAAATAGTATAAAAACTATTACAAATCTATTTTATGTCCTTATTTTGAACTTATAATAAATATTTATTGAGAATGGTAATTTTTGGATCCCTTTGTCTTGTGAAAAAAAATTGGTATCACTTTTTATATTCTAATACTAATATAATGCCACTCAACTCAAATATAAATGGTCACCCCTCTCTTCTATTTTTCACACCCTAAAACCTTTTTTTCTTAGAAAATACATTTTAAAAACCTTATAAAATTTCATATACATTACCTAGATCCCCTAATTTTATATTCAATCCAATATAATATGTATTTGTGGGCTAACAAAAAGAGGTTTTCAAGAGAAGAGGCATTGTACTTAACCAAATATTTTTGTTTTATTTCTTCTTCCAAATCATTAAAATATTACTAAATTTGGGTAATATTATAAGAATATATCTACCATATAATTAAATGTTATGATTTTAATTTTATAACTAAATCAATCTCCAATTTCAACAAATGAAAAACAAAACCATCATTCTGGAGTATGGTGGACTACCGCCATGCAGACTGATGCAATTCATTTGTCATCTTCACCACAAACATATGTTTATAATTATGGGTTTAAATATTACATATAAAATATTATTATAATAATTATAATTTTTAATAATAATATCACATATACCATGTTATATTTTATTCTATGGGGGATATGATGACATCACTCGTGTTTACAATGGAATGTTGCCTCATGTAATGATGCGATTCCTTTTTCACTTATAATTTTTAGGGAAGATAATGAGGAAATTTTAAATTAAACAAATAATTGTGATATTAATTAATTTTTTATCCTTTTTAACTGATACTACATCATTTTATTTGATATACAGAATGACGGTAACATTGTTCATGTGTATGTTAGATTATGACGTACATAAAGAGATGTTATTCATTTCCATCACTACATCACATAAATTTTATATATTATTATATTTAACTAAATGATATTATATTTATGATATTTTTATCATTTATTTTATATAAATTAAATCATACCCTCTCCCTAAAATGAAATATGAAAAATAAAAAGCATTACTCACACATACATATGGCCTACCATCACTATGATTGTAACATAGATCTTTTTTCACAAATATCATTCATGGAAAATCATAAAAATATAATATATTTATAAAATTATAATTATTTAATTATTTTTATTCTATATATGATAATATAATGACATCATTGTCAACAATCAAGACATTGAATCACATTCGATGCACCAAACAACTTAAAAACAAATGAAAGGGACATAACTAAATAGTTATTTAAACATATAATTAATATAAATAAAATAAATTATTTATTTATAACATATAAAACTTATAAAATTTTATTGCAATAAAAAATAATTTCTATATGTTTATCAAATAGTTAATAAAGGAAATATGTAGCAATCCACGACTCAAGGGAAGGTACTTTATCAAATTTCTCCTCATTTGAGGAATATTTTAATTTTATAGACCTTATATGATATATGTGGTTTATATTTTTCACATTTTACTTTCAATATAATGAATAATTTATACTTCAAGGTATTTTATGTTTCAATTTTTTTAATTTCATATAAGGGTATTTGAGTTGAGTGTTAGAAAGTGGGAAATATTTTCATATCAAAATTTCCATTCATCGGGGTATGTAATTTTCATTGATATTCTATGGTTATTTTATTAAAATCTATTTTTGTCTCTTTTTGTATTTATAATTATTATAATTGGATTTACATTTGATATACATAATAAATTCTTTAATTAATTTTCATGTCAATAATTTTATCATTAAATGGGTTTTTCATCAAAAATTGTATTATTTAGGTTATAAGTTATGTTATACATCTATTTTATTTTATAAGGTGTATCTAATTAATCATTTAAAATTTATTTCATACATTTTTTTATTTTAATTCTATTTAATTTATCATTTTGTATTTTTATTTTAAGGGGATTATAATTGGATAGTACCATAATAAAAATTATTTATCTAATTTTTACTATAATATTTACCGCCATATGAATTTATAAAAAATATAATGAATTCATATTATTTTTTTTCAAAAAGGGTATTTCAGTATTTCAAAAGAAAATTTAAATGTATTTTTTTATTTAATTTATTTTTTAATGAACAAATTCTACCAACATAGATAATGATCTAGTAATTAATAATTACATTCTACGTTTCCCTGATTTGTTACAATGAATATATTTTCCTTAATATATTTTAAAATTTTATATAATTAATATGATATTTTGAAATGAAAATGGTATTTTCTTTTAGATTTATATTCTATAATGTCAATATATTAACATCTATAGAAACATCATTTGATGTTTGTAATGATTTTCTTTGGATAGGATCCACAGTTACCATATTTTTAATTTCATAGGATGATTTATGATTCTGATGATAAAATATTTATGGAAACTATATCATTTGTAAGGGTTATGATATGATGACATGATTAATGTTTTATTTCTTATTAGCACACATATAATTGGTTTCAATTATGTATTGTGATGGACTATAAATATATATCACTCAAATTAATTGTGTAAATATTGAAATTTATTCGGACACATTCATTCAGGTGTGCATCCTTCTATGAGGATGATTTGTTGTTTCTCAACATTCTTTCGTTCAAAAGGCAGGCAACATTTGTCACTTATTCTGGTAAATTTCCTCCATGATCAAAACTGGATGAACGGATATCAGTCTCTCATTCATTGAATTCCTCCCCCGGACATATCTCTAAGTCTGTGTATCCCTCATAGAGTAAGATGTTGTTCGTGAAACTCTTTCCTGATGCATATATTTATAGATATCAGTTACTTACACTACTTATGTCAGGACATTCCAAGGATTCAAGTAAAGGCAGTATCCTATGATCTGGGGAGTATTTATCTTGGACATCGGTGGCATGTCTGGACGCTGAAACACTAATGTGTCTTAGTAACTTCCCCTTATAATAGGGCTTCTCAAGGGTGAGTAAGCTTGAGGCTCCCCACATAAAATGCAGGGAATTATATGTTATAGGCTTGTCCCTGAGTTTTTCCATATGTTTCCTTGTTAACATAGGGTATATTAAATGTTTAACATCCAATGGTGATAGATCAGATAGATCGGAACACTGATAAGAGTAGATCATATGGGTACATCTTTAAGAGGGAGCAGCTAAGGGGTTTATTGGATGAGTTGATCAAAATGTCCAATGAATTATAGTCTGGGTATATCTGGGTCCTTACAAATGGGATACCATGGTTTACATCTACCTGGGACTGATCCTTAGTGAGGTTTCATATATACATTTTCTCGAGAGATAGGGATCAAAACCCATGTAGTTCGAAGGGGTGATGAATCGGGTTGTACACAAAGGACAACAACTTAGAGAAATGATAGGTATTACGCCAAGATAGTGGCCCATCATAATAGGTGACTCGTTTTTCGATGTTTATGGATTGTTTGGGTCTTATGGAGAGTTAGCTTCCCAGGAGGATGATATGATTTACGAGGATGTGGCAGCCTAGGTATGTATTGGGATGGATAATGGATGGTTGAACGAAGTGATTGGGGGGAATGGGATGAAATGTATGTCAAGATGACGGAAATGTCTGACTTGATCCTTAAAGATGGTTCCATTGAATCTCCTTTAGAGAGAATCAATTTCCACATAGTTCAGTGGGAACATGAGACACCAGATGAGGCGACCCATGAGAATGGAAGCATAGACGGGACACGGAAGAAGTGGATCCTCTGGATTGGGGAATGACCTTCTGGAAAAAAGTCTCAAAGGAGAGTCTAGGATGAGACATGGATGATTGGACTGAAGAACAGAGAAAATTCTTAAGTATACTCATGGAAAAAAAAATTAATGTTCACATAGTTCCGGATGGGGTGATGGGATAGATGAGGATGTGTCATGTGAGAATGGACAAATGGATGGAACCGGGAGGAAGTAGATCCAATGGGATGGGGAATGACCATCCTAAAGCACAAAGTTTCAAAAGAGAGACCATGATGATACATGGATGATGGGATTTAACCTTTCGGAGGATTCCTATAAATCCCTATGGTGGGGTAATAATTTCCACATAGTTCAAGATGGAGCGTAAATCAAGGTGTGAGTTGAAGAAAATTACCCCAAGACATGTTAGGGATTACATGTGGTTATCATCCCAAAATATGGTTTGATTACACTAAAGAATGGACCAAGTATGTGGTTCCCAACAATGGGAACACTGAGGTTTACCAGTTTTTGAGGTTGAACCTCAAGCAGGCTTCCTATGTACCATATCTAGAAGACAGGTATCCAAACCCATGTAGTTCATAAGTGTTTACTTGTTTTTGGGGTTGAAACTCATGGAGGTTTCCTACATACCATTTCAAGAATACCGGGATCAAAACTCACATTTTCGGAATACAATTAATAGTTTTGGGAGTGATTCTTCATGGAGAATTTCTATGTACCCTTACTAGGAGACATGGATCAAAAACAACATAGTTCAAATTTGATTACAAGTATTTGTGGTTGATCCATAGGGAGGAGTCCTATATACCTTTATAAGAAGATAAAGATCAAAAACCATGTAGTTTAAATGGGATTAGTTTAAAAACATGCAAGATGGAAGGGAAATATAGTTTAACATCATGAAGGATGAGGGTGAACCAATGTGAATTGGTCGGGTCCAATGGGGGTTGAACAACAACCTTAGGGAGGCCTCCTACACACCGTGGTTATAAAGGGAAAGAATCAATGTCCACATAGTTCAGAAAGGGGGGCTTCAGACTTACACGTAATGGTGGCGTGGGGAGGATTATGTGGCCAGTTCTCTCTCTAAGCCAACATGAGTAATGCTCAGTGTGAGAAACAAGAGACATAAAATACCAGATGATCTCATCAAGAAAGGTACATCCATGAGGAATAGAGTAGGGCTGGAATGTGCATAGAATCCCAAGGAGATGGATATTTGGACATACTCTAAGATGGAGGCCTGATGAAGATAAAGACCAATGAGAGAGGGATGGGGTATCAGAGGTCCATGTCAACATATCTCTTCTGGCCTTTTTACACTAAAGAAGAGAGGAGGATAAATGATTCTACATACCCTAAAAAAGGCTAGGGGCTTACCCGATGATGGTTTACCTCCCCCATGAATAGATTTAATTCCCTGAAATGGGGATCTAATTCCATGTGAGATAGATCACACTTCAATGGAGACCAATGGGCATAGAAAATGTTTGAGGTGGGGCACCCTATGTATTTGGCATGGGCAGAGGCAACAGTTTAACATCATGTGATGAAGACTATGATCCTTTTATGTGTAACATCATGCATTTTGGACGATGATTATTCAATTCCAACCCCTATGACATAGATAACCAGTGATCTTTAACAATTGGTGAAGGAATGGAATAGGCAACGTCACAGGGTGATGGGGTTATGGAGTGATCCATTATAGTTCTTACATTAGCGTGTCTATTGGAAGAAGCAGTAGTCGTTAGCATGCCTATGAAAACAAAATCCTGTGGAAAAGAAACACAATACGATGCACCACCAAACGTACCATGAAATCACATCATACAAACCCAGAGGGTTTAACAAGACAAGGGTATGTTAAGCAGAATGTTTCACAGAAATGGACTTTGTGAATATTAGGTGCTCCATAGAGTGGAGACTCCATGAAGGGTAATCTTTATGATGTATATTGGACTAGAACAGGTTTGGGGTATACATGCGTATAAAGGGTTCTTCAAAAAGTTAAAGATCTTTCACAGATTAGGACATCACAGAACATGTGTTCTATTTAAAGTGAGGCAATGCAAAGTGATATACTTCATGAATAAAATGAACCTACCTTATAATGGGGTCCACATGTATATGTAAGGTACTTCGGGTAGCACGAGTTTGTTTAGAAGACCCAAGTTACCATAGGTATCTCCTTTCATGATGATGGCCCGTGGGATTTTTGAAGGGAATCCCTTCTTGAAGAGGGGTTGTATTTGATCTAAGGAAAAGATATTTCTCGATGTAAAAAAAACCTAAAGATCTCATTTTTATAAATGCATCAAATTGAAAATGGAGCGATGATATTTCAAAGCTGATAAGTTAAAAGATAAAGGTATCCATATTTTGGTTCAGAGGGAAGCCTAGTATTTAAAGGCAAGTGGTGGCATAATGCCTTAACAGTGCATTATGATGCCGCAAGTGCTTTTCCATCAGAACAAGATTGCATCAAATTTTTCGTAATTATGGAGTTTACCATCATTCTTTCCACAATTCGGTGTCCTCCATCATTCTTTATATGGTTCTTCTAGAGGCTTCAGTCAATTTCCAAGGGAACATAGAGGCAATCATGTTCCCTCAGTATTGTGATGATTTTCGTCAATTTCATTGTAACATCGGATTCATCCACCTCATTCCTCTACAGCGATTACAGAGGGTGCTAGGACATTGCACCATCCATGGTGCTAAAGGGCTTATTTGGTAGCCTCTGTGCTGAAGGGATCTACACTGGCCATGGTACTGAAGGGCTCTATGAAGATGATTCGCAAAGGATCCCCTCTTTTATTGGTGTGATCATTTCATATTTTTCCAATGTACACATTTTGGAAATATCAAATCCCCCCCATACATGGAGCTGAGGGGAAAACAGGTGCCAAATTATGAGGGTACATCACCGAATATTTTAGGCTAATCACAATGAAAGAATGTGTCGTAGGGTCATGATTCAGATAGGTGATTTATAGGTTGAGAACTCCATGATGCTTGTTTCTTCATGGCACACCTCAATTCTCGGAGGTTGTTTCCTATAAATAGGGGAGGATAATCCCACATTTTTATTTACATATCTTTGTGTTTTGGTGTTGGGATCTTGATTTTTGATGCTCAGCATGCTCTGTAACCACTTGCTGGGAATCTAGCCCTATTTTTCTCTGTGGCGCACAATCAGTCTTTAGAATCTCTGATTATGCACTCCACGACCTATGCCCACGAGGTCTATGGAAGGGTTGTGCAACCTATCCCTATGATCTAGCTCTATGAACAATTTCTGAGATTGAGCTGTATGATCCAGGAAAAAAAATTCTAATGTTTTAAGATAGAATGGTTCACAGAGAAGCTACTAAGGGGTTCCTTGTATATGATTCTCATAGGGTAGAGATGGTGGATAACCATGTCATCAGGGAATGTGTGTAGAGCCATTCCGACAAGGAATCCCTAGTGGATCTGTTGTCAGATAGCTAGAGGAACTAACCTCCATACAAAAGACTACACTATACTGGTTTGGTCTGAGGGATGATGTTCTCATTCCAAATTCATGTAGGGACGAGCCATCCTATTGGTTCAAGAGTACCGCATGCCAGCACTAGTGGTTTAGGGCAGCCGATGGTCATTCATGGGTAGTTCACACACCGATCAATGTTGAATTCTTGTATAATCATGTTACAAACATTGATGGTATGGTGTTACATCTAGTGGTATCTCTCCCACAGTACCACATCATTCTGAAGGTAGCTATGGGGATCCTCTAGAAAGGGTGGACCAATGAGTGGGATCAATGCCAGGGAAGAAATTTCACATATGACTAGGCATTGGCCTATTGGTTATGTGCCTCAAATGAAGATTTTAGGGTTGATTTAAGGTAATTGGGCTTGTATGATGCGGAATGTGCCTCCTAATTCCTTATATACCAACTGAAGAAACTAATGTCAGAGGAATTGATAAGGTATTCATCGAGGACAAACACATTAATTTCACCATATGTATGTCAGTATCAACCTCTGGGACCTTTACAAAATCATAAGTATTCTGATATTAAGGGAAATGTTTGACGAGTTCCCCTCTTCCAGGAATACATGGGATAACCCAGAGTAGATGTTTCCACTAGAAAATGTATTGATGGACCTAGTGCCATAAGAGTACAAGCATTTTTTGAGTTTTGTACAATTTATGTTTTGGTTATGGTAGTTTAGTAATTACCCTTTCGATGAGATGTTTTCTATGAGGACTCCCACATTCCTGGAGGGGTTCAATCGTAGAAAAGAGCTGTTATACTAGAGACTCTTGGAGGACAGCCAGTGGAAGACCAGGGGGTTCAGTTTCACTGACGAGTAACAACTCATGGTTTGGTTGGATTCATTCATCTCAGTTCTCATTTGTGAATGGATGATTCTTGTAAGGGATACAAACATGGTCATTTGGGCGAGAATGTTTTTCATGGCGTCTAGGTTTGTGATGGGGGAACAAACCAATATGTGGATCCTAGTCAGGGAATTTCTTTAAAATGTATTATGGAACATCAGTGAGGGGAAGAAGCCACATAAGGTGTTTGGGCCACTCCATCTTCTGTATGGTCGGATATTTGTTGCTTATGGGTACCAATGAATACCTGACCCCCATTTCTTCTCAAGGTCTAGACTTCTCACTAACTATTCTGATTACGTTGGGGAGTTTCCTGATAACGATGACCCCACAGGTGGTGTTGAAACCAATATAGAAAGATTATTAGTTCAACATCCACTAGTTCTAATTTCCAATAGGTGTGTTCACTAATGATGGCTAGGGAACAGAAGAGCATCAGTATTACCTCCTATCCTTTTAAATGGAGTCCTAATAGTATGGGTTGTCTTCGAGCCTCTTTATGATTTGTACACCTTGAACCGCTTCCCGAGGCAGTTCTGATTCATGCAGTGGCTGACTATGTGAGTCTACATGGGAGTAGGACATGAGGACCAACCATGTGTGATAAGGCAGGTGTGTCTCATGTTCATATAAGAGGATCATAAGATGCTGAGTGAGATGCCTACACCCCCAATTATCAATGGGATTATGTAGGAATATGCCAAGTGTAGGGATACAACCTAACCCTGGGATATGTAAAAGTGGAAAACCATCCATGTGAGGGATGGGGTACCTCCTCGACCTCGAGGTCGTAGCTAGAAGAAAGCAAGAACATATCATGGTGGTGGGGATGCAGTAGTAGTGAGACCTGCACAAATAGAGAGGAAGGATGCGGTAGCGGACCAAGTGGTCCCAAAGGAGAATAGTCACCATGAAGGGAGGCCAATGATGGGGTTTCGTATGATACACACTCAGGATCCACAGAGGAGGCTATTCCATATCGATGTGCCTCATGGCGCTGTTTTACTAGATGGTTGGGACATCTGGGATGTTAACAGAAAATTCCTCAATCATTCTTAGATGTGGCACCATCAGAACCTTCCCAGGAAGGATTTTTCAGGGAATGGTCGGGCCAAGGCCAGCTTTGCAGTCTCTCGGGAGGAAGGGGAACAGTAAATTGCCGATTAGGAGGACTTTGTGGACTCTTGGGGTACTCCACATCTAAAGATGGATCGGTTGAAAGTAATTCTTAATTGAACATTCCCTATGCCATTATCTCCCCTTGAATTGAAGGAGTGATTACCCCTATTGGATTAATTAAAAGAGTCCTCCTAGGAGGAAGCGGTTGATAGAGGGATACCTTTGGAGGAAGGTGAGGCCGCCAACTTGGAGACAGAAGAGTTTCCTGTGGTTCATAAGTTAGAACCTAAGCCATTTTCTTGTAATATACATTCAGGTGCATTATGACTTCCTAACTAATATTTGGCCTTTGAAGGAGGTCCTTATATTCAAAACCCTCACTCAGACAATATTATATGCATCTTTGGGATCTTCATTGGTGACAAAGATGATTACATCACCTAGTGGGGCCGCAAAAACCAAGTTGTTTATCTGAAAGACATCAGATTCCCTAATCTTATATGGTGGTCCATGCATCAGGGTCTTTGTAGAAACATCTCAAGGCCGATACAGATTATTTGATCTTTGTAAGTCTTCTTCATAGAATTTTTAACTGTCGGCCATTTAATTAGGCCAACTAGCATCACTGTATTATCATATTAATTGTTCTTCAAATGGTTTGGGATGCATTGGAAAGGGTAGCTTGGTCCCCTCATGCTTCCTTTCCTAGGGGAACACTGATGGTCGTGGAATCGGACACCCATATTGACCAATCCACAATGCTCTCAATCATAGGTGGGACCATCATCAGGATGGAACCTGGAGTCATCGAGGTGGATTCTAATGATGGGAATCAATCGGATAAAATGATACCTGACTTAAGAGACAAAAACTAGATTAAGATCCTTCTGATGAGTTTCTGGAAGTTTTCCCCGCATATGAACCTTCTGACCCTGAGGAATGTGACAAGACAGATTCCTAGGAAGAGGATAGTTTTGGCATCTATTGACCGTCATGGATGTTGGTCATGAACATTATTGGGAACACCCCACAAGTATAATGGATATACCATATGGAGAGGCTTAATTTATAGACATGTAAACTATGTGCTGGAGGATTGGATGCACAACATCCTCATATGATAATCTGAGAATTCATGGTAGATAAAATACAAGAACATGACCACATCCTCAGTGTGGGATGGAAGAAGAGTAATTCAATGAACTTCAATTGACTCTATGTGGATGATCATAAGACCAAACAATAAAGTTCATGGTAGAAAACATATTCTTCTTTCTAGGAAGCACAATCGGGGATCATATCGCATCTAAAGGCTCATATGGTGGAGGCTGAATAATAGATGAGCAGTGCCTTTGAATAGATGGATATTATATGAGTTGACAAGTATCTGGCCCTAATTGAGTCTCATGAAATATTCCATGTTTCCATCAAGTATTATTTGGATATTATCATGAAATAGTGGATTCAGGATGATATAATACGAATAGTGGTAGATCTGGGATGCTCCGTTGAAGAGGTCAACCCATTTATGGGAGGAGATAAACATTGGGCATTGTTATTTGAGTAAACTCATAAATTTACATTAATTCATTGATTATTTATGTTGGTTTCATTCATATGTTCTATTATTTGTTTTTTTTATTTTATTTCTATCACATTAGGGAAACATCTTTCGATCAATCCCTAAGCTCGTGTGGGTTATGCTCGAGGTGAGAAACAAGGGATGACCACATAATTATTCTATTTGAATATGAGAGTGCCAACTCAGCACTAGGAATCCAGGGTCTGAACAACTGATTAGGATTTCTCAGAAGAAAGAGGGATGCCTAACTATGTATTGAAGTTCTTTGGGTAGTCGAATTGCCTCTTTCCAAACGTGACCCTGTGCACGACCGGGGTATTACTAGGGGTGTTATAATCATTCCAAACAGAGGGGAGTGGAAAGTGATAATCATGATAACCAAAATTTGGAACATAGTATTGATGGAGTGATAATGAAGTATAATTTTTGACCATGTTAATAATACATTTTCCCTACTGCATTATCCTGTAATGGTGATCACAATCGAGGGCCGACTGATGGCCATATTGAAAACATGGGTCCTGACTCAAAATGTCATCCAATAGTCTTCTATAATGTTAAACTATGAATTTATGTGATCCATAGGCTGAGCATCTGTATAGTTATGTGGTTCTATCAGGTATGAAATAGGATAAGGATCCAAATAAAGGGAATGAAAATCATTGAGGGTGGATTGATGGGTTGTTAAAATGGTTTCCAACATTCTATAGATTACTTCACCATGTTGAAAACTCATTAGGTTGGTGAATTGGTCTAATCAGGGAACATATTTGTTTCCTGGAGGTATCTTTCTTGTGATATTATATGGTGGCTTGCAGTTTTACATCACGAGAATGAGGATGATAAAAACATTGTGTAACGTCATACAGTGTGGACGGAAGAAATAAATGGTCCCCAAAGGGGGATGGGGCTAGGACAACTGTATAGAGGGTTTAAAAGTTTGTGTCTGAATATGAGAACTAGAAATCTAGATGTCACTACTTATCATGAATGCGAAAGAATAAAACCATATTTATTTTTGGGGGACCCATGTAGTTTAACGTAATGCTGTAAATATGAAAGGGAGAAGGTATATCTAATGGGTTATGTGATGTGGTAACTATAAACTAGACCTGAATGAGGATAGATGTAATTCCTCCCCACATTACGTTCCTCCAATAGAGATATCAGGCCAGTGGGCTGAAAAGGATAATTTTTGGGTTGGACCTGATGTTAAATGCTTGGGTATTCTTACGTATCCCATGAGGATGGGAATCAAGATGGATGTAATTTTCAATTTACCATGTGATAAGAGACCCACAATAGCAAGGAAAACCCTATCTAATTGAGAAGTTAAAGACTCCTATTATTATCCGCAGGCATCCTGAACATATCCCTGGTTTAATCGTAGTTTAATGTCATAAATTGAGGACATGGTTACAAGAAATTGAAATTTTTAGTGATTTATATAACTAGACATGAATGTAGACCAAGCGGTACACACCACACCATGTGTTCCCACATGGATTCTTTAGACCGTAGACCCGAGGTGGCCTAATTTAAGACTGGTCCTAATGGAATGTGCTTGGGATTCCAATATATCTCATGAGGATGTGAATCAATATATAAGTAGTTATATAGGACCCTTGTAGTTTTACGTTGTACGGTATGATGGAGAGTGAAAGGGGAGAACCCAAAGGGTGGAGTACAGTGTGAAGTCATTATAGACCCAACATTAATGAGGCCTAAAGAAATCCATTCTACATAATGTAATACTTTGGAAAAAAAAGAGGTCAAGAGACTGAAGATGGTGAAATTTGGGTTGGGCCTGAGAAATAGTGTACATGCGTTCCTACGTACCCTATCCGTATGGGAATCAAGCCATTAGTAGTTCATAGATTTAATTTTTATGTCGCTCCGAATGAAAGGAATGTGTTTTTTGGATACACCAATACACATCCTACCAGAACCACTAAACCCACGTGAGTCATTCTCAATCTGGGAAACTAGGAGTAGTGATGGGATTTTCATAGTATCGATAGTAACACATTAAGGGAAATGGAACTCTATGTGAGTGACGTCTTAATATTACCGACCTTCTCACTCAATGCACATAGATGCATGAAGGGGTAAAATTGAGTGTGTTGGAATTTCACTAAATTATAATGAAGATGAATGATGTGAATCATGGTCCCTGAGATCTTGATTTCAATGATGGTGGCGTGATGATAGAGTATAATTATTAACCATGTTTGAAACATAGAATCAAAATCATATTATCATGGCATTGGGATAGACTAATGAGGGTCGACCGTTGACTATTTTCAAAACATGGGACCCTTCGAAAAATTTTAACCATGTTCTTCCATGGCATTGGCCCAAGATGGTAGGTGGGCCAATTTGTTATGAGACCAGGTTGTAAAGGGGGTCCCTTCATACATTGGAGAGTATGGGGATCCAAATAAAGGGATCATAAAGCGTTGACACAAAACAAGGGAATGTCATTGTGGAATCCAAAAATTTGAGATCTACTCTATGGGGTATTTGAGTAGGAAAATGAGATGTTTCAGATAGAGTTACTTGAATCCCTTTCCAAGTACAAGGTCCATGGTGATGAAAACAACTAGAATAAGGTCATAGAGTAGACCATTGAGAGGGGAATTGTTTAAATATAATGTGTGTTAGTTAGTAATGTAGAAAAATCTGACCTGAATGAGGACCAAATAGGCCTTCCATCTTAGGACACATTCATAGGAAAAAAGTGCACACATTTTAAAATATTTTATTCTCGGACTAGGGTATTTAGTTTATGTCGTTCGAGTGGATGATTGGAGGACTCAATGTATCAAGGGATAGAACAAAAGACTAATCATCTTGGTGTTCTGACATATCCCATAAGAATGGTAATAAAGGTGCATGTAGTTCTAGAGTATGTAATTGTATGGTACCAATGTTAGGTTCAATATGTTGTGCATTACTAATCCATGCACCAAAATTAGTGGCATTTTGTTGATCTTTTTGTTCATTAGTATGGATTTTTTTGTAAATAATGTATCCTAGGACATTGAAATTGGGATTCATTACAAAAATCAATCCATACATATTCCTTGAAAAATGGAATGGTGAATGGATGGTACCAAAAATGATGTACCCTTGAGTGATGACATCACAATGTGGTGTCGTTTCTATCATGAGTTCGGGATGATATTGTCATAGTTTTGGGAAATATGATAGGACCCATCCATTCATTTTATCATCAGGTAGATAATATTTAACATTTTAAGGTCATGTTGGACTAGGGAGTATATTTTAACATCCCAAGGCATAGATTCCCATAGAAGAATGTTGTTTTAAAAGGAATGTGCAAGTGTAGATAAAGAATATCTAATGAAAATGAGGGCATTAGTCCACATCACAACATGCGCAACCCTAGAGGGGGACCTTAGGCCAAGGGGCCAGAAAAGATCAGAGGATATGGGGTAGGACCTAAAGATGAAATTTCTAGGCATTCCTACGTATCCTATGAGGATAGGAATAAATCCATAAATAGTTTTGTTAGATGGTGTGAATTAGAGACTAGATCTTAACGGGGTAGTACGTGGTGAGGCTTTTTCAATCCCAATGTGAATGAGGACATAATCCCATATATGCCACACCATGAAGCCCTATAAATGTTAAGGAAAAAAGGTGGAACAGAAGAGATAAATAGTAAAGACTACTCTAGACCCCCAGACAAGATATTTTAGTGTTTTTACATGTCCCATAAATATGGGAATCAAGCCATACATAGTTCTAAAAGTTACATGATGTTTAACGTTATACAACAATGAAGTGGGGAGATCGTTGTTTACAGTCGATGATCCCGGACCAAAATAAGTGTGACTCTTCCATACGGGGATAATCCTTTACAAAAAACCAAATCCCATGTTACCCGCTCTCGATGTGGGAATCAAGGGTGTATAAAATCATTACAACACATTGAATATATAGAAAAGGAAAATATCACTGATCCTTGAATGACACCACATTGGGAATTAGTTCTCTTAACGCGCAAACGCGCACTGAGGGGTAGAACCAAGAGTGTCAAACTTCCACTAGGACATGATGGAGTGGAAAATGATGTGAATCATGAATCCAATCTTAATGGGATAATGGGGGAGGAATAATGATGGATGATAATTTTTTACCATTTTCCAAACACAAAATCCATATCGTGTGACCTCAAATGGAAACAATTAACTGAGCATCGACCGTTGACCATATTCACAATGCGGGACATGTGTCAAATTATTTTTTGAATTATCAAATATGTTGTCCCATGATGGTAGAAGGGAACTATGGGCTATAATCCATGAAATTTGGGGGACTATTGGAATGTGAAATATGATTAAATCCTAAAAAATGAGAATCATGAATCATGTAAATGGATAAATACATGTATATTTAGAATCAAACACTATAGGTCCAAAATTAGAGTGATCATGGTCACATTTCTGAATTTATAAACAGTGTTAAGGGGCCCAATTCAAGATCATATTACTCAAGAAGATGACTATAGGAAACGGGGATGGATATCCATTAAGATAGTGGTATGTAGCGTGGATATTGAAAACCCACCATGAATGAGGACATAAGCCCATTACACACCCCATATACACCTCAGAGTTCATAGGTTATGTAGATAGAAGGAATATATTATTTCTAAGAAATAGGGTTGGACCTGAAGACAAAATGTTTGAGTGTTCCTACAAATCCCATGAGGATGGGAATCAATGCATACATAATTCTGAAGTCTTGTATAGTTTAACGTCATACTACAGGGACATGGTAGATCTTAGTTTTTGGTCATAGTGCCCGGACCATAGATTCCAAGTGTATTGTCATGTGCATAGGATAGATGGGCATCAAATGTAAGTCACTGCTCTTGTCATCTAGGATACCACAAAATGAAAATAAGGATTGAAGATAACTATTGACCATGTTCCAAACAATGTTTCCTCCTCATGTGGCATGAAAAAGGAACAAAAAAATGGGCATCGATTGTTGACCATATTTTCAATGATGGACTCATGTAAAATTGTCCTTCAAAATCCTTTGGGATGTTGGCCCAAGATGGTAGGAGAGCACTGAGACCAAGAATCCATTCCATTCGGGGGGTCCTTTCAGATGTGAAATATGATGGAAACCCAAATGGTGGGACGCATAAAGTGTGGTTGTACCCTTGAAGTTAAACATTTCATGGCAAGGACAATGTATAAATGATGGGTGTCTCATGGGGAAGTGTTAGTCATGTAAAAAAATAGCCCGAAATGAAGAAGAGAATAGAGTCTATATCACACTGCACAATCCCAAGCGAGAACATGATGCAGGGGAGGAAAGGTAAAGGGACCTATAGTTGGGACATGAATGAAAATTTACCACCGGTTTGTTGTTTATCATATTGATAGATTAGTGATGAGTAGTTTTACACCCTTCAACCTAGACGGATCAGATTATTTAAAGTCATACAGGGAGGACGGAAGAGGAGAATATCACTAGGGAGGGGGATACATGGTTTTTTCATGATAAAACTGGTATGAATTAAGTAAATCAAGGATTGCACTGCACCATGTGTTTTGAGTAGAATCTGGGAGAAGAGGCCGAACCCAAGGCGAGATTTTTATGATTGGGACTGGACACTCAAAATTAATTGAGAGAAAAAAAAAAGATGAACCTGGGATGGACCAGAAAATGAAATGTTTGGGAGCTCCTACATATCCCCTATGGATGAGTATCAAGATGCACATACTTATTTTGTTGTCGAGTAGTTTAACATCATGCAGAAAAGATGTTTTAAATCATAGTTCAGGGTCATAGAGTTTGGAAAATAGTGGTATGGCTGCCACTCGTAGATTAACGACATGGAGGATGATAAAACCGTTTGAATTCATGTGGGATTTGGATTACACAGGGAATGTATAGCTTGAGAAATTTTTCATTAGTGGGAAGTGTGATACACTCACCATCGATGGTAACTAAGGAGTACACAACATTGGTGTAAACCTTGTGAATGATGTATGTTCATTCCAATTAGGGATATAGTTTGGGTGCTTTTCGACTAGGTATTATTGAGGTTCTCAAGTCCAAAATCATGTCACATTGTAAGAAAGAGAGGATTAAAATATTCTTGTTCAAAACTCTTGGTATCTTGTTCTGATTCCTCACTATATTCTGTACGGATCAATGCCTTTTCCCCTAGAGTACTTCCAGTTTACCCTAATGGATTTTATCTGCATTATCTGGTGTATTCAAATTGATGACATCTATATTCAATGAAGGAAACTGAATCTCGATGGGTAGGACAGCCTCTATTCCATACACCAGGGGTTATGGGATCACCTAAGTGGAATTACAAGTCATTTTTTCAATAAGACCATAGAGCGTTTGGGTGTTTATCCAGCCAACTCATCTTGATCTAACTGACTATCTTATAAAAAATATTAGAGAGTTTTTTTTCTAAAATCCTAGATCTTCCCATTTTCTTGTGCATGATAGTAGGAGATTGGAATGAACAAATGTTTGACTTTGCATGAAACTTATTTAGATCAGCAATCCAAAATATGGTTATGTTTTTAGTAAGCATGGAATGAGGGATCTTGAATCAGCAGATGATATTGGAGCTCATAAATTCAATGTTATAATGGGAATTGAATTCCTTGAGTGGAACTACCTCCACTAACATGGAAATGAAATTTGTATCGGTTAGGATGAAACTGCGCTATCGAGCCATCATCGGTGGATAAGGTCCCATGACAACAAATACTCACACCACAAAAATAAAATAGTACTTGGTAGTGTGGAGTGATTCTGGAAATAAATGAATTAAATTAACTTGGATTTGGAATGCATGGAACCTTTAGGAAAACCAAAAACAGTCACAGATCTTGGTAGGAAAAAAATATCCCAATCTGTAGATCTGATGAGTGTGTTTCGGCCCTGTCTAATGAGCCCTACTAAAACATGCCTGAACCAACTTATTGAACAACAAAATATCACCACATTGAATGCAATGGAGGTGAATCCCATCCAACCCATGCATGTAGAGAATATTCTCAATACTAGGACCACTCTTGGGGGTGAACTATAATGCATGTCGTCAGATTCACTAACACTGAGATCAATATTTTGGGAGATTATTATGCTATAGATACACGATAAATTGGGTCCTACAGTCCAGATTCACTTCTAACAATGAAAAAGGGGGACTTGAGGGTCCTGATGTGGTGGAACTAGTTGTATGTTGGCTTACCTGCAGGTCATCATCATGATCTGGAGTAACATGAGTGATGACCCTATGATGTTCCACATGGATAATCAAATCATCCAGATTAGGCTCTATAAATGATGTGGCCAAGATAGCCAAGGTGTTGGCTTGACCATTCTTGGACTGAGGGACATTAATAACATCTGGATGAGAAGGGAAGAGGGATATCAGTTGGTGGGTACGTTGTAACAGTGGGACAAGCTCTGACATCATGACTATTAGGTCATAATTGATCTATTTTATGACTATTTTGGATCCGTTTCAGATGAAAGTGGGGAACATCAATTTCTAGGGCCAGATCGAGACAATGGATAAAAGCTTGGTACCCTGCCTTGTTGTTGGAAAAACATTCTAACAACCAGAATGAATATTGTTGAACTAATTAGGCCAAGGTGATAAAGTTGATACCCAAACCCACTCTATTGAATATGGGATCATTTATTATTCTTTTGGTAGGGCTTTGGGATGCACCATCAAAATGAATTTTCCAACATGAAAATGGATTCATCTACCAAGAGTATTGCCTAGAATAGAAAATAATGATATAGAGATTTTTCTGTGGGAGTTGTATGGGAAGAAATTAAGTCTACCAATTCTTTTACCTTGATGTATTTATAGGGGAAAAACATGTTGTCGAACTGCTGGAGGGTCACTATTAATCGTGCTTGATTACCTTTCAACATAGGGCGATTTGAAATGTTCTTTAAGAGATCCACTCAAAACATTACCTATATCTCATTGTGATACAAGTAATGATGCAATTTCATCAATGTGAATACAAGCGCATGGAATCTCTTCTCAATAGGGGAATATCTTTTCTTAGTATTGAGGAGAATTTGACTGAGATTGTATAAACCGTTCTTCATTCCCTCATTATTCTTCTAGGAGAGAAGGGCATGTAAATATTTCTCCAGAGCAGTCAGATAAAGGACCATTGACTTTCTAGAAATTAGTGGCATCAGGACCATAGGTTGTAAAATGTACTTCTTGATTTCCACAAAAGCAGTTTGACCCACCTCATACCACTATTAATCTACAAATTCTTTCATGATCCAGGAAAATATCCTACACTTTACATCCATATATGGTATGAATTGGCATGTATAGGCTATGTGGACACAAAATCCTTGGAGCTTCTGAATGTTTCTCGGATGAGACATCTGGCTGATGGCCTTGATACTCTCCGAATTGATATTGATGCCTCTATATCATACAATGATGTTGAGAAACATTACAGAGGTGACAATGAAGGAACACTTCATGAAATTCATCTTCAGATGGTGGGATCAAAGGAAGCTCAACACTTTCTCATGATCTTTGAGATTGTCCGGGAGTTGTCGATATTTGAAAACCAGATCATCCCAATATCATTCAACCAATGTTCTGATGATCGGCATAAATATGAGAATAATGGCACGCAAATAGGTGGTACCTACATTCTTTATACCAAAGGGAATTACCTGGTAGAAGAAAATACATTATTGTGGCCGTAACGATGTAGAATCTTCATACTCAAGGGATATTATAATTTGGTTATACCTAAAATACCTGTCAATTAGGGGGAGAGCATAGAACCTATTGGAGGAACCAATCAATAGTTTTACCATAGGAAGGGGAAAATCCTTTAGATAGTGACAGTAGGGATCCTGGAAGTTGATGTAGACTATAATCTATTTGTTATTCATACGGACAGGCACATTGATAGATAAGTATTTGGGGTACTGAACCTCCTTGATGGTGTTGGATCTAATGATCTTTTCAACCTCATCCTTAAACATGGAACAATGAAAAGGGGGAATCTTTCTGTGAGGCTATTTGAAATGGAAATGATTTTTTGAAAGACAGAGGAGTTTGATGGAAACCTTATGATCATGTCCTGGAATCTCACCATAACTCTGCGAAAGTACATCGTGATGCCTTTTCATGAAATCCAAATATCAATGTTTCCCATTTCTGTGCATAAAGGCACTGATAAATGTGGGTTTCAGAACTTTCTCGTTGCCACATTTCACTAGTACAAATTCATTATTTGTAGTGGGTACACCCTATTCGAAAGTTGGATTAGCATCATTTAAATCATCTTCTTCATTTGTAGAGGAGGAATCTTCTGCAATATGTGGTTCTTCTGAGCCAACAGCTCCTATCGGGATACTGGTGCCAACCTAAGCGGTAGTGGAAACCTAATGGGGGGATCATGCACTACTGAAACCATTATGAAAAAATATGTCAGCCCAATCCCATTTGGATTTGACCAAAGGGACCATGATTTATGATATCAAAGAAATAATGGTGTGTCGGCTAGAGATTGTTCATCCAATCCTTGAGAAACAAGAAAGTATAATTTATTTGTCATTGTCATGGGAAGGACATCCCGAAACCCTATAGGAGTAGGGGGCTCTAGGATCACCAAATCCTGATTCATATAGGAAAACGATGTGATATTATGGAATACCATATACATAAAAATGTGCTTCCCCCTCATTATAGAGACAAAAAATTATTTCACTATGTCTGAGTTTGTGGCCTCTAATTGACAGATTAGGAAAATTTAGGAATCACCCACATCTATCTGTGGGTCTGTCGAAGCCATTGTGTGTTTAGCCTCATTAACCTAAATCTTCTTGTCCTAGCTCATGTTAAAGATGGAATCCCGGTAGTGGACATCACAAGATGGAATGGGAGGCCCATCACCTTGGATTACTCCTACTCATCAATTTAGTAATTACTTAAGAAATTTTTTATATGATGAAGGGACCATTGTGTGCATGTAGATTCATGGACTACCCATCAACACATTCTAAGAAGTGTCTTTTGAGACAACCATGAACTCGGTTCTAGCAATTTTCACACCGAACTAGGTATTCAGAAAGATCATGCCCACTACTATCTATTTTGTCCTATCATAACCTTGATTTATCAGGTTAGGGGGAAAATAGATCATCCTTAGACATATCCATGTTTCAGAGTTTCTAGGTTGGGAAAAGGTTGATTCCCAAACCATTGTTGATAAGACAGTGATGAACCTCCGTGCCATTGAAATGGACAGTGATGTATAGTGGGAGGATATTCCCTTGTATAGAAGAACCATCATCTTATCAATAGAATGAGATAATTTATTAATATTTTGTATGCTCGAATTCATCAGTATGGAAGGATTGTGTGGCTTCTACATTCATATCAAACTAGAGGGGGCTTTATAATGCCTTAGAAAGGGATTCGTTGATATCTTCTTATAGGTGAAGAGCCTCAAGGATAAATAATTTCACAAGAATGATTTCTAGGTACATAATTATATCATACATCTGTGCAAAGCATGAACATCTACTATCATGATGTTGTTCTGTGGAATGAGTTATGGAGGGCCCTTCTGGATGAACCATTGGCTTACCAGTGCTGGTAATGTCCTATTGGTCCCTAGTCAAAATGTCTGGAGTAAAAAACGAATGATTTCTTAATGAATTAGGATGATCCTCTACATAATGTTTGTAATTGTAGAAATATATTCTTTTCTCCACCTGATCATCTAGCACAAATGATGGTGAATTAAGATCTATTGACTCAAGATGTGAAGGTTGCACATGCTGACCTCTACGTTGGTCATGTTGTCATGTTTCAATGGCATGCATAGCTTGTCAAGAAGCACTGACCAAATAAATCTTGGTGAATCAAATATTATAGGCACTCTCGATGTTGGTGTCAGGTGCGGACATTGTGATGATCCATCTAGTTCTCTTCATCATCAAAAACCATTTAGGGGTTTACCAGCTCAATGGTATTAACTAAAGCGTACCCTAGGTCATCAAAAGTTGAATCATCCTTCAACAGAATGATTGTAGAGTAATTCTTGATCCTTGGGGTCATGAGATTAATGATATTATGGGATGAAGATGGCATCGGTGGGGGAAATATTTTCCATTGCGATGTTGATTCTTTCCCATCTGGGAAGGGGAATGTTGAGATCTCGACGCAGAAGTAGAGCATATAGATAACGCAGTGATTTATCAAGGATATGGTCAATTAAAATGTGCACAAATAATAACATGGGAATGATATAAATCAAAATGAACCATCTGGTCATCATGTTTTTGAGACTCATGGTTGGAAACCCACTGCCACTCACCGCTGATGTCACTATCATTTTATAGAAGTATTAACATGCAAGAGACCTATGTTAAGACTGAATTTATCCTAACATTGTGGTCATCAACCTGGTAATGGATAAAGTCTTTAATCACATATCACATCTTGAGTTTGTGCCCCAGGATTGGGTGATAAGGGCAGTAATTGGGGTGATCAGTGAAATATGCCTCTTCAGGCCTCATGCATTCCCATAGTCCTAGAATACCTCATTCTAATGCACATTGGAAATAACCATGTATTTGAGCACCATTAAATGAGCAGTTATAGTTTCTTCTATCCGTGATGGGGGTTATGCTTTTTGGCCCTAACAAGGGGCTGGATGATCATGTTAAGGAGGGGGAATCTGGTTATCATTCTGAGGTAGTGCCGACACGTTATGTGGGGTGCCTGCCGATTTTGATATGGGTGCTACTAGGCCATAGGCTACACATTTGGAGACATCCCTCTACTAGGATATGGAGGTGTCTCCATTAGTAATAACCCAAGCTACATGGGGGCCATTATTTGGGCTACCGTGGTAGACTTGGCCATTGAGGCTCACTTCACAGGAACTACAGGAGGAAACGAACATGCCTGCTTGGCATACTGCAAGGCTTCCTCTAGACCATGGCCATTGATAGAGAAATCATGAACCCCCCCTATTTTATATTATGTGAAAAGATATTGGACCAAATCAGTCTTGACATTCCCCACAAGAAATTTCCAGTAGATGTTTCTGATCCAGTTGCATATTCATTGAATATGTGAGGCCTTTCCACATGGTGAAAAATTTTGTGATGTGCTCATCATGCATCTACTTGTAGCTAAAGAGGTTTGTAATAATCATATTCTCAGTGGAAGAGATGAAATATAATGAAACTGCAAACAAATATCCTCCTAGCTGACTACGAACTCAATGGGTAGCTGGTTATACCAGTCAAATGCGGTCCCTTCCAATTTTGTTGAAAACACCGGTGTTTTACGACATCTTGTTGTGCTGGAGTTCCCAGTATTGGTAAAAACCTTGAGATTTAGTGTTCTAGATGTGGAATCAGATCACCCATCTCATTAAATAGGGAATATGTAGGATTTTGGAAATGAGTGGGTGTTGTCATATCATCCACCCAAGCTAGATATGGCTTGTTGTTAGGTGGAATTGCAAATTGGTGAGTATCAATGCCTCGTGGCGGGCCATGAGTGCTTCCATTGGATCATCTAGACAGGGATTCATGCCTTTAAAAGGATCTATGGCCACTAGTGCATTGGAATGTTCTTCAAAATGATAAGAAGACCCCTCTGCTATTGGAGCAGTTGGTGGGATGTCCTGCAGGTATTTCGAGGGGATGACATGTGGAGCAGATTGTGGAACCTGAGCTGGGTCTCATGGGTTATCATGGAAATTAGTTCGATTTTGGAATTCATTTCACCCAATACATCTATAAAATAGGACATCTACCTTGTGTTTGTGTGAATAATAGTCAGGGACACCTATATGCAACTCTTCGGGGGAGAGTTTACCTACCTCTCCTACCCCGGTCGAGGATTTATGTAGTCTACTCGTCATTCCACAACACATTCAGCAAGAAGGTCATTAGATATTTGTATATTCTTCATGATTTTTTGATGTAACATAGTCTTATTGAGGCCATCATCAGTCTTGTTTACTGAGCCAGACATGTCAGAGGGTTTGAAGACTCCAAGATGCTTTTTTCCCTTATTGGGATTCTAACTGATGGAGAATGACTCATAAGGTGAATGAAGGCCATGTAAATTTCTTTCTTGGTGAATAACCCTTCCTAATCGGTCGAATATGTGTGCCACCCCTGGGGGTAAGTTCTATTCAGCTAGATCTAGCTCATTATCTCCCTCTGGTAGTTCGACCATGTTAACCATCACTATACCAAATGGCATATCCTAAAAATAAACTGGTAATTCGAGTTGGTGTCAGATAGAACTGAATGAATGGCTGCATACATCCCCCAACCATGGATCTCAACATGGGGGAAAGCCTCCTTTATAATTATGAAAAGAACAATAAATCTTTGAATGCATCATTACTGGAGGGTCCAATGCCAACCAGGAGACTCTATGCCTTGGTCCATAGGGAGCGCATGCATGTCGGCCATATGTCATTTCTAGTAAATATCTTCAAACTGTTCTTGAATCATGGGTTATACCACCCACTGATGACGAAGATAAAAGTGAGTTTCCCAGAAGGATAGGTGAAAGCACATGACCTCATATTGGGTAAGAGATTCTTGCATACCGATGTTCATGGTTGGAACTGGCCATAACATCATTGTGAAATAGTCCACTACAAGGATGTACCGCAAGACCCTTGGATAAAAATCAGGATCCGACCAATGGTTTCCCCATTCCTTGAGTGGGTGCGGCTAAGGGATCAGTAACAATACTAAAGCTGGCCATTGAGACGTTAGGCTGCCTAGTGGAGAATACGAAGAGCTATCTGAAAATTCGTTGGATCTTGGACTATAAATTAAAGAACCCAATGACTGCACCACCACATCTTGTTAAGATGGACTGAGGACCACATCCTCTTATGCAAGGGTTGTAGTTACTGATAGTGGTTCATGCTATTACTCATTCTCTATTGGTCCCCAGAATGAATCTCTATAATCTTTGGTTTAGGTAGAGAATGGTCATATTGACAATAGGGAGGATTTCACGTACAAGCCCTGGAAAGATGTCAAATCATCCCCCTCCTAGATGTATCTTCTAGGGGGTCAGGTGGGCCTCACTTTCTAGATGTATGAGGCATATAAGCCTCTCTGTTGACATAGTCACCAATATAGAGGATTGTGGCAAGGGTTCCATTATCAAATCGCATTCCTCCACAAAGTCTTAAAAGAAAATGGGTTTAATCGTGGTCTCAAACCTCCCAGTATTGTTCCTTTGGAAGCGGCAACCCACCATACTCTCCTAAGATGGTTCTTCAGGATAGGGTATGTTTTCAATACGAGGAGGACCTTTGGCCAAAAAAATACTGGTGTGGAGAGGACTTCTCCTTGGGTGATTTGGGTTGAGAGGATCCCCCGAACAAATGTTTAAAGGAACACATGTACGACCTCTATGTCCAGTAGTTTCCGCACAGAGGGAATCTATACAAGTTTATTTGGAGAGGGTAGGACCTCCACTAGAGCTGATGGGAGCATGTGATGTACTTCCATGTTTTTCTCATAATAGTGATGGAATGAGGGGGCCTTCTTACATGGAAAATGGAACATAGGGAAGACCTCAGTGATAGATTCCAATGATGTGAGGTAAACCTCTGCATCATTGGTTTTTGGGACAAGGAGGACTGTCGTTAATTGTGGTAAGAACATGGGAAAGACCCACATTATAGTGTTTAATCGGGTGAGGAAGATCTTCACATCGAATACCAGTGAAAGGAGGAACAACTCCATACCAAGGATCATAGGTCTGAAAGAAACCATTTTTCAAGATGTTAGTGTGGTGGGGAGGGCCAGCGCTTGGACTAATTGTGGAATGGGGAGGACCTCCATGAAACACATGGGAGTGGGGGTGACCTACTCTCTTATTGGTGGTGGTATGAGGAGGAAATGTGTTCTGGTTATCATCCATGTGGGTTGGCCTAAGACAAGAACTACATGTGTCTGTGACCAAGAGAGTCGTCCCAACCTACCCATGGGGATGTTGGTGCTTCAATACAAGTTGGGAAAATAAGTTCCCAAGATCTGTATAAATGGATAATTGATAATATGCATCGGTAGTGGAATGATCCAATATAGTCAATGGTGATGACGCCCCCTTGTGGGATACCGCCTCAGCTTGCACCCGACATTGGTGTCGTGTTAACTGAACTGGGGCAGGTGGTGTAGGTGTGCCACTCATCTTTTCCACATCTTGTAGGACTGGGGTGGAATTAATGTGGCCTAGTGGGATCCCTCCATGGCATCTCAAGGGACGGTATCATAGCTAGGTTGTTCTGAACTTCCCATACCTCATTGGATTAAGGGAGAGAGTTTTCAAAGCGTTACAGGGAGAGGTTCCTGAAATAGTTGAAGGATAAAGTGGGGAGAATTAGCTCCCTGCGCAAATGTTGGGGAATGTGAAGACGTCGAGGTGTAAAAGTATCTATGTACATTTGGGCCATATCACGAGTTGGGATAGTTATTTATTTCTCATATTTTCGAACTAATTTTTTGATCACCCTCCTATAAATTTGTATAGTTTGTTTGATGGAGGGGAGAACCTAGTATACATCGGTGTAGAAACTGTCATACAAGAGATAATGCCAAGCGGGATTGCCTTGTTAGTGTTTACCTTGACCTGGTGTTGGTGATGGGGTATTGATCAGTCTCTTGACATAGTAACTTGGGTCATGCAAAGCAAGGACATTAAAACATTTTCACTGAATGGGGGAAAAACACATCCATTCCCCCCAACATCTTTCCATCTCCCATTATTGGTAAGAAGGATCCACGCTGACAACATTATTGATCAGGTTGTCAAACATTCAACTACCGTAATCTCTAGCGAGTTTCACGCCAAGACCACTATTTTCAGGGTGGGACTTGGCACTGGATAGTTGGATCTAGTGACACCTTTATACAATGATGTTCATACTATAATAATATCCACATTTATAAGAATAAATTCATGTCGGTTTCACCATTTTGTTTTCTGACACTTTTTTTGGGGTGCACATCTGTTTGTGTGTACATTTTTTTGTTACCTAGGATTCTTGATTTCTAAAAGATGGCGGTATTCATCAATTATTTGGGGACATATTCTCCTTTATCAAAATGGTATTATGGGATTTTGGTCACTCCTCTATGTATTCTTCCTCGGAACATATCACCTAGTACGGGTCTCCCTCATATATTAAGATATTTTTTGTGAAACTCTTCATTGGTGCCATATATTTATGGATTCCTGTTAATTACACTACTTCTATTAGTTCTTTCCAATGGGTTATTTTAGGGTGAAAACTTCAACCAGGTGAGTATTTATGTTGGATATCACTGGTGTGTCTTGATGCTGAAACACAAAGGTGTCTTACTTCCTTTCCATTATGATATGGATTCTCTAAGGCATGGAAGCCTGAGGCATCCCACATTGAATGAAAGGAATTGTATTCCAGATTAATGTCCCGGATGTTTTCCTCATCTTCCCTTATTAATAATGGTTATTCCATGATTTTAATGTCTAGTGGAGAAAAATAGGACTGATTGGAACCCTGATAGGATTGGATTCGATGGGTACATCCCTAAGAGGGGTCACCTAAGGGGTCAATAGGATGAGTGGATCAAAACATCCAATGAAGATGGATATGATGATTCATGGATCCATACAAAGGGGAGGTAAGTGTTTACCATTACCTAGGATTAAACCTTACATTGGTTTCCTACATACCTCTTCCTGAGAGATGGGGATCATAGCCCATTTAGTTTGAGGGGGTGGCGAATCAGAGAGTACAAAATAGAAAATGAACTTGAGACATGTTGGCGCCTATGCTTGGATTGTGGCCCATTGCATGTAGGGCACTCTTGGTTGGATGTTTATTGATTATGTGGGGATAATTAATTGTTAGATTCCTATGTGGATGGAATGATCTTACCAAGATGTGGAGTCCTATGTAGGAATCAAGATGGATGGTGGATGGTTGAACGAATTGAATGATAGAGAATGGGACAAACCGTCATGAAGATGAAAGTGATGTTGGGATTCAATCTCAGTGAGGCTTCATATGTATCCATGTGGAAGGGAATAAAATTCCACTTAGTTCACCGGTGCAATGGGACACCATAGGAGACAACCCGTGAGAATGGACGCATGGATGAGACATATAAGAAGCAGAACATTTGTGATGGGGCATGACCTTCCTGAAATAGAAAATCTCAAGGGAGAGACCCAGATGAGACATGGATGATGGGATTAATCCTCATGGAGGATCCAAACATATCCCAATGGAAGGGAATCAATGTCCACATATATCAAGATTTGGTGATGTGAAATATAAGGAGGAAACCTATGAGAATGGATGCATGGATTAGACCTAGAGGAAGTGGAACCTCCGGGATAGGACATGACCTTCCAGAAATGCAAAGGTTCAAAGGAGAGACTAGGATGAGACATTGATGATGGTATTTAACCTTAGGAAGGATTTACTATGTATCCTCGTGGCATAGAATCATAGTCTACATAGTTAAGGATGGGGAATATAATTAGGTTGCGCGTAGAGGACAACGACCTAATGACATGTTGTGGCTTACGCAGGGTTCGTAGCCAAGGAGCTAGCTGACGCCACTAAGTGACGGACCAAGGCTATGGGTACCAAAAAAAGGGACACCACGGTTTACTAGTGTTTGGTGATAACCTTAGGGAGCCTTCCTACATTCATTGTCATCAAGATTGAGATCAAAACCCTTCTAGATTGTATGGGTTTACCAATGTTTAGGGTTGAACCTCAGGGAGGTAACCTACATACCCTCTCTATAAGATAGGGATAAATCCCCACATTTTTTTAATAGTTTTACCCGTTATTAGGGTTACGCCTTAAGGATTCTTCCTACATATTCTAACTAGGATACTGAAATCAAAACCCACAATGTTCAAATAGGTTTACCAGTGTCTGGGGTTGAATCTCAGGGAGGCTTCCTAAACACCATGACTAGAACACAGGGATCAGAACCCATGTAGTTCGAATCATTTATGGTTAACAACGTGAGGGATGGAAGGGGAATACGGTTTAACATCATGATGGATAAGGATGAACTGACGTGAAGTGGTCAGGGCTGATGGGTGTTGGTCATGAACCTTAGATATTCTTTCTATATACCATCCTTGGAAATTTAAAGGACTAATGTCTTCATAGTTTGGAATTTTTTATGTGGGACTTAAACAATATGGTGGACCAGAGAGGTTTCCCTGGTAGTTATATACTCTAAGCCCACTTGAGTGATGCTCGGTGTGAGAGATATGAGGCAGCAAATACCTGACCATCATGTCGTGAATGGGGCATCCGCAAGGAATAGAGTGGAGATTATAAATTGTTAGTGGCCTAAGGAGATGGATACTGGGACATACTATAGAATATATGCTCGATGGAGATAAATCCCAAATAGAGAGGGATGGGGTATCAGATTTCCCGGTAACCATATCTCATCGGGGCTTTGTGCATGGAAGAAGAGAAGAGGATTACGGATGCTACCTCCCACAAAAAATAATATTGTGGAATACACCAAGATAGTTTTCATTCCTCATGGACATATGTTATTCCATGATAGTTGGATATCAATCTCTGTGAGAAAGATCTCAGTCTTGTGGAGACCTGTGGGTGTGGAAAATGTCTGAGGCGGGGCACCCCATCAATATTTCATGAGGTGAGGCTACATTTTAATGTCATGTGTTGGGGATGATAATTCATCAAAGTTTAATGTCCTATAGCTAGGACGATGAGGATTCACTCCATATTCCTAGGACGTACATAACCATTGTGCTTTAACCCTTATGGAAGGGATGGTACCAGCAATTCCTTGTACATATGAGGTTGTGGAGTGACCCATTGTGGGGATCACATTATTGTGTCTATGTGAATAATCACTAGTCGTTATCATTCCTACATGAAGAAGCTTTGGCAAAAGTGAAACAATGTGATGCAATGCCCATGGAACTTCGAGATCTGAACATACAAACCTAGACAGTCTTACGAGAGAATGGTTTTTGAAGAAAAATGGTTCACAAGAAGGGACATTGAGAAGCTCTAATGCTCCATAGAGTGGAGAGACTCCGAGAAGGGGTATTCTTTGCAATGTACTATGGCCCTTCCTCAGCATGGGGTATACATGCATGTAAAGGGTTATTTTCGAAGTGCATGTGCTTTCACATAGTTGGACTTTGCGAAGCATGGGTACCTTGAAAATTGAAGCATTTTGAAGAGATATACTTCATACACCATGGGGATCTTGCCTTATCATTGGGTCCACATGTAAATGGTAGGTACTTCACAATGTTTGAGAACTTTGTGAAGACCTGAGTTCTCATATGGAGCAACATCCATTGTGATGACCCATGGACTTCGCCAATGGAATCCACGCATGAAGAGGGTGGCATTTGAACTATGTAAAAGGTAATTCTAAATAATATAATACCTTGAAGATTTCATTATTCTCTATGCATTGCAAAGCAAAGGGTGCCTCGTGATTTGAGAGTTGAGAAAGAGAATGGTCAGGGTATCTTTCCTTTTTGGTTTGAGGGAATCCAGATATTTATTGGCGAGAGGTGACATGAATCTCTAACACCATATTGCAAATAAATTGGTACTATTCCATCAGAAGTGTATTGTGTAACGTTTTTTGTAACTATGAAGTCAACCATTATCCCCTACGTGGCGTAGAGGCCCCCTTCATTTCCTCTACAATGCTCATAGAGGATTTTGTCAATTTCCAAGTGATCACAGAGGAAATCTTGTTCCCTCCGCACCACGAAGCATTCTTTAAATTGTTTCATAACCACAGAGTCTTTTTCATCATTCCTCTACAATGATAATAGAGGGTGCCATAGCTCTGGACTGGCAGTGGTGCGGAAGAGATTCTCACGTGCTGTGGTGATGAAGGGATCCATGCGGGTTGAGGAGAAAAATAGCTATGTAAAGGTGCTTTGAGAAGTAGACCCTTAGGCATTGGGGTGCTCTTTGCTTATTTTTCTTATGAACACATTTTTGCAATAACAAACATAAAACAAGATAATAAGTTATGGAATAGGGGCAACCCTATTTATTAAGGTAATTTTTCAATAAGATGGTTCTATGAGTGAACCATGACTATGTAAATGATAAAATACATAATGAACCCAATCAACAATTATTTTCCTAGAAGTGGATAGTTAATACTGAAATGATTTCATATTACTATTTGTATTGTCTATACTTATTCCTGGTTTTTATATTATGTTCTCATGGGTCATGACTAATTATATTTGATTCCATAATTCTATATCTTAATTATTTTATATGATAAAACCTTACACCATGTTTCATGATTATGGATTATTGGATAATTGGGAATGAATGTTCAACGTCTTTCTAATGCTCTCATAATCTTATGGTCATACAAATATAAATTATAATAATAGAATGATATATCTTATAACAACCTTTACAGAGCATATGATCTCAATATTTTTTATGTTTTCTTTACCTTTATTATAAATAAATATTATATGATATAAAAAACAAAAATTGTTGTAATTATGGAGCATGTAATAGGAAATGTCATAGATTATATATGCACAGTTTTTTAGGTATACATGATTTTTATATAATTAAAATTTTATTGTTATGTCATAGTTATTATTGATATGTAATGAATACTATTCAAATAAGATAGGCATTTTATATATGAATTGTTTGGGTTAATATAATTTATATTGGTGAATTGTTTATTTATTTTTGAAAATAAGGATACAGATCCATTAGTGAGACCACTTATGATTAAACTATGTATAGTAAAACATCATAATGTTTTGGTAAAATAGGGATTTTGTGGCTTTCCTAGAAATAATTCTATATGGGCATTATATAACATGATTTGGTTTTAGAATATAGCAATATGGGTGTAATTACATTGAAAAGAGTTGGTTAAATTTGTTATGTATATCTTAATTTTTATTTGGGTTCTTGGTAAATGTGACCTTACTAAACATCTAGTGTTGAACTATCAGTGGATATACTATGTTAATTTCATATTTTAACTATGAATCATTATGAAGTATTATAACTAAAAATTACCATGTCTGACCATGGTTAAACGTAATGTGTAATATGTTGAATGAAATAATGATTAGATATTTTATGAATAAGATATATATATTAGTATATTTCTCACAATGATTATTATTTCTCAAACATTTATTTTCGTTTTTATACAAATGATATAACTTGGCGGAATCATGTTAAATGTGAATATGATGAACAATGGAAGGATTTTCCTCAAGTGAAACAATAGTAAAAAATAAATTGATTGCAACGCCATGTGGTTATTAACAATTATGTATATGATTATATAATTAACCACCAAAAAATGTGTGAGTTTCTTCGCAAAACCAAAATAGACAAATTGAGATTCAGTTGTGCTTAGTTGATAATGACCATATATTGAAGGATATTTAGCTTCTTATATGCAATGTATGTGGGATTAAGGACCAAGGGGTATGTCTCAAATTAATGTAAAATCATTTTATCTATTGAAAAGAAAGGAAATTAGAATGATTAATACAAGAAAAAATAAATATCTTGATGCAGGAAAAATATGTTCTCAATAAGGTACATTTATATTGAAATGCATTATGTTTGGGGAATAAGGAAAATGTCCAATTTAGTTCCATAATATAATATATTAATACCCAAAAAATAAATGTATTTTGTTATTATAAATTATTACGTGTAATGATTGACATTTTTATGCATTCAGGATCAAAGAATTATATACTATAAGTGTTTTTCAATGATATTATTGTAATACGAATCAAAATACTTCTACGAATTTGTAGATATTTTTTTCATCAATTATATTTTATAATAAAATTAAAGGTAATGACAACATGTAAATGTGATTTAGTGGGAAGGTGATATATTCAAAGAACACATGATTTAGGAAAAGGTAATAGTTAATTTATAATATTTGCTGAAATAAAAATGTTTTATTAGATAAATATTGGATTGATATCGGTAATATGAATTATAAATTTTTAGTGAACTAGAAATTTTTGAGTGATTTTATGACAAAGTGGTTTATTATAACATTGATAATGTTTATTACCCATTTTTCATTCTATAATATAATTGATTAACTATGATTTTATTTATTGAAAATTATTGGTCTATATTTTAGAAGAATATATGATTTCCTTCGGTTTTTATGGTGTTTCAATTTATTTTTATGTTTTAGTGCAATATAAGATCATGGTAACTTTAGGATTGTAATATATAAATAATAGCCTTCTTTTGGTAAATATGTATTAAAATTATGTTGTTTTTTGAAATTTTGTTACATTTTTCTAAATTCAATGGTTTTACATATTTGTTTGGAAATCATTGAGGAGTTATTAAATTTAACTATTGGTGGACATAATTATGTAGATCATAGGTTATTTGAATCATTGACATTAATATTTAAAAAGTTGGTTTATTTATATTAGTTATCTTATTATGTAAGAAAATTTTTGGAAAAAATAAATTAATTGGGAAAAAAAGAATATGATGTAATTATTGTATTATCTCATGAATCATTATAATTTTTTTAGTGAACCAGGAATGAATAATTCCTATTTTTAATTCATCATTGATTTATGGGATAAGAGGTTATGTAATTTCATCCAACCAATAAAGCATAGGATGAAATTAATATTGTGTATTTTAAAGAATAATTGTAGTATTTTCTAATATTACATCAAAAATTTATTCCTCAAATAATGGAAATTAGGCACTAAAAAATAAATTTCATTATTATTGATAAATATGATGAATTGATTTTTGTTTTCAACATTCACTAATTTATGGGTTTTCAGTCATTAAAATTCAAATGAATATAATATATATCACTCACTGTTATTCATTTGAAATTATAATTCTCCTCAATTTCAATGTTTACATTTCATATTTATGTTATCATTATATAGTAAACTAATTATGTGTTATTTTTGGTAATGTTTTTATTTATCATTTCCACAATAAAAGGTAACATTATTATTCCATTGATCGATGTTGATATTCAATAAAGTTATTTTTCAAATATGGAACCATTAATTAAAAATATAAAAATTGTGAGGAAAGAATATAAAAAATTGGTAAAGATTGTAAAACCATGGACTTTTAGAAAATATGTTTCCTTGAAACAAATTTCTTTTGTTGAATAACAACCCTTACATGAAACACCAAGTCTAAATGAACTATGAAATAGGAACCCATTATAACATATTAATTGATTTAGAATGAATAAATATTACTCACCATATTATGAAGAAAAAAATATATTAATTATATAATGATAATGTGTTGATTAATGTATAATAAATAGGTACTCAATTTTAATTTATGTCTTTTTATTATCTAAAAATAACTTTCCTTCGAAAATATTTTATTTTTATTTTATTGAATTACGATTACAATTACATTATATAAATTGTGAAAGAAATATTTTAATTAATGATTAAAATTTTATAGACCATAATTTAAATATTATCCTATGGTGAATTTTTATGATTTTCTAAAATGATTTAATTTTTGACAAATAGTAAAAATTAATTATTTTTGTATGTAATATAATTTCATTTTCATCCAACATTAATTTTTTTGTATGAAAAGTATGGACCAAAATAAAACATATTCAAAAATACCAAAAATAATAAAGTCCCATTGAATTGGATTGAACAATTCTAACACATTCATTTAGAAAGAACCAGAATATATAAAATAAAAACTATAGGGTTCCATGAGTCTCTTGAGATACAAGAATGTATGCCACTTTCATCCCCTCCCACAATGTGTGAGAAAGAGTTACCCATGTGTCAAATAGACTTTTGTATTTTTAAATGAGATAATTATATATTAATGGTTCATAATTATACTTTAGTTTCACATTATATTATTATTTACATTGGGTTATTCATTACATTTGATTTGGTTATAAATTTATTTTTCATCTAAATAATATGTTTCCCTAAAATAACAGATTCCATAAGTCCTATGAGAATATATATTTTTAAATTAAATTATTTTTTCTTTATTGAATGATTTAATTAAATTAATAAATTATATTAGATCATATATGTTATCATTCATATTTTAGTTTATAAAAAAACATGTTGATTTTAATAATTGTATATTCTCTATAGTACATATTTGTGAAATGTATTATCTTTGTTGTTTCCACCATTATTTAAAATTGAATTCATAAAATTATAGAAATTAATAATGTTAAAATGGATTTAGTATTTGAAATCATAATAATTAATATAATTTAAAATGGTCAACATAATTTTTGGTTCAATGATCAACAAAAATCAAAAAAAAAGTTACCAATATTAATGTTAAAATAATTTTACCATGGGGTTGAACAAAGAGATTAATGTCGAATTGAATGAAAAAAATAATATTTGTTTGGTTGAATATATTTATCATTATCTCACACATCCCATATAAATATCCTTTTTGATCAACATTAATATTAATTGGACCTTATATTGTTGAAATTGTTTAAGAAGATACAAGTGTGTCTATTCCACAATTTTAAAAGGTAACCCATTCTCCCTCCATATTCACACAAATTAATCCCCCAAGATATGAAATCTATAATAACAATACATAATATAATTGTTCCTTCATCGTATTTATTATTTTATTCTCATAATACTTATATTTAAACTATTAATTTGTATGTCAATCGAGTTCACTCAAAGAAGAGGTATAAATATTTACCTTTTCCTTTTAATATTATTTATTGTTACAACTTATGTAATCCTATTATATCCAGAATACCATAATTAATATAGATTCATCAACTTATTGGGAATTCATCATGTTTATGTAACAACCATTTCCACCCCTTACCCATCACATTGGAAATAAAATTGTCGCTCATGAAAATGTGTTCAATAACTCATCCATATAGATTAAACTTCATTTCCCACCACCATATTGATAATACCATGTGAGGTTATATGTTTAACTAGAAGAGGCATGGGTGAATAAGTGATATCTTTTTTTTAATATTCATTCTTCTAAAAACAACCTTCACCCACTATTAAAGAGTAAATTTTTTTCTCAAATCAAAATAATCACACATCTATGTGAATATAAGAATTTACAAGGTTCACTGCTCAGAATGAGTGGCTACATCCTTAGTATGGTTTGGAAACAATTGTATACCACAAAATTTAGTAGAAAACAATATTTATATGTGGATAAAAAAGTAGGATTTACCATTATAGTTTTGTAGAACTATGATCAATACAATAGTAAATGTTCTTCAACTGGTATGAAATGATATAATAATATTTTTTTTGACATATTAACAATCTATCACTAGATGCTTCAAAAAAATTTACTATTATGCATTGTCAAATTTCACAAATATATTTATCTTAAAAATTAATAATTATCCCATTGAGAAGTAAGTAATAACATAATTGAATATCATAATGAAACTCACTATGATATCCATTTTGATTCAACAATCCAATTACTCAATCGAAAAATATAAAATTTACATAATACCACTAAAATAATAATAATTATTTCTCAGCCTTGAATGATCAATTCTATTTCCCTATATGATGGTGTGGTGGGATCTATGATACTAATAATATATTCTTCCTTATACTTTATCTTTATTCTAGAAAATTTATTTACAAATTCGCAGTATGGAAACTCATTCTCTCTAAAAACATTTAGAGCTCCCCCTTCTCCCAACACCGATTAACAATACATGTTTCGTGAAGTAAAAAGTACATTAAAAAATTTATAAGTTCTTAAAATTTGGTTTAGGTGATATTATAATAATATTTCATACTTAACCAAATTTTCTAAATCATCACATTCCCCATTTATTTAAAGATTATCTAAAACTTATTTTTTTCTTCTAAACCGTTCTATTTTCTTCTAAAACCTTCTCAAATATTTTATCAGCTTCAGATCTCTTCATATTTTATACCAATTATTCAATCATAATTTAATTTTTATTCTAATTTCATCATTATAATTAAGACATATAAAAACTATGAACTTTTTGACCCTCTTTCTAATAAATTATAATTGAAGGCCTCTCTGTGTGAAGCTCTATACAAAAATTATATAAATTAAATTTTAATTTTTTGTCAGTTTGATTAATATAATAAATAGAAAAAAACCCTCTCATTATGATTCTCTAACCTAATGATATAACATTGAAACATTTATTTAATTAATTATATTTCAACTCTATTAAAAAACACTCACCAATCATTTTCAATAATCATAATGGGAACATATGAAGATTCCTAAAACATTTGATAGTACCTTTGCATCATCATAAAACTTATTGGACACTCACATTCTCTAAAATCATAAAACATCAAGATCTCCTCAACAACTCTTTTTTATATACAGTAAATAGATAATATTTTTTTTCTTTTTCAGACACTGCTGATCATGCATCTGATGAAGTCCTAAATTTGATGTTTTTTATAAGTGTTATCATGTTCCTAAAGAATCATTCTATTCTTCACTCTGATAATAATTGTTTGTATCAGTCCATTGAATCGTGTACCAATTGAGAAAAAAAATGATACAACTCTTCTTTATCTATTGAAATAATTGAAAACATATCAAATTTAATCTATCTTTGTTTATATAATTGATAAAAAATTAATTTGATGAAAATTAATGACTATTTTATTTATTCATAATTGCTACCATTTTTCCATCAGGCCCAAAAATATAAATTTTATTCTTGTAAAAATAACAGTCTTTAAAAATCAATTCTACCTATGATTAACTTTTCAATCCATCATTGCATCAGATGGATTTTGATAGGATCACTCTTATTATCGTGGGGATTTTGGGTCTGATGGAATGGTGTCAGCATCCTTGACTTAAGTAACTTATTTCCATATATTATTATGATTCACGTCAACTTATTTTTCCAAAAATTTTCATTTTGTGGATTATTATCGAAAATTAAATCGTGTATCTTCAATTTCTCACATTACTAACAAAAAAACTATCATCCATAAAACAAATATATGTCTACAAATATCAAACTGTTGAAGTGAGACCATAATTCTTTGTCTTCAAAAATTTTCATCATTCAAAAACTTCCACATGTATCATGACTTCCTCTTGTCTTTGTGATTATTTATGATTTGTTGCATATTATGAATTTGATAGGGAAATTTTGTACCTCCCCATCCTTCGAGCACATATTTCATTCCCAAAAGACATTAATATGATTGGAGTCACTTTTTCTACCCAAATATATCAAAATAATATCATCAAATGTATTTAAAATAACATATGATTTATGGGAAATTAAATATCCACATTTCCTCATTAGATTTTTTTCAGATTAATGTCGAATTTTGTTAGATTCCTCATTGGAATCTAACCATAATTCATGGACTCATGGAGAGTTTGATTATCAGTTTCTCAAATTAAAATTCTTCTCAAAAAACTAAAAGTTCTTAAGATAGTTGTATTGTATAACCTTATTATGATTGTGAGTTTCAACACTAACTTTTACCGAGTGAGGTGATATATTTATTCTTTGACAAAAAAGAATTTGTTAAATAATCATCTTTTATATCCCAATAACAACTTCCTGAAAAAATGGTCCCAAAAGTATACCCCTTTTCATTTGTTTTCCAAAATGGATAATAAATCCATAAAAATTATAATCTCATGTAGTGGATCACTTATCAACAGTTCTATTCCTACATTAGATAAATCAAATTAGAAAAGAATAATAATTCATATGAAATCAGGGTTTTCAAAATTAGTGACACATGAGAATTATTTATAATTTTGTTACATATTTTATCACTTATCAACATTAATATTCCTAATCCAAAAAACTATTATAATTGTTCACATATTTGATAATGGAATTAACTATATACCAATAACCCATCCTATAAACATGATTCTTAAAATGTATTAACACATATCAGTGGATGGATTTATAAAACTTTTCTCCACCATCAATACGCAATCCAAATACTAGATGGGGGAGGGAATATAATGCATACCTCAACCATTATGACAATGTGGTCAGACAGTAATTTTCAACATGCGTTTATAAAAATATTCCTTTAGTAAATGATTTTTTAAAATTCCATCGACATGTTCTGATGTTGGGACATATTCCATTATCAATTCATTATTCTACCCATGATATTTTATGAAGAGGTATTTGATATCAACATGAATTGAATGAGAATTTTGTTCCATATTTCTTTTAAGGTTTATATCACTTTTATTATCACAACTCAAGAGTAAGGGTAACTTTACTTCATCATGGTAAATGTCAAATTGAGTATTCATCAACAAATGTTGAGAAGTTTATTTAGTGGAAGAAAGATACAAGCTCCAACCATAATAAGGGTTATTTTTTTCATCTTATGCAAACTAACATTAATTTTTTACAATAAGATAAACAATACTATATGTGGATCTTAAATAATCAATATTTTTGTGTCCAATCATAATCAAAATACTGAAATAATTTAATAAATTCTAGGATATGATTTCTAATTCTGAAATTTATTATTCCATTGTTATATTTGTGATTTAGTTTTCTAGAAACTAGATATCATACCTTTGGAGCACTCTGAATTCATTCACATAAGGTAACATCTTAAGAAATAATTGGTCATGAGGAAGTCAAATATAAAAAACTTCTTACAATCTTTGAAAACTCTTTATTTTTTATTTTCGTATTGTCTCTATCTTTATTATACATTCTTCCCACTTAAATTTTTGTTGATTTTTTTATATTTTCTATTCTAAAATTCAATAGGAATTACATGGCTTAAATTACTTGAGAAAAGAAAATTTTGAATATTTTATTTTGATATTTCTAACCATTATTTTATTTCAACAATTCTATATATCTTAAAAAAATTAACTCTATAAATTTTACAAAATATCATTCATCATTCCTAGTAAAGAAAATTTCATCATCATAAATGATTACATTGAGGGAAAATCCTTACCTTATTTGACATATAAATTACTATCAACACTTACATTCATAAAACTAATCATTATTAAGATGTTATCTAATTTAAAATATTATAACATCGATGATTGTTTTTACCATATAGGTATTTATTTAACTTACACACATAACATTCCTCCTTCCAAAAAAAATACACATAGTTGATAAATATCTTAATCATCATCAATACAACCATTCATAAATACAGTCTTCAAATCTATGATAAATATTTTTTAAATTCACTATGAAACTATAGCATAAAATATTATGATATATTATAAAAATTATACCAAGAAAAGTCTCATAAAAATAAATTCTTTCAATTTTTTAGTAATAATAACACACCAATATTTCTTTGTTTCATGTCACTTCACCATACAAATTTAGTTTATACTAGAAATCCAACTTGGTAAAGAAAATGTTTTTATCTTTTGATTAATGTACAAGTTCCCATTTAGCATTATTTTATATCCATTATAGATCGTGATTCATAGCTAAAACCCATTTTGGATTATAAAAATATTCAGTCACATAGTTTTGTTCAGAATTTTCTTGAAAAAAGTATTTGTATTATATTTTTATGTTCTTATTTTTTGACCCATTTGATATTTATCAATAATAATATTCTGATATTCTATTTTCATACTCTTCTTGGGATGAGATCTATATGTTTCTTCCTCATAACTTGAAACAACTAATTACAATTCTTTTACATGAGTATGATTAACATTATAGGTTTCCTGATCAAGATTGTTATCAAATATTCTTTTATCATATTCATCTTCCTTATCAACATGGGTGTGTTCAATATCATCATCATTAATTTCAACAAATTTCACATCATCATAGTCAAATAATCTCCCTTAATAATTTTTTAACTATCTATAACCTTTAAATTAGAGAGAATAGCTAAGAGAATTTCCCAATTCACCTATCTAATAAGACTTCCCAAGATTTCCACCTTTCTTAATATTGATTCATGGACTCCAAAAAATAGTTAAGTGTTTAAAACATGTAGATTTATCCTATTAAATTTCATATAGGGTCATATCAGAACATGTCCTATTAAAAATTGGTTTTTAATGCAACCAAAAATGGCCATAGATATCTTAAAAATGTAATGAAGGAGACTATATTTAGGTAACATTGTTTCCCCCATTTTAACCAAAAATTTATTATTCTTCTCAAAAACACTATTATGTTAAGGACATTACTGTGTAATTAACTCATGAAAAATACCTAGATTTTCATTAAAAAATTAAATGTTCAATCCTTTTATTACACACCAATGTCTATTGTCTTCTTTGTTACCAAATACTCATATTACATATTATAAATAATTATGAATCATGTATACATTGTCAGAATATATAAAATATGATTCACATACATAACAAAAGTAATGTGTATAAATTCATTAATAAATTTAATAATGATATTGTATCTATGATTTAAATGTTTTTTTCATTTTCTTAATGATATCATAATGAATAACTTCCATGGGTCTTTATGAAATAATGTCATCTTTCATATTACTAATGATTGTAATGTTTCATTTTTATAAAATTGTGCACCAACAATATATTATTATTGAAATAACTTTTATTACATGAAAACTATCATGGTTTCATGACATTACAATATCTCCATGACACATGTTTTCTATCCTTTAATACCATACCTGATCTCTTCCCTCATTCCAATAAAACAAGAGTTTTTAATGTCACCAACATAGAATGAGTTCCCTTATGTATGTTTTCATATTTTAACCATCATTCCATTATCTCATCTTTTAAAAACCCAATATTTTACAAAATAACAATTTTTTCATCAATAAAATGTAGTATAACACATCAAATGTTTTGTTTCTTCCCATAAAAAAATAAATAATAATTTTATTTCATTTTTTATACCTATATTACGTCTTATCAAACACCTTTTATTCTAAGAGATTCATCATTTCCAAAATCCCATGTTCCATATTTTATGTCGCTCATATTTTTCAACAATATATGTTTTCTTATATATGAGATGAACATCCATTTTCCAGTATCCCAAGACATTATCCTTTTATATCATTGAGTGAGGTTTCTACAATAAATGATTTATGTATCCTTTATCTTTATTAACCATTGGTTATTGTAAATTGTTAACAAAGTTTTGTTTTGAAGGTAACAAAATAGGATATCCTTTTTCAAGGTTTCTGTGATTTTTATATCATTCATAAATAGTTTCCAAATGACGTAATCAGTTTTCAACATTCATCAAAACCTTCTCTAAATTATTATGAACAACCTTCTACAACTTATTCCATTATGTGGATTGAATCCCCCATAATAATTTCCCACTACAATTCATTAAATAGTAATAATTTGTTTTGTTAAACCAAAACATGCTCTCTATATGTTCAAATCCACCATAGATCCAACCATATCAATATAAAGAATAATTCCCTCAAAAACTTATTTGACACATAGTTTCAATGTTTTAATTGTGGATTTTTATTTTTTAAGGTTCAAAAAATTCTTCCATTAACCCGCACAATATATTCATTGAAGCAAAAAAATTTCCCTTTTTTCCACCCGAGCATATAATAACACTCTTCAAATTGTGTAATGAAATGAAACATAAAAAATTGATAGCGAATAATTAGATGATATTTAAAATGAAATAAAAATAAGAAACATATATTAAATTCAACTAGTGGTTTATGTTTTTGTTCATGATGCTCTTGATTAATCCTTCAATCTCTATGTCACTCAGAGACAACTCGTCAATGAAAACATTTAATGTTTGAACTCCTGGAATAATTATGATTTTCATAAAAATATACCAACCCCAAAATCCTTTGAATCTTAAAAATGAAAAACTAGAACAAGATTGAATCCTTTTATCTTTTCCTTACGTAAATTAACAAAGAATTAAATAATTTTTTTAAATTTGTGTTTATTTTTAATCTCTAAATAATGAGTCAGTGTACTATTAAAATCATGGACTCATACTACAATTATCTTTGTATAATGTTCTATAATATACATATAACCTATATATATCAACTCTTTTTTTTTCCAGAGTCATAGATTGTATCAATTAACTCCTCCATATTGATTTTTGATTGAATGATTCAATGAATGTTTTTGGCCTATGACCATTTATATTGAATGAATTTCCACTATTGGGATCCGGAATCTCTAAGTCCCAATGATGTAAACATGATGGACTATCTATGTAACTAACCATCAAGAACATAACATTGAAATGTGTATAAGAAGCTTCCATCAATAAAATAGCATAAATTTACCTTGTTCAATGTGTTGGACTTTTTTATTCCTATATTGATAGGCTTGAACACAATATTTTTTAGTCACTGAATTTTCATTAGAAACTGTTATAAGTTCCTAATGTCTATAAATGTATAATTTACTGTTTTTTGAACAGATATATTCCAATAATTATTCATTTAATTTCCCAAAACAAACTATATTCAATTTAAACTAGTAATTGGAAATATTGTCACTAATTTAACCAATATAGTGAAATTCTTATAAATTGATACAACATGGTATAAAATTATCAAATGAAATCAAAGATCTTCATAGACAATTGTTACCTTAATGGATTGGTAGTTTAATTTAAATAATTTCTTAATTTACATATTTTACAAATCATCTTGACTATTGGTAAGAGGATTTTAGGAACTGAAATCTTTATGAAAAATATCATACATAAACATGAGTACTGATAAGGTATGGTAGTAGAAATGTGTTCCACAATCACTGATGATCGCACCAAGTGTTCCAAATCTAAAAAAATTTGTTTTTTTCAAAAAAAAGTATCACAACGTTATCTTCATTGAAATTTGTGGGAATAACATATACCCATTATAAGGCATAATCTACAACTAAGAAGATTTAGATATACCCCAAAGTGTTTGGGAAGAGTTCTTTGAAACTGTAGGAACCCTATTCTTGTTCTTGAGGTACAGGTTTCTTATTTTCCTTTTCCTTATGTGTTTTTGAGAAAACAACGTATATTTGGTGGAAATACCTAATTTATGGGTACACATCGTGTACTTTTATACACAAACAGTGTACTTTGGCTGTGTGGGAAGAGAAAACTGGTTATGTAGGCTTGTCAAAGATTAAGGGTGTCAAAACTAAATATGTGTCGTGTACTTAGTAATAAACATCGTGTAATTAGTCAGTAGATAAACAGTGAGGCAGTGGAAAGTGTCCGCCAGTTGAACAGTTAAAAAGGATTTTACACGCCATGTACTTGATATTACACAATGTTTAGTTATGTTTTTTCATTAAAAAAAGGCAGCATACTCCTAATTAGATAGAGGAGGAAGGGGGTTCACTAGGAGTAGTGGGAGAGGAGGCTGAGACTTGGAGGAGCTTTTAATCGCTCACCGGGACTCTGATTCTTCATCCATCGATCTCGTTGGACCGCGCGGTTAAGGTATTCCCTCTTCATTATTTTTTTTTTCTAAGTATTTCCGTAAGGGATGTTATTTAGGTTTGAACATTTAATCATTTATCATAGATATAAGTTATTCTGGGTTGTTTTGGGAGGTGCCTTTCACGTATATCGACCAGAGGAGACTGAGGTTGGTGTTCTTGTGTTTAATTCCAACTGTCGAATTGATTTTATATACTGTTGTACCACGCTCCCATGTTCGAGTTTTCGTATTGCTAAGAAATTGACTATTGAGATACCAAGAATTTCATAGGTAATCTAATGAATATGTATTAGATCCTGTGTGAGATCATTGCTTTGATCTAGGGCCACCCCAAGGGTGTGTTTCCCTTGTTTAGACGTTTCACCAGGATACCCATAGGTATGCCATGATTATAGCATGTTTTGAGTTTTCTTTAGAGGAAACATATATAAATTGTTAGCATATGCATTGGGCTCATCCTGGTTACTTGCTTTTCATATGGAATGCATGAGGGCATTGTTTTGTTTAGCCTGAGGGAAATGTTTTATTTAGCCTGACACTACTACAAATATGGCTTTTATCAGCGCTAGAAAAGTGCATTAACAGCGCTAAAAAATCAATGTTAATCAAGGTAAAGATAAAGGGGGGTTCCTTTTATCAGCTCTCAGAAAAGTGCTGATAAAGGGGACTTTTATCAATGATGATAATGCGGTCCTTTATTAGTGCTAAAAAGTTCTGATTAAAGGGGTCCTTTATCAGCGGATTTTTTAGCACTGATAGAAGACCCCTTTTATGAGAACTTTTATAAAGCACTGATAATAGTCAAAAAAATAAAAAAAATTAAAATAGAATATATAATTCTCGGGGGGGTCTTTTAATAGTGCTTGTCCCCCTTTATCATTGCTTGGTGGACCACTCCCGCATACTTCCCTTGCCCGCACATCCAATACATGCCCCCTACGAGCACCTGGTTGCTTCCACTAGAACTTGAACCTGCGACCTCCCTATTGCATGCCTTCACCATTACCACTAATCCATTTCATTTTTTTTCTATTTAATGATATATCTATATATATAGTTATATGTATTTGTATATTAATATAAATTCTTATTAATATAAATATATTTAATTATATTAATACATATATATTTATTCATATATCAGTATGTATATATTTATTCATATATATATATATATTAGTTATAATTTTTTATCTATATATTTATTTTTTATAATAATATATATTTATAAGATTACTTTTAAATTTATTTATAAAATATGTATTTTATGTGTGTTTATAAATAATTAAATACATACATATATACAAAACACACACAGACACACAGACACACACACATATATATATATATATATATTAACGAATAAGTACATATATGTGTGTATTTGAAAAGCCATAGAATGTTAAAACAACCATATCATATAATCCAAAATCCTTTTTTATCTCCACAACCAATAAAATTGATGAAAATGAAACACTTTTTGATATGATATGTGGTACATGCCTAATAGACATCAGGATGAGATGTTATACTTGTTTGAATGTTAACAAATCGGGGTATCCTGACTAAAAACTCAGTTTTGGAGGGCTTTTGGGCCTTTTTTAGCCTTGAAAATTGTGACAGAAACTTTTTTTGGGTCACAAGTGTGTAGATCTCGTCACAGGATTCGATTTGATATGATGTAGAGCTCAAACGGATACCCATATCAAATGTTATGGCCGTTTCAAGTTTGAGTTACATTTTCAACTTATTTTAGATCTTTTATTGTTATTTTGATTTTTTGTGTCCTCAAATTGTTATTAAATGATTTTAAATTTATGATAATTAAAAAATTATTAATTAATTATACTTTTTAAAATATTTTAATGCCATTTTGATTAAAATTATTATATATTAAAATGTAATAGTCTATTTATACTTATTCAAACATATTTAAAACACATATATTATATTTATATCAATATAAATTTACTTATATAACAATATATTATTTTTCATGAAAAATTATTTTTTAGAAACATAAAATTTATCAGCGCAAGGGAAAGGGGCAGATAAATCCCCCCTTTATCAGTGCTACTAAAAAAGCATTGATAAATGGGTCCCTTTTAAAAGCACTAAAAAAGCACAGATAAAGGGTCACTTTTAACAGTGCTTTTTTTAGCGCTGTCAAAGCCCCCCCCCCCCCACTTATCAGTTCTTTTTTAGCGCTGATAAAGGCCCCCTTTATTAGTACTTTTGTTAGCACTGATAAAAGGGTAGTGCTTCTGTAGAGACCCGTATCCTGACGTACATGGACATTACATTACATTTGCGGAATACTTAGTACATAACAAAAACACACACTAAAGGATCGTAATAGTTTAGTGTCTTTGGAAACTCGGAACGTAATCTTCTAATCGTGGTGAAAGATCTTCAACATCTCCTATAAAGATCTTCCTCTCTTTTTTTCTTTACCTAAAACCTTTCTTTATATCCTGGGGAAAAGAAAACATAAAAGGGTGAGCTCAAATGCTCAGCAAGGGAAAATAAAGGAAATAAAAATCATATCATATCTTTTTGAAAATCAAAACCTGCAAAAGAGATCATAATATCTTATCATGGAATAAATCATAGAAGTGAAAATGAGATCCCCATAATCATAACATGAAACTTGAAACTTTGTGGCATGCACACATAATCATAGAAAATCATTTCTTGTTAGTCATGACTCATTTCCAAGACTATCTTAGTGGACAAAGTCCCTTTCTGAATCGAGTAACCCTCATTTCAGTCCTGTTTCACTGAACCGGTATAACCTACCATTTCAGCCATGTCTATCTCATGAGATATAAAATCTTTACCCAATGCATTGGAGGGAGATATAGGTCCCACCCATCTTATAATGAATCCTTTCTTATGTGTGCCACAAAATCATAAATCATACATAATTGCATAACCCATGTAATACAAATGGGAATCTTAAACATCATGACTTCATAAATCAATTCATATAAGATAAAGGAATTCATAAAAATAATTCCATCACAACATGATCAAATCAATGTAATAATAAGGATAAAAACAGAACCCTTTATTATCTTAGATGGAAAATAATTTTGATAAAACACTTGAACTCCATTCTTGAGGAAAATATTCTTTCTTCTTCAAAAACATTTTTCCTTTCATAACATGTCATAAGACTTTAAAATAAAAGAAGTTGATTAAAAATAAACTTGAAAAAATTTAAAGGAAGCTTCTTGGAAATAATGTTTTAAAAATCCATTCATGCCGTATAAGTTAAAAAAAACATTCTTCGTACTTTTGTCGGAAAAGTCAAAAAGTACCTCGTACGAAAAACGACAAAAGATTCCTTTCATACATATTACTAAAAACTCACCGAAGGGTAAAAATGGATTTAAACAATTGTAGGTGGATGGAAGTAATATTACATATTGATGAAACATGGACGTGGATGATAAAATACACCCCAGTAAATACTTACGAATAAACAATCTCGAATAAAAATGAGATTGTGATATTTCCCCTACCTTAGGTCCGACTTGCTTTGTAAGTGTCTGAACCTCCTGTATAATGATTTAAATCATGTTATTGACTTATTACAGAATCATATTCATTATTATGATATAATATATGGTTCACTTATGAAATTATATTACCCGTTCTTTTGTAATTTCCATGTTAAAGAAGCGTTTTGGGTAAAATCGTTTGATTTATCGTAGGTGTTTTGACTTGTTGTTCTTGACATCATTATTACTTATATCATGATTTACTTACTTCCAGAATATAAAATATGATTTATATATCATATATATTCAGTATATATATATATATAATAGGTAGATAAATAAAATGAAAAACACCGTTCACGGAGAGGGTAGTCCGTACGTACGCATGAACGCTGTTTTGCATTCCTTATTGTCTTGAAATGGAAGTAAGTAGATAACATACATATGTATATATATACCTAAATCCAGTAGCTTTATAATGTCATATATTTCATTATTATTTCTTATATATACTTTATAATCATTCTTAAATGGTTAACATGGAGAATGAATCTCATCGCGTCGTGGAGACGGTAGTCCGTACGTACGCACGAGCGATGATAACATTTCTATAAATATTGAATTGAATTGGAGTGGATTATACAATATATCAGAATCAATATGATGTTTTAATAACTATGTATAGTTATTCTTTACACCATTATACCCATCCATGTAAGGTGGTGGTGGAAAATAGATTACACCACGGCGTGGAGACGGTATTCCGTACTTACGCACGCACGGTGATTTCTTTTTCCATAGGATGGATAGATGGTGAAATAGGGTTGTTTCATACTTATAATAACATATCAGTATATGAGTGATACTGATGTTATTACTTCATAATGAAACAACCTAAGAAGAAGAAGTGGAAGAAGAAATAAAGATGAAAGAATTGGTAACGGTAATTACCTCTTCTTTGAAGTGCCTCTTTGAGACCTCCTCTTAGGGCACTAGAATTGGTCTTTGAGGAAGACCAGAACCTCTATGATGTTTCTAGGGAAGTGGAGAAGGGATTTTGGCAGGGTTTGGCCGAGCTTGAGTGCTCCAATTGGTGTGAGGAGGAGGGGGAGGAGGTGTCTTTTTATAAGGGAGAAGAGGGGCACCTTAGGAATATCTCAAAATATTATTTTATATTAAAGTCAAAATCGATTTATAATGGTTCCAAAGGGTCTTATTTCGAAGATAAGGTGGGGATGGGTCGAAATAATATCAACCAATAGAATTTAGACAAGTTTAGGATATTATTTTAACCTTATCAATTAGATTTAACTCCGAGTTAAATAATTTAACTTTTACCGTGTCTTTTTGTATTCTTTCACTATATGGTTAATACACTTACTATAACATACCAAAAGAACCCCAAATTGTTCATTATTAATATATATATCCTTATCTAAGTCATGTGGCCTAACCTTAGATTTTTATGAATAAAATAACAATTAGTAATATAATATTTGATTTAAAAACTATTTTTTGTCAATTTTGACACTATTTGATATATGATTTTTGTGAAAGTCATAACAGAATTATATGTTCGAACAAAGTTGATTAAATCAACACTAATATATCATAGTAACCTAGAAAATTAGTGGAATTCATAAAAAGTCTCAAATTACATTTATTTTGGTGTTTATAACATCAATTATGTCAATATTTCATTAATAAGATAATTACTGCATCATCTTTGTGTCATACATAAATTAAATTATTTGATGTCTAAAAATTACAAATAAAATACCCTCATGTAGGAAATCTTTTTAGCTTTCTAATGAATATTTACAATCTAATTTATCTTATGTATAACCCCATATTAAAAATGATTTACTTATTAAACTTTGATTTTAACTATTTTAACCCTTCTTTAAATAAATTAATAATAAATGTCCTAATCTAATCCAAGTGGGCCTATATGGTCATTTTTTATTCCTAAGTTTGTTTTTGGTCGAATTACACTTGTCCAATAGAATTAGGAAATGTGTTAGGGTAATATTAATATCATATTTACCCTTAGTTACCCTATTTACTATTAACCGCGGTAAAAAAAGGTAAAAAGTTACTATTCACCAAAAATTATTTTCATCTCATTGAACCACATTTTAGTCCTTGATATTAACCGTGTCTCTCGTTTTTTTGAAATTCCAATCACAGAAGCGGTAAAATTAAGTTTTATGAAAAATTCAGTTTTTTAACTACCACTTAGTAGTTTCACTATTCATCAAAAATTGATGTTTTTCAGAACAATTCCAAAATTTCATCCTAAGCTATATTTCATATTCTGAATTCAAAAATGAAGTCTATTTTAACAAATTCATAACATAGAAGTTGCATTAATTAATTTTATAATTAAATCCCGCTGTAAAAACAAATAGCGTGTTTTTAAGAGATAATAAATATCAAAAGATTGAAACTTGTTTATAAGTGGTTTAAATGTGAAATTACATCCAATGACCATTATTGTATTAAATTGTAAAAATATATTCTAAATATACTTTAAAACCACTAAAATTAATAATTTATCACTATTAATTATTTCGATTGAAAAAGTTGTTTTTAATTAAAATTTAGTAATTTTCACTATTCATCAGAATATGAAAGTTATCCGAAAAGTACCAAAATTTCACGCTAAGCTAATTTCGATATTCCGAATCCAAAAATGAAGTCCATTTTGAAAAAATAGAATTTACAAAATTTCAAAAAGTGGTTATTACTATTCATAACAGTTAGTTTTAATAATATTTTAATAGCATATCGCTGTTTAGTAAAACTCGTTATTGCATACTACAAACGCTATCAAGGAAGGTCGTGATTGCGTGTAATGAAAGGCAAGTCAAGGATGCGTGTTGTGCAAGCTCCATTTGGTGTAGCGTACAACACAAGACATTAGTGAAATAAAAAGAATATTTTTCATAAAATCTCGGGTTGTTACATTCTACCCCCCTTACAATGAATTTCACCCTCGAAATTCGTCGGGGTTATAAATGGTTTACTATTAGAATGTTTCTTTAATAGAATCCCACATCGTAAAAAAGGAATACCAAAACTTGGCTTTAAAAACTAAAGTATTAAATGTAACGATTACCCAAATAAACTAATCACTGGGTTTCCACATAGGTAAAAATATGGATATGGAAGAGAAATCTAATCATCATGTTCTGATGGAGAGTGGTAGAGAACATGGCTATGGAAAAGCCAGTAATCACAAATCCATATATTTGTGATGATATAAGGTACCATCTGATTCATCAGGTATAAGATCACTAGGACAACATTTTTGGTTTTCAAGATCATTTCCCTAAAGTTGAAAATTTGAATTAGAATAAATACTTACTTTATTTTGGTACAATCTCACTGTTGTTCGTTCCTTGAACAATTTCCACTTCATGTCTTAAATAAATGAAGTTGAATTTGTTATTCGTGAAGTGTTAGCAGATTATGTGATAGAATGACGGGTCATTCCATCTGTCTCAAACAAAAGGTTAGAAAAAATTATATACATAAGTCGGTCTATAGTGAGATTAATCATATATGGTTCCTAAAATGGACTTATACTTTATATATCATACTGCTTAATATAATAAAACAAGTTTCTACTAAACAGGGACTTCCTGTAGGCCAGTGGTAGGCGATAAAGGCCAGTCGCACTTCGGTTGTGGGTTCGATTCCTACAGCCTTGTCCGAAGCGATGGGTTGTCGCCCGTCCTGCAGGTTGACCTTTTTCTAAAACTATATTACTATAACATCCCATCAATAATATCGAAAAAAACCTCTATCCTTAAACAATACTAACTTATGTCCAACATAATCCATTCTAATCTTTAGGCTTATCCATAATACTGCAGTCCACTCTCATAATATAGTGAAAACGATTACCAGAGATTTAATACTATCGTTAATCCCCATATATATGTCTTGTTGGTCACATTCCAAACATTCAAAGGCCTTAATCATGTATTCTCTTGAATACCCATTGAACCATAGTGAAAACTTGAATGTAGTTAAAAGTTAACACCTCCCACATACCAAAATCCTCAAAATTGTATATACTCAAAACATGATATCACTTAGTCCTTATATTAATCATGAGCTCATGAATACTATCAAACATTTAATTTTCTACTTATCCCTTCATTATGCGCATATCATCTACATTCCAAAAATATCTGAATAACCTTTCATGGATACTGGTAACATTAATCATATACTTTCAAAACACAAGGAAAGACAACAATGTAACAATCCATAGATGTCTCTTTATTCCAAAATTACACATGATAAACATGTAATCATTCCACTACATTCTCAAACCATTGACCGAGCTTCAAAAATTCTTTCATCTCAAATATCATTTGTAGTCTCTTCATCATCATCCACATAAATACTACCCATATGACCATACTGATTCTCTTCATGAGTCTTTCCCTTAGGGAATTTGTTTGCATAATTCCCATACATTCCACATTTAAAACACTTAACCATTTTTGATGTCGTAGCAATACCATTATCCTCATCCATGGTGTTAACCGACCCTTTTCCTTTGCACTTACTTGCTTTGTGTCATTCTTTTCCACACCCAAAGCACTTCCAGTTCCCTTGAAACATTCTCCTTGATGCCTCTTCCCACATGAATTACATAGGGGAAATTGAACTTTCTTTCCTCTATGATCATCATGAAACTCCATCTTTCTCTTATTAGACGAGTCAGAAAACATACCAAATTTTACTTTGTTGATCATATTATGAGATTGCTGATTCGGCATAATAATTATGTTTGGACTTCCAAATCCCATTTCATTATGAATTATATCATTCCATTGTCCATCATATCCTCCATTATCGTGAATCATCTTGTTTCCAGCCATTTTCTAAAACCCAAAAAGAATAGTGTTAGAGGAAAAAATCATAATAAAGGGGGAGTAACTTTAATATCTAACATCTTAGGTTTAATCTAATATCGTTACCATAGTTCTAGGACTATATCCTATACGTATACTTATCCTTAGGGACATCCCTAGACATACCTTAGAAATATCTCTAGGGATCTCACTAGCGTTCTCACATCCTAGTTTCCAAAGGTTGACTAAACCTTTCCTCTAATACCAACTGTAGAGACCCGTATCCTGACGTACATGGACATTACATTACATTTGCGGAATACTTAGTACATAACAAAAACACACACTAAAGGATCGTAATAGTTTAGTGTCTTTGGAAACTCGGAACGTAATCTTCTAATCATGGTGAAAGATCTTCAACATCTCCTATAAAGATCTTCCTCTCTTTTTTTCTTTACCTAAAACCTTTCTTTATATCCTGGGGAAAATAAAACATAAAAGGGTGAGCTCAAATGCTCAGCAAGGGAAAATAAAGGTAATAAAAATCATATCATATCTTTTTGAAAATCAAAACCTGCAAAAGAGATCATAATATCTTATCATGGAATAAATCATAGAAGTGAAAATGAGATCCCCATAATCATAACATGAAACATGAAACTTTGTGGCATGCACACATAATCATAGAAAATCATTTCTTGTTAGTCATGACTCATTGCCAAGACTATCTTAGTGGACAAAGTCCCTTTCTGAATCGAGTAACCCTCGTTTCAGTCCGGTTTCACTGAACCGGTATAACCTACCATTTCAGCCATGTCTATCTCATGAGATATAAAATCTTTACCCAATGCATTGGAGGGAGATATAGGTCCCACCCATCTTATAATGAATCCTTTCTTATGTGTGCCACAAAATCATAAATCATACACCATTGCATAACCCATGTAATACAAATGGGAATCTTAAACATCATGACATCATAAATCAATTCATATAAGATAATGGAATTCATAAAAATAATTCCATCACAACATGATCAAATCAATGTAATAATATGGATAAAAACAGAACCCTTTATTATCTTAGATGGAAAATAATTTTGATAAAACACTTGAACTCCATTCTTGAGGAAAATATCCTTTCTTCTTCAAAAACATTTTTCCTTTCATAACATGTCATAAGACATTAAAATAAAAGAAGTTGATTAAAAATAAACTTGAAAACTTTTAAAGGAAGCTTCTTGGAAATAATGTTTTAAAAATCCATTCATGCCGTATAAGTTAAAAAAAACATTCTTCGTACTTTTGTCGGAAAAGTCAAAAAGTACCTCGTACGAAAAACGACAAAAGATTCCTTTCATATATATTACTAAAAACTCACCGAAGGGTAAAAATGGATTTAAACAATTGTAGGTCGATGGAAGTAATATTACATATTGATGAAACATGGACGTGGATGATAAAATACACCCCAGTAAATACTTACGAATAAACAATCTCGAATAAAAATGAGATTGTGATATTTCCCTTACCTTAGGTCCGACTTGCTTTATAAGTGTCTGAACCTCCTGTATAATGATTTAAATCATGTTATTGACTTATTACAGATTCATATTCATTGTTATGATATCATATATGGTTCACTTATGACATTATATTACCCGTTCTTTTGTAAATTCCATGTTAAAGAAGCGTTTTGGGTAAAATCGTTTCATTTATCGTAGGTGTTTTGACTTGTTGTTCTTGACATCATTATTACTTATATCATGATTTACTTACTTCCAGAATATAAAATATGATTTATATATCATATATATTCAGTATATATATATATATATATATAATAGGTAGATAAATAAAATGAAAAACACCGTTCATGGAGACGGTAGTCCGTATGTACGCATGAACACTGTTTTCCTTTCCTTATTGTCTTGAAATGGAAGTAAGTAGATAACATACATATGTATATATATACCTAAATCCAGTAGCTTTATAATGTCATATATTTCATTATTATTTCTTATATATACTTTATAATCATTCTTAAATGGTTAACATGGAGAATGAATCTCATCGCGTCGTGGAGACAGTAGTCCGTACGTACGCACGAGCGATGATAACATTTCTATAAATATTGAATTGAATTGGAGTGGATTATACAATATATCAGAATCAATATGATGTTGTAATAACTATGTATAGTTATTCTTTACACCATTATACCCATCCATGTAAGGTGGTGGTGGAAAATAGATTACACCACGGCGTGGAGACAGTATTCCGTACGTACGCACGCGCGGTGATTTCTTTTCCGTAGGATGGATAGATGGTGAAATAGGGTTGTTTCATACTTATAATAACATATCAGTATATGAGTGATACTGATGTTATTACTTCATAATGAAACAACCTAAGAAGAAGAAGTGGAAGATGAAATAAAGATAAAAGAATTGGTAAAGGTAATTACCTCTTCTTTGAAGTGCCTCTTTGAGACCTCCTCTTAGGGCACTAGAATTGGTCTTTGAGGAATACCAGAACCTCTATGATGTTTCTAGGGAAGTGGAGAAGGGATTTTGTCAGGGGTTGGCCGAGCTTGAGTGCTCAAATTGGTGTGAGGAGGAGGGGGAGGAGGTGTCCTTTTATAAGGGAGGAGAGGGGCACCTTAGGAATATCTCAAAATATAATTTTATATTAAAGTCAAAATCGGTTTATAATGGTTCCAAAGGGTCTTATTTCGAAGCTAAGGTGGGAATGGGTTGAAATCCTATCAACCAATAGAATTTAGACAAGTTTAGGATATTATTTTAACCTTATCAATTAGATTTAACTCCGAGTTAAATAATTTAACTTTTACCGTGTCTTTTTGTTTTCTTTCACTATATGGTTAATACACTTACTATAACATGCCAAACGAACCCCAAATTGTTTATTATTAATATATATATCCTTATCTAAGTCATTTTGCCGAACCTTAGATTTTTAGGAATAAAATAACAATTAGTAATATAATATTTGATTTAAAAACTATTTTGTGTCAATTTTGACACTATTTGAGATATGATTTTTGTGAAAGTCATAACAGAATTATATGTTCGAACCAAGTTGATTAAATCAACACTAATATATCATAGTAACCTAGAAAATTAGTGGAATTCATAAAAAGTCTCAAATTACATTTATTTTGGTGATTATAACATCAATTATGTCAATATTTCATTAATAAGATAATTACTGCATCATCTTTGTGTCATAAATAAATTAAATTATTTGATGTCTAAAAATTACAAATAAAATACCATCATGTAGGAAAGCTTTTTAGCTTTCTAAGGAATATTTACAATCGAATTTATCTTATGTATAACCCCATATTAAAAATGATTTACTTATTAAACTTTGATTTTTACTATTTTAACCCTTCTTTAAATAAATTAATAATAAATGTCCTAATCTAATCCAAGTGGGCCTATATGGTCATTTTTTATTCCTAAGTTTGTTTTTGGTCGAATTACACTATTCCAATAGAATTAGGACATGTGTTAGGGTAATATTAATATCATATTTACCCTTAGTTACCCTATTTACTATTAACCGCGGTAAAAAAAAGTAAAAAGTTACTATTCACCAAAAATTATTTTCATCTCATTGAACCACATTTTAGTCCTTGATATTAACCGTGTCTCTCGGATTTTTGAAATTCCATTCACAGAAGCGGAAAAATTAAGTTTTATGAAAAATTCAGTTTTTTAACTACCACTTAGTAGTTTCACTATTCATCAAAAATTGATGTTTTTCAGAACAATGCCAAAATTTCATCCTAAGCTATATTTCATATTCCGAATTCAAAAATGAAGTCTATTTTACCAAATTCATAACATAGAAGTTGCATTAATTAATTTTATAATTAAATCCCGCTGTTAAAACAAATAGCGTGTTTTTAAGAGATAATAAATATCAAAAGATTGAAACTTGTTTATAAGTGGTTTAAATGTGAAATTACATCCAATGACCATTATTGTATTAAATTGTAAAAATATATTCTAAATATACTTTAAAACCACTAAAATTAATAATTTATCACTATTAATTATTTCGATTGAAAAAGTTGTTTTTAATTAAAATTTAGTAAATTTCACTATTCATCAGAATATGAAAGTTATCCGAAAAGTACCAAAATTTCACGCTAAGCTATTTTTGATATTCCGAATCCAAAAATGAAGTCCATTTTGAAAAAATAGAATTTACAAAATTTCAAAAAGTGGTTATTACTATTCATAACGGTTAGTTTTAATAATATTTTAATAGCATATCGTTGTTTAGTAAAACTCGGTATTGCGTACTACACACGCTATCAAGGAAGGTCGTGATTGCGTGTAATGAAAGGCAAGTCAAGGATGCGTGTTGTGCAAGCTCCTTTTGGTGTAGCGTACAACACAAGACATTAGTGAAATAAAAAGAATATTTTTCATAAAATCTCGGGTTGTTACAGCTTCCCTTGCCTGTTTTTTTAGTAGTGTGAGGGAAACTTTTCTTATGCCTATGGGCAGTTGCTTCCGTGCCTAAGGGTGATGTCTCGTATGCCTGTGGGCAATATTTTTATGCCTAAGGGAAGACACCTGAGGGTTTGGTTTCATGTTTCCTAAGGGTAAGGACATTCATTTCTGAGGACAATGTTTACTTTGAATATTCACTGTGGTGATTTCTTATGTGGTACCTGCCAAGCTAAAGCAAATGCTTGGTATTATTATTATCTTTTAATTGTAAGATATCCTGTTGTGGTTTCTACTGTGGCACTGGTATATGATACTGTCAATCCAGGACGAGACTCGGAAAACTCAGAATTTAATTATATTGAATTGTTAAATTATTATTAAAATGGAAATTTGACTGGTAGGAATGGTTATTTTTGAGTACTTATTAGTTTATTTCATTTCATTATTGCAAAATGTTGTTACAGATTTTCACTTACAATTGGTCATGGGACTTTGGGTGGTTTCCAACTTGGATTTATATCTCAAACCATATTTGGGTTATGTCTTGGGCCAAACAGATTATATTGCTATAGGTGTTGATAAGGGAAAGGGTCCCTACACAAGTACATGATTCTTGCAGAGGAGTAGGAGAGCATGGGACCGAGTTTAGGCGTGCGATGTTGTTGAGTTCCGATTGTACTACTTTGGTTTTGGTTTGGTATACATTGTACCTTGTGCTGTATTGTATCAGATTGTAGTGTATCCTGTTTTGGTAGCTTTATTAGACTTAGAGACATGTTTCATCATCATATATATGACTATTTGTTATCTTTTAATTCTGTTACGTTTTCTATTTTAGGTCTATATTGTTTACTACTTCCACTTTTGTATGTTTATATTTATTTCTGTTGTGCAACACTTTGACAGATGAGGGAATAGTTTCCCCACTATCAGTTCTAGGCCCTCACTGGTAGTCGTCATCCTCTAACATTTGGGGAAATTATCTTAAGTTCATGTGACCAACTGGGTTTAGGGAACCCATTGTGTGGCACCCAGATCCAGGATTTTACAATGTGGTATCATAGGGGTTTCATTTCTCTAGGTTATTGTATTATTTGGAGACAACTGAAAGAGATAGATTGTTAAGGGATTCAATAATAAACTGTGCTCGGGAGTAGCTACCCTGTGTATAGGGAAAGGCCAGATTGCCTCAAATTAAATTGTGATTTTCTAATTATGATTATTAAAATTGATTATATTTCACCATTGGATGATTCACTTGTGGTGTGCTGTTAATATTTTTATACAAGGGTTCTATTTAGTTGCAACCTCTTGAGATGAGGGTATGCCATCTCTTGAATCATTTAGGCACATGTTAGAATCAAATGTCATGCATAGTTTCCATGCCATGTAGGTACATTAGAAATTTCATGTTGTTGTGATATATGTTTATCTAGAAAATTCATGATGTTGTGATAAGTACCTTGATAAATACTTCTATTATTGATTGGGTATTGGTACATGTTTCGATTGGGTTTATGGACGCTAAACTTTGGTTCCTAAGGAGTAAGGGAACTCTTGGACCGGAATTTGGCAGATCATGATCTATCATTTTATTGTGTTTTGTACTATATGTGAAAGGTTGGGTGTTAAAAATTGGTTTTTATGGAGTATGGGCCCCCACAGATCGGAATTTGGAATACCAATGCTTGGAATTAATGAAAAGGGGCTCCAGAGTAGTTTATAAGGTTTATTGTCTGGATACCCAGACAACACGGCGTGTGGTTCTATGAACACACACCCTGTACTCTTCTGTTCAGGAAGAAATGATAATTTCTAAGTACACGCCATGCACTTATATGTACACACTGTTTAGTATAAGGTTGTGTAACCCACTGTGTGGGAGGGAACATGGGACTTCTAGATTTTACTGAGGACACACCATATACATGTGGGGCATGCCGTTTAGTCTTGACCGGTGAGTGACCATGTGGACTTGTCCATGTGGCTAGGGAAATAGGGTGGTGTACATGTCATGTGTGGGTGTAACATGTCGTGTACCTAGGGTAGATACATGCCCAGGCCAACATCAGAACACCACCATGTAAGGGCTTAAGGTTACACACCATGTAGACCTCATACATGTTGTGTAGTCTCCTTTTTCCAGTTCATGTGGATCTTTCCCATTTTCATTAGCACTCTTAATCGCACAAAAGAATCCCCGACAGTAAATTAATCTAAGGAGTGTGTTTGACCTTATAGAGTCATGCTTCAATGATGACCACGAGTTGTTCGCCCAGAGAGTGGTGACAATTATACTCCAGAGATGGTAGGCCCTGGGGTACCAATGGATCCTCCAGTAGTGCCAGATGTAGTACCAGCAGTTATACCGGACGTAGGCGCGGATGCACAGTTCTTTGAAGGATTCATGCAGTTCATGCATGCCTTCCAGGAAGCACTGCCGATTGCCACATCTATGGCATAGTTGACACATATATTCTAGCGGTAGCATTTGCCTACGTTTTTATCGGATGGCAGACCACAGGTTACAGAATCATGGATTTATTCTATGCAGATGGAATTTGAGCATCTGGAGACACCCCCTAAGAGAGGGGTCCAGCCTGCTACATACATGCTTCATGATTTTTCCATGAGATGGTTGGATGTTACCACCCAGACTAAGAATCACCAAGACATGGTGTGAAAAGATTTTCAAGCAGTCTTCTATGACTTTTTCTTTCTAGAGATGCTAAGGGAAGATCGATCTTGAGATTTCATGAATCTGCAGCAGGGCACCATTTCATTTATGGTCTATTCTTCCCGCTTTGTCGAGCTACAACATTTCTCACCCGTTCTGGTGGGTGATGAGACGTTGAGGGATAGACTCTTTGAATATGGTCTTCAGTATGACATCCGAGCACTGGTGAATGTTTTTAGGTTTCATAGAGTTCATGATATTGTGAACTAGGAGTTTATTACTGAGTGAATCCTATGGGAAGCTAGTTGTGTGGACCAGGACGTTTCAACACCAGTCTCTGGTACTATTTTTATCGGCAAGAGTAAGAGGCAGATAGATTTCTCTCACGGTGGTAGTACTAGCTAGAAAAATTCATCAGTTGTCCAGGTGATCTGCTACCAGTTTGGTAAAGAGGGGAACAAGAGACCTCAGTGTCCACGTGACCCGGTGGAGTGCCGATCTTGCAGCAAGATGGGTCATCTTCATCATTTTTGAATGGAGTTTCCACCTATGACTACTGAGAGGGGTTCTGTGCAGACTTAGTGTGCAGGAGAAGTTCTAGTAGCTTCTTACCTGTCATGGAATTTGAATTCATTAGTACATTCCAGATAAGGTGGTGGTCGTGGCTGTGGTACTAAGACACAATGATCTCAGAGATAGTAGGGTAGGTAAGCTATGGGTAGCCAGGCTGTGTCACAGGGTCGCGGCACTGGGCAGACATATGAAGTGCAACAGACCCAACAAAAGTAGGATCCCAGAACATCCATTATCAGATGTACTATTCTATTTGCTTCTATATTATCTTCTATACTTTTTATACTGGTTCTACACATAGCATTATATCTATTCTCGTTGTGGATATCTTTGGTATATTTGTTTCTTCTTCTTCTTCTTCTTCTGATATCATGACTCTAGACACTCCATTTGGAATTATAATGGAAGGTGTGCGTCAGTGCAAGGAGTTCCCTAGAGGTTGTTGGGTGTCAATTTATATGGGACCTCTATGTCTTAGAGATGAAATCCTATGATGTCATTCTCTTGATGGACTGGTTGGTACCATTTCGAGCCTTTGAAGATTGATATCATCACAAGGTTTGTTTCACGTCACCAGAGGGCAGCAGGTTTCTATACAAGGGTGAATGGAATGTCCAGGAAAGTTGAGCTAGACCCGAGCATCTTGGGTGAGTTGGAGTGATATCATTGATTGTGAGTTTATATCTAGATGACCAGGGAACATGTTAGAAGGATCTCCCTCGAGTCGTTAATCATTTCATGGATGTATTCATGGATGAAATTTTAGGTATACCTCAGGAGCGAGAGGTGGAATTCACTATTGAGCTTGTGCCATGAGCGGCACCAGTGCCCATTCCTCCTTATAGGATGGATACACCAGAATTACAGGAGTTCAAGAGATAGTTAGAGGAGTTACAATCCAAGGGGTTCATCCGACCTTGTATTTCCCCCTAGTGTTCACCTTTCCTTTTCGCAAAGATGGTGGATGGTACCCTCACACTCTGCATGTATTATTGAAAATATAAATAGTTGATGGTTATGAACCGATATCACTTATCGATAATTGATTATCCTTTTGATCATCTTCATGGGGCATAAGTGTTCTCAATGATTGACTTGAGATAGGAATATCATCAGTTGTGCTTTAGACCATCAGACATACCGCTTACAGCCTTTCAGAGCAGATATGGTATATATGAGAACTTTTTCATGCTATTTGAACTCAAAAATGTGCTAGAAGTTTTAATGGCTCCGATGAATCGTGTGTTCCACCGATATCGGGATTCTCTTGGGTAGTCTTGGTGGGAGATATCTTAGTGTACTCTCACAATCAACATGACCATGTCACCCATCTTGAGATCATACTAAGTACACTGAGAGAGCATCAATTATATTCTAGGAACTCAAAGTGCCACTTTTGGATGGACCAGATTCACTTCTTTGGTCATGTTATCTCAGAGGCAGGAGTTGTGGTGGACCTAGAGAAAGTTAGAGTAGTAGTTTCTTAGGAGCATCCTAAGAACCTGTTTGAAATACAGAGTTTCTTGGGGCTGGATGTTTACTACACGTTCATTATATAGGACTTCTCTTACTTAGCAACACCATTGACAGGTTTGACTAAGAAGGGTATGAATTTCATTTGGTCAGAAGTTTGTGAGATAGCCTTTCAGGAGCTGATGAGAAGGTTGACAACAGCACCAGTCCTAAAACTTCTAGAGTAAGGGAAGAGATATACAGTTTAATGGGATGCATCAAGTATTGGGTTGGGAGTAGTGTTGATGCAGGGCGATCGAGTAGTTGCATATAGGTCTCAGCAGTTGAGGCCAAATGAGAGGAATTACCTGACACATGATCTCGAGTTGGCTGCAGTTGTTCATGCGTTAAGCTATTGGAGACATTATATATTGGGAGAAAAGTTTGTGGTGTTTACGGACCAAAAAAGTCTTAAATACATCCTTATCCCACATGACATGAATCTGAGACAATTAATTTGGGTAAAATACCTTCAGTCTTTCAACTTTGAGCCTACCTGCACACATGGTAATGGTAACACAGTAGCTGAGGCACTGAGTAGGAGGACTCAGATACAGGCAGTGCAGGAGGAATATGGTGATTAGAAACTTATGGATTTGTTCTCTGAGATGCTTTTAGAGGTGGACGATAGTCATAGGATAATCTATCATTTATCCTTAGCTATGACTTCTACCTTCCTAGATAAAGTGAGGATGACATAACTATCAAATTCAGAAGTCCTAGTTCAATGGGAGTCAGTGGCAAGTGAGGACCCTCCTCCTAGATGGATTATAGGCGGTGATGAGGTACTGCTTATTCATGGATGAGTGTGGGTTCAGGGGATATATGCGAGGATTTGATGCATGAATTTCATGCTTCATCTTGGGTAGTGCATCCATGAGTTACCAAAATTTACCTTGACTTGAGACGTCAATATTGGTGGTCGGGTATGAAAAGAGGGGTAGCCGGTTTTGTTACGAGATGTTCCACCTGTCAGCAGGTGAGGTTGAGAATCAGAGGCCCACCAGACTGTTATAATAGTTACCCATTCTAGAGTGGAAATGGGATGATGTTGCGATGGAATTCGTGACTGGGTTGTCGAGGTCACCTCGAGGCAATGATGTCGTATGGGTTGTTGTGGAAAGACTTATGATGGTAGAACACTTTTTTTCCAATCATGGAGAACAACTGTCTTGATGAGCTTAGGAAGTTATATATCCGAGAGGTAGTACGTCTTCATGGGGTCCCTCTTTCTACCATTTCAGATAGGGAAACCCATTTTACGTCACGTTTCAGGAAGAGTTTTCAAAGGGTACTGGGTACACAGGTTCTTTTGAGCACAACTTTCCACCCTCAGACGGATGGCCAGTTAGAGCATAAAATACAAGTTCTAGAGGACATGTTGCATTCATATATCCTGGAATTTGAGGGCTCATGGGAGAATCACATACCCCTAGTCGAGTTCTCCTAAAATAATAGTTTTCATGAAACTATTAAAATGGAACCTTACAAGGATTTATATGGTAGGCCATTTTGATCACCCTTGTGCTGGTTGGAGGCAGGTGAGGTAGCTTTACTGGGACCATGTCTCGTGTATGAGACTTCAGAGAAAGTCTAGTTGATTTAGAAGAGGATGGATACTGCACTTTCTCATCTGAAATCTTATGCAAATCACCGTAGACAACCCTTGGAGTTCGTTGTCGATGATCATATTTTCTTGCGTGTTTCACCGAGGTTGGGACACTGTCAGATTAGGAGACATGGTATATTTTCACTGAGGTATGTAGGGCCTTTTGTTATTCTAGAGAGAGTCGAGAATATTTCATATCGAATTCAGTTACTAAAGAGGTATTGGGCCATGCACGAAATCTTCCACATATCTCAGCTGCGCCGTTATCACTTAGACCCATCTCACATTTTTCAGCCTGAGGAAGTCAAACTTTAAGTTGATGCATCCTTTGAGAAGCATCCAATTCGTATTGTTGATAGGATCACAAAGGGTCTCTTAGTCCAGTCAGTTCCTCTCGTATAGGTGCTATGGAAGCATGGCTGAGTGCAGGACAAAACCTGAGAGCGGGAGATAGATGTACGTGCTCAGTGGCCAGAATTGTTCTTAACTTTATCTTCACTGCCCTTTGGAAGGGAAATTCGACAATGAATTTATTTAAGGGGGGATTTTTGTAAGAACCCAGTTCTTATTATTGAGGTACAGTTTTCTCCTTTTCCATTTCCTTAAGTGTTTTTGAGAAAATGAGGGAAATTTGGGGGAAATCCCAAATTTTTGGGTACACATTGTGTACATTAGTACACACGCCTTGTACTTTGGTTGTGTGAAATGAGAATATTGGGTGTGTAGGCTTTTCAGATATTAAGCATGTCAAAACTAACTACATGCCATGTAATTAGTATACACACTGTGGTATCAGTGGGTAGATGAACAGTTAGGCGGTGAAATGTAGCCACCATAGGAATAGTAAAAAGGGATAGTACATGATGTGAATTTGATAGTACACTCTATGTAGTTATTTTTTCTCATTAAAAATAGGCAGTAGCCTCCTCATTCGATATAGGAGGTACAGGGCTCACGTGGAACAGAGGGAGAGGAGGCCGAGACATGGAGGGGTTCTGAATCGCTCACCAGGAATCCTATTCTTCCACCGTCAATCTCGTTTGAATTGTGTGGGTAAGGTCTTCCCTCTTCTTGAATCTTTTCTTCCAATTATTTCCCTCTGGAATGTTATTTAAGTTTGAATGGGTAATAATTTATCTCAGATATACATTGTTCTTGGTTGTTTCGGGAGGTGTCTTTCAAATATATTAATCAGAGGAGATCGAGGTAGGTGTTCTTGTGTTTAATTCCAACTGTCGAGTTGATATTGGGTATCTTTGTGCCATGAACCCAAGTTTGGAGTGTCATATGGCTGAGACTTTGGCTGATGAGATACCTATAATTGCATAGGTAATCTAATGAATAAGTATAAACTGTTTTTTGAGATCATTGCTTTGATCTAGGGCCACACTGAGGGTGTGTTTCCCTTATTTACCAATTTACCTTGGATACCCGTGGGAATTCTATGATAATAGAAACTTTTGAGATTTATTGAGATTAAAAACATATAAATTGTTTGCTTATGCATTGGGCTCGACCTTGTTAATTGTTTTTCCAATGGAATTTATGAGAGTAGTGATTTGTTTTTTCTGAGGGCAATGTTTTTTTATCCTGGGGGCAATTTTTCTTATGAATATGGGCAGTAGCTTCCATGACTGAGGGTGATATATTGTAGGCCTGAGGGATATATTCATTATGTCTAAGGGAAGTCACTTGAGGGTTATGTGTTTGCTTTTCTGAGGGTAACACTTCAATGTTTGAGTACAATGTTTACTTTGAATATTCATTGTGGTGATTTCATATGTTGTACCTACCAAGCTAAATCATAGTATTGGTATTATTATTATCATTTACTTTTTAGGTAGCTTGTTGTGGTTTCTATGGTGGAATAGGTACAAGAGAATGTCGGTCGAGGCCGAGTCTCGAAAAACATAGAATTTAATTATATTGAATTGTTAAATAATTAGTAAAATGGAAATGTAACTAGAAGGAATGGTTACTTTGGATTACTTTCTAGTTTACTGCATTTCATTATTGCACAATATTGTTGCACATTTTTACTAACAGTTGGGCATGATCCATTGGGTGGTTGCCTACTTTGATTTATTTCTCACACCGTGTTTTGGTCATGTCATGGGCCCAAACAGATTATATTGTTGCAGTTGTTGAAAATGGCATGGATCCCTACACAGGTACATGATTGTTGTAGAGAAGTAGGAGAGCATGGTACCAAGCTTAGACTTGCGATGTTGTTGGGTTCCTATTGCATGGATTTGGTTTTGTTTTGATGTACATTGTACCTAGGGATGTATTGCATCAGATTAGAGTGTATCCTATTATAAATGCTTTCTTAGAATTAGACACATGTTGCACCATCATATATATTATTGTTGGTTATCTTTTACATCAGTTTCGTTGTCCATTTCATGTCTATAATATTTACTACTTCTGATTTTGTACGTTTATATTTTTTTCGTTGTGCTACACATTGAAAAATGAGTGCATAGTTTCCCCATTATCAGTCTCAGGCCCTCACTGCTAGTTGGAAGCCTCTAGAGTTCGGGGAAATGTCCTTGAGGTCATGTGACCAACCAGGTTTGGGGCACTCGTTGTGTGGCACCCATATCCGGGATGTTACAGAAATCAATTCCACAAAAATAAAATATCTCTATGTCTATAATGGGAGTAAGAGGAATTTAATTATTTTTCATTATAAATCTATATTTTTTACATTGAATAAAAAAATTGTTGAATTTTTTGGAATCTTATGTGAGTTTTGGACAAAAGAAACCAAATTTGAGAATCATTGTAGTGTATTTATTTGTTGAAATATGGCCCCCAACATGCCTCTATTTGATTGAATTTATGAATGGACTCTTTTTAGAGCTCATAACACACCTCATAATGACCTAATCAGGATTGAAATATAAGATTTAGAGATCATAAAACACATATTGATTAACATTAGATTATAATTTCCTCTATGATTGGACCCTGATTAATTTTGTAATGACGCGTTTAACCTATTTTTTAGCTATTCCATCATACCATTGGAAATCACTAAAATAATATAGGTTCTCATAGGAAATAAATCATACATGATAGGTGAGGTGAGTTTTCTTTGAGATACATCATGGAGATTTAATCAATTACAAAATTATCTACATTATTTTTATAATTATTTTTTATATCAATCTCTAGAAGAAAAAGGACCCACTTAATTAATCTAGAATTAGAATCTTCTTTTTGGAAAATGAATTTCATAGTTTAATGATAAATGAAGAATATTTATGGGGGAAAAGAAGATATAGGACCTGAATTTTTATATGTAAAATAATATATAATGAAATTTTATATATTTGGTGGTGTATTTTATTTTTTTATCATTTAATGATTTACTTCCATAACAAATGACAAATAGAGTTTTATTAGATCATTTTCCTATGATATCTCTTATAAAATAGTCACTCTCATCACACATGAGTTCTAATAAATGTATTAAATAGAGGGATATCATGATATGTTGAGAAATAATAGAAGGCTTGAGTTTCAAACATGATTCCTCGTAGCTTTATGTCATTAAAAATAGATCATATTTTACACGAAAATAGTAAGGTGGTGAGAAAATGGAGATAAAATTCTTAATGAACATTCCCTAGAATCCAGCTTGTCATAAGAAGTACCTCACTTCCATGAGAATTTTTGGAAAGGGGAATTGATGAATTATATATACCTTATCTTTATTAACATTAATTATTCTACAAGAGACCAAATAGTGCATAAAAAGTACTTCCTTTTATATGAAATGATATATTTCCCAATTTAGGATGACATTATTATCCTCAAGTCTAAATAAAACACATTATACATTTACAAGGCATCCATCAAATTTATCCCTATAGATAAATTTTTCTTCAATAAATACCCCTAATGAATATCTCACCATTATATAAATGATTCACATCCTAAACCGCTAGATGGTATAGAAGGAATTACATAATCTAAAGGTCATGCACTTAAAAGAAAATGTTATTAATGGATAGCTGCAAGTCAGTTTTACTTGATCATCAAAGGAAACGATAACTTTTTTATACCCTTTAAATCTATTATTAAGTAGTATAAATAATAATGACCATCATGATTGAGGACTTTAGTAATGAAGGGAAAAGGGAAATATTTTTTTCCTATGTGATTTAACATCTTGTTGACAATAAAGAAATATCCATCCATGACTCGCACTTTGGGGTAGAATATCACCATTCTCATTGGTAATAACACTAATTCTAGCCTTCTTTGAAAATAAAAGAATTGGGATTATCCACTAACTATCAATATGTCTAGACGATACCTTCTTTCAAAAACATTAGATTTTTATTCCTTAAAAAATCCATAAGATTACCATTGTGTCACAAATGATGTTCATGAAACGGTATGGAGTATGATTATAGAGAATTTAGTTGAGATCCAATGAGTGGGAAAATCCAAAAAATATTAGATAGTGTCCAACAAATTGATTTTTAATGCTTTATCCAGACATCAAGGAGCATCCTCTCCTAATTTTCAGAAATATAATAATAAACAAAATATAAAGGATTTATTATCCCCGAAGAATACATACATGATTGAGGAGGTGATGACATTATATTTGAGACTAGAATGGTTAACTCATTCAAAAGTAGTTTGGGAGTCTGTATCAAACATGGTATCTTTGTCCAAATTTAATGAATGAAAATTTTTCTTGGATGTGGTACGGCCTCAACCTTGGAAGCGGAAATGTTGGGAGTCATTCATGCAGTGGATTTTGCCAAGAAAAAGGGTTGGAACAAGCTGTGAATTGAATGTGATTCAACCACTTTTGTCCAAGCTATTTGGAAGGGGGTGGTTCAACATGCATGGTCGCTTACTTCTTGTTGGATGAAATGTGTTTCTTCACTCAGGGATCTCAACCACATTTCCACACATGTGTACCGCGAAGCGAACATGGTTGCTGATCTTCTTGCCAACAAGGGGGTCAATCAGGTTATTACCTGGTTGGATGATTTTCCACACGACTTGCTCCCTTTTTTCATTAAGGATTGTAATAAGATTCCATCCTTCAGTCTTTTGTAATTCTCTTTCTATTATTTAAATAAATTGTGTCTTGGTCTTTGACTAAGGCACCACCTCTTAAAAAATGAATGAATAGTTTCCATTTGAACAGAATTTTCAGCCTCCAAATTGGTCAGATCAATATCAGGAATGTGTACGAATAGTATTTTTTAATTATTTCAATGGATTAATTGATTGGTGATTTGAGAATTTCATAAAATGATATATCTGAATGTGATTTTATCCAAGGGGGAATATTTACCACATGGGAACAATGGAAACCAATTTCATATCAAATTACAAAACCACTAATAATTCCTTGAGTATTCTATAATTCACTATACACAAAACCTATAAAAAATACATCATTTATCCCTTAACCAAAAATAATTTGTGAGTTTTTATTATATATTTTTAGAGTTAGGCTCATGATAAGTATGGTTATTTTCATGTCACTAATTATAACTTGGATAACTAAGTTGATTTTTTCTACGAAGGGATAAACAATGATGATGGTGTTTGTATCCATACAACCTAAGCATGGGATATTTTCATGGAAATTTATGTTAGTTTGGTAAATTTTATCCTTTAAATTCACCAAAATATCCTTTATTATCACTTAAAAACTCTAACCACTATCATCCACAAGTTGAAGAGTGATAGATATAGGTTACATTTCATCGAGTCGTAACTATCTATACATGGAATATATAATGAGCTCAAAGTAGATCCTAGATAATTAAGAGATTTAAAAATTTTGTTCCCTCATAACTTAATAAAGATGTATTGAAATCCTAGGTCATTTGTATTACGTAGAATTTTCCCTCAAATGGTTAAAAAAAATTAGCATTAAAATAACATTGTAATTTGTGAGGAAAAAAATTAGTTTAAATGTTCACAAGTCTATGAACCATGTTTGTTAGGCATGAATGGTTAGGATTACATCAATAAGGTGAATGATCAACTTAATATTAGAGATTATTTCAAAAAATATTACATTTAGATCTATTTTAATGTTTCCTTTCTTTCATTGATGGAAGAGAATATATTGTTTTGAGGTTTGGTGTGGTTGTGGTTCATTCACATTATCATTAGATTTTGTAGATTCTAAATGGGTTTTTCAATATAATCATGTGGTTTTGAATAATTTAATGTTTTTGTGACGTTTTTATTCAGTTTTATCAATTATGTTATCACATCATAAGAAATTCAATTCTATTAGTTGTTTAATAGATGATTGTGTGTAGCATGATTTTCCCCTTTGGGTTTGTGCATCCAGAGTCTACATGGGTGGGTAACTTGTTTTGATGGTTTGTATTTCATTTTTAATTGATTATACATTATAAATTATTATATCCATTTATTTAAAAAAATCAAGGACTGGGAGAGGGAGAGATTGGGATGGGGCCTGTGTCGGTTGGTTTATTGCAAGATGATACATTGGTTGTTGGATTAGAACATGAATGTGTTATTGGATAGGTTATTGTAATTAGATAAGAGTATGTTGGTATTATACCTGTTTTGGATGGAACTTATTAGGGTTTAGAACATATTGTTTATGGTAGGGGATTGGTCCTTGCGGCAGACTGTGATGTTGGATGAGTTATTGGTTATCTTTGAAATAGATTTCATGATGGTCATTTTACCATGGATTGAATGTTATTTTGTACCATGGTTTCTGAATATTCATTGAATTAAACTCTATTAGAGGTATATTTTAAATTACATCCATTATCAATGAAAGTTTTTGGTATTTTTTGGTGTTTGGGTCATGTTTGTCACAAATTTTTGAAACATGGTGTACATTTTGGATTTCATGGACCTTCTAAAGATTGATCAACTCATAGTTCATTGTGAGTAAGAAAATTTCTAAAATAAGGAATAATTACTCCCTAAGAGTGTGAATCAAATTATATTTTTATTGATTATAAGTGTAAGGTGATGTTCGCCATGTTTTTTTGTTCATCCAATCCATCAATACATTAATAAGATTTATTTAGGGCCTTATTTTTATAGGTTCCATTACACATCATATTGATGAACTATTTGTTTCCAAAAACAAACCCTCTATAAAATATTATTCCTTTTTCTAGGATTTAATATATTTTTGGAGGTACCATGTAGATTATATCTTTGAATCATTCCCATGTTTCATGAAATGAAATACATTATTTTTCAAAAATAATTGGACAATCATTTTTAATTGAATTATTTTGTGGAGAGTGATTTATTTTTAGTTGAATAATTTTGACAATTGATCATAAGAGTTCATTGATGCATATAAATAAATTTTTAAACAATTAATTACTAAATACATCAGTGAGAATATAATGAACCTCATCCTTTATTAATCATTTCCATGTGCAGGCACATGGTTACAATAATTTCATTTAATTATATGACACAAAGGTATGAAATTTCCATCTCCATCATGAGAATGGATTAATAATGGATTATGACATGATGTTTCAATATATGTACGATTATAATAGGTTATCATGTCTAGTTTAAGATAGTTTATTAGTCCATGAAGGGGTGAGGTTGTCATTCATGGTTTTGTATGATACATTCACCATGTTAGGTGATGCATTATTTTTATTTCTATTTTAGCTCTTGCCTCAGTTTATGAGTTGGGTTATTTCATGAACCTCCATTAGAATAGGAATAATTTTTTAAAATATACTATTATTAATATTAAGATCTAATTTTATTTTGACCCTTGGTGTGATTGACTCCCCAACACCATGGCTATCCACCCTATCATGTCTGTTTGATTGGTCCTGGAAATAGGTGGACATGTTCCAAGAAATGTGAAAAAAGAAAAGGGAAAATATAAGAGAATTTCATATGAGAAAAATGAAATGTGGAAGGATAAAATAATAATTAATATTACATACTTGGGTCCCTAAAACAATTCCAATATTGTTTCTCTCTAAAATAAAACCTTGTTTAAGGTTAAAGTGGTCACTTGTAGTGTATTATGGGTTGTTGAATCCTAATAGACCTAAGAAGAACCTATATACACACATTTTATAGGGATGGATTTTGGATATAATGTGGGAAAATTTGGGATTGAAATTATGTTGGATAAAAAATATAAACAAGAATTAGTGAGTCCAATTTTTGAGAAAGGGTTGATCAAATGTTATTATATGGGATGCATTGGATGAATTTTTTTTAATGAATTAAATATTTAGACTCGAGAGGGATTTATATTAATAGATCAATACAACTTCAACGTTTATTTGTTTGATTCCAAAACAAAACTAATTCTAACAACCAATATAATTAGTGTATTATTATTATGATCTCCACTATGTAAATGTTAGTATTATTACATGGATTTTGTGGCCTCAAAATTAAATAATAATGAATAAGTATTATGATTATAAAAAAATATTAATTAAAATAAGTGATTATAAATTAATAGTGCATTAAATTAAATCCATTATAGACCATTTCTACTCCCTTGGATCAACACATAATAAGGTTATTCCATCATTGATATGTTCTCTCAATGTAAGTGGTATGTAGACTTACAAGGGATGAATTGAAGAAGAAAAACCATGAAATAATGATCCTTGCAATGTTGTGTGATGAATATCACATGTTTTGTTCTGAATAAGTTATTAAAATTACGAAAATGTATCAACATGGTATGAATAACAATTAAATAACTGGAAAATAATAACTTTTATCATGAAACTAAAATGAATTATTACTACATACATGATTAAAAAATGTAATCAAAAAATAAAATTGGCTACATAATAGTAAAATAAAAACTTCTAAAACTCTCATATCATCCTTTAAAACCAAAATAATAAATAGGAATTATAGTTTCCTTCGAATGATCCCCCAAAAATCCAATTATTCCAAACTAATGTTGGTTTTCAACAGTGTGTGGAATGTAATGAGAGAGTATAATTTTACACCCTTTACTAAAATCTGATCATTCTTGCATCCACCAAAAATATGTGGTAAATGGATCATCTAGATGGATAATTTTGAACTGGACATAGGAAATTATAATAAATCATCATATGTCTTCTAAAACCCTTAAAAATTTGAAGAGATTATTTTTGGAATGAGATAAATGGTGGGATGTTATCTAGGGACATAAAATATAGACCATGATTTCTTATTTAAATTGGGCTCCATGTAACTCCCTCAAAAAATCCATATAATCTCTGGACACTATTAAATTAAATATCCCACATTATTTCCTCTATCTCATGTTATTATATTATCATTAATGGGATTATATCATAATTGATAAAATTAATTGTTAAGGAATATGTCATGTTTACTTTTCTTTGAATTAATTTTCTTGAAGTCCCACATTTGTTATCATAACTAATGAGTATCAAATATCTATAAAATGATATAAGTTACTCATTGCATCGGAGTTCAAAAAAAATAAATATATAAATAAGATCAAAATATTTTTTTTGTGAAAGGATGTGTTAACATATAAACAATTTAATAGTGCAATTTGATATTCAAATACAATCAAAATGTGAAATACTGCTCTAATTGAAAAATTCACTAAAAGTTTTGTCTGTGAATATTGATTAAAACTAAAATAAAATTTTATGAAATTGAATAATATCATATTTTAGTGGATAATTACCCAGTATAGTGAAAATAAATTTATCTTTCAAAAATATATATGTTTTACTTGAGGAGAACTATAGAGGATCTGTCATGTATGTCCATTAGGTTTAAGAGTGTGTGATCATTCCTCTAGTTAAATATAAATATATTTCAAAAGAATGTACATCATCAAAATAATATTGTTTAGAGAAATAACTAATTTTTAGTTTTTATTAAATGGTGTCGTGAGAAGAAGGACATTGTTTCTAGAAAGTGTGTTCTCTTTAAATATGAAAATGGATACAAGGATCTTGACTATTATATAAGACCATGATTTTGGTGTTATATTCATTAGTGTTGATAGTTTTTTAAAGATTATTGGAATCGATTTTTCTAAGATTGATATATTATGGCTAAACACAAAGAATGTTTTATTTGTTAATTGGAATATACGTAACCAACTGAGTGTTAGTAAATTATAATGAGAAGATGGTTTTTTAATTTTAAAGATGAAAATTTTTATCATTAATTTAATATGTAATTTATATATTATTATAATAGGATAAATTAAAAATCAAAATTAATTTTTGATTAGGCATTCTACTATTTCATTAAATTTCAATGCTATAGAGGAAAATAATCTATAGAATATAATTCATGGATATATTTTTTAAAATATGATGAGTATGATCTCTAAATAAAATGGTGTGAGAAACCCAATATAATCATTTAAATAATTATTTCATGTTTTTATAACTTCCTAAATAAGTGAAATGACTAATTTGAAGAAAAAAATTGTATACAAACAATCAAAAAGACCGAATGAGTTAGAATACTCATATTTTATGTATTTGTGAGACACAATTCCATATGTTGTGGTTTTTATATTAACACATTAATTAAGAATTATAAATTGAATCAATGTTACTAATTTGAGAGGAAAAATTAACTTCTAGTATATATTTTCATTTTTGTATAATAGAAATTGAATGAGAGATTGAAATTCACATCATGATATTGATAATTGATAATTAGAATGTGTATATTGTAAATGAATTTGAATATTAATTTTGAAGGGGTGGAGTTATACTCTAGTAATCACCCACCCACCACTCACCCAAACATCACATTTAAATGGGATTACAATTTGATTGAATTGATCACTTATAGAAATAGAATTTATAATGACTTTTGAATTTGAGAGATCAATGATCATTAGGAGAGAGTTATTTTACAAAGTATTACATATAAAAAATAAATATTTTTTGTAATATCTATACTTATGATTTAATATGAAATATTTTAAAATTTAAATAAAATAGTGAGTTACATTTGAGTCATTGGAAGTTGTAGCTTCATCATAATAAATGTCTTGAATCAGGTAAAAATTGAAAATAGTCTTGAGGGCGTATCTTTTTTGGGAACATATCCAATGAATACATCGATATATAATGGAATTTGATATTTGAAATGGTGGTTTTTTTATGTAATTTTCTAAAAAAATATGATATATATGGTCTTAAATATATAGTAGTTATATAGAATGTAATGCATATCTTAGGCATTTTTCGGAAAAAGTAGTGTCAAACAGATTGTTTATGAAACATTTGTAAAAGATGATTAATCTAATATGAAATTTCATGAAAATATATTCTATTTTCCGTGGAAAAAATTATCAAAGGACATAAATCTATATTTAAGATGAAAATATTAATTTAGATCATTCTTATCCACAAAAAATTCAACAGAATATGAGATATGATTATCCTTTCAAAAAATCAACTATATAAAAAAATGTATAAGGAATAAATACTATCCTATATTTCATTTTGAACATAAATGAGTCACTAAAGAATATAATTCTTAATATTGGATGATTTTATTCATAGTAAGTTAAAAAGAATTACTTGAATAATAAATTAGACATTGTATCAAGATATTATAAAACATACATTGGAATAAATATTGTTTACATGAACAAAATAAATTATCAAGGTTGGGTTTTCTAAAATAAGGGTAGACTTTTATGTTATGGTTATTCACATATTTAAGTATTTGATATTTTAGAAGAAATATCTCATGTTTAATTATTTTATTTCATAATAATGTTATTTATTCTGGAAAAATTCATACAATATAAAATTTTAAAAATGGATGAAAAGTGAAACTTTTATAATTGGTGACCTTGAATAAAAGGTATATATTTCTCATCAATTATGTTTTATTATGGATGATTCATTAATAAGAGTATATTTTTGTGTACTTTTATATGTATTAATGAACCTACACAGACTAGAATTCCACATAACCTGTGCCCAAGACCATATAGCCACATTACCCCTACCGTATCTCCCCATATGTAATTGTAAATAGATAACTGTTAATAAATAAATATAAAATCTAAAGGCCCCTAGGGTAGTGTATGATACATAGATGGATTCATGGAATTATGATAATAAAAAAATGAACAGACACATGTATTCTATATAATAGTAAAAAGGGAAAAAATGCACAAAAATAGCTCCATAAGAATCTCGAGATTAATACCAGTCATCTTCTCCTTAGATCTAGCTATGTAGTACTATTCAAAAACCTATACAAGGGCATTTAACATTCCAATACCTATAGAAACATAATTTTCTCATCATCCCATGGTGTATTGAGTATGGTGTCAGATAAAAATATCTGCAGGACACCACCAATTGTGTTTAGAGTTAATCTAAGAAGGTTTCCATAAGTAAAAAAATTGAAGTCTTATACAAAAATGTAATGAAATAATGAATATACAACTACCCTCCCGCTCATGTTCCTAAAGGAAATCTTGCAGGTCTATCGGCTCCATCACATTTTTGTTATGGCTAATCATTCCACATTATATATAAATATATATACAGTAGTGTGTGTGTGTGTGTGTTTATATATATATATATATATTCATTTATATGTTGTAGGGGGTCATGACATAACCCACTATCATAAAAACCTAGGGTTTTTTCTCACGATCTTTCTCCTGGACCATCTCGAAGTGATCTCTTTGTCACATGACAATGAAAAAAGGATCTCTCATGGTCTAATTTACCACAAGTCTCTCACAGTGCACGAGTCCTCGGATAAAATATATCACAACCTTCCCATTAGGGCTATCACAATCCTATAGCTCCACAACCAAAATCAGTTAACATTTACAACAGCATATGGCAGTAGTCTTACAACAATCATGCCTTCATTACATACATTATCATTTAGGAAGAACATTAAATGTCAAAAAAATACATATGGGATTACATATTTATTATTTACATTTAAGAAGATAAAGTGTAATGGTTACATAATTAATTCAATACATGAGGGAAAAACCCTAATGCATTGCATTTCTAAACATAAACAAGACTTGGTCACATATTAATTTCAAGGCATGAGTAAAAAAACTATCATGAAATTAATAGGACTGACATAATTATGATTAGACGTGCTAATTTAGATAAAGATATTATTAGGCATAAGCATAAGGGAGGGTCCTATGACATCCTATACAAGTACACTACATTTAAATCATTCCAAGGAAAAACATCCCTTACAAGTGATCCATCCTATCTAAGGAATGTGATTCACTTTTTTCTGGGGAATTAATGTTGGTGTGATTGCACCCATGATTCACTTTTTTATAATCATAAAAAAAATCCAAATAGAATGGCACCAAAAAAAGGAAGGGAGATAAAAAATAGTCACATACACATTTTCTCAATTCCATGCCTAAGAGAAAAAAAAACCCATTTGGATTATAGGATTCATTAAAATACACATGATATAATGGAAAACCCACTTAAAATATAGTCTATGATTCATGAATGAGTTCAGGAATTTTTGAGAAAATGACCTAAAATGGCCATTTTTTGTGGAACACCCATTAAGTTTCCATATCAAGTAAAAGTGATGTAGAAACCCCTAAACATGAATAAATTCCCTTTTATAAGATCACTAGGGTCATTTTGATATTAATGAGTCAACACACTATAGACACACAACAATGGACGACATATGGAATGTTGTAATAAATATCAGACAACTAAAAATAAAATTGAAAAGTACATGAACACCTACTTGAGGGCTTTAGATAAAGCATCACAAGATATCGACCTCATATTAGAAGAAGGTCGGAAGATATTTTTGTTTCATTTCAACAAAATCTAAATATAGTGACTAATATTGTATCTACTTGTTGAAATAGATGGGAAAATTTATCGACAAAATAGGTGTACACATGTTTAGCCTTACCTTAGTCTATCTAATACTTCCAAAGGATCAAAGATCGATCGTCGGATAGAGTAGTAGAATGAAATTTACACTTTGAGGGATTGCGTGCTCAAAGATATTGTAAACCTCTAGTTGTGTCTTCAAGAAACAAAGTGGAAGGGGAAATTGGAGAATGGATAAAGGATGGGAAAATGGTAATTTTTTCTGAAATACCACTATGCACGGTTTATGTGAAAAGTTTACAAACCATACAAAAACAATGCATTATGGACCTTTTCCCAATATACAGTAGGACTCATGGCTATGCGCCTAAGTTGGCAAGATTGCAGGAAACAAATGCAGACTTAAAGGTTCCTTTGTCTACAATCATACAGTTTAAACAAATAGTGTGGCCTAGGTTGCACAGTTCCAACTAATCATATTGCTCATCTAGTAGACTACTTTTATGGAATTTAGGGAACATAAAAATCCCCTTACACTCCATGATCCATACATATGCATGATCACACAATTAACTAGCATTAAAAAAAGGTTTCAAATTCAAAATCAACATTAAATAGATTAACTAAAAGGTAGGGTCATTACAACCAACCATACTTATAAAAAAACATTCATGAGGTGGCCTTATATGGGTAAAAAGGAACTATCTGCAAAGAGTTCAAAAAACTATGATATTATATCGTCATTCTAATACTAGGTCTCATCCTAAACTTGACCAAGTTTCCATATCACCTGTACAAGAGGAATAGACCTTCTTCGATTTTTATTCACACTCCGACCAACTATACGAACTAGGTACTAATCCAATGAATAATCAATAACTATCTTGACATCATCATACTAAAAGACATGGGCCATGTTTAAATAATATCATTGAATTTGAGATAGCTGAAAAAAGTCATGAAATAATCGATATTTTTAAGGATGTGCTAGCTGGAAGGCCAATATTTGGATTTATTCACAACCTGAAAGAAACAATGAATCACAGTGATAGCTTACCCTACATCGAAAGATGTATTTTCTCCAACCTGGATGATACATTCAATAAATCACAGTCTCTGACCTAAAACTCTATTGGTTCTCGGTATCTAGTGGCATAAGAGTAATTTTTAGGTAGAGCTATCACAATACATTATTTGATCATATGGATTCACCCTGATTTCTAATGCACGAGACATGGTCTAAGCACATTTGAAACCCCTACCTATAGATATCACTAAGGATAGCCACACATCCTACCGTACAAGGTTTCATATGAAGCCATCTCAATGGAATCCTAAAATATATTATTATATCAAAATTCAACATGGGTAATGTTCTTCTCCAATACACCAAAGATTGATGATACACACATGGAGAATATCCTCTAGCACCTGAATTTTATGCTATATTTTTTCATTAGTTTGTGGGTTATTGGCCATTCCCAAAATTACACACGTACCTAATTCATTCTACAACCCCTTATAGAACAATTAGGTGGAATTAGTGTCTTTGTCTGAAATGATATAATGAGGATCTTCATGGAGACATACCACCTCCTTGATGTGAAACCTCCCTATATCATCTACCAAGAAGGTATCTCACATATGTAACAAGTTTTGGACCTTCATCAAGTGATCATGCACAACCCAAATTGATTCATTTACAATGAGGTTATCTAGATAAACATGTCATGATATCTATTAAAATAGAATCCCATTTCCACTTAGGAATGGATAGTGGATGAAGAATCAATACTCGAAATTTATGTTCCATATTCACAAGCTGATATGTGGAGCATCGATTTATGAAACTAGTGGTCTCAGATTTCAATCTAGGACAACAATATTGATGCAGTAGATCATGATTAAATTTGGTGGCAATGAGTTGATCCACCCATGATGAGGCATGGAAGCCCCTCAACAGCTCCACTATGATATATATTGTGACACATACATTCCCATTGGAAAATAGAGTATCCTCCCCATTGACCATCAAACTAGATGTATTGTTGTCTTCTATGACACTATCCCATATGAAATAGACCTTAGGATCAGATATTGGTCTCGAACATACTCATTTAAGATGAGTAAATTTCACCCATAAGGATGATATAATAGTCTAACCATGATCCTCTTAAACCTCAACATAAATCTAGGAGATTAAGACCATATGATGTGTCACACCCATACCTATGAGATTATTTTATTATAATTATTTTTTTACATTAAAATATTTTTATGTGGTCTGGGGTGAGTCTCAGACGATGTATTTGAGTTGTGTTAAAAAATTTCTTTTCAGGTTCGATGTTGTTGGGCGCACGAGTAGAGTGTGTTTCAAAAAACCCATATGGCACCGTCTAGGTAACAGCACGACCGCGCATTCTCGGAATATGAATATAATTGATTTTTGTACATAAATAATACTTCAATTTCATCCTATAAAATATTTATTTATATTATTTTTATTATTATTAAATTGATATGAATACATTTATTTTTATTTTATCATTGTTCTAATTATCTTTCTTATTATATTTAATATTATTAGTATTCTTACTGTTGTTATTTTAATTAATCTTATTACTACTATTATTCTTATTCCTTTAATTATTATTATTATTATTATTATTAATTTTAATTATATTTATTATTGTGTTTTTACCTTTTTTAGGGTTTTAGATACATTGCCTCCTCTCATTTATCCTTCCCCCATGTGACGTACCCCTCTGCAGCGTCTACTCCTGTCACCATCTTGCTTACCCGCCGGCAGCGCCACGACTCCCATCTGGCTCACCCGCACCTTATCCGGAAGGTAACTCGCACTGTCGCTACCCGGCGCCCCGCACCCCAAGTCTCCCTGAACCTATGCGGAGATCGTACATCCCATATCCTTTGGTGCCCACCCCACCCCTTCTAGCACATGACCTACCAGCGACCCCCTCCCCTTTAGGTGCATATGATACCCATCTGGTATAACTCCATTATTTGTTTTCATTTTATTAGTTTGGTGTTCTGGTTTTGAGTGAAATCATTTTATTATCTTGATTATGGTTCATTCTTAACTCCCAAAGGTGTGGTCGAGGTACCAATGAAGCTTCACGTTGGTTTTTGAGTTTACGCTATTTTCGCATATTGGTTTCAAGGAAGGATTCCCTCTTGAACTTTCCTTTATAATTAATGATTCATCTAATTCCCGGTATTTTCACCTGCCACACATTTTTATATTGTTTTTTATCCTCAAAATAATTAACCAAGCAAAAAAATGTTAGTGATTCCCAATTTCATATTAAATTGTGTTGTTTTGTTATAGCTGTGCATGCTCGTTGTTTAATTATTTGTATTGTTGTATCGCTCCATATTTTTTACATTTAGAACATGGTTTAGTATATTAAATTTGTTCCAGACATTATAATTGGTGTTTTATAACACTATGTGTGTTAACTAAAATTGTTTCCTTTGCATGTCTGGACTTTGGAATGGCTCCCATTTGGATTTTAGGTGTTAAAAGTTATATAAAAATGTTTTTCTTTGTTTTGGATAAAGTGTTGGAAGCATGTGAAATTAGGTTTAGGGTTTTTAATATAGGTTTTCAAAATGGTTATCCTCTGATAATCAGTGTGTTGATTGTGAAATAATGGATTTTTGGGATCTTGACATGATTTCAAATGTTTTAGGCTAATTGAAGTGTGAAGTTAAATTCGTAAAAATTTGGATTGTTTTGGGAAAAAATAATATCTCAGTTTGCATTTTAAAAAATGTTGGTTATCGTTTGAAAGAGTTCCAAAAATGTTTTAGGGGAGTTTTAGAAATGCATTTACATGGTAAGAAGTGTATCTTGCAACTATTTAGAAATTCATTTGCATCTTTGGTACAAAATTAATTTAAAGAATATTTTAGGGCTCGTTTGGCCACTTTGTGAAACATAATGAAAACCGTTTATTTTGAAAACCACATGTGGAGTTTAATAATGAAATACTTGTGTGTGTATAATGGATGGGATGTTCTTACTAAGGAATCCTCTTGATCTATTATAAGAGTGTTTAATGTTGGACTCTTTATGTACTTTGATATATGGTATGAGATCAGTCCTTGGAGTGGCTCGGGGTGATGCCTATTGTGAATTATAATTATATATACATATATATATATATATATATATTTGATTTGATACTCTACTAGAATCAGTTGGCTCACCCCCTTTTTAAATACAATAGACATGAGATCCTAGCATATTGAGAGAATATTCTGAGAATGATTGCTGAACTGGTAGGCTATGGTACTGAATAGTGGCCCATAGTTGACAGATTTGATTAGGTTCATTGCTATGTGTTTTTCCCTCGACCTTCCTGAGAAAGGATGGTCGAGCATTAGAGAATTTTGATTTCATCATGTGTGATATGTCAATGTGGATGACGTCTCATGTATTGGTGTCTTCTAGATTATTCATGATCTACTACATTCACCAATGTCATTTTGGATTTTGTTGCTTGCAGTAGTGATTATGATGCTTATATGTATACCTATATTTACCTTATTGTGTGATTTCTATTGTTCCATTCCATATCTTTTTTCTTGGAAAGTGGTGAGCTGATTTTGGTTGTTTCTCAAGAACTCACTTTAAAATGAGAAATTATTATCCTATTTAAACAAATAGTTAAATTTAAACATCAATTTCCCTTTGAAAATGTCTTTGACACTAATTAATAGAACCTAGATATGAAAATCGTTAAAGGAAATGATTTTTATTTTGATTTTATGTAAAATATGTCAAAAATATATTTTAATGCATTGCAGTTCAAACTTAAAGTGGTGTTTCTTTTATATTAAAGTTAGTACACTGTGAATAGTTAATCAGGCTAGCCTAGTGAGTTTTAACACTCACGCCTATAGTTCTTATTTGTTTTTATTCCTTGAAAATGTTAAATCTTCGGTGCATAACCTTAGATGAAGTTTGATCGTTGATTAAAAGAGTGCCCCGTGAGGTCTCATGGAGTTAGTTCGGACGTATAGTTCTGCTAGTTTTATTTTCTTCGGTTCCTGTTTAGTCATTATATTTGGATTATTTATTATAAACATCTCTGTATTATTTCTACCACTTTTTTTGTGAAATCATTCCCATTTATTCACTGATGATTCCATAGTGCTTGTCACCACACCAAGAGGATCAACAACACCTCTTGGGCCTTGCCTTGGATCATCCTGGGTGACCGGTTCAGGGTCGACCAGAGTTGGTTTGTGAAAAAATGGTATCAGAGCTGGGTGGATCTTAGTAGACCTCACTTTTCAGAGTTCTCTTTATTATTTGGGATTTCTAGGTAGATGTAGTAGGATTGACAGGACTCAAGGGGTAAGTGCAAGAAAAAATTCATGAACTCTTGCTCATTCTGATCTTCGGGTTTCCATGATTAGTCTAGTTTAATTAGTTTTTTTAGGTTTTAATGGAATGTTTTGTTATTGGGATATAACAAAGGGAGTTTGACTAATATTCCTCATGAGCCGCATGTCCTAGAAGGCCATGTGGAGTTAGGGTAATGGTCAAAAATGTCTCTCTATGTCGGTGATGTGTTTGGCATATGGCCACCAACCATACGGTCAATTCACCTAGCAACACTAGTCTCTCATTTGAGTTGTTTTGGGTTTCCGCTGACTTCTAGAAGTTGTTGTATCAAAAAAATTAGATTTTGAAATTTTTTTTTTGAAATGAAATTTTCAATTTGAGGATTGTTTTAAAGGAAATCGGATGAATGAATTGTTTTTCGAAAATAAAGTTTCTTTCTTTCACCCTTGCTGTTCCTACAAGTTCTCACACGCATAGTGGTATGTTGGAATATGAACAGTTGTCTGGTATGGTAGATGGATACCCGAGGTTTCACAGATATATGCATGTGAGTGAGACTATAAAGAATACAAATGGAAAGGGTTTAACCCACCCAACTTGTTTTTCAATATAGTTGTTTTCTTAAGGAATGTTTTGATGTTAGGATGGCTCATTTTCTTCTGTTTATAGCATTTCATATATACATTATTGGATTTTAAAGAATTTATTTATTGAGTTTTCCATGATTGGGTTCTTGAATTTTCTTGTCTATCAGTTTCCCCATTGAAGCATCGTTGGGTGATCATAGTTCAATTGATCAACCTAAGAATTTTATGCATGTGTTTTGTAAACCAGATCCACCTCTCTATTATGGTCTTGCTGACCCTTCCATGGTGGAGGAGTGGATGTTTAGGATTTAAAGAGACCTTATCCTTGTTGAGCTTCCCGAGTCATTGAAGGTCAAGATTGCAACTTTCATTCTTGAAGGTTCACCGTGGATGTGGTGGAAGTCAGTGTCTTGTGGAAAGCCCATTCAATAGCTTACATGGGAGTTTTTCAGGGCATTGTTCATTCATCATTATTTCCATGAGGAAGAAAGAGTGAGAAAGGGGATAAAGATGAATTATTTTTAGTAGGGCGGCTGATCCGTGTTGGAATATTTCCAGCGCTTTGGGGAGCTAGTCCCTTATGGTTCTAGGTATTTCACAAATGACTCCATGAAAGCTCGACATGTCGAGGTGGGCCTCCACACCAATCTATAGTTGAATGTGTCAGAGTCAAACTTAACTTCATTTGTTGATGCGGTGAGACAATATTTCCATATTGAAGTTGAGATGGCATGAGTGATTGAAGTGTTCCTCCCTTCTTTAATTCTTAGGAGTAGCGGGGAGACATCCAACATGAAGATGAGTAAGAGATTGAAAGTCAACTGAGAAAGTAGTGGAATCAAAAGGGATTGAGATCTTTCATCACCCTCTTCCGAGTGAGAGTTCCTCTTGTGTTATCAGTGTGGAATGTTTGGTCATAAGAAGTCATCGTGCCCATGTACTCCAATGCCATGTGATGCGTTCATATGTTTGGGTCACTTACTATGATTCTTTCAGGGAAATTTTAGAAAGCGTCGTGGAGGAAGTTCAAAGAAGTGATGTGTTTTTGGGTTTTTGTTTAATTTTTCTTGTGTATGTTTCCTTCCAGTGTAAGGTATCCTTTATCATATTAGTGTACAGATTTGGTTTTGGGTTTTGAAATCAATGGGAATTTCATGGGTATTTTGATGAACTCATGTTTTCAATGCGAGTGTTGTTTTCATTTCATAATTCAGTCATTTCATCTGTCATATCTGAAGTTGTATGTTTTTTATTAGAATTATCAGAACTGGACTACAAGGTAAGAGACACTTCATCTATCAAAGAACTAGCCAAAAGGCCTCTAAGAGAAGCCGAAACGTATTCAATAAACCTTGGTTAATTTTAAGGATTCTTGTTAAGGTTATGCCTATATCGTTTCATTGAGGAAGTTTTAGTGTTTTTGTTGTGCTTTCACTATCATTGTAATTATCCTCTTCTCACAAAGACCACAATGGACTTATCCCTTGTGATATGTCAGTAATTATGTCTATTCGATTCAAGTTTCTAATCAATGGCCATGCATGGACCACCCAAGTGAAAATTTTGCGACATTGGATTGTATCCTTCCTTAAGATATGAGTCATGAGTAGTTGTCCATCATATATTAATTAATACAATACTTGGTCTATCATTCGCCACCCATAGGTTAATAGTCCTTAGATCGTATGGAGTTGTTAGTTCAGTACTTATTCCTTTAAAATGGGGGTGACTGGTTTAAGTTATCTGGTTGTGTTTCTTTTATCTTGAGTAAGGCCCAATTCATATTCTAGTTGAATTCTTATGGTGTGGCATCCGTTCAGGCCCCCTCTCTGCTGGTAATTTGTTTCAGGTGATAGGGTTATGTCCTTTTGGTGTTCAATGTAATTTCCTTGTGTTATGAGGTTAGATCGTGTTGTGTGGAATCCATAGGTGTTGATCGATCAGGTAGATGGTGTCATGGCTTTCCAGGGATGGAAAGCGTTATGGTGGGGAGAATTGTCACCCCCCGACCTATGAGATTATTTTATTTTAAATATTTTTCTTCCTTTAAATATTTTTTACATAGTATGGGGTGAGTCTTGGAGGATGTTTTTGAGTTCTGTTAAAAAAATGAGCTTTTTTTGGATAGACGTTGTTGGGCGCATGAGCGTTGAGCATTTTGGAAACCCTATGCGGCTCCGCCCAGGTAATGGCGCGACCGCCCATTATCAAAAAATGAAAATAAAAGATTTTTGTAATTAAAACAAATTTAAATAGCATCGTCTAAAATTTTTATCACTTTGGTTTTTATTATTATTGAAATGATACGAATACCTTTATTTTTATTTTATTATTAATACTCTTATCTTTCATATTTTTATTTTATTATTATTATTATTCATAATATTGTTATTATCATTATACTTTTTACTTTTATTATTATTATTCCATTTATTATTAATATTATTAACAATTTTAATTTGAATTTAGTTGGTTTCTACCTTTTTAAGTGTTTTGGATACACTCTCTCCTCTCCCTTCTCTTTCCCCCATGCGGTGCACCCCTCCACAATGCCTTCTCCCATCGCCATCCTACTCACCCACCACCGGTGCCCCGTCTCCTATCTGGCTCACCCGCACCCTGCCCACCAGCAGCCTCGCACCACTACTACCTAATGCCCTATTCACCCTACTTCCCTCAAACTGCGTGGAGACCACACATACCCTGTCCTCCGTTTCTGACCCCACCTCGGCCCTCTCCTGCTCATCCTACACCTCCTGTCTAGCTACCCACACCGCACCCCCTCAGCCATCCCTTTTGCAATGTTATCCTCCCTCCTGCGGCAGTTGTGACTTCTCCTGCCAACCCTCACCCCCCCACCCAAGCACTCTATCACATCTCCGGCCACCCATGCCAGTACGGCTCATCTGGATAGTGCGACTCCATCAAGTTCTCTCCCTCCTGGACTTTCTCCATCTAGTTTCTCTGCCATAATTATCCAACCTTAGGGTAGGTCTTCATCTTGCTAGAACCTCCTTCCAGCAAGTTTCTAGATTATTAAAACGGTCTCCTACCAACGTACACATCTCCACTCATGCCTGAACTACCGGCAACCCCCCCCCCTTATGGGCGTGAGCTTCCCCTCTGGTATAATTCTCTTCTTCTTTTTCATTTAATTAGTTTGAGGTTATGCTTTTGAGTTTTTTCATTAAATTTCCTGGATTATTGTTAGTTCATGACAAGCAATAGTGTGGTCAAGGTGCGAGCAATGGTTCACGTTGGTTTATAAGTCTTCATTGTCTTCGTTCCTTTCTTTTAAGGTAGGATTGCATCTTACACATTAATTTATAAATAATGATTCATTTGTTTCATGGTATTATTAATTTATATGTATTTTGAATATTGTTTTTGATCATCAAAATAATTAACTATTCAAAAAAATGGTAGTGAATCCAAGTGTTTTATTAAATTAGGTTATTTTTTTATAGTTGTGCTTTCTGGTTGTTTAATTAAATTTTTTGTTGTCTCTCTCTTGAATTTTGACATTTTGAACTATGTTTAGTATTTTAAATAAGTTCATGACATGCAAATTGGTGTTTTATAACATTTTGAGTGTTAACTAATATTGTTGGCTATGCATTGCAATACTGGTCTTTGTAATGATTCCCCTTTGGATTTTAGGTGTTCAAAGAGATATTAAATTGTTTTGTTTGTTTTGTATAAAGTGTTGATGCATGTAAAATTATGTTTAAGTGTTATTTATGGGTATTAAAAGTTATTTAGCTTTGATAATAAGTGTGTTACGTGTGAAATAATGTATTTTTGGGTTCTTGAAATTGTTTCAAATGTATTATGATAAGTGATGCGTGAAGTTAACATTCTGAAAATTTGGTTTGTTTTTTGATAAAAATCATAGCTCGATTGGAATTTCCATAAAGGTTGGTTTTTTTTGAATGTGTTCCAGAAGTGTTTTAATGGAGTTTTAAAAATGCTTTTATAAGGTAAGTGGTGTATCTTTCACCTCTTTAGAAATTGGTTTGCATCTTTGGTATATAATGATTTAATGGAATGTTTAAGGGAATGTTTGGTGTCTTTGTGAAAAGTAGTGAAAACTATTTATTATGAAAATCCCTCGTGGATGTTTCTCAATCAATACTTGTGTGTTTATAATGGATGGTATGTCATTTCTAAGTAATCCTCACGATCCATTATGATTGTGTCTAATATTGGACTCTTTATGTTCTTTGATAAATGGTATGAGGTCAGTCCATGGAGTGGCTCGGGGTGATTCCTGATGTGTATTATTATATATATTTGTGTGTGTGCGTGTGTGTGTGTGTGTGATTTGATTTTCAGCTGGAATTGGTTGGATCACCCCCTTTTTAAATAATTGAGACATGGGAACCTTCCATATAGAGAGAATATTCTAAGAATAATTGTCACACTAGTAGGTTATGGTACGGACCAGCCATCCATAGTAGGAAGATATGTTTGTGTTCATTGCTATGGGATTTTCCCTCAGCCTTCCTGTGAATGGATAGATATGCATTTGAGAGTTTTGATTTCATCATGTGTGACATGTCAATGAGGATGAGGTCTCATGTATTAGTGTCTTCTGGATTGTTCTCGATCTCATAGGTTCACCTATGTTTATTCAGAATTTGTTGCATTCAGTAGTGATTATGATGCTTATATGCAAAACTACATTTCCCTTTCTATGTGATTTCTATTGTGCATTTCAGTATTAGTTTTCATGGAATGTGGTGTGATGGTTTTTGTTGGGTTTCTAGAACTAGTTTTCAAATTAATATGTCTTATCCTCTTTATACAAATATGAAAATGTAAACATCAATTTCACTTTGAAAACTCCATTGAACATAATAAAATGAAACCTATATTTGAAAATGGTTAAGGGAAATGGTTCATACTCTATTTTTAAGTAAAATATGTCAAAAAACATACTTTTATACGTTGTAGTTCAATCATAAAATGGTGTTTCTTTTATATTAAAGGTAGTGAATTTGGATAGATAATCAGGCTAGCCAACTGTGTTTTAATACTAACACCTATAGTTCATATCTATTATTTATCCTTGTGCAGGTTACAGCTTGGGTGTGGTGCCTTGGGAGATGATTGATCGTTGAGTCAGATAGAGACCCGCGAGGTAACATAGAGATAGTTCAGACATAGAGTTCGATTAGTTTTATTTTAATTTTTTCTAGTTTAGTCATTGTATTTGTGTTGATTATTCAGAATTACTCGTTATTATTTATGATACATTATTTATTTTCATTGGGTGAAATTGTTCCAATTTGTTTTCTACTAATTCCTTGACACTTTTCACCATCCCAGGTGGATCGAGAATGCCTCTCAAGCCTTACTGCAGATCAGATCGGGTGACCAGTTCAGGGTCAGCCCAGGTGGGTTTGTGACATGATTCCATTTCTCACTCGATTCCTAAACCGCACGTTCGTTAGTCTTCTATATCCAACAATCGACTACTAAAATCTATTTCCCAAAAATTAGGTAATCTTGAAAAAAAAAAATCGTCCCTCGATCCACCTATGATGTATGAGATTTAAACTTTTCATAGTTAATATATACTTGAGGATTTTGTGGTATTTAAAAAAACACCAAATTATCTCCCATTATATAGTTTCTATATTAGTTTAAGTAATTAAAAACCTTAGTGATATTAAGGAAATGAGTTGGGAAATTACCCTCATGATTCCTCAATGACAAGAACCATATGAATGAGTTTATTTTCATGAATCTGAGTAGCTCCAAGTCCAACTACTCATGTGTGAAAATAGTCTATATAAGCCTTTCCTGCCTCTAGTGGAATTAATCTTTGTGGTAAAGTTAGTCTTTTATTAAACTCTTGAAAGGATCCTTCACATGCTTCTGTCCATTTGAATTTCACATACTTTTTCATTAAACTTGTATGTGGTGCATCAATGCATTAGAAATTTTGGGGGAAGTGTCTATAAATCCTGCAAGCCCAAAGAAACTATGAATATCTAATAAATTATTCCACTTATACCAGGAATCTATACCTCTCACTTTTTCTAGGCCAACTAAAACTCGTGACTCCGATTTGATGTGACTTAAGATGTGGAATTTATTGTTCTTGAAGTACCATTTATTAATCCTAACAAAGAGATGATTTTCTCTCATTGTTTTCAAAATGTTCTCATGATAGGATTTTAGAGCCTATTATGGAGCATGAATACACCAAGATATCATCCATAAATACAACTGAAAAATGGTTATGGATATGGGTGGAAAACATAATTCATAAAATCCATGTAGATATAAGGTGCCTTTGTAAACCCGAACAACATAACAAGGCACCTATAGAGACTGTAATTTCCCCTTAAATATGTGTGAGTTATGTTTATAGTATTTTCATGATCTTTATGATAGAACAACTTCATATGTATTTTTTAATACACCTTCACTTCTTAGAGATATTAATATAGGACTTATATTATATGAAATTGATAATAGATTTTGATAGTCATTTGATTCAACTGTTATTATTCTACACAATACCATAGGTTTCCATATGCCTTCTTGGAATACGGGGGAGGTGAACTTCAATGAGATGTGATGTGTCTTATATTTAATTTCTCCTCTAAATACTGAAACCATTTTTAGAGTATGAAAAGATCCTATGGTGCCATCATATTTTGAGGAATGGTCACTGGTGTTACTCCTAGAACAAGATCTATAGAAAACTCTACCTATTGCACAAGATGTATATCAATGAATCCATTCAGAAAAATGTCTCCTAAATGATCCACTAAAGGAGGAAAAATAGTTGTATGTAAACCTTGATCATAAATATAATTATTGGAGACCTTTTTTAAAAACACTACATATACTTTTAATTTCAGGTACTACTCATATTTCACTAACTTCCCATTCTTCCTTATGCATGAGCACAATTCCATTTTTTTATGAAGGCTTCTCAATCTACTGATACAAGTAAATACAATTTTTGTTGGGAGCTATCCAGTCCAACCAAATTATTACAATGAATCATATCATGTAAAGGATATACATGTTCCACCCTAAAACGTAACCACCAATCTCAAGGTGAAAATTCTTCTAGAAGCGAACGCCCTAATAACTGATTCATTAAGGTGTGTCTAGGAACATGAATTTGTTATAGTAGTCGATGTTAAGGACCAATCACTCATTGATTTCCTTATATATATGTGTGTTGTATATTATTGTAACATAGTATATAGACACTAAAGTGGAGGATACTTGAATCATATATCGTACAATATTGGTTCTAGTGCTCTTCCCATATTGAGTATGCTAGAGTGAATGTAACTAGAATGTACAGTGTCTGTAATTCATGAATCAGAATAATTCAAATGTTCTACTAATGAAAAGAATATTATGATTCATTACCACTTCCTTGACAGCCAAATTTGGCCTGATTACCTAGTGGTATTCCATAAACCTGTATATCACGACTCTTTTCACCCAACTCTAGATCGAGGAGTGGGTACAGAACCACTAAAAATGACACATCCTACCATATCCAATACACTCCAATAGACCCCACAATAATTTCTCATTGAAGTGCCTTGGTCTTCCAATGTAATGAAAGCCAGGATAACAATAATCCGTAGAATCATGAATGGTGCTTCCTTCATGAGAAACCTTAATATGTCACTTTCACCACACAAAAATATCCTATAGAATCCTTAGGTGTCGAACTAGCATATCTCACACCACCACTGTCCCTTAAATTCTTCTCTATAATTAGTGTCTATATAATAATTTCTACGAGATCCATCAGTCTGAATACATTGACTTTTGATTAGATGGTATAACACAACACACACACAAATCACATAACAGTCATCAAATCATCAGCCACTTGAGAACGAGAAAAAGGTTTCATCTTAAGTTAATATGATGATTAGTCAATTACTGACATGGTCTCCTACTATGGATTCATAAACTCACTAGATATATTATTATTCAGATTCTAGGGAATTAATAAGTCTACGAAGACAATCTAATATTCATCCAAAACCATCTCACTATTGTCTCCTACCTCAGTGATGACACCCCATCACCTCTTGGATGAATCACGTAGCATATAACCATCTAGAATAAACCTCTAATATAGCGGAATCTATAGGTTTTCAAATATTGACTGGAACAACACAAAAAAAGACTTCAGTAAAAGTGGTCCTCCATCCCCTATAAAAGAGGGAGGATTCCACTTGTGAAACATTCCAGTCAACTATTCCATACTCGAGGTCGGTCTCACTCCTCCTGGATCAATTATGTCATACACAAGAAGTCCCTCCCAAAATATGGTATCTGGGACCATATCATATACATGAATATAATCCACCAGCAGATCAACCTGAAGGAGAACTGGTGGTTCATGACCCGCCACATCAAGAACATGGTCACCACCACCTTTAGGGCATACATATTGATGGCTTCATAGTGGAATAACTCTAAAATTACAAATTTATGTATGTTAATGGATTTAAGAAATTTAGAAAATTTTATTTAAGAATATATTATATGTAAAAAATCCTTCTAAAATAATGAACAAAACTCTCACTCGACATAAAAATAGAGGTCTAAAAGAATAAAGTGATCATTTCCACCCATAAGAATGAAGAAACACAAAATTCTAACTAGAATGGCCATGTTTGTTTCATGTTTCTATATTAGGAGTGTTCAAGATGGTTTTACTCAAAATAAAAGTAATTTCTAACATGACGGTGATCCCAATTATATATTTTTGACTTTTGAATATCTTAGATGCAATTATATAACATTTTATAATATATATTGGCCTATATAGATTGGGATCCAAAAGAATGGAATTCACTTGGTTGTCATTTTCATTTAAATTATACTTATCTAAACAATTATTATAATGACCCAGCCATAAAAATTACATAATCTTGAGTTATTCAGAACAGAATAACATTTAAGATTACATAGCTACAAAGGAAGTTATGTTTGGAATACCAATCATAGTATATTCATTAAATCACTTAGGAGAAGCATTAACATTTACCTCTGTCACATTACCCAATGCATTGAAGAGATATATCGGGCTCACCCACCCTAGGTTTATCGTGGAACCTCCCATATTTTATTTATCACATATCCACCCATCAAATGTCCAACTAAAATTACATAAGTAAAACTCATAAAATATTGAAATTAATATCACTTCCTTCATTAATTAGAAGAAAATAAATTCAATATATTGAAATATTAAATCAATTTTCAAAACCATTTAAAATATTTTATAATGAGTATTTCAAATCAAAGGGTCCCATTGCCCATTGAAACATTTGAAATAAATTATAATATTAAAACATTAATGTCTATATAAAGAAATCCATAAATCCATTTGAAAACATGGACATTGACGAGAAAGATAAATCATTAAAACATTTAAACTGATGTTTTATTAAAAGTTTCCATTACCACATCAGAAAATACTTGAATAAAAAGTATTAAAGAATAACATTAAAAAAATATATAATGTCATGATAATAAATGTATTCATGATATCATATGAAAATGGTCATTATATACACTATATAAAAGTTAATTGGTTCATAACAACAAATAAGTCTCAATTGAATGTATACTGAGATGAATTACCTTATAAAGATTGTATAAGCGACTTAGAATTTATAAATGGGGGTGACTATGGGTAGAAAAATTATACAAACACAATGTGAAGTGGAAATTAAAATAGAAAGAAATAAATGGTGATTTGACATAAAATCTTGGTATTATATAATAAATTAATTATGTTTAATGCCCCATGGGAGGAAAATGTGTTCAGAAATTACCTTACGAAAATTCGGCAACATAACAGGGTCACTTCAAAATTCCACAAATGAGTTGATGAGTTAAAAAATGTTCTCTCATAATTTGATCATAAAATTGAAGGAAATAAGTATATATATAAAAATACCATAATATTATAAAATGAAAATTAAAATATATAACATAAAAGATTTTTTTGACTAAAAGAGGAGGGTGAAAGGTTCCCTTACCTTGAATCTAACTTGTCTTGTTTGTTCTTTATTGCCTTGAATAATAAAAATATGTTAGTATAAAACTTTCTTTTGTACCATGTAAATTATTATTATTATTATTATTATATCACATATTACCTTGTTATAACAATTATAAAAATATTCAAGTACTTATTAGTCATTTTGTTGATATTTGATACATCAGTCGAAAATGAACTTGTAATAATTAAAAATTATATATGTGTTTAAAAGTAAATTATCTATATAATTTTATTTATTATTTAAATTTCATATATATCCAGTATATATATGTATTTATTATAGTGCATAAAATTTAGAGATAAGAAATGAAATGCACCATTCATAGAGATAGTAGGTCGTATATACGCATGAATGCTAATTTCATTTAATTGTCAAATTAATGGAATGAAAAAAAATGATATAAAAGAGTAGTATAATTGATGTGTAATATATATGTTACATACATTAACATTTTTTCAATAATTCCATCCTTTATAAATTCCATTTATGTCACTAACAGTCATATAAATTCTAGGGGGCAGAAGTCTGGAGTTCCTCAAATGAAATTATTGTATTTACAAGTTATGGAATGAAAAAATGTATAATGTAAATAAAAAATAATGAAGAATAGATACAATATAAATATAATATATATCACATATAAATTTAGTCCTATCATAATGGCCACCATGAGAGGTGATAGGGAAAAATTGAACAATCATCGTATCGTGAGGCAGCTGTTCGTCGTACATAAAAACTGTATGTTCATATCAATTAGATAGAGGTATCTGTACATGTATTTAGAATCCTTATCATAACAACATACTATTATATTTTGGATACTTGTGTTGTTATGTAATCAAATAATAATAATAAAATAGCATGTGAAGAAGTAAAATAATGTAAAGGGACTTTAGAGAAGATATTAACTCTAAAACGTGTAACTCCCTTTGATTTGAGAAAAAAGGATTTCTTGAATTCACTTATTCCAAAAGTAATGCTTCAAAGATAAAGGGAGTAATTTTGGGATCTTATCTGGGAAGAATTTTGATTTGATAAGGGTCTTGGGAGGTGGGATTAAATGGGTAGAAGTGGTGTCTTTTTATTTGAGGGAGGATGTGAACTTTTGGAAGGTTTGAAATATTTATTTATTATAAATTATATTTAGATTAAAAAAGATTCCATGTTGAATTAGTTAAAATATAAGAAGAATATGATTCAAAATAAAGTCATTCATTATGAAATATTGTGGTTTTGGATATTTTTTAATCCTTATCTTTTTTATTTATCCATTTTGTATTCTTACTATTTTATAATGTATTTAACATTTTGAGATTTAAAATAGTTACCAAAACATGAAAATGTCAAATGAAGGTGTAATTAATAAAATTTCAGACTTTTCATATAATTTTGGGCAAATAATAGATTTCAATGAATTTAAAATATTTTAATAAAATATTTTTTATTTTATGTTATGAAGTAAGTCAATTTTGGACACTATTCAGACCATGACTTTTAAAAAATCCACAAAAACATGATTATTTACAAAAAAAAATAATTAATTAAAATTTAAAAATTTATACACATCATTAAAATTCGTGTATGTCATTTAAAGTTTTCAAAATAAATTTATTTTAGTAGTTATAATCTTATTTATTTAAATCATTCATTGATATGGAAATTAGTACTTTTTCATTCTATCAAAAATAAATTTATTTATATGATATCTAAAAATTATAAATTAAATAAAATGATTTATAAATTTTTTTTATCGCTCTAATGAAAATTTATTGTTTAATGGATTACTGATATAACCCCATATAAAAATTATATAGTAAAAGATACATGTTTATGTTATATTTTTTTTACATTTAATTAATTATTATAAAATGTCATTTTCCCATACAAGTGGATCCATGGGGTACCGCAATCGACATATGGATGCCAACGTTCGGATGATAATTACATGTTTAAGGGTAGATTTATATTCTTATAATATTAGTATATTAACCTTATTTACCAGATTTATCCATTAACCATGGTAAAAAAATAATTACAAATGATACTATTCCTAATATCTAAAAAGAAATGGTACCTATTTATAGAATTTGTACTATATAATTACAAAAATGGAATCCATTGTTTCAAACTCAAAGAACATAAGTTGTAATAATTAATTTAAAAGTAATTCTATTTTTTAAAACCAAAAAGCGGGGTTTTAAGATGTAATAACTATCAAAATATTGACAAGTGTTCATGTGCAATTAAAATGTAAAACTACATAAAATGACAGTAATTTTATTAAATGATAAAAACATATTCAAATTATACATTAATTATAATTAAAAATACAATATAACAATATAAATAAATTATATGAAAAATTAGTTTTGAATTAAAATACAATATTTTTCACTATTCATTAAAAATGAACTTTATCAGGTTAATAACTAAATTTCATCCAAACTAAATTTTTATGTCCTTATTCTAAAGAAGAATATTATTTATCCAAATATAACATATTCATGGAACAAAGACTAGATTTAAAAACAATTCACCCTCAAAAGGTGGTAGAACTACCTTTTAAAAATATTACAGTATTTCATGCTTATAATTGGATTTATTCTTCTCTTATGCCTCTAAAATTTATTGGATAAATGTAAACACATTTAATAATAATCTTGTCTTTAGTTCTATTAATTCCCTCTAATACAATGTCTATGCATTTAATACTATTTAAAACAATAATAATATTATCTTATTTTTTTAGTATAACTCAATGTTTAGTGCAACATAGGATTTCAAAGAAACCTGCTGTTGTTTGTTGAGTATGCTATCGAAAAAATTGTCAAATTAATATAAAATTAATATATTATTCATAAATATTAATATAAATGAAAAGGTTTAATTCTATAAATACTTTAGTCGTTTCATCCTCCACCCTTTTAGAAATTGTATCCTCGAAATTTAAAAATTATGCTCAGAAAAATCATTGAAAATACCACATCCGAAAAAGTGTCAATAAAACTATCACTTATTATGAAATAAAAATAAGTACAAAGGTCACCAAGGACAAAAAAAACTGGGATTCCATGTTGGAAAACATTGATATGGAATAGATACTATGTGTCATGTTCTGATGGAGAGTGATAGAAAACATGATCAAGATAATGTTGACAATAAGAAAACTACATACAAGTGATGGGTTAAACAGTAATTGATTCCCCAATATGAAGAGTAAATGGACCAGGTTTTTGTCGTGAGTTCAATTTCCAAAAATTTATAAATATATTTATTACATTGAATATGAACATACGAAAATACACATTTCAAGTAGTGTTTCATCTTTTAATAAATTTCCACCACAAACTCATCTTTTCTCCAAAGAATGAGTATTATGGATGACTTGGTTAAATCTGAAGTGATCGAATCAACTTACAGAGAATAAAATAATCAAAAAAAGATAAACTATATAATTCTATTGTCATTAGACATTATCACAAAATAAAATGGTTAGTAAAAGATCAGATAATCCCTAAAAAGGATAATCCTTTATAGAAATAAATATTAGACTTAATATCAAAAATTAAAAAAACTATACCAAAAGTTCAACAATGACCATTAAATAAACAATTTCCCTTAAAAATTTTCTAAATAATCCAAAATATGTTTGAAACCCAAAATTTTAGAGGATTTGATCACATTTTCTTCCACAAAAATCATAACATTTATCTTCAAAAAACATTGGCTACTCATAAAGACACATACTGAAAAATAATTAACCTAATCACATATTCTCTATGACAGGTTAATAATTACCATTAATAGCCAAAATATCTATTTGTATATAATAAAAAAATATTCATATAAAATAAAATTCCACCATTACACCTCAAATGAAATCCCTAAGTATTCTATTTTTTGTATGCATATAGTGTTCCCAAAAGAGAAAATGTCATCCAAAATAACCTATATAACATAGTAAATAAATGAATTTCTAATACTATGGGTAAACATTTGAAAATAAATATTTTCCCAAATCAACTTATTCATGATCCATTATATCATTTAACTAAAAATAATAAGTTATACTAATTAGGGAAATCACATAGGCCAGTGGTATGAGATACACCTATATCTCCCTTCGGTTGTCAGTTCAATTCCAATGGCCTTTCCAGATGTGACGGGTTCTCACTGATCAAGTAGTTAGTCCTTTTACTAAAACCATATCAATATTATATGATTCTATAAAATAAGATAATTTACTTAAAAATAAACACAACCTATTTTATCCTCATAGGTAATCTAATATGTATAATTTTTCATCTGAAAATGTAATAACCATTTATCACTTAAATAAAATATCATATAAACCCATAAGGTTACCCATTATGTAAACACAAGAAAGTATAATTTTTTATAGAATAAAATTTTTACATATCAAACTTCATTTTTACACATACAAGAAAAATTATTCCAAAGTTATACCTTCATCAAATGAACATTGATACTTTTAAGCATTTCATCATCCTACAATCTACCAAAACTCTTGAATAATTTATATATAGACTTCTTATTCATTCAACATTATTCATGATCCATTAACATTATATTTCCACCATATTTCTTAACACATCATTCCTAAAGATTGAATACCCTCATCATTATAAATATAAATTAATATATGATTCATTATTTATGTATAAGAAATTAAATTATACCATTATTCCAGATATCATGATGTTCAAGATGTTCCCTTTCTATTTCGACATGTTGTCACACATTCAAAATGTAATCGTTCGCTCCACTTCTGTATTTTCACTATTTGATAGATTTGTAAAATTTGAGATGTTTAAATAATGTGAAAAAGATACCATGACACATAAAATTGTTTTAGAAATGAGTAGGTGTTTGACAACTCAATAAATTTCTTTATGGTTATTTGAATACATAAGATGATGTCAAAATCATTCGAACAATATTTTTCCATAATAGGGATGATGAGATCATTGAAGTGGGATAAAATGGTTGTGTAAGATCTCTTTCATTCTATGTTGAAAAATTATCCTTAATCTATTGAATATAATAAAAACATAAACATGATACAAATTATTTTTATAAAAAAATAAACCTCTATAGGTTAATGATAAAATAAAAACATTTTTATTACTCTAATATATCAACCTCCTTATATCTCCATTGTTCAGGATTTTATCATATCAACCAATTTACCCATAACCCTAATAAATTATCTATATGATAATAACCCTCTTATTTATATGAGTTCCTTTACCTACCCTAAGATGACACCATAACCTCAAAAGTTATCTACTCCGACCTCTGATAAGAACTATAATGCCTCAATGTTAAACATTACCCAATATTGAATTATGTTAAGAATTCATATTGATGATATTTTCAGGATTATAATATCAAATAATTAGGTGATAAAAATTACATTACATATCAAATATTACAAATTAATCACTTCTACTCTAACTAATTTTTTCACAAAAATAAAACTCATTAAATAAAAAAAATAGTTTTTTTCTTGATAAAAATCTTATTGAATTTATCTATTCCCATACACATACTAATACCCTGTGAAGAAAATTTCAAAAACATGGTATGAGAATAAAAATATCAGTAAGGGATGTAAAATAATGCAAGAAAAAATTAGTTCATATATATATTAAACATAAAATCATACTTTTTAATGATAAAACATAATATCATTAAAATACCTCATGAAATCATAAGATTAATCAATAACACATAGAAATACTAAATTATAAAGGTAAATTGGGGAACCCATAACATAGATACATTTTTGAATTAAAATTTATAGAGGCAGTTATGTTTGGAATACCCATCAATGTTTATTCCATAAATCACTGTGGTGAAACATTAATGTTTACCACTGTCACATTACCCAATGCATTAGAGAGCTATCTCGGGCTCAGTAACCCTTGGTTTATCACAGAACCATCCATATTTGGTTTATCATATAACCATCCAAAAAATTTCCAAAAAACATTACATAATCATAACACATAAAATATTAAAATTATCAATATTTCACTCTTCAATCAGAAGAAATCAATTCAATATATTTAAATATTCAATCCATTTTCAAAACCATCTAAAATATTTAATAATGTGATTTTGGAATCAAAGTGTCCCATTCCACTTTTAAACTTTTAAATTTATTTATCATTTTAAAACATTAATTTAGATATAAATAAATGCAAAAAACCATTTGAAAACATGGACATTAATGAGAAAAATAAATCATTATAACATTTAAAATGATGAATTGTTTTGCGACAAAATCCCTTTTTGGGTGTATATTATTTCTAAAAATAATCACCCCATGAATAAAAATAACTAAAGAATAACATTAAAAAACATAGATTATAATGAGAATAAGAAGATTCATGATATCATATGGAAATGTTCAATATATAAACCATATAAAAGTGAATTGTTTCATAAAAAAAATAAGTTTCAATTGAATGTAAATTGAGATGAAATCCCTTACATAGATCGTATAAATGACATAAAAATGTATCAATGGAGGGACTATTTGTGGAAAAAATATATACACAAAAGGTGAAATGGAATTTACAACATAAATAAATAAATAGTGATTCCACACATAATCATGGTATAATATAATCAAAGAAGAATTTGTAAAACCAAATGGAAGAAAATCGACTTTAGAAACTCCCTTAAAGAAATTTGACAGCCTAACTACGTCACATACAAATTTAGAAAATGAGATGATGGGAGAAAAAAGGGTAAATCATCATTTGTTACATAAAATTTATTTAAATAAGGATATATAATAACATACTCCAATATAAGAAAATATAAATTTAGAGACATAACAAAAAAGAAGTCTTTGAGAAAAAGAGGAGGGTGAATGATTCTATTAACTTGACCCGAACATGCCTCATTCATTCAATATATCCCAGAATAAAAAACATAAGTAGATTTAATACTTGATTTATAAGCATATTAAATTTTATTATTCCTTTTATATGAATTTTTAACTTGTTATGACAATCATTTAGTTATTGAGATTCATATCAATCATTTTGTTGATATTTGGTAAGTAGGTCGAAAATGAACTTGTTATGATTACAAATTATCCAAGTTTTCCAAAGTCCATTATCTACAGAACAATATTCATGATTTATATATCAAATATATCCATTATATATATTTATTTATAATATTACATAACATTTTGAGATAAGAAATTAAATGAAAAGTTAATGGTGACAGTATTCCATACGTACACATGAATGCTACTTTCATATATCTTTCATATGAAATAAATGAAAACTAAATGATACATAGGTATATTGTAATTATAGTATAATATATATGTTATATACATTACATATGTTAATTAATTCCATCATTTATACATTCCATTTTTTTCAAGAACGATTCATATCCCATTGAGGGGGCGGTTGTCCGCACTTCCTCAAATGAAATTATCATATCAATCATTATCAAAAGAATTAATGTATGTTGGAAATGAATAATACATAAGAAAATAGACAATATAAATATAATTTATATCATATATAAATTCTTTTCCATCATAATGGCCACCACAATAGTTAGCAGGGAAAATTGTACAATCATTGTTAGATGATGTTGTTGTTTGACATACACAAAAACAGTATGTTCGTATCCATTAGATGGAGGTGTGTGTATGTGTAGTTATAATACTTCTAATAACGACATCCAATTATATTGAAGATAATTTTTATATTACTTAATTTAATAATAAGAATATAAAATGCAGTGATAATGTAAAACAATGGAATGAAACTTTAGAGAAGATGCTGCCTATAAAACGTGTAACTTCTTTTGATTTGATCGAAAAAGCATTCATGAATTTCCTTTGACAAAGGTAAGTATTCTAGTATTAAGGGGAGATTTGGGGACCTTATTTTGGAAGAACATGGATGAGCTAATGGGATTTAGTGGTGTGATTAAATTGTTAGGGATTGTGGCCTTTTATATGAGGGGTGAGGGAAACTTTAGGAATGTTTGAAATATTAATTTATTATAAATTTTACATTGATTAAAAATGTGTCAAAATAAAATTATATAAAATATAATATTAATTTAATATTAAATAAAATCATCAAATAAAAATTATATAGTATTTAGATATTTCATTATCCTTATCTTTTTTATTTATCTCTTTTTTACTCTTACTGTTTTATCAAGTATTTAACAATTTTAGAATCCAAAGAGTTACCAAAATTTGAAAAATGTCCAATGAAAGATTCATTAAAAAAAATTAGACTTAAAATAACCATTTTAAAGAATATTATATTTTTATTAATTTAATATCATTTAATAAATTATTTAATATTTTGAGTTATAAATTATATCAATTTTGTACCCTATTCGTACCATGACATATTAAAAATCCATAAAAACTAGATTATTTCGAAAAAAACACTATTAATTCAAAAACAAAAAGTCATAATCATCTATAAAATTAATGTATGTCATAAAATGTTTTAAAATTATTGTATTTTAATATTTATAACCTCATATATTTACGTGATTCATTAATAAGAAAATCACTACGTCACCATTGTGTCATAAATAAAGTTATTTATTTCATCTCTAAAATTTATAAATAAAATACCATGATGTGTGAAATATTTTTGGATTTCTAATTACTATTTATAATAGAATATATCACTTATATAACAACATCTAAATTTTGTTTTGTAAAAGATACATGTTTATGTAATATTTTCAATACTTTAAATTAATTCTTATAAAATGTCAATTTCACATCAATGTGGAACCATGAGGTCCAGAAATCTACCCAATGATTTCTAGGGTCAGATATATATCATAAGATAGTATTAGGACTCATTTTATGGTATTTTAATGTTATTATAAAATTATTTTTTACTTTTATTTACTATATTTTCTCATTAACCATGGAGAATAAAATAATTACTCATGTTATTATTCATAATGTCCAAAAATAAAAGGTACCTATTTAAACAATATGATCATTATGATTCCAAATATAGAATATATATTTCCAAATGAAATACACATATGTTCCATTAATTAATTTATAATTTATTCTTATTCTCAAAACCAAAAAGCAGTTTTTTAAGAAGTAATAACTATCAAAAGATTAACATGTGTTTATGACCAATTAAAATGTAAAATTACATACAATGACCATAATTGGATTATATGATAAAAATATAATCCAATAATACTTTAAAACCAATTAAATGTACAATATAACTATATAAACAAATTAGATAAAAAGTCAGTTTTGAACTAAATGAAGTCTTTTTCACTATTCACTAAAAATGATCATTATCAGAAAAATATCAAAATCTCATCCAAAGTAAATTTTGATGTACCTCTTCTAAAGATGAATTTTATTTTGTCAAGTATAAAAAATAATTGTGATATAAAATATATTTAAAAAGGGTTATTCATCAAATAGCAGTAAAACGACTGATTGAAAATACTAGAGTGTTTCATTCTTAAAATCAGATTCATTCTAATTTGAAGCCTCTAGAATCTATTGCTTAAATGAAATAAAATTTAACAACCATATTGTAGTTAGTTATTTTTATTCCCTCCCATACAATTACTAGGAATTATCTCTCATTTAAAATAATAATAATATTATATTATTTTTTTGGTATAACTCAAAGTTGTGTGAAACGTATGATTTCAAAGAAACTCGTTGTTCTGTGTTGAGTATGCTATCCGAGAAACTATCATATTTAACCTAAAATTAATATATTATTCACAAATATTAATATAAATGAAAATTTTTTATTCTATAAATTTCTAGACCATTACATCCTTCCTCCCTTTGGGAAATCGTTTCCTCCCAATTTTAAAATTAGGCTCCGAAACATCATTGAAATTACAACATTGGAAAAATAGTCAATAAAACTATCAATTTTAAAGGAAAAAGGGAAGTAAAAAGCTCGCCCAAGATAAAAAACACCAGGATTCCATGACTGAAATCATTGATATAAAATTGAAACTCATTATCATGTTCTGATGGAGAGTGATAGAAAACATGATTAGGAGAAAGTTAACAACAACAAAACCTCAAATTTGTAATGGGTGAGATCGTCATTAATTCCCCAGTTGGAAAACTAAACGGTTTTTTTGTTTTCTATTATATTTCATAAATTTGATGAATTTATTAATGAGATTAATAAAAACATAATGAAATATAGTTACATTTCATTAGAGTTTTATCCTTTGATAATCAGCTACCACATTTCTCCAAATGATGAGTACTCATGATGACATAGACACCTATGAAGTGATAAATTCAAATTCTATAAAATCACATATTCCAAAAAATCTAAAAAAGTGATAAATTCAAAATCAAATTCATGCTTAAAATTGGATTGATTATTTTTTTAAGACTCTAAAATTTATTGGATAAATTAAAATCTATTTATCAATAAAATTTTAGTTAGTTCATTTCATTCCCAACTATACAACTTCTAGTCATTAAATACCATTTAACATAATAATAATGTTATATTACTTTTTGGAATTACTCATTGTTGTCTTAACATAAGATTTCAAAGAAACCCATTGTTATGTTTTGAGTAAAAAATCTAAAAAAGTGTCATATTTAACGTAAAATTAATATTTTTTCCATAAATATTAATATAAATAAAAAACTATTATTCTATAAATACCTCGGTGAATACAATTATATTACCTTTAAATGGTTGACCTAACTATAATTCAATTTTCTGATCCATAAGGGAACATATGATTTATGATCCATAGAGTGGAACCTAGTAAACTCACACCATAGTATGATCCAAATCCTTTATGAAATAGACGAATAATTTAATAGATAACAAGGCAATTCTCACTGAAAATTTAAACATCGATTGGAAAGATGAATGTCCTTTAAGTAATATTGTGCATATGATTATGCATGGACTAATACATAAATATAATTTCATCAGGTAAAGGAAATAAAACCATTATTCCAGTGACACCAATATATATAACATCAAAAATCATCTGAAGCACCCAATAGAGATATTTGCTTAATGGTAAATATCAGATTAAATAACAGTATTATTCAATGAAACATGGATTTTAGCAAGTACATGGGTTCCTGATCCCCATGAACTTCTTTGGATAAATTCCCAAGTATTACCAATATCCAATAAATTGACTCCAAATAGTTATGGGGGAAAGTAACCGCTCTAATAACACTTTGGGACATCCTGTACCCAAATGCCACTTAACCTGTGCCAATGTCCGAGTGGACACATTTCCCCTAGCAAATATCCACATATTCATAGGGATACCTAATAGAAGAAGTGTTGTATAAGTATTGTATAAGGGAGACTCTTACCCCTTATCAAACTTACAAAGCAGATAGAAAAATAGAAAAGAAAAAAAATTAATATAATTGACAGAAATAGTAAATAATGGAAACGTAGAAAATTATTGTGAAATAATGAATATGATAATAAATATCCCCAATAAATGTTCCTAATACATATATGGATTAATGAAATAATAATAATACAGAAATTAATAGATACACACATAATATATAATAGTAAAAAAGTAAAAAAAATGAACAAAAGTATCTATATGAGCATCACGAGCCTTTGTCTGATCCTCTGCTTTTATGATATAACTATGTAGTAATAGTCAACAACATGTATAAGGTCATATAACAAATACAGTACCTATAGAAAAATAATATTCTTAGGTTCCAATAGTAACATCTTGAGTTTTAACAAATAGACACTTTGTTTGATAGCATACATGAAACACTACCATTAGCTTAAACGACCAATTAAATACTTTAACTTAAATTGAATCATTATAAAATAGTGGTTGGAATAAATGTAATAAATACTATTATCTAATTCATTGGAAAAAAGGTTTAGAATTTTTTATAATTGATTCATTGGGGAATAATTATTATAAATGATTATAAAACCGTTTTAAATAAAAGAAACTGCTTTTCTAAAAAAACTATAAAAAAAATAAATGAGTATATAATGAAATAAAATAACTATTTTTTGGTTTTATTTAATAAATATATATTTAATACATTATAAATAATTTTTAAGATTCACTTTATATGTTTTCTAGACATAAAAATTCAAAATCAATTTTTCAGATAAAAGATGTATTTTTCGCTGAAAAAGTGTTTTTACCGCCTTTTGATGAAAACCCCATTTTAAATATAGATTTTAACATGTTTATAATTTATATTAAAAAAATAAATTATTCATTAGAATTAGGTCACAAAATTTTACTTTGTATAAATATGTGGTATTTTTATGATAATATTCATTTTTTTAGTAGTGAAAAATACGAAATTTTAATTCAAAAAAATTTCATCTAATTTTATTATATAAATAGAATATCATTTTAATAGCTTTTAATGAATATTTAGATATTTGTTTTACTATTTAAAACAATTTTTTCATTTTAATTATTTTCAAAAATATATTTTATTGAAAAACTTTTCAATATTTTGAACATTTCTCAATAGAATCTCGCTTTATTAGTTTTGTCAGCATAATAATGTTAAATTAATTTTCCCAATTATGTAAATTAAAATAGGTAAAATGGATTAAATATTTGGAAGAAAAAGATCCAAATTAATTAATATTTTTAATTTCTTTTTTATGTACCAATATGATAGCATGGTAGAAAATTTATTTACCATAGTAAAAGTATAATTTATACAAGGGTAAATGTTAAAAGTTAAAAGAACATATTACCTAATAATAAAAAATGTAAATGGTGGTCGATGTGTGGAGAAACCCTAAACATCATATAAAACACTCTTTAATAGAAAGATTCGTGTAATTTAATTTCATATGTATATGGATTTCTTTTAATATTAACTAATTAATAAATTATTCACTATAAACCTCCTCTCCTCAAGTATAAATAACAACCCTCACCTAAAAATGTTGACTCATAAAGAATTAAATTACCTCAAATATTCTCCAAATCCTCTTATAATCACTATAAAAACTTCCAAGTTATTCTAGTATCACCAAAATACTAAATCAAAGGTCATCAAGAGTATTTTATTGTGGGGATATTCAAGAGGAAAATTTTTCTATGTACTTATTTAAATTTCTATTCTTGTTCAAATTTTGCCTCAAATACTTCATCTATAAATGAATGATAACAACATAATAATTGATATATTGGAGGGATATTTTTTTATTGGAATATCTGATATCCATTTCATTTCTCATCTTCTTTAAATCAATGACACGAAATTATTATCCATGTTCTGTCAGTTATTCACCTCTGTGAATAATGGATTTGTTCTTTTTCCATGTCTACCTTTATATATGGTCATAAAACTATTTTAATTGTAAAATAATAGTTATATATTTATATAATAACCTATTTATCATTATTATAATTTTATATTTATAATCTTATAATCATTACATATTGTGGTTATACGATAACTTCGTTTGGGGACATGTGGACTATTGCCTCCTGCAAATTATATGATTTGTTCAAACAAATTATGAATTGTATAAAAGACTATCTTAATAAAAAATATCTGATATAAAGGAAATATTAATTATGTTGTAATTATATTATATATGTATATATATATACATACATTTCATTTAATGTTCATTCTTTTAATATGACAGGAAAACCAAAAATAGTGGCCCTCTATACGTACGCCCTACTATCTCCATGAACAGTGTTTTTAGTCTGTTCTCAGAGACTATAATAAATAATATATAAAAAATAAATAAAATATTTATAGATTTTTTATATTTTTGATATGATGGACTTAATATCACATGAACAATTGACATCATACCAAGTTTGTTTCTAATCCAAGTACCGAATATTGACAAAATGCCTGACCAGAATATAAATAATAATATAATTATAATAACATGGAAATAAGTGGAATAAAATGAATAATTAATATGAATAAATTTCTCCGGAAATTTTATATTAAACTATGTTTATTATTTATAAAGAGAAATAACGTATGAGATAAGTCTTACTCGAGGCAAGGGATAATCTAACTCAATTTCCATTCCTTGGGATATAATTCTACATTGTTGACTTAATTATACGATGATTAAGTGTCAAATACATTTTTATTGGTTTATGAAATATTTAAAATTCTCTATTATTGGATAAACATTTGATAAACTAAATCACTCAATTTATTAATTCCCACCTCAATGATACAAACTTCGTAAGGATTTATTCGTCTCACTTTTTACCTTTGTGATATATATCCATTATTCAAAAATAATTACTTTTTTGTGGTGTTTATTTAAAGAAAATTGATATGAAATATTATTAATATATTTATCTTAAATTTATTAAAATTTTTATTTTATTATTATTAATTTTAGTGGTTATACAATTGGACATATTACAAGTGGTAAGGGAATTTCTTAATCCAATTTCTATTCAATCGGTTAATCTTAAACATCATGATTATGCTGTTCTATGATTATGTGAGAAATGAATTTATGTAATATTATCATATATATATATATATTTATGTATATTTATAGAGAACACACAGAATAAATCTACTTTTTTATCAAATAGATTTTTGTATTGGAATTTTCAACTAAAACATCGTTTTAAATTTTTTATTGATTTATTTTTCTAAATATTTATCATTCATGACCATGTTTCAAAATTGTTTTTATGGAATTATTTTTATAGAGAAAATTTTTATTAAATATGAAATCCTTTCAAATGTTTCAATTTGGTATAGGACACATTTAATCAAAAATCATCTTTCTAAAATTATTAAATATGTTTTAAAAATGGATTTATTATTTCAAATACTTAGAATTTTTTATTTAACATATACATCATGAACCGAATTTATCACTTTCATACCAAATTAATGTTTTGATGTTTACATATCAATTTTACAATTTTATTTTGAAATATTTTTTTTCACTTACAAGTGCATTATATTGTAAAAATGAAATGTTATTTCAAGATGGGAATATAATTTTTTCATTTATACATGTTTTATGTGTTATGATTATAATATGGTTATTTAGAATTATTTATAAAATCAGGTGGTTTCATGATAAAATCAGTGAAGTTGAGGCTGTGATTTCACTCCAATGAATTGGGAAATGACATGGAGTTAAACAATATCGTTTCTCCTAAGATATTTACCAAAATTTAATATGATTGTTATTACAAACATAACCATGAAGGATACTCCCTATGTAGATATGAAAGATAAAATGTAAGAATGAAATAGATTATACATGTTACCATAATGATTTATAATTTCCCTTATTTAGTTTTAGAATATTATGATTTCATGAGAAATGTTATAGAGCTTATGATTTATGCGTCAAAAGAAATATTTTGTGAAAATAATTTCATGGGTTTTAAATATTCCTTGGTTAACCATGTCATTCCTTATTTTATATACCTTAATGAGTTTTTTTCTCATAGCTTGTTTTTGAAATGTATTCCACATGTCACAAGGATGGGTAAGAGAATGGAAGGAGTCATAAGATTATTATGACATTGGGAAATAATGTTTTATTTGAAAATGTTTTACATTATGAAACAATTGATAGTTACTATAAGTGTATAATTTGTAATATTTGAGTTGTTATTTAATTATTGTGGCCCAATTATCTAAAACTATAAACCTAAAAATATTCTCAATGTTTATTAATAAATTCAATTTATATAAAGTAATATTTAAGCCTTGGGAATTATAGTGGGTATTAGAGAAAAACATAATACAGCTTATAGATTTGGTGTTTTGGTTAAATATTTGTTAGGTTTTTTTCTATTCATAATTGTTTAATCCTTGTACTATAACTTTGTTATATTGAGGAAATTGGGTTGCAAATGGTGGGAGGAGGATATAAATTAACATTCCTAAATCTTCATAATGAAATTATCGCAATAATTATTACAAAGACTTGTTTGGATGATCCTGAAAATTTTTCTAACATAAAACTCTCTTGAAAATATTTGTATGAGATAACCAACACCTCCTCTATACCCCCATATCATCTTTGATCATTTTTTGTTTTTAATAAAATCAAATTTTCTCAGTATATATATATATTTTAAAATAAACTACATACATTCAATAAATTTTACATATTTTACCATTAAACAAGATTATGTAGAATATTTGGATTTTAAAAGAGATTCTAAATAAGGAGAACCTTGAAGATCCAATTTATACATACTTTTGAAATATAGCATTTCAATATAAAAAATTATTATTTTAAAAGGACCCTTGTTATAATGTTTCATGTCAAACTCTATCAGAATGATTTATAAACATCATTTTTTATCTGATTTTTGAAATTATCTGTAACATCCCAAGTAAATAAAGAATATTACATTTCTATATTTATTAATATTTGTCAAGGAAATTCTATGATCGATGGCATACCCAATACGCAACAACTAGTTTCTTTAAAATCTTACGTTGCACACTAATAATATTATAATAATATTTTAAATGGTAGATAACGCCTAGCTGTTGTAATAGCAGAAATGAACATAACTATCCACAAAATGATTATAATGTATGTTAAATATTTTTACTTTAATCCAATAAATTATAGAGGCTTAAAATGAAAATTAATCCAATTTGAAGCGTAAATATTATAATATTCTTTAAAAGGTTGATTAACCGCCTTTTGATGGAGAACCCTTTTTAAATCCACATTTTGACAATTTTATAGGTTCTATTTGAAAAAATGAAATCCTTCTTTAGAATCGGGACATCAAAATTCACTTTGTGTATGTTTTTGGTATTTTTCTGATAAAGTTCATTTTTTAATGAATAGTGAAAGATGTTGTATTTTAATTCAAAACCACTTTTTAATCTAATTTATTTATATGGTTAGATTATCTTTTTTGGTTTTAAACTGCATTTATAATATATTTTTACTATTTAATCCAATGGAGTACATTGGAATTAATTTCATTTTGAAATTGGACATAAACAAGTGTCAATCTTTTGATATATATTGTTTCTTAAAAACACACTATTTGTTTTGACAATGGGAATTAAATATTAAATTAATTAATGAAACTTATATGTTTTGGATTTTGTAAAATAGACATCATTTTTGAATTCATAATATCAAATATATCTTAGGGTGAAGTTTTGGTACCTTTATGAAAAACTTCAATTTTTGATGAATAGTGAAACCACTAAGTGGTAGTTAAAAAACTGAGTTTTCGTTTAAATGAAATTTTATCTCTTCTATGAATTGAATTTTAAAAATCCGACATATGTGGTTTTCATTATTAAGTGAAATGTGGTTCAATGGGATGAAAATAATTTCTGGTGAATAGTAACTTTTAAGTTTTATGAATCGCGATTAGAGGTAATTAGTGTAATTTAGGATAAAAATAATGTTATAATAATGTTAAATTACCTTTACACTTGTTCTAAACTTATTGGATGAGTCATGGATTACCATGAAAATCCATGGGTCAACATGGGGACCCCATGGAGCCGCTTGGGTAAGAAATGACATTAATAACATTTTATTTAAAGTAAAAAATAAAAGTGTCACAAACATGTATTGTTTTAGTAAACCAATTTTTACTTGGGGTTATATAAGTTATATTTTTTAATATAAATATTAATTAGAAATATAAAAATATTTCCTACATCGTGATAATTTTTTTATAATTTTTAGACATTACATAAATAAATTTATTTATGACACCATGATGATGAAGCGATTAGCTCATTAATGAGAGATTTAAATAAAATGAAAAGATAAGGTAAAATACAAAGACTTAAACTTGTATAAAACATATTGGAAAGGTGTATTTATAACCCTTATCACCTTATCCTCAAAATATGTGTTTTTGGGACCTTTAAAATCTGAAAAAACATTTCTTAATTAAGTAACATTTCAAGACCTTCCAAGAGTGCCCCTCCTCCTTCTTATAAAAGATACCCACCTCTACCCCCATACCCACACCTCTCAATCCCTCGTCTCATCCAACCCCTACTCATATTATCTCTCCACATCCCTCTCTTCATCATAGAATCATTCCCTTAGGCAGAATTCTATTTAAGAAACCGTTTGGGTTCAAACCAAGAGGAGTTACCCGATTTAAAGATAATGTCTTCTCTTATGTTCTTTTGTATTATTTTTCTTCTCCAACCCCCTAAAATATTTTTTTCCTTTTTTTTGAAACAAAAAAAGTATATTAAATATACTAGGATGTTTTTATGAGAAGTATTTGAGCTACACTTACACACACATCCGTCTAATGGTTAAAGAACATATTGTTTCTGTGGATGGAGAACTACTACCTCACGAAACGATGATGGTTCAATATTCTCCTACCACCTCCCATGGTGGACATTATGATGGAACTATATTTATATATTATATATATTATATTTATTTCCATTCTATGATTCTGTATTTTATATTTAATACATACATTTATGCTTTGCATGTTGTGAAAATGAGATAATTTCATTTGAGGAAGTGTGGACTACCGCCCCCTCAAATGATGTGACTCATTCATGCAATACATGGAATGTATAAAGAATGAAATTAAGAAACTTGTGTAAACTATATAAAATATATATCATACTAGAATTATAATATATATATATAATTTATTTTTAATTCCATTAATATGACAAAGAAATGAAAGTAGTGTTCATGCGTACGTACGGCCTACCGTCTCCATGAACGGTGCATTTAATTTTTTATCTCAAAATGTTATGTAATAGTATAAAATGAATATATACTGGTTATATATGATATTTTAATCATTAATAATATTCTGTAGGTGATTTAATTATAACTACATAGACATTTCTCTTCAAACAAGTTCATTTGTTTCTCATGTACCGAACATCGACAAAAACGTACCATATGAACTAACATAATAATCTAATTATTATAACATGATAATATGTTATATGAATTGAAAAATAAAATTTAAAGGATTTTATTAATAAATTATAAATTTAACAGTGTTTATTATTCAGTAATATAATGAAACGAAGAAGACAAGTTGGACTCGAGGTAAGGGATCATACCTCTATCTTTCTTTTCAAGTACTCTCTTTTATGTCATTTCTTTTATGATCCATGTTCTTATGTTGGAGGATGTTATTTTATATTCACCATACTGTAATTTGTATTTTCATATGATGAGATATCCCCTATTACTCTCATCAATTCATTTTTATAATTTTTAAGTGGCGCCGTTAGGCTGCATAATTTTTGTAAGGGATTTCTTATTTCACTTTTAATTCCCTGAGATTTCCCTTAGTCGCCTCTTATTTATGGAATGTGGTGTATTGTGTACTTCCAATTGATATATATTATCATGATTCTATTTATATTTATGTTTTTATGAAATTCAATTGGTGGTTATATCTTTTGGTCATACGACTCGATTGATTACAAAGAGGTAAAGGGTTTTTATCTCGCTTTTTATTCCAGGGAGATTCATGCAACATTTGACCCTATTTCGTTTATTATGGTGTATGTACTGACCATTATTCTAAAATTTGTGTAATATAATCTTGTTTATGGGTATTTACATCTTCATTGTATTACCCTTCTTTCTTGGAGTAACGTTTCGAAATTTACCAAAATCGGTAAGGGAACCTTTCATCCTCCTATTTCTAAAAGACTTCTTTTTGTTAGGTCTTTTAATTTACATCTTCTTATGTTGGGATATGTTATTATATATCCTTATTTCTGTAAATGTTATTTCCAAGTGATGAGATACCCTTTTTATCTCTCATCAACTCATTTTTTGAATTTTAAAGTGACGTCGTTAGGCTGTCGAATTTCTTTAAGGGAACTTTTTAACACAATTTCAATTCTTTGGGTTAAACCTCTACTTCTGGATTATGTAATTCTATGAATATGTTTGGATGACCTCTGATTTTTTTACACTTAATATCCACTTATATTTGGTGTATTCTTTTTTCACACATAATTATTTAATTTATTTATCCTTAATTAAAGGATATCGTCTTTGTAAGGGACTTCGCCTCAATCTCCTCTCATTGAGGCATATTTTGTTCTAATACAAGACATTCTTTTACACACTTTATAAACACCTTTTAATTTTTATTTCATTCAAAGGGAATCTTTTTCTATGAATCATTTTACTAAATGACAAAAATAAATGTTTCTTTTAACATACACAGTGACAACGACGTTTTCCGCAGCCGCGAGTACTACTTGATCTTTGGCTTCCTTAATAAGACGTAATGTTTTTAAAAGAAAATAAATAACATATACTCTTTTATGTATTTTTTAATTTAAAATGGTTTGATAATTGATTTGTTATTTCAATATATTTAAGTGATATATTTTTATTTAAATGTGGAAATATTTTCTTTCCATTATATTTTTTTTATGTCTTATGATTTTATAATGGTACTTAGACATTTGATGGGTGGTTACATGATAAACAAAATGACGGGTGGTGTTGTGAATACCAGGATTGGTGGTTATGTTATAAACTCCAATTCATTGGCTATGTAAGTCAGCCATATGGCTATTCCATTTAGTGATATGTGTTGAAGTTGACCGTATGGATATTCCATTTAAGTATTTTTATGTCCCAAGTTACCTTTATATGTTATGTGTTCTTTCTCTGTGTTTCCTTTACTTGGATTTTTATTCTCATCCCTAGTTTTTGAAATGTTTTCCATAGGACATAAAGTTGAATAGGTTCAAGGATGGGATCATGGAAAGGCATTCTATCTAAATCATGAAACTTGACATGTTTCTTTTTAAGAGTTTTTATTTGATGAAAAAAATGTTAACTTAGTAGAAGTGTCTACTTTGTAATATTTTGAGATATAATAGTTATGTCATAATTCTATAAAACTCTAAACCTGAAAAGTTCTTCTATGTGAATTATTCATTTAATTCATGATTATGTAATTTTTTAAGTTTGGGACCTTATAGTTCGTATTAGAGGTCAGTTTAAATAACTTTAGAGATTAGAGTGTTTTTATGCATAAGTGACAAGTTGTGTACAACCCCAATGGTTATTATATTACATGGAGTCATTGTTATTTTTGAAAGTTAGATTGAGTTTGAGATAACTTGGATAAGTATATCTTAGTGTTTATCTTCTTCTTTAGTACATGATGACTTATTTGATATATTCACACTGATATTTTTGGTGTTAGTAAATGGATGGATCTAGAGGCACCAAAGTGACAATGGGTATGAAGGAAACTGTGGTGGTTCTCTGATTAAGAGACTGGATGAAATGGGGGATTCAATGAAGAATCTCAGGGTTATTCTAAACCAACTATCAAGTTGTCATTATTAACCACTTGAACCTTGCTGATTTCTCTAATGCACCATGTATGAGAGAACCAATAAGATTTGGAAGTTAAGGAAATAATTATAAAGGTAACCATTAAGGTTTATATAATCCTTACATTTGAGGTAATTATGGGTTACTATATGTTGAGAATAAAATATGTTATGGTTATTTTTGATGAATTTATATCTTTTTGAGGAATGTTATAAAATTATACCATTTTGGAAAAAGGACAACACGCAAACCGTGTGATAACCCATCGTGTCGGACGAAGCTACGGGAATCGAATCCACAACCCAAGTGCGACTGGAATTTATCACCTATCACTAGACTACTTGAACTCCCTGTTTAGTATGACTAATTATTTTTAGTTAGATGCTCTTATGAATTAGGAATAAGTTGATTTTGGGTTATCTATGGAACTTATTAACCTATCATGGAGGATATGTGATTAGGTTAATTGCTTTTCAGTATGAGACATAACGAGTAACTAATGTTATTCTGAGATAAATGTTAAGATTTACCTTGACAGACTATGTGATTAAATCCTTTAGAGTTTTGGTTTTCAATCATAGTTTGGATTATTTTTGAATAATTTTAAGGGATATTTTTTATTGAATGATATTTTTTGAACTTTGGTTTGTTTGAATTTTTTTGGAGATTAAGAGTAGTTTTTATTTTTGTAAAAGATTATCTTTTTTTTGGGATTATCGGATCTTATACTAACAATTTTTTGTTTCGGTTAAGATCTAGATACATGGAAAATATATAGTTTTCTTTTGTGTATTAGTTTATTCTCTATAAGATGAATATAACACTCTTAATGTGAACAAGTCATCCTAAATACTCATATTTTGAAGAAAATATAAGTTTGTGTAAGAAATATAGTTAGAGATGAAAGTCCACATGATAAGTAAGTATGTTTCCTTATGTTTTAGTTAAACACATAAATAAATTCCTCGATGAAAAGTAACTTGAAACAAAAAAAATTTCCGTTAATGTGTCCTATTGGGGAATCAAATACCATTTAACCTATCACAAGTTTGGTATTTTCTAGTGGTTAACTTTCTCCTAGACTTATTTCCAATCACTCTCCATCAGAACATGACTATTTGTTTTCTCTTCCATATCAATGTTTTCCTACATGTAATTCTAGTATGGGTTAACTCGGGTGAGCTTCGTACTTCTCTTTATTTCTTTTAAAGTGATATTTTTACTGACTCTTTTTCCAATGTGTGACTTTCAATGAAGTTTCGGAGCCCAATTTTAAAATTGCGAGGATGAAATTCCAAAAAGGGGGGGAAGGATATAACATCCCGGGTAAATAAGGAATATGAAATGTCCATATTTATTAATATTTGTGAAGGGAATTCTATATTTGAGGGTGTACCCAATATAGAACAATGAGTTTCTTTGAAATCTTAAATTGCACACAAATAATTTAATAATATTATTTTAAATAGTAGATAACGCCTAGCCGTTGTAATAACGGAAATGAACAGAACTAACCACAAAATGATTATATATTTTTGTTAAATATTTTTACTATTATCCTTTAAATGATAGAGGCGTAAAATGCGAATGAATCCAATTTTTAGTTTAAATATTATAATATTCTTTAAAAGATCGATTAACCACTTTTTGATGAAGAACACTTTTTAAATCCACTTTTTGAAAATTTTATATGTTATATTTGACAAAATAAAATATTTCTTTAGAATCAGGATTCCAAAATTTGCTTTTTGTACGTTTTTTTTAGTTTTTGGAAAAATTTCATTTTTTAATGAATAATGAAAGATGTTGTACTTTTATTCAAAACCTCCTTTTAATATAATTTATTTATATGGTCAGATTATATTTTTTGGTTTTAAATTAAAATTAGAATATATTTTTACCATTTAATATAATGGTGGACATTGGAATTAATTTCATTTTGAAATTGGACATAAACAACTATCAATCTTTTGATATATATTGTTTCTTAAAAACACGCTATTTGTTTTGACAACGAAAATTAATTATTAAATTAATTAATGAAACTTATATGTTTTTAATTTTGTAAAATAGACACCATTTTTAAATTCATAATATCAAATATAGCTTAGGTTTATTTTTTGGAACTTTTCTGAAAAACATCAATTTTTGATGAATAGTGATTCCACTAAGTGGTAGTTAAAAAACTGATTTTTCTTTCAAATGAAATTTCATTGATTCTATGAATTAAATTTTAAAAATAAAACATAAATGGTTGTAATTATTAAGTAAAATGTGGTTCCATGTGCTGAAAATAATTTTTGGTGAATACTAACTTTTAAGTTTCATTAATCGCACTTAGAGGTAATTAGTGTAATTTAAGGTAAAAATAATGTTATAATAATATGAAATTACCTTTAAACTTTTCTTCCACTTATTGGATGAGTCATGGCCGACCATTACAATCCATGGATCAACTTGGGGACCCCATGGATCCACTTGGGTAAGAAAATTACATTAATAACTTTTTATTTATGGTAAAAATAAAAGTGTCACAAACATGTATTGTTTTACCAAAACAATTTTTTACATGGGGTTATATATGTTATATTTTTTACTATAAATATTTTTAGAAATCTAAAAATATTTCCTACATAATGGTAATTTTTTTATAATTTCTAGACATTAAATAAATAAATTTATTTATGACACAATTATGATGCATCGATTACCTCATTAATGAATGATTTAAATAAAATGAAATGATAAGGTAAAATCTAAGACATAAACATTTCTAAAACCTATTTCATGGGTTGATTTAGAACCCTTATCACCTTATCCTAGAAATATATCTTTGTGGGACCTTTAAAATCCGAAAAAACAATTCATAATAAAGTAACATTTCATAACCTTCCAAGAGTGCCCCTCCTTCCTCTTATAAAAGACCCCCACCTCTACCCCCTTACCCACATATCTCAAGCCCTTGTATCGTCCAAAAACATCTCATAATATCTCTCCACAACCCTCTATTCATTATAGAATTCTTACCTTAGTCCGAAAGCTCTTCAATAAACCCTTTTGGTTGAACCCAAGGGGAGTTACCCGATTTAAAGTTAATGTATTCTCTTATATTCTTTTGTTTTATTTTTCTTCTCCAACCACCTAAACTATTTTTTTCCTTTATTTTGCAACAAAAAAGGTATCTTAAATATACTAGAATGTTTTTATGAGATTTATTCGAGCTAAAATTACACACACCTCCGTCTAATGGTTAACGAACATACTATTTCAGTGGATGGCGAATTGCTGCCTCACGAAACGATGATTGTTCAATCTTATCCTACCACCTCTCATGGTGTTCATTATGATGGAAATATATTTATATATTATATTTATTATATTTATGTCCTCCCTATGCTTATTTATTTTAAATTTAATACATACCTTTATGATTTTCATGTTGTGCAAATGCGATAATTTAATTTGAGGAAGTGTGGACTACCACCCCCTCAAGTGATGTGACTCATTCATGCAATACATGGAATGTATAAATAATGAAATTAAGGAACTTATGTGAACTATATAAAATATATAATTTACTGTAATTATAATATAAAAGTATATATATATCTCATTTATTTTTAATTCCATTAATATGACAAATAAATGAAAGTAGCGTTCATGCGTACATATGGCATACCGTCTCCATGAACGGTGCATATCATTTTTTATCTCCAAATGTTATGTAATAGTATAAAATTAATATATATTGGTTATATATGATATTTAAATCACTAATACTATTCTGGAGATTATTTACTTATAACTACATGGACATTTCTCTTCAAACAAATACATTTTTGACTCATGTACCGATCATCGACAAAAACGTCTCATATAAACTAACATAATAATCTAATTATTATAACATGATAATATGTGATATGAATTGAATAATAAAATTTAAAGTATGTTCTTAATAAATTATAAATTGAACAAATTTTATTATTCATGAATATAAATAAACGAACAAGACAAGTTGGACTTGAGGTAAAGGATCTTACCTCTCTCTTTCTTTTCAATTACTCTCTTTTATGTCATTTATTTTATGCTCCATGTTCTTATTTTAGAGGATGTTCTTTTATATTCAACATACCGTAATTTTTATTTTCATATGATGAGATACTTCTTCTTACTCTCATAAATTAATATTATGAATTTTTATGTGGTGCTATTAGGATGCTGAATTTTCGTAAGGGATTTCTTATCTCACTTTTAATTCCGTGAGATTTCCATTGACTGAAACTTATTTATGGAATGTGTTATATTTTGTACTTAAAATTGATATATATTATCATGATTCTATTTATATTCATGTTGTTATGAAATTCATTTTGTGGTTATTATCTTTTGGTCATATGACTCGATTGATTACAACGAGGTAAGGGGTTTTTATCTCACTTTTTATTCATGTGAGATTCATGTTACATTTGACACTATTTCCTTTTGTGTGGTGTATGTACTGACCATTATTCTACTATTTGTGTAATATACTCTCGTTTATGGGTATTTAAATCTTCATTGTATGACTCTTCTTTCATGGGGTGTACGTTTCAAAAGTTACCCAAATCAGTAAGGGAACCTTTCACCCTCTTCTTTTTAAAAGACTTCTTTTTGTTAGGTCTTTTAATTTACATATTATTATATTGGTATATGTTCTTATATAACCTTATTGTTGTAAATGTTATGTCCATGTTATGAGATACCCTTTTTATCTCTCATCAACTCATTTTTTGAATTTTAAAGTGACGTTGTAAGGCTGTTGAATTTCTGTAAGGGAACTTCTTAACTCAATTTCAATTCTTTGTGTTAAACCTCTACTTCTAGAATATGTCATGCTATGAATATGTGTGGAAGACCTCTAATTGTTTTACACATAATATCCACTTATATTTGGTGTATTCTTTTGTAACACATAATTATGTAATTGATTTATCCTTAATCAAAGGATACTGTCTTTGTAAGTGACGTCGTCCCAATCTCCTTTCATTGAGGCATATTTTGTTCTAATACAATAATTTATTTTATAAGCTGTATAAATACCTTTTAATTTTAATTTCATTCAAAGGGAATATTTTTCTACGAAGCGTTTTACTGAATGAAAAAAAGGAATGTTTCTTTTAACGTACGTGGTGACAACAACCTTTTTCATCGCCGCGAGTACTACTTGATCTTTGGCTTTCTTAACAAGCCATAATGTTTTTAAAAGAAAATAAATACCATATACTATTTTATGTATTTTGGTATTAAAAATGGTTTGATAATGCATTTGATATGTAAATATATTTAAGTGATATATTGGGATTGAAATGTGGAAATGTTTTCTTCCCATTATATTTGTTTTATATCATTTGATTTTATAATGGTACATGGACATTTGACCGGTGGTTACGTGATAAACCAAATAATGGGTGGTGCCGTGAATACCAGGATGGGTGGTTACGTTATAACCTCCAATTCATTGGGTATAGAAGTCAGCCATATGGATATTCCATTTAGTGATATGTCTGGAAGTTGACCATATGGTAATTCCATTTAAGTATGTTTATGTCCCAAGTTACCTTTATATGTTATGTGTTCTTTATATGGGTTTTATGGTAATATTTTGGTAACGAAAGGGTAAGTAATGATATTTTATTCATTGAAGAGTATTTTATACTTCATAAAGGTGTAAAGTATTACTTATGATAAATTATTCATGATTTACTTATTGTTTTGAAAAACTACAAGTTTTATTTCTTTGTGTATCCTTTACTAGGATTTTTATGCTCATCCCATATTTTTTAAATGTTTTCCACAGGACTTAAATATGAATAGGTTCAAGGATGGGATCAAGGAAAACATGCTCTCTAAAACATGGAACTTGACATGATTCTTTTTAAGAGTTTTTATTTTATGAAAAAATGGAAACTTAGTAGAAGTGTATACTTTGTAATCTTTTGAGATGTAATAGTTATGTCATAATGCTCTAAGACTCTAAACCTAAAAAGATTATCTATGTGAATTGTTCATTAAATTTAGGATTATGTAATGTTTTAAGGTCGATCCCTTAAATTATATGTCATAGAAGATTATATTCACCAAAAATTTCTCAACATACACCCATATGATCCTTGTTGAACAAGGTTTATTTTTATAAAGGGAGTAGATCATTATAAAGAATCTATAAATCCTTATTATTATCCATGGAACATAAATATATGTGAGAAATTATACAATGAATCTAGGTGGACACCATGATAAAGGTGAAATATTCTCTCTCTTTGGAATAGGATTATTAAGTCAAACATATATAAATTAAAAAATTTATTTATATTTGCATCATTATGTATTTAGATTTTGAGGTAATTATAAGTTGGAATGGAAATGAAAGGTATGAAATAACTGTTTATGGTAAAACATGTTTTCTATGTTTTGTAGATTTTATATCATTTTGGGAATGTTATTTGAAATATATAGTTTTCAAAATGGAAAACAAACATACCATGTGACATCTTGTCTCGTCGGATAAAGCTAGGAGAATCAAACACACAACTAAAGAGAGATAAGACTTTATTGATTACCATTGGCCTACATGAAGTCCTAGGTTAGTATGACTTTTTAATTTTAGTTATATGAGTTTATGGAATATGAATAATTTTTTTTGGAACATATGTTTTTTAATTTGATATTTGTGGCATTGAAAAGTTATTTGGGGATGTTGTGAAAAATATAATTTTGGAATACTTTCACAATTTTGTGAATCCTTTAGGGCTATAGTAAATAGAATACTATGTGATTTTATTTTTTGAAGTAATGTTTGAATTTTAATTTTGAAAAATCTTTGTTTTTATTATGGAATTATGGGGATTTGGGATATTTATTGAAATCATTGTCCAATCATGCATAAATTGTGATTTTGGAAATTTTATTTTTGTAAAGAGACACTAATAGTTATCAATGTTATTTTGAGATATATTTAAATATTTATCGTCGAAGGATATGTAATCAAATAATTCTATGTTTTTGGTTGCAAACACTGATTGGATTAATTTTTAGGGATTTTAACGACAGTTATTTATTAATGGGTTTTTGATGAAATTTTTGTTTTTCAAATGTATATTGGAGATTAAAAGTAGTTTCCAACATTTAAATGTTTATTCTTTTTGGGAAGTAACTTCTAAATTACAAAACATTTTTGGTTTTGGTTAATTTATAATGATATGAGAAATATATAGATAATATTTTCTAGATGATGAGATTCTCTATTAGAGGATTCTATAGATTTTATTATGACCAAGTCCTATTGAAGAACTCATCATTTGGAGAAAAAGATAATTTTATAGAGGAAAAATATTAATGGATGATACTCTACATCCCTTGTAATTGTGCATCATTATGATCTCAGTCCTGGTAATAAAATTATCACTCAGTTTTATGAAATGTATACTAAAACAAAAAAATTATATTATTTTTTAACATAATCGGAAAACAATAATTATTTAACAAATAAAAAATATATTGTTTTGTAATTATTAACATTATCTAGAAAATGTTTTCTGACACTCTATTTCAGAAAATGATGGTTAGTTTTCACATCTATATCTATGTTTTCTTACATGGAACATTAGTATTTGTTATCCCACAAGATATTCATACCTTTCTTCCTTTATATTTATGTAGATGATTTATTGAACCTTCTTTTGATGTGGGATTTTAGTAAAGGTATTGTGAAAATTAAAACCCCAGTTTCCAAATCTGAATTCAAATTTCAAGGAATAAATTTTTTAAATGATAGAGGATGTTACATCCCTATTTTTATGAAAGAAATACTATATTTGATAGTATATATTATATGATTTATTAAGATTAAATGAACAAATAAATAATATTATTTAAACATTACCATTATAACATATCAGTTGGAATGAATGGAATAAATATTCTTCACTAAATTATGAAAAATTGGTTTATAATTTTTCTAACTAATTCATTGGTGAACAATTATTTATAATTGAATATGAAACAATTTTTCAAATAAAATTAAATGTTTTCATAAAAAACTATTTAAATGAAATATAGTGAGTTTATAAAGTAGTAAATTAAATAAATAAATTGGAATAAGAACATAAAATTTTATGTTGGATATATATTTAGTATTTTTTCAGATAATATTTGGTTTGAAATGAATAATGAATGATATTGAAATTTAATTCAAATAATCTTTTTCATCTAACAAAATTATATTGTTAGAATATCATTTTGTTATGTTTTAATGTATATCTAGATTATTATTTAAACATCAATCGAATTTTATTCATTAGAATCAATTTCAAAATGATATTAGATATAAAAATGTATCATTCTTTTGAATGTCTCTCTATTAAAACCCACATCTTAGTTTTTTCTGTAGAATTAATATTAAATATAATTTTCCCTATTCATTGAATTGAATTTGGAAAAATGTATTTTATATTCAGAATCATAAGGTCCAAATTAGGTTTTAAGGTCAATTTAATTGGTTTTTATTAAAAACATACCTTGGAGAAAAATTATTTCTTGAAGTAAAAGTAAAATTTTCAAAAGGGTTAATGTTAAATGTCCAAAGCATAACATACCTAAAAACTATGACAATTAAAATTTGGTTCAGGTATTATTAGATTATAAATATAAATAAAAAATATTAATTACTATCATATGTAATGTAATTTAATTCTACCTTTATATGGATTGATTGTAATATAAAATAAATAATAAATTAACCAATTAAACCCACCTATCCTCATGTATTAATAGCCACCCTAACCTCCCCATTTTGACCAAAATAATCATGTATATACTCAAATATCAGATAACCCCCCCCATAACTCTCCCCACTTAAAATTTCTTTTGGTATATCAAAAATACCAAATCCAAGGACCTCATGTGTCATTCATGGAGAGGATATTCAAGAGATAATTTACTCAAATTACCTCCCATAATTTCATTTCATTTTCTAATTTATCCACACATCCTTCATCCATTAATACATGATTAGAAAATAATAATGTATATAATATATTTTTATGTTTTTAATGGAATATATAAAATTAATTTCATTACCTATATCCACTTAATTAACTAAATGAAATTATTTTCCATGTTATGTCAGTTATTTACCTCCGTAAATAATTTTTTTCTTCTTTTTCTATTGTTACCTCAGGGATATACATAAAACTATTTTTTAGTAAAATAATATTTTACTATGTATATAATATCAAATTTAACATTCTTGAAATTTATTATTAAATATACATTCATTATTTCCATATTTTGGTAATATGAAAACGTCATTTGGGAACGTGTGGACTTCCACCTCCTCAAAATGATGTTATTCTTTCACACATCGCATGGAATGTATTAAATAATGTTTTACTAAAAATATATAATATAAATTACATATTAGTTCAATTGTAAGGATATTTTATATTTGTACATATTTACATACATTTAATTTAAGGTTTTTTCTTTTAATACAACATGAAAAACCAAAAAATAGCGTTCATTCGTGCATACAACCTACTGTCTACATCGACAATGTCTTTATTTTTTTCCTAAAAGATAATTATAAATAATTATATAAATAATATATTTGGAATTTATAACATGTTTTATATTCTATAGATTATGTATTTATGACCACATTGACTATTGACATCATATGATGCTTATTTTCGACTCTAGTACCGAATATCGACAAAAAGTCTGATATGAACATAAATAGTTATGTAATTGTTATAGAATGGTATTAAGTGATATAAAATGAATAATAAAAAAGAATAATTTTCTAAATAATATATAAATTTATTTAAATTTATTATTCATGATGATAAAGAACATATGAGATAGGTCAGACTCGAGGTAAGTTATTTTCTATCCCAATTTCCTTTCATTGGGTTATACGTCTACGTCATTGATTTTATTATTCCATGAATATACGTGAAATAATGTTTTTTAGGTAATATTTTATCTTCTATATGTGTTTATATTATTTTGTTACACATAATCTCCACGTTGATTAATCCCTACCTCAAAGATAATAAAATTTTTGGGATTTACGCGTCTCAATTTTTACCTCTGTGATATATTTGCATTATTCAACCCTAATTTTATTTTTGTGGTGTATATATATTCAATGATGGAATAAAATACCATAAATATATGTATATTCATGTTATTAAATTTTTCATTGAATTATTATTGCATATTTTGGTCTTACACTTTGATAGATTACCAGTGGTAAGAAAATTTCTCAATCCAATTTACATTATTTGGGTTAAACATCTACATCATGATAATTTATATCTATGATTATGTATGAAATGAAATTTTTAACATATATTTTATTTAAACATTTTTATTTGGATTTTATTGAAAACAAATCGGCAATCGAAACTTTTTAATAAAATAATCGTTACAAGGGACTCTTCAACTAAAACATAATTTTAGATGTTTTAAGATTTATTCATCTAAATATATCTCATTAATGTACCTGTATTCAAAATTGTGTATAAGGATTTATTAATATAGACATAAATTTTTAAAAATGATAATTCCTTTCCAATATTTCAGAGATTTATGGGACACTTTGATTGAAAGATATTATTTTTACATTTTTTAATAGTTACTTAAAAATGGATTGCTTATTTAAATAACATGGAATATTTTATTTAACATATAGATCAAGAACCTGATTTATCAATTTTATATCACTATAATTATTTATCATTAATTTTAATGATTACACTCTTTTTCAAATATTATTTTCATTTATGATTGTGCGGATTTATAAAAATGAAAGGTCGATTCAATGTAGAAATGTTATTTTTCCTTTATAGATGTTTTTTGTGTTATGATTATATTATGGTTCATGTGATTTTTTTATTTATACGGGTTGTTTCATGATACATTTAGGGCTGGTGGTCCCATGGTTTCTCTATAATGCATTGGTTAATGAGATGAATTTAATCAATAGGGTTTCTTCTAAGTTATATAAAAAATATACTGTGATGGGTATTTCAAACATAACCATGAAGGTTACTCCCTATGTTGCTATGAATGCTATAATGTCAGTATAATTTGGATGGTACAAATTACCATTATGATTTATGATTGAAAAAATGTTTTTCCTGAATACTATTTTTTATGAGGTTTCTTAAAGAGTTTATGATTAATGGGTGAAAAGTATGATTTAGTAAAATAAATCATGAGTTTTATATATTAAAGGATTAACAGTTTCATTCCTTATTTTATTTCCCAAACTAAGGTTTTTGTGCTCATCTATAGTTTTTAAAAAGTTTTCCACATGGTATAAGTAAGGGAATAAAAATAGATGATACCATGCTAATTTTATCAATAAAAGAAATCATGTTTTATTTTAAAATGATTCAAATTTTGATTTTTTTTTTCTGAGTATATGTTTCTACTTTTTAATATATTATTTGTTATGTAATAGTTCTAGGATAATTATCTATAAATATAAACATTTAAATATGGTCAATGTGATTTCTTGACATCACTCAAGATAAATTAATGTTTATGCTGGAGGCTATATATATGGTATCAAAGGAAAGATTTAAAAAAACATTACAGATTATGAGTTTTTGTTAAGCATAAGCTAAATTTATTTTTTAATATTTTTTGTTAAATCTTTCTTCTATAACATTATTATATTGAGAAATGTTGGTTAAAAATATATGGAGGATGATCTGAAACGTCTTTCTTATCTCTTTTTAATGTCATGCTTGCAATAATTATTTTAGACTCCTACTCAGAAGATTTTGAAACATTTTATAACATACAAATCTATTGAAAATAGTTGAATGAGATATCAAACACATCCTTTATACCTCGAAACAATCATGAATCATGGGTGGTTTTTAACCAAATATTATTTTCCCAATATTCTCATATTTTCAAAATGGTAAATATTTTCATGGAATTTATAAATATTTTACCATATCAAACGATTATGAATCATATTATGATTTTGAAAAAGGTGGAGAAGAAAGAGACCCTTGGGCAGCCTATTTATACATTCTTTTAAAACATAGTCTTCCAGTGCATACTTATGAAATTTTAAAAATAACATTGATTTAATTTTTCCAATAAAATGCAGTCTAAATGTTTTATAAAAATAATGTCTCATTTTATGTTATTAATTTTATGTCATTCAAGATTATTTTCCAAAACTATTACTCTATGAACACCCATATGACCCACAATGTACATGGTGTATTTGGACAAATGAAAAAATTATTTTTAATAATATTTAAATCATTAATAAATTATATGTACCTTCTATCTATATGACCAAAATAAAAATGATACCTGATGTACAACATGATCTAGGTACAATGTTATTTATTTTTTCTATAGTTTTATTAAATCATTTGGAGATCACTTGAAAATTTTAACTATATATAAGAATTCATGAATTTGGATATTGAGTTAACTAATGTTTTGAATGAAAAAGAATGTTATGAAATAACCTTTGAGGTTAAAACATGGTATGTTTATTTTTGAAGATATCATCTCATTTTTTGAATGTTATAAAAACTTTGTTTTTGAAAAAGGTTGAAAAGAATATTGTGTGACAACCCATCACTTCAGACAAGGCTCTGGGAATAAAACCCAAAATTGAAGGGTGACAAGGACTTATGCTTTACCAATGTCTTATGTGAAGTCCATGGTTAGTATGAATATTTCATTTTAGTTAAATGAAATGATGTAATGTTAATAAGATTATTTTTTGAACATATATTTAATCAAATGTATATCAATGATATTGGGAAATGATTTGGGGAATATGAGATGAATGTTATTTTGGAAGACGTTCACTATTTTTAGAACCCTATACTGATAAGATAAATATAATAATAGGGATTTTATTTGAGTGGTACTGGTTGAATTTTACTTTGGAAGAATCTATGTTATTATTTTGGACTTTTGGTGATTCAGTTTATTTTTTGGAAATGATTTAAAAATTAGGGATAATATGTGATTATAGAAATTACATTTTTGGAATGACACAATAAGAGTGATCAATGTTCATCCGAGATAAATTTTAAAACATATCTTCGATTGATATGTAATCAAATTCATCACTATTTTGGGATTCAAAACTAATTTTGATTATTTTTAATTTATTATTATTAATGTTATTTGTTAAAAGTTATATGTTGAAATTTTGGATTTACAAATTGAATTTTGGAGATTAAATGTAGGTTTAATCATACAATGGTTTATTCTAATTGGGAATTAACATCTCAATATATATTTTTTTTATTTTTTGTAAATTTATAATGATTGGAGAAATATATATATCATCATTTTTGTATTGTGTGAATATCTATTTTTTTGACTCCAGTGTGTTAGGTGTGACCATGTCATCTTGGAATACTTATTGTTTGAATAAAAAGACGCATTAATGGTCGAAATTTATTAATGGATGAAGCTTTAGGTTAATTTTAATTTCGAATCCATACTATCTTATTCATAGTAGTAATTGAATTACTCAATTAAATGAAAATTATCTTAAAAAAAAATTATATGATATCATTACATAATGGGAAAACAATTCTCATTTAACACATAATATGTTCAGGGTTTTGTGATTTTTATCATAAAAATTTCTGCAATAACTTCCCATTAGAACATTATTGTTATTTATCACTTATATATACATGTTCTCTAACATGGAATAATTTTATTTGTTATCTCTGGTGATCTTCATACATCACTTAATGTCTTTTTAAATGGATGGTTTATTTAACCTTGTTCTAATGTGGGATTTCAGTAAAAGTATTTTGAAAATTCATACCTTAGTTACCAACCCAATATTCAAATTTCTAGGATGTAATTAATTATAGGGGGAGGATATAATATCCTAAGTTTTATGAGTGAAACAACATGTGTGGAAGCATCCATTAAATGATACATCGAGCTTAAAAAAAGAACTAAATATTATTTTTTGAATATTACCATTATATTCTAGCTATTAGAATGAATGGAATTATTCATATTAACAAAATTATAAAAAAACGGTTTTCACATGATTATTATACATTATTTGTATAAAAATTAATTATAAATTAATGTAAACCCCTTTTTAAATAAAATAAATTGTTTTTCTAAAAAATTATTTAAATACAAATAATTGAGTTTATAAATTAATAATATCACACTTGTTTTATTTAAAAAATTTAATATATATTTAATATATTAAAAAAAATTATTAATAACCATATATTTTTTCTAGACATGACATGAGAAAAAATTCATTTTTTTCAAAAAGGGAAATATTTTTCCAAAAATTTATGTTTTTCCACCTTTTGTAGAAAACCCATTTTAAATATAATTTTTCAAAATTTAAATGTTCTACTTTATATGACAAAATTAATCTTTATTGGGACATTAAATTTTACTTTGGATACTTTTTTGTTATTTCTTTTGATAATATTAATTTTTAATGAATAATAAAAATTATTCCTTCTTAAATCAAAAATGATTTTTTATATAGTGTAATTATATTGCAAGAATATATTTTAAATTGTTTTTAAATTATTTTTAGATAAATTGTTTATCCTTTTATCTGTCACGAACCAGGCCGGGTCAGCATCCGACCCGGCGCCCGACTCAGTGTGCAGCATGGCCCGAGGGGCGTCCCAGATCCCCATGGGCTGGCACAAGTGCCCAAGTATCAAAAAAATAAAAAATAGGAATGACTTACCCAAAAAATTAAATATAAAACAAAAAAAAATCTAAATAAATTAAAAATAAAAACAGTCATCCAAGAAGACCCTTATACCATGTTTAGATTTATGGTTAATGAATTTAACTAAAAACCCAAAAGAGACTACATCAAAGAAAAACCAAAATTCCAACACAAACCCTTGTGCAACACGAGGAGTCAAATCCCCAAGGCATTGCATCTAACCTGCATGGGGAAACAAATACAAATCGAACCATCATTGCTGAGACTGATGCCTCGACCTAGAATACAAAATAAATATAGTCTACATATACTGAAAGGTGTATGTAGGGTGCGATCTAAAAGCCCAATAGGACACCACCGAGAAAAGGTTCCATGAATAATTATTAAATAAATAAAATACATTTCCATTATTAAATAAATAAAAGAAATGAATGTGTGAATAGTTTAAAAGAAAATGGGATTAAAGATAACAATTTCAAATGGAACAACTTAAATATAAACACACACACTCACTTTTTAAAATAACCAATTTTTCACACTAATGACCTTAAAGTAACCAATGAGAACTAATATGGGAGAGGCCACGTGGGTGTTAGCTAGCTTGGGCCCCTAGATCTTTGATTCTCGGTGAAACGTGGATTATAAGGCCACGACCCTCAGAAAAGAATATGTTTAGTTAGTGATTTAGTCATCAATGATGTCAATGAAACCGCATCGAGTCACCTCCGAAACACTAGCCCACTAGTCCATTCCTCCTTCCTAGCTACATGGGCTTTCTGATTTGGGATCAAACTAGTTCCAAGTTCATGTCACAAGTTATATTTGTGCACCCAAATAAATAAGACAATTTACATTCCAAAACCACTACTCTCACTCATAAAAAACATTTTGAAATAAATACACACACTAAGACTGTTTCAAAATTAAATTTTCACTATTTACACAACCAATTGAAATTACTACGTGGTAAAAAACACATTAATAGTCAAACAAACCATTAAAGGAATATATAAAAAATTTAAACATGCGTCGCATGACTTTAAACACCAAAAATCCACCTGAATGCTCATTTAAGACAGACGCTACATCAAAACACCAATTTCACCCTTAGCACCGACAAATTCTATAAATATAATAATAATAATAATTATTATTATTATTATTATTGTTATCATCATCATATGCATTCCAATAATCTTTACAAACCTCAATTAAAATAATTTTTCATCCTTAATAACTACTTAATTAAAAATTTATGATTCTAATAAAAGAATTTGAAGAGTAGAACATGAATTTTCACACAAAAACAACGCAACCCTCTTTAATAACCAAAAACACAACATAATCTTATCAAAACATGATTTTCACCACTAATATCAATTAATTAAACATTTTACAATTTATAAAAGCAGAGCAATAAAGCATCACATGGAATTACATCGAAACACACCCAAACCCCCTTTTTAGAATCAAACACACATTAATTCCATAAAAAAATATAATCTACAAGCATTGAATTATCTAATAACCCAATTGCACAATTTTTAAAACACTAACAACTAGTTCGACATGGTTTTTCATAGAAAATCACACTTATATCACATAAACACATTAATAATAAATCAATGCATATGAGATCTCAATAAAATAAAATAAACCTATTTCTCATCATGAAAACTAATTAAATAATACACTAAATTAATTAAACATGCAAATAAATTTATCAAAAAATAATTATAAGTGGAACCACCTACCTCGATGTAGACCATCTTCACGATTTGGGGCGAGAATCCTGCGGCACGACAAATGCACCACGAGAAACCTCAATTTGACTCTAAATAAATAATTTGAACCAAAATCATCAAAACTAAACCAAACTGCACACCATATCCTAACCTAAAGTTAATCAAATTGAATGAAAAACTAAGGTATAATGAACCTATGGAAAGGGGTCTGATATGCTATTTGAGTGAGTTAGAGGGTGCCAGAAGGTGTTGCGCCAGCTGGAGCATCATCGAGAGAAGGCACAACCAATTGATTTGTTATCGGGGGAGTTGTGCTAGGGGGTTTCAGTACGAGGCGAGTAGCGGAGGTCGGTTTGGCGTTGGAAAATCCATCCAGGATGCAGAAGAGGTGCGGGTTCAGGTGGTATGAGGAAGTGGAGTGGCATGAGTTGGGTGGGAGGCAGCATGAAGGGGTGCTGAGGGTGTTCGTTGGATGAAGGGAGGCCACCAGACAGGGGGAAGCCAAAATTCCCCATCAGAGAGGGAGGATGAGGAGGTTTCTGCATGAGGAAAGTTAGAAAATAGAAATAAAATCAATTCTGGATGGGAGGCCCACAGGAGGAGGAGTGCACGACGTGCGGTGGTTCGACGGGAAACTAGACGACACGAGGAGGGTCGACCCAAGGGGAGGAAGTGCACCAAAGGGAAGAGATGGAGGAGGCATGAAAGGGTTTAGAGGGGGGGTTCGACACGAACCAGGGGAAGGGGGAGGTCTTGTGTGAGATGAGGGAGAGAGGGAAGAGGGAGAGAGTGTGAAAGAAAAAGATAAATAAAAGAATGAAATAAAACTTAAAATAAATACTCTGCCAGTTTAAAATAGAAAAAAATATTAGAAATTAAAAAAATATAACAGTGGTGTTAATAATTTTATAATAATTTTAACGATTTAATAAAAATAATAACCTAATTAAAACATTAAAGAGCGTAATAATAATAATAATAATAATAATAATCTTCACATTATTATTATTATTATTAAAAAAGTTCCAAAATAATTTTTTTCTCTTTTTTTATTTTCATTATCTTTCATGTTCATCCAGTTAATTTATTAACTAACAGCGCACTGGACAGGCCACACGGTGTTGTGAAGGCTTTAACCATGATCTGTTCATGAGTTAGACATTACCAATCCCAAAACACCCGTTTATAAGAAAAAGCACAAAAATTTCATTCAGGCTCAGCCCGCACCTCAGAAAAACAAATTTAAAGTATGATAAAAAATTTATATATAAAAGAAATTACGGATGTCCGGGTGTGACAATTCTCTCCACCATGACACTTTCGACCCCCATAATGTCCCAAAATACTTGGTCAACCCAAGATTCCAAACAAAACCACAAAGATAAGTAAAAGAAAAACTAAATCACTCAAAGATGAGAATTCACAATACCCATGACCTAAAACATAAAATATCTCAAAACCAGAATCACCAAGTGAAATTACCACCAACAAGGAATTCACCGCGAAACAGAACTACAACATGGAATAGCCCGACCCCTAACTTAGGGATCATCATGGCCACTGGAAATTTCGAAGAACACTTGTCCAATAACCCACTACCCAAGCTAACCAATTAACATGGTTGAGGTCGGGCATAGAAGAATTAAGGGGTTGCCCCACCAAATGCACTTTCAAAATAGAGTTTTCCACAAGTTCATCAAATGGAGGTCTACCCACTATATTAGGATTCATTTCAAACACTGGTTCTCCAAACCAAAACTAATAACAAACCGAGAAAAACTTCTAACACTAACTTGACCATCCAAGCTCCCTATGTTTAACCAAGAAAAAAGAAGAGGGGACATCGATGAGACCCGCAGTGGGTCTCCCCACCATTTTATAATTTTCCTAACACCATGAAACTCATGTGGGTATTCCCAGTTCACTTTGAGAGATAAGGACTGAACTCATCATCACGAACCCACCAACACAAGTCGGCCTGCATGGATGATTCCCACACTAGAAAAAACTCCACCACATGAGATGGTTTTGATAGTAGAAACCCCTCACTAGGAGGTGAACTAGATAGGCACACGTCAATTCCACAAGACAATATTATAACCAAGACGAGTACAATTGCGATCCATAACAGACCACAATATGGTTCAAAGAGCATGCTCACCGGCATTATAGGAATACGGATTCTCCGGACCTCATTAAGGCTCAAGAGGAACTCCCAAAACTAAGACTGCAACAAGGTTACACGACCTTCATAACCATCACAAAAAATTGAATCCTTCAGAGGCAATACCACAATAAAGAAATTTATGTTTCCCACATCCTGTTACTATAGACTTAAGTCAGATCAACCCTATCCCATATCCGATAAGTTTTTTTTGACTGTGCACATGCTTCACCCCGAGACCTATGGCTGGGGCCCTGATATCTGTAGCATCTACCACCTCGCAATCATAAGCTGAAGACATCTGATTGTAAAATCATCTACTATAAAATCAATCTACATCTCCTCATGTCCCAAGAGACCACTCTATCAACATACCCACTGAGAATTGTAGCAAACAACTTAGAGTGCCTAACTGACCACACTAGAGATAGTCTATTGAGTTTTTGGTCAAACATGCGATGCAAACAAATGGAAGGGGCACTCCAAGAATATATCCCTATGGTTCACACTCCTCATCGGATGAGGAACCTATACTTACCACAATATGAACAAAACCAAAAACTATTACATGTTTTAAAATGATTGTTCCACACAACCTTTGGGGAATATGAAACTAGCTCACCTGAAAGGTCAACAAACCTCCTTCGACATCTATTGACTGGTCGAGCAATTACAAAATCCACGACCTTCCCTCACCTTCACTTCCTCAGGTATAATAGTGGAATGAGACTAGTCTTGAGGATCGCTCATGACATCTTCATTTTCACCGAAAATAGAATGATCACTGTTCACTAGTTTAGTCCTGTTCCACCAGACGTACTTGAGAAAATCTTACATCTCCACAACATTTGGAGTTCCTGCAAAACCAGAGACACTTCTAACTTTTCCAAATCATTCAACGATACCCAATCAACCTCGACAACCACAAAAAGTAAACACTATTGAGCAGAACACATTTCTGCCACTCCATTGGGAGTCTGGGCTGAGCCACGAACTGAGACCTGATGGGGACTGATGGGATGTTTCTAGTGGAATATCCCAAACAACAAACAAAAACCAGCATTCCGAAAATCCAAAAACATCAAAAAACAAACATCAACATTCCAAGAACAAATCCAGCAATTCCAATTTAAAACATCAATTCATTTTTAAAGGAAAACAATCACTTGAAAAAACAAGCACAGTTTGATAATACCCAACAACTCTTTTGAACCCATCACTTTAAATCCAGACTCAAATCCATTTTCCAATTCCAAAACTATTTAAGCACAAAACCCCATTTTAGAGAAAACCCCACTTTTCAAGAAACAAGAAGCATATTTAAAAATCAATCACTCACCACTTATATTCATGGATGCCTCGCAGATATAAATTTTCTGTGCCACTCACGCACCCATGCACATGATCTAACAAGTATCCATTAATCACATCCAGTTTCACGTGCGAGCACCCATAGGAATACCACTGGGTGAAATAAGGTTATTCCGCTTTCAAAACAAAACATTACCATTATTCTAAAAATAACATTTTCCAAACCATTTAAAAAATTAAAGACATATTTTAAAAATTATTTCCATTTATAAAACAACCAACATCAATTTAAAAATACCCAAGACATTCTTTTAGCAATTAAATTTCAACAAATCAGAAGCCAAATCCCAGAAACAAGGTCCAAGAGAAATGCACCCCAAAAATCATGCCAACCACACACCACAATAAAATTAAAGCAACCCAAGGTACACTTTCTTTAAAGATATTATATTTGCACCAACCCAAAACTTAATCTAGACATCACAAATATTAAAGCACCTGGGCAGAGGACTAGTGGTCATGTCTAACACGACTACATGTTTTAGCATACCAATCCTTAAGAAAGTGCCAACAACTAGGAGTGTCAAATCATACTCTCGAGAATCACATGGGTTGCTACTCCATGTGATTCCGTGCAGAGTACCGGTTTACTCTTATTTTTATCCCCCATCCATAGAGAAAAAACAAAACATAAATCCCAAACTACCCCTGGTTACTCGAGGATCGGAATGAGTAAGAGATCATGACACTCTCCTAGCACCTACCACTCGAGTACTGACAGTCTTATCTCCAATCTACATGACACCCCAAGTAACAAGAACAAACCTCCCTCTAATTCCATTTGGTCACGAACTATGATGGGTCATCATTCGACCTGGAACATGACCTAGTCTGCGGCAAGGCCCGAGGGGCATCCCCAATCCCCATGGGCAGGCACATGTTCCTGGGAATCAAAAAAATAAAACTTGGGAACGACTTAACCGAAAAAAGAAATATAAAACAAACAACAAGAAAAATAAATTGAAACTAAAAAGTGACAACTAAGAAGACCCTTATACCAAGTTCATATTTAAGGTTAACTACTTGAACTAGAAACCCCCAAAAGACTACGTCAAGGAAAAACAAAAACTACAACACAAACCCTTGTGAGACTTGAGGAGTCACATGCCCAAGCCGCCGCCACCAGCCTGTATGGGGAAACCAATACAACTCAAACCATCATCGCTAAGCCCGATGCCTCGACCTAGAATACAAAACAAGCAGTGTCTACATACACCCAAAGGTGTATGTAGGGTGTGATCTAAAATCCTAGTAGGACACCACTGAGAAAAGGTTCCACACATAATTATTAAATGAAAAATACATTTGAAATATTATCTAAAGAAAAGAAATGAATTCTAGAACAGTTTAAAAGAAAAAGGGATTAAAGAAAACAATTTAAAATGGAACAACATAAATTTAAACACACACACTCACTATTTAAAATAACCAATTTGTCACATTGATGAGCATAAAGTAACCAATGATAAATAATATGGGAGTGGCCTCGTGGGTGTTAGCTAGCTTGGGCCCCTATATCTTCGTGTCTCGATGAAACGTGGCTTAGAAGACCACGAACCTACGAAAACATGTCTTAGAAGGCCACAATCATCAGAAAACATGGTTTAGAAGGCCACGACCCTTAAAAAATGTCCAGTTTGTGTTACGATCATCAATCCTATTAGTGAAACTGGCTCGAGTCACCTTTGGAATACTAGCCCACTTGTCCAGTCCACCCTCCTAGCTACACGGGCTTCCCAATTTGTGCTCAAAAAAGTTACAAGTTCATGTCACAAGTCATATTTATGCACCCAAATAAACAAGACACTTCAAATTCCAAAACCACTACTCTTTATCATAAAAAACATTTTGAAATAATATGCACACTAAGAATGTTTCAAAACTAAATTTTCACTATTTCCATAACCAGTTAAAATTACTACGTTGTAAAAAAATACTTTCACAGTCAAAAACCCCATTAATGGAATTTATAAAACAATTTCAACATGCGTTGCATGACATTAAACACCGAAAATCCACCCGAATGCACATTTAAGACAAATGGTAAACCAAAACACCAATTTCACCCGTAGCATCCACAAATTCTCTAAAGATAATAATAATAATAATAACAATAATAATCATCATCATCATTATTATAATTATTATAATTATAATTATAATTATTTTTATTATTATTATCATTATTATTATCATCATCATATGCAAGCCAAGAATCTTTACACAACTCAATTAAAACAATTTTGCATCCTTAATAACTATTTAATATAACATTTATGATTATATTAAACAAATTTTGTAGAGTAGAATATGAATTTGAACACAAAAACAACCCACCCCTATTTCAGAACCAAACAAACATAAAATCTTATCAAATTATGATTTTTACCACCAAAATTAATTAATTAAACATTTTACAATGAATAAGAGATGAGAAATAAAGCACCACATTTACATACATCAAAAACAAACCCAAACCCCTTTTTAGAATGGAAGGCACACTAACTCCATACAAAAATATATTCTACATCCATTTCATGATCTAATAAGCTAATTGCACAATTTTTGAAACACTAACAACCATCTCGACATGGGTTTTCACAGAAAATCACAATTATATCGCATAAACACGTTACTAATAAATCAATGCATATAAGATCTCAATAAAATAAAATAAAACAATTTCTCACCATGAAAACTAATTAAATAATACCTTAAATCAATTAAAAATAAAAATAAATTCATCAAACAATAATTATAAGTGGAACCACCTACCTCGGTGTAGACTAACTTCGCGATTTGGCATGAAACTCAAGAGGCACGACAAATGCACCACAAGAAACCTCAATTTGACTCTAATTAAATCATTTGAACCTAAATCACCAAAACTGAACCAAACCCCACACTAGATCCTAACATCAACTTAATCAAATTGAAAGAAAAACTGAGGTATAACACACCTACGACAAGGGGTCCGATAAGCTGTCCGAGTGAGTTGGAGGGTTCTAGAAGGTGTCATGCCGGTTGGAGCCTCATCGGAAGAAGGCAGAACCAAGGGATTCATGATCGGGGGAGTCGCGCTAGGGGGTTTCAGTGTGAGTCAAGTAGAAGAGGTTATTTTGGTAGCTATAAAATCCATCCGGGAGAGAGAAGATGCATGGTTCCATGTCGTATGAGGCATTGGAGTGGCATGAGTTGGGTGGTAGGCGGCCTAAAGGGGTGTGGAGGGTGTTCGCTGGATGAAGGGCGGGTGCTGGACAGAGGGGAGCTGGATTGCCCCACCGAAGAGGGATTATGAGGTGGTTCCGGTGTGACAAAATTTGGAAAAGAGAAAAAAAATCAATATTGTATGGGAGTCCCACGAGAGGAGGAGCGCACGACATGCTGTGGTTTGTCGGGAAACCAGAAGGCGCGAGGATGGTCGACCCGAGGGGAGGAAGGGCACTAGAGGGAAGAGATGGAGGAGGCTCCCTAGGGTTTGGAGGGGGGGTTGCTATGCAAACCAGGGGAAGGGGGAGGTATTGTGCGAGACGAGTGAGATAGGTGGGAGGGTGACAGAGTAAAAAATAAATAAATAAAATAATGAAACAAATCATAAAAAAAAACTCAACAAAATTAAAATAGAAATAAAAAAATAGAAATTATAATAAAAAAATAGTGACAGTATTAATATTAAAATAATGTTCAAAATATAATAAAAATAATAAATTAATTGAAACATTAACGAAGGTGATAATAATAATATTCACATTATTATTATTATTAAATCAGTTCCAAAAAATATTGTTTTTATCTTTTTTTTATTTGTGTTGCCTTACATGTTCATCCAATTAATTTATTGACTAACAACGCACTGGATAGGTCGCACAGTGTTGTGGTGAATCCACAAGGCTTCGACCATGATCTGCACGTGCGTTGGACATTACGAAGACCAAAACACCCGTTTATCAGAAAAAGAAAAAAAATCATTCGAGCTCAGCCCACACCTCATCAAAAAAAATTAAAGTAAGATAATATATATATATATATAATTATGGATTTTCGGGTGTGAAATTATCTAATTTATATAATTGGAAAAAATTTCCTTTTATAGGTACAAAAAACATACCATGGTAAAGAGATTATTTACTGTAGTAAAAGTATAAATTTTATAAGAGGTAAAGTTAAAAGTTAAAATCATATCATACCCGAAAACTAAAACCTATAAAGTGTGTGTGAGTTGTGTATAGACTCTAACCAGCCTATAAAACATCAATTACAAGACATGTTCAAGAAATTTAATTCCAAATCCATATGGTTATATTTTAATATTAATAATCAATAAATTAATTACTTGAACCCACCCATCCTCCAGTATAAATAACAACCCTCACATCCCAATTTACTCCCATGAATCCTTTTATATCCTCAAATATATACCCAACCATCTCATCCATAATCTTCCCACATACATGTTCATTTTCTCTCACCGTAAGATCAAATATATGATGCCTAATGTTCTTTTAAGGAGGGGATAGTCTAGATGTAATTTTATCAAATCACCCCTCATAATTTCTTTTCTTTTTTTTAATTTCTCCTCACATCCTTCATCCATCAATGAATGATAACTCAAGAATAATTAATATAATGTTGTTTTATGTTTATAATTTAATGTATCCTATCCATTTAATTTCTCATATCCTCTTAATCAATGAAACCAATTTATTATCCAAGTTATGTAGGTTATTCACCAATGTGAACAATGTTTTAGTTCTTTCTCCATTTTTTCCATAATAGGTAGACATAAAACTATATTTTAGGTAAAATAATATTTTAATATGTATATTATAAACTACTTAACTTTCTATAAAATTTATATTATACATACCTTAATTCTTTTCATATTATGGTTATAAAATTACATCGTTTGGGGATATGTGGACTACCGCCTCCTTAAAAGGATATGATTCGTTCACATATCACATATAATCTATTAAATAATATTTTAGTTAAAATATATTATATAAATGACATATTAATTCAACATTAATTTTATTATACATGTATACATATAAAAATAAATTTCATTTAGTGTTTTTTCATTTAATATGAAAGGGAAAAAAAATTATTGATGAATACGTATAGCCTATCATCTATATGAATGGTGTTTTTAGTGCTTCTTCACGGTTTGTTATAAATACATATATTATAAATATATAAAGAATTAATATAATGTTTTATATTCTTTATATGATGGACTTATGACCACATGGACTATTGACATCATACCATGTTCATTTTCAACAAAAGTACAGAATATTGACTAAATATCCAACATGAACATAAAATAATTATTTATTTATTATAACATGATATGAAGTGAAGTAAAAATAATAATAATAATTAATAATGTTACAAAGAAATTAGAAATTAACTTAGAAATATTTTTCAATAAGATATAGAACATATGATAAAAGTCATACTCAAGGTAAGGGGTTTTTTATATGAACTTCCCTTCATCAGGTTATATGACTACTTCGTTTATTTTATAATGAAAATATTATGTAGGGAATAACTTTATATTGTAAAATTATTGATTTCAACATCACTATATTTCTATATAAATTTGTAACACATAATCTCTCCATTAATTAATTCCCACCTCAATGATACGAACATTGAATGGATTTACTTATCTTACTTTTTACCTCTATGTTATATATGCATTATTAACCAAAAATTTCATTTGTGTTGTGTATATATAATGAACTATAATATGAAATATCATGAATCTAATTATATTAATTGTATTAAATGTTTCATTAAATTATTATTACTTTATTGTTAATGTGATTGGACAGATTACAAGGGTTAGGGGAATATATTAATCAAATTTTCATTATTTGGTTTAATATTCTACATCATGATTATGTCATGAAACAATTATGGGAGAATTGACTTTTGGTTATCCTATATATTATTTATTCTTGTTTATGTGTATTTATAGGGAACAAAAATTATATATCTACTTTATTAATCATAAGATCATTGTAAGGTACTCTATAACTAAAACATTGTTTTAAACGATTGGAATATTTATTATTAAAAATATTTCTCATTAATGTCCATGTTTTCAAAATTGGTATTAAGGATTTATTTATGATGACTTATATGTTTAAAAATTTTAATTCCTTTAAAAAAATTATGTGGTATGCGACACTTTGATTCATAAATCATCTTTTAAAATGTTTTTATTATGTTTTAAAAATGAATTGATTATTTTAATAATGTGTAATGATATATTTAACATATACATCCTGAACTAAATTTATCTCTTATAAACAACGTTAATGTTTTTATGGTTACTTTTATTGTTTACAATTTTATTTTAAAAGAATATTTTTCCATTTTTGAGTGTGCGGATTTATAAAAATGAAAAGTGATTTCAAAATAGAAATGTTATTTTTCTATTATGTATGTTTTATTTGTTATGATTTTATTATGTCTCATGGAAAATATTTATGTTTACAAGTGATTTTTTGAAATAAGAAGGTTTGGTGATCCCATTATATCTCTCCAATTCCTTGGGTAATGAGACAGAGTTGAACAATAGGGTTCCTCTTAAGTGATTTAGGGAATATATTGTTATGTAAATTCCAAACGTAACCACATAGGTTACTCAAATTGTAGCTGGAAAAGATGTAATGTTTGTATTATATGTATGCCACATGTTATTATTATGATTTTTGGTTTCTAAGAAGTATTTTAGGAATCATATGTTTTCATTATTTATGTTAATGATTTTATGATTAATGGGTGAAAAAAATTATTTTTGAGAAAAAAAATTCAAGAGTTTTAAATATTAATTTATTAATATATGAATTATTTAAATTAAATCCATTATTGATATTTTTTGGAAAATATATAGTTTTTTAATTTTTTTTACATAGGGTATAAGGATGCATAAGATAAAGGAATAAATCAAAAATATTTTTATCAGGAAGAGAAATCATGTATTATTTTTTTAGGTTTTATATTATGAAAAAATGGATAGTGAGTATAAGTGTTTACATAGTAATACTTGAGTTGATATGTTAAATTTATGGCATAATTATTTAAAACTCAAACCCATTAAAATCCTCAATGTGAATTATTGGTTTAACTCCATATAAAGAAACATTTAAAGTTGATCATTATACCAAGGGAAGGAAAAGTAGGGTGGGAGATAGATATCTTAGTAGGACACCAGAAATGGTGTCTACGTGTGGTAAAAGTTGGTTCTCATAAGCTCACATTGTTCATGAATAAACGAAAATGTAAATAAATGTGAAATATATCATTAACCTCCATCTCAAGATTCAAAAAAACACATGGCTGGACAACCTAATTCAGCCTATCACTGGTCTGTCTGATCATATTGGTTTATATATATATTGTAGCAGTAAATGTATAGTTATATATAGGGGAGGATCCATATGTAAACCACCTAATATATACTCACGGTTAGATCACAAATTATAGCCCCTATCCCAAATCCATGATGTGTTGTGGTCTCTATAAAATGAACAAAGGAGTCTCAAAGTCTTCCCTACCTTAAGGTAATCATGATCTTGGGGGTCCTGAGATATAAGCTCACACAATTATCCCACTGGGGTTCTCAAGGTAACATAGCTCCATATCCAACAAGGCGTAACAGTTTTAACGAACCAAGGCTTGAGACATACACCGATCATGCCCTCATCACATCAATACTAATTTAGCAAAAAAAAATCAATATTAAAACAATACTAAATTCATACCATGTTATGCATTTAAATTTATGAATCATCAATAGAATGGATATATAAGTACTTCAATTCAAGAGGAAACACCTGTAATGGATTTCCATTTTAAGCTTAAAAAATACTTGGTCACATATTCATTTCATGGGTTGGTGGAAAGCCTCTCATGCATGTCATTTACCTTATACAAATAAAATTACATGTTTCAATTGTCATAAGAGGATTATTAGGTATAAGAGTATGTCATGGACCTAAACCATAATATAAAATTAAAATAAATTAAAGTCATTCTATATCAAAAACAATTCCTTAAAAGTTATACATCCTAAGAAAGTCAAGTTATTCACTTTTACGTAGATGAAGAAAATCCAAGTACAATGCCTCAAGAAAAGAGAAGGGTCATATCAAATATTTAATGAACAATTTTGTAAACTCCATTCCATATATGACCAAATAACAATGGGGAATCATGGTTTCATAAAACTTCTCATGAGACATATGGGAACCAATTTAAAATCCAATCCATGATGTTTTAATGAGTTCAATGCTTTTAAAAAAATGGCCTAAAATTTACATTTTTGGAGGCACAGTCATTGGGTGTCCATATCTAGTACAAGTGATGACTAAAACCGTAAAAATGAAAAAATTACTATATATCATGGAATAATGGTCACTTAGAAATAAATAAGTCAACACTATATAGAATCATTAAAAAGGATGACTTATTTAATAATGGAATAAATATTAAATGCTAAAAAATGATATGGAAATCTACATGATCACCTACCTTAGGGTCAAAGGAAAATAATTTCTTGATATCAACCTCATATTTAAAGGAGGTGGGAATAGATATGAGTTTTAGTCAAATTCATAGAAAATATGGTAAATTATAATTCATCTAAAATGGTATAATATATGTTGAGATTTACCATTGAATGATGTGTACATTGGGTTATCTTTACCTCCAACTATCTGATGCTTTCGACAGATCGAAGATCAGTTTCAAGAAGGTTGAGTACAAAGAGATTGAAGCTTGGAGGGTTTGGGAGCTCATAGCAGAGGAAACCCTCTGGTTCCATCCACTAGAAACAATGGGGAAGAATAAATGTGTTAATGTATTAATGATCTATAAATGGTAATTTTACCACACAATCACATTGCCCATGTTTTATTTGCACGGTTCAGAAACCTTGTACAAACCATTTGTTATGGCTTTTATCCCACATATGGTATGTAATATAGCTATTAACCAAAACATTAATGGTTGTAGACAAATTGTGATGAAATTTAGTTTCCCATATCTATATTCACATAGTTTGAACAAACCATGTAGCTAGGGTTGCATAGTTCTCACTAACCAGGTGGCCTTGTCTAAAACACCATTTTCTGGAACTACAGGCTATGAACAATCCCTTGATGGTCTTTGGGTCTTCCTTGGGCCTTATAATACTTTTTATAGGATTAAAAAATTGATTCAAATTGGAAAACAATTATCTAAACCATCATTGAATGGTCTTTTGATTATATTTTATAAAATGACCCAACATCTTTATATTTATTGGGAAACATAAATATAAAGTAATTAATTTTCATTAGAAGAAAAGAGGTGAATTTTTTTATATCAATGTTCTCATGATAGGTATATATATTTTAATTCTATATGATGATGAATCAATTTTATAAGTGATTATGGGAATTTTCCTAATGACATCAAAAATTTAACAAACCAAAAAATTGGTTTGTACATTATAAGAGAGTTGGAACACTTTTTGGAGTTTCATTTCACAAAAGTGCGGGGTTTTATTTTACTTTCCAATAAAAGTATTATATGGTACCTTTTGTGAATTTTATTATATTGAATTCAAATTCAATGTCAACACCCATTCATGTAAAACTGAAATTTAAAAAATATATTGATTTTGAATGTGTAAATAAATGATAATTCAAAAGATTAGCTTAAATTCAAAATTATCATAAAAAATAAAAACCATATCTTATATATTTTATGAGTCTTCATACAAGATATTTTAGAGAACTAATTGATTCACTCCATAGAACATTGAAAATTTATCTCATATATTGTTTATGTGAATATATTATATCGAATTATTTAGATGATGGGATATAATTTTAATTTTTACGGGTTTACATAAACAAATAGTGTTGGTTATTGTTATGATATAAGTACTGGAGAAGGTGGGGTTTTCCTCTTATAATAAAAATATTTTTTGGAACAGATTAAAAATTAATATGATCATATTGAATACTATAAAGACTAAATATGAATCTTCTACAAGTTCTTGAAGTTAAATAATTTAATTAAATGGGGAAAAGGAGGATTTAATAGTAAAATATAATTATCCTATTATAATTTATTATTATAATCAATGTTATATAGTCCTCTAGAAAAATATTATGCAGTAGAAAATAATTATGAATATATAAAACATGTTACATTTTAATAAAGAGAATATGGTCATTTGATAAATTGAGATATAATTCATTATTACATAAGTAAAGATTGTAGTATATTCACATAGGTTTTACCAAGTGATATATTGGAGTAAATTAGTCTAATCAATATAGTTCATTCCCTCCCATACCATTATGAATGTATTCTACCAGATATTACATGTATTTTTTTTAATATATGAAATTATTTTGAGACTACACCAATTGACGACACCTGATTCTGAGGCTTAGTGAGATCAGCACAGAATTTTGAACTATTTAAAGATCATTTAATTAAATGTATGAGTGAGTTTCTCTAAATTGTTAACTGTTTATTGAATCAAAAATATGAGGACATTGCTAAACATAGAGAATCATGGTTCAATTAGAATGGACCAATCTTCGACTAGGAATGGTGGAGAAGAAATGTTAATTTTGATTATTATTAAAAAATTAAATCATAAAACAACTGAAAAAGTTATTTTATTTATTTTTCATTAACCTTGGGCAGTTGAACGAAAACACTGTAGTGTGGTGAAGAATCGAATATGAGATGCATGAAATAAATATCATTAATTGATCATAAACATGCATCGTAGGGACACATTAAATGAATCATAGCGGATACTTGGTTTTAAAAATGAAGAACATTAACAATGCTGCAATGTAGAATAATAGAAACCATGCAGTGTGTTTTCTTTTAAGGGGTTAACATGTTAGAGAAAGGAGGATCAATTGGTGGAATTCCTTTGAAGAACCTAGAATAAGAATTCTCCCCAATGAAAAAAAAGAACACCATTGAATCTCCAATGACTACGACACAGCTCGAATAATGGAATTGGAAAGGGAAGAATGCCAATTGAATATGAACCCCCACGGATAGACCACTACATTGACAAAACCATTGAGGTAGGTGTTTATTTTCATTCATGTTTCCACGTACATTATTATGAAAAGATTAATGAAGATCAACCCACTAACAAATTGATATGCATATCACTCATTCTTGAGAGATTGTGTTTTCATGGGCATTCTATAATATAATTAATTATTTGTTAATAGAACCTAAATCCTAAACTTCCCCATGTTTAAAACTCTAATGTGGAGGGCACGCGCAGAAATGAATGAGGCACGAGACCCTCTCCATTTTGTGTTATTCTTGTTCTAACCTATGAATTGGCTGTAAGATGGTTTTTAGTACTTCAAAAGAATGATAAAATCCTCCAGAGGATACAAGCTCAAGGAATGGACCACTAGAACATACCCAATGGTCTGTGGAATAAAGAAGTGGTGGCTGCGGGTTGTTAGTGACATGCAATGATGGCGTTCTGGAGGTATCATCCACGTTTGGCTTGTTTCAGTGGTAGGTAAAGGGACACGGCCTGCAGCCATGTGTCGTGGCTTCCTCTAGCATGTGGTCCCCTAACTATGTGTAGAACCTGAGTGGCCAACTTTGAACGACCACATGATTCTTCCCCAGATGCACTATGTGTTTGGGATAATGAAAGCCAGACCCCCATGGACATAAAAGGATGGGAGTGATCCATGAAAATGGGATATAATCATGCCCAGCGGGCCAGACTCCCCCTAGCAGGTTGGGTCCAGTGAGGCCCAAGGGGCCTGGCCCACAGGTCAGGCTAGAGGAGGATGAGATGTAACTAGTCATTGTTGACTAAAATTCCAATAACATACAAACTGTGTAACACCCCATTATTCCACAGTATGTTTCCTTTTGAATAATGCATTAGCTTGTATTGTACGCAACATAGAGATTATAACACACCACGACCAATCAAAGTAGTCGTTATGAATAGTAATAACCACTTTTTTAATATTAAAATTTTAAGCTTTAAAAATGGAATTCATTTTCATATTTGGAATATCTAAATTATCTTACGGTGATTTTTTTGAATTTTTCTGAAAAATTTCAATTTTTGATGAATAGTGAAAAATACCAAATTATTGCTGAAAATAAAATTATTATTTAAATAATTATTTATTTTATTTAAATTTATTTTAGGTAATAATAGATACATAATACATATATAATTTCAATGTAATTCATTGTAGTTAGTTTATAATAAAATTTTATATATAAAATTTTTATTGAACTTTTCAAGGTCTTTTACCCACCTCCTAAGAAAATTTGAAAATTCAAATAAAACATAATTTTTCCACTTATGTGAGTAGAATTTAGAAAATAAAAGAGAAACAATTAATATTAAGGAGTAAAATATGGTTCAATATGATAAAAATAATTTGTGGTGAATAATAACGTTTTTCTTTTGTTTACCATGGTTAAAAGTAAATAGGGTAACTAAGGGTAAAAATGATATTATTATTACCCTAACACAAGTCCTAATTCTCTTGGATAAGTATTGTTCGACCAAAAACAACCTTAGGAATAAAATATGAACCTCTTTGGTCCACTTGGATTAGATTAATAAATTTATTATTATTTAATTAAAGGAAGAGTTAAAAGAGTTAAAATCAATGTTTAATAACTAAAACATTATTAATATAGGGATACACATAATATAAATTTGACTATAAATATTTATTAGGAATATAAAAATATTTCATACATAATGGTATTTTATTTATATTTTTTATACATTAAATAATTTAATTTATTTATGACACAATGATGATGCAGTAATTACCTAATTAATGAAATATTAAAATAATTGATATTTTACATATCCAAATAAATGTAATTTGAGACTTTTAAGAATTACAATAATTTTATAGATTAATATGACATATTAGGGTTGGTTAGATGAATTTTTTGCGAATTAATATTGCTTTTATGAATTTTTCAAAATCAAAATATCAAATAGTGTCAAAATTGACATAAAATAGTTTTTAAAACAAATATTATATTATTAAAAGATATTATATTCCTAAAAAAATATGGTTCTGCAAGAGGACATATATAATGATTGGTGTATCATTAATGAACCACTTGGGGTTCTCTTGGAAGTATATATTCTATTTATTAACCATATAATTTTAAAATACAAAGGGACATGGTTAATGTGAAACTATTTAACTAAGAGTTAAATCTAAATGATAAAGTTAATATAGTGACCCAAACCAATATAAAACCTATTGGTTGAGTTTTTTTCAACCCATACCTGCCCTTGAAATTAAATAATCCATTTTGGAGGCATTATAAACTGAAAATGATTTTATTATAAAACAATATTTATAGGTTTTCCTAAGGTGCCAATCACCCCTCTTATAAATGGGCACTCCCCCTTCTCTCTAATTCACACCTTCAAATCCACTTGGCTCAGCCAAAATCTACCCAAATAACCTCTCAACTTTCATCGCTTCATCATAGAATCCTTCCTTTAGTCATAAATCCTACCTAAGGAGCCCTTTTGATTAAATCAAACAGAAAAACTCGAAGAAGAGGTAAATATCTCACCACCTCTTTCAAGTTTCTTTCTTCTTCCACTTACTTTTTATTTCTTATTTCCATTCTAAAATAATAACTCCAGTATATTCTATATAATATGATGTTATTATAAATATTTTACAACCAAATTCAGTATTATATCCATCCTTTGAATAACATGTCACCATACGTGTGTACGTACGCCTTACCATCTCCACGTCGTGGTGTAATTGTTATTCAATACATTATTATTTTGATGAGTATAATAATGATGTGTAATTGATGTAAATAATAAATATAACATAATAATGATTTTGTATATATGATATAACATCAAATTATATATTATTTTAATATCAAAAGAATGATATTTTCGCATGTGCGTATGTATGGATTACCGTCTCCACATAGCGATGAGATTCATTCCTCATCATTTCCATTCAAGACTAATTTTCATTTGATGATTAAAAATAATTTTTAAAGACTTGATATCATTCTGGATATTAATAAGATACATCCCATTTATAACAATTATGACTCACATAATAAAGAATATAAAGGAAAATGAATCATTTAACACCTGAAACGACGATAATACTAAGATATCATTAGAAAAGAAATGTTAAAATATCATATATGATATCATATTAATGTATATGATTCTTGTATAATTTAATAACAATTATTTCACCATTATACATGAATTTAACCTACCCTTAACCAAGGAAATGTACAAGGTAAGGGTTAAATCTACAAATCTATTCATTATTTGAGGTTCTTTATACGTAATTATCTACTGGGACCTCTTTATCAACCACATCCATATTTCTTAAAAATGTATTTCAAAACATTCTTAATATTTACTAGACTATGAGTTAAAGTCATTTATAACCTTTTTTGACTTTTATATGATTTATATAAAGTAATCTTTCCTTTGTTTTCCAAACAATGTCCTTTATAACTTTTTTGAAAAAATTAAAGTAAGAATGTCTTTTTTTAACATATACGGCTGGTGTGGCTATTTTCCGCCTTTTTGAAATTGTCTAAGCTTCCTTTACAAGCTTATATAAATATTTTCAAAGTAAATGTTTTATTTTAAAATTATGTGACTTTTAAATGATTTAAAAAAAAGATATATTTCTCTCAAACAGTTTTAATTTCATCTATGTGAACTTCATTTGATGGATTTTAAGCTTATTTGAAGTAGATTTATTATGATACAAAACTCTCATATAATATTGAAGGTTTTGTGATATGTTTTACTGTGGATGTTTTATTTTTAGAACATTCATAGTTTATGGATAAAGTATTGACATTTCGTATGCTAGTTTTAATATGAATGTTTATGTTATGTTTAAACATATTCATATGAGGAATGCATTGGACTTAGTAAGTGACGAGTGGAGCCCGCTATAGCTCCTCAATGCATCGGTAAGTCTCATTAGACAAACGAGTGTCTTGGAATAAGGCCTTGAAAAAAATCTTATTTTTAGTCTTGGCACAAGGCGTTGACTATGTGGTTATGATATTCTGGAATTATGAATTTCGTCATTATGAAAGTGGTTATTGATGTTGCATGGGATTATTTGACTGTTAAAATATCTATGTGAATAAGTAAATGGAATTATTTTATTTTATTTTTTCTATATTATGTTTAAGTAAATGTTTAAAAGGCTTTTGTTTTGGTTATACAATGCCTTAAATATTTATGCTTATTTTTAAATGTTTCCACTATATTGCTATCCTTACTGAGAATCTGAGATCACCCCTATCTATGTTTTATTTTTCTCAGAATGTAAAGAAGTATTTTATGACTGACATGTAGGGATAGTCTGAGGGGATATGAGTGTGGACTATGGAGACTCTTTTGTTGTAGTTTTTCACTTTATAATGTAATGTAATACTTATTAATGTATCTAGTGTTTCCAAGGCTACTAAAATAATTGGTATTTCAAGACTTGATCTTTTGTTATTATGCATATGTTATGTAATAATGCACCGACTCTGGGTAACTGGGGTTGGGGTGTTATATTTGGTATCAATGGAAGTTTAGTACAAACCTTGGAAGCTAGATTTTGATAAACTCTGATTAGAGCACATATCCCTAAGATAGACTTTGAGGATTAATATAGAAAAACATCCTTGAATTTTTTTTATTATAGAGATTTTGTGTGTTTTCCATGAAATACATCTCTGTCTGTATATGAGAAGGTAGAGGTGGCTCTATCATAGATGTACCTAGGGGTAAAACCTGAAAACACCGCTTTGAGCTAGACTTGGACGGGAACTGGTGCACGACAACGAGCCCTGTTGCACTCTTGGTTAAGACACTCCCAGGGGATATGCTTAGGATAATATTCATTTTTTACAAACCATTATGAAGGGTTTATGTGTATATACATCCTAAATGAAAGTATTTTTTATGATTATGGATTATATCCATAAACTATTCAATTTATGTTAAGTGTTTTAGAAGTTTAAAATATGTATTTTGATTCATAAACTAATCTAGTTTATGCCATTATTTAGAAATGGATCCTAGTGGAAGGAGTGGAAACTTTATCAATGCACACACTCCAGGTAGGTATTTCCCTCCTGCCCAAAATAATTATAGTGGGGCTGGTGATACAACTGGTGCTGATCAGCTTTTCACCATATTGGGATAACTCAGTCAGGTTAAGAATAATAACCTTAGCCGTATGGAGCAACCTAATCCAAAACATGGAGGATCAATGTTAGATCGATTCATGAGGAAAAAAACACCATCATTAAGTGGGAGTACAAATCCAATAGTAGATGAGCAATGGATAAATTCCTTAGTGAAAATATTCTATGGCTCGGGGAGTAGTGAAAGGGAGAAAGTTATCGTGGCAGTTTACCACTTCACTGGAGATGCTGATCAATGGTGTTCATTGATTTTAAAAAAAGGAATATGATAAAGTCTCAAATATAAAATGGAGGGATTTTAAAGATCTTTTCTTAGAAAAATACTTTCCTCTTGACCATAGATTAGATATAGAAAGGTAGTTTCTGAGTTTGAGCCAAAAGGAGGATGAGTATGTCGCAAAGTATGAGGCTAACTTTACAAGGTTAGTGAGGCATGTTGCAGAGTATATACATGACCCAATAAGTAAGATTGATCATTTAATTTATGGGATATAACCATTTCTCCATTGATAAATAGTCTCACAATCCTTCTCGTCGTATAGGGATATTGTCTCATACGCTATCAAGACAGAAAAAGAATTCTCTAAGTGTTACAAATTTAAAGAAATTCAAGAGAAAAAGATATCTACTAATCACACTGGAAATGGAAATAAAGGGAAGAAGGGAAAAGTTGAATATCTTTCCTGTAGTAATTGTGGGAAGAAACACCCTAGTAATTTCTTGAAGGGAATGGGAGTCTATTACAAGTGTGGTGAAAAAGTCCACCAAGATCGTGATTACAAGGAGAAGAAAGAAGATATAGATGTTCTATGCTAAAATTACAGGGATATGGGACATTATGAAAATTAATTTCCTCAGTATCAAAGGAAATTACCTCAAAAAGGCTAAGGGATAAAGGCCATGCTTATGCTATCAGAACTGCTGATGTTGAAGCTTTGAAAGACGTAGTGGCAGGTAATTTAATTGTTTCCTCAAGTTTAGAAAATGCTTTATTTGATTCTGGATCATCACATTGTTTCATATCATCCCAGTTTTCTATGAAAATTAGATATTTCCAATTTGATTTAATAAGGTATTTTTCAGTAAAAACTCCAAAGGGAAGTATCATCGCAACAACGTTTTGTGAATCCATTCCCATTAGAGAATATAAATGTTCATTATCTACTGATATCATTGTCATTCCCATGACTGTATTTGATATAATCCTCGGTATGGATTGGATTTTAGACCATAATGTGAAGATTTATTGTATGAATAAGGAGGTTACGATTTTTTATAATGATGATAAAGAATAACTAATCTTTAGAGAAAAATAGTGACCACCTAATTCCCATCTAGATCCACCCCCATTAGCTTAACTAAATTCAATTATTGGGGAGGAAAAGAATGAAATAACTGTGGGGGAGGAAATGAATGTTCAAATATATGATGTACCTATTGCGAAAGAATATGTTGATATGTTTCTAGAATATTTACCTGGACATCCTCCAGAATGAGAAATAGATTTTTCCATTGACTTAAACCCTAATTCAGGGCCCATATCGAAGACCCCTTATAGAATAGCAACTTTGGAATTAGTGGAACTAAAGAAACAACAAGAGGAATTGATTAATAAAGTATTTACTCACCCTAGTGTTTCTCCATGGGTATCCTTTATCCATTTTGTTAAGAAGAAAGATGGATCTATGAGGTTATGTATCGACTACAAGGAGATCAATTATATAACAATAAAGAAAAAGTATCCCCTACCTCAAATTGATGATTTATTTGACCAACTTCATCGAGCTTAATACTTTTAAAAGATTAAACTTAGATCTGGATAACATCAGTTGTGTGTGATGAAGGAAGACATTCTGAAGACAACATTTCGAACTAGGTACGGGCATTACGAGTTTACAGTAATGCCTTTTGGATTGACTAATTCACCCTATGTTTCCTGGATGTAATGAAAAAAGTGTTCAATGAATATCATTATTACATTGTAGTGGTATTTATTGATTATATCATGGTATACTCCCAATGCTACGAAGATGATGAAAATCACTTGCACATTATCCTGAAGACTCTTAGAAGTCGTGAATTATATGAGAATTTTAGCAAGTGTGAATTATGGCTTGAGGAGATTTTTTTTCATATTGTCTCTAAGGATGGAATTTTCGTTGATCCTTCAAAGACCAAGGCAATCCAAGAATGGATAGCACTGAGAAGTATAACTGAGGTACACAGTTTTATTGGTTCAGTAGGTTATTATCGACATTTCGTCTAGAATTTTGCTCGGTTGGCTGACCAATTAATAAAGCTCACGCGAAAAGGGGTTAATATTTTTTTGGAAAAACGAGTGTGAATAATGTTTTGAAGAAATGAATAGAAGATTAGTCAATGATCCTATATTTACTCTACCATTGGGGAATGATGGGTTCATTATTTACAGTGATGCATAGAATAAAGGACTTGGTTGTGTCCTTATACAGAATGATAGGGTTATTGCCTATGTATCATGACAGCTAAAAATTCATAATAAAAAATATCCTGCTCATGATCATGAGTTAGCAGTTGTAATCTTTGTTTTGAATATTTTGAGACACTATCACTATGGTGAAAAATGTGAGATTTATACTTATCACAAGAGTTTGAAGTATATTTTCTTACTAAAAGAACACAACATGAGGCAAAGGTGATGCCTTGAACGACACAAGGATTATGATTTCACTATACACTACCACCCAGGGAAGGCAAATAATGTGGCATATGCTTTGAGTAGAAAGGATCATGGATTTTTGAACAAGATGAGAGTTCAAAGGGATTTTATTTTCATGGATCTAGTAATGATGGATATGGGAATCACCGTGGAAGGTGAAACATCAATACTTTTTCAAATGGTTTCCAACACATCTTTACTAGAAAGGGTAAAGAGTTCTCAAACGGATGATGAAGGGTTTCAAAAGAGGATTAAAGATGTGAATGATGGGAGATTTAGTGACTTTGTGTATGTAGATGGTATTTTGAAATTTGGGAAGAGTATTTGTGTTTCTGATATACCTGATCTAAAAAGGGAATTGTTGGATGATACTCATTGTTCCAATTTCTTTATACACCCTAGGAGCACCAAAATGTATAGACATTTGAAGGAACATTTTTTGTGGGACAACATGAAGAGGGAGATTCTTGATTTCGTGTCAAGATGTATGGTTTTTCAATAAGTGAAAGTTGGAAAGAAACATCCTAGTGGATTCATGCAACCTCATCCCATACAGGAGTGGAAATGTGATAATATTATGATGGACTTTGTCCTGGGGATACCAAAGGTCAACTAGAAATGTTAATTTTTCATGATTTTTGAAAAAAAAACATAAAAATTTATTTTAATTGTTTTCCCCGAATGTTGGGAAGTGGTACGATGGTACTAGGGTGCAATGATGAAGAGAAGATGAGTCATATTAAATGAATCCCATTAATGGCTCATAAATGGAAGCATAATCACTCATTAAATGATGTGTATCTAAAATGATATTTCATAAATGAAACAATCTAACAAATTGAAGATATAGAATAACAAAAATGATAAAATGTGTTTTATTTTGATTGGAAAATGTGTTGGAGTGATGAGGATCAATTGTTGGAATTCCTCTATTTAACCAATGGCGATAATTCTCTCTAACAACAACAAACGAATTCCTAAAAATTTCCATTGACATCAACACACCTTGAAGAACAATACTAAAAATCCATGAAGATCAGAATTATTTGAACCCCTGTATATAGACCTATTAAACAATGAACTCCTTTGAGGTAGGGGTTTATATTGTTTCATGTTTCCCCATCCATTATTCTGAAATGATGAACACAGATCAACCCACAAACATGTTGATCCAAAGATTAGTCATTCTGTTGGGAGGGTGTTTTTAGGGGTTTTCTATTCCGAGATTAATTATATGTTGATATAATCTAAATCCAATACCTCCCCATGTTTAACACTCTAAGGTGAAGGCCGTAGGTTGACACGAATAAGTCTTGAACACATCTTCCCAATTTATTCCTCATGTTCATACATTCGAATTGATTGTAATGAGGTTTGGAGGCATTTTCAGAAAATATGGAAACCCTCTGAGTCTATAGAAGCAAGTGTTGCATAGAACGGACCATGGGGCGGACCCTATGGTCTAACAAATTATCCACCAGTGTGGGAAGTGGCAAGCCATGATGGGGCACCGAAGGAAAAATCTGTGACTATCTCAGGCCATGGCGTAGTAGTAGGAGCCACCTGCTGGGCCAGAGGCTAGTGGAGGGACAAAACTAGGAGCTACATGTCTTGGTTTCACCTAGAACATGGTCCCATAACAACATTCAGAGACTAGGTAGTCTTGTTTGATCGGCCACATGACATTT